>JAUPFV010000004.1:23262702-24462702 GCA_036936605.1 Limnanthes douglasii subsp. nivea | reverse complement strand
ATGTCAAAAAGGGTGGCTTTAATCTCAACATTTAAGATAGGTTTGATCATCTCAGCTTTCTGAGATGAGGGAATCAAGTTAGTGAGGATCAATTTTATCTGATGGGGCACAGGATAGTTATCAGGCCTTTCGAAGCACAGGAGGTTACGAGAGTGGTTAAGGAAAGTTTTGTAAATAAGCTTTGGGGTCGTATGGGTTGAGACATCAAAGGCGGTGAAAATGAGTATTTTATTGTGGGATTTTCACGAGGTTTAATGTTGTTATAAAAAAACCTTTGAGTTTTTATCCCACAAGCTTGAGCCATGTTTCTCTGGATTTTTGTTTAAGGAAATAATCTTTGGTACTGCTATAAAAGATAAAAGTCTTTGCGACATCTCTTTCGTTAGAGACGCGATTGCTATCAGCGGAGTTGAGGGCGAGGCATGCTGAGCCCTGGATAGAGCAGTCTGGGCATCCTCGACTCTAAGGCTAAATTTATTAAACTCACGTTTGTTGAGGGAGGATAGCAAGGGGGAGAGCCTGGATATTTTGGCCGAGATAGTTTGCATAGGGTTCTTATTGTAAGGGAGGTTCCTGTTAGAGGAAACCAAGTCATGGAAGTTAGGGTGGGATTGCCACATGCGGAAGTATTTAACGGGTTTAAGGCTATTCTCATAAGGCGTTACTAGGTAAAGGATAATGAAGGTGTGTTCGGAGGTCCGAAGGGGGGTCTAGGTGGGAAAAAGAGTTTGGGAAGGTGTCATCCAAAAGATGGTTAACCAGGGCCCTGTTAATCTTGGAAGAGATGGGGTTTTCGATACGACCATTAAACCAAGAGAATTGGAAACCATTTGAACGGAGATCATCCACTTTGCAAGAGCGGCAGCAGTCATTAAAATTTTACATAGAAATGTTCCAACGGTTATCGGAGTTTGATTTTTCATGGGGGTTTCAGGTGGCATTAAAATCACCCATGACAATCCAAGGGTTGATGGGAAGATCCCTGACCGCGGATGGGAGGTCATTCAAAAGGGGAGGCCGTCAGATGGATCGTTGAAGTCGTAGATGGACGTAGGGTTGAAACAACGCTTAGGTTCTAAGCGATCCAGATTCTCCCACAGTGATGGTCCGCGTGGTTAGTGTTGTAGTGCCACCAAGAAGCATGGTATGCATTATATGGTTTATGTTTTCAGCATTAAATTTAGTTTCAAGCAAGCAAATAACATTAATCTTACTTATATTTTGGCGGACAAGGTCGTTTAAACCTCTAACATTCGAACTAGATAATTTCATTAGAAACTGATTAAATATTAAGAGATGATTGATCCATCATTGGGGTTTCCCATACATATTTGTTCTAGCCAAAGTGGGTTGGGCTGGCATTTTTTGTGACGTTATTTCTGCATACGATTGGTCGCGGTCGTTGTGGCCAATCTGGCCGGCGGTAAAGCTATTGCTAGCAACAATGATGCTTTTAGTCATAAATCAGAGACTGTCTTGGTTTTGTGGAGCGGCAGATTCGTTCTTGCTCTAGTCTGATAGGGTGACGAGTGGAGCGTCGAAGTCACACATAGGCTCTTTACCTGGTCTTCTGGTGGGCTGGTTCTCAAGGGTTGGTTCACTAGATAAAAGGCATGTTGTTGCAGCTTGGCCGAACAACATATATTTAGAGTAGATGGTAGGGAGGCCCTGGAATTCCACTTGGATGATGTGTTCTTTACCGAGGTAGCTGATGGTGATTGATGAAGGGAAGGTTGAGGAACCTTGCATGATAATACATATACGAGCGTAGCTTAGCCTTGTACAACTGGTTCTTTGACCGTTAACATAAATGGGGGTGTCAAAATAATTTTTGAAAATATTTAGGCCATTTTCTGACCACAATTCATGGGACATGTCGTGGAAATTCACACATAGAAGATTGGCCTTGAGGGCTTATTTATTAAAAATTTCTATAGGTTCCCAATGTTTAAGGAAAACCGAGTGGCTGCTGAAGAACATAGGTCCTTTTTGAGCACTTGACTAGTGTTGTCGACGGTTGAGAATTTAAGAAAATAGTATCCTGAAGGTGTTGGTTTACACTCCTAGAGACCATAAGTTACCCATACCTGGTTAAGTAGGGCTTGAACGTGGGATTTGATAAGGAAGAATAAAAGACAAGGGCCAAATTGTAAAGAAGAAACTTGACAGGAGAAAATAGCAAAGGAAAAGTATGATGGGAGGAAAATGTATAGAAATAAATATATAAGGGCTAAAATGTATAGATTATAAAGGCATAGCCAAAATAGGAAGAAAGCAAAAAGCAGGGACCAGAAGATGTAATTAGACCATATTAAAGCGTGTGGGGTCCGCAATTGTACTATAAAAGGACCACACACGCTTCACAAATCCCGAGATGAATAATACGAGACTTTCTCTCTATATATTGTTTAGTCAGTAGCACTTTCTCTCTCTAGATCTGATACTGAAACATTTCTCTATCACAAAATCCTCTATCAACTAATCTTCGCATAACAAAATCACCCCTGGACCACCTTTGAACTCTTCAGTGGCGCGGTCTGTGGGAACAGAAAATCGCTCTGTCGATAATCGCTTCCTGGAAATAATTCCTGTTCCGAGGAGGACCATAGAAGGTCGAGGGGACGATTTGATCAATCATTGCGAGGAAAACATGAAGGCGGACGACTTTCAGAACGACATGGAGTCCGAAGGAGAAGGAGGTCGGCGAGTCGAGAACGCTCTCCTGGCTCAGAGGAATGAATTGTTGTTGGAAATTGAAAGGTTGAAAGCAGAAAAGGAAGCCGCACAGAAAAATCTTCGATCCGAGATAAGGAGAGAAGCTGTATTAAGAAATGAGGAACGCGACGTTGAATTACGTCCCAAAAATAGAGATGACAGGTATCGGAGGCGTGGGCGACGGTCTTCGAGGAGAAGAGAGGAACACCGATCGGACTCGGCTCCTTCGAGCGAGTACTCGCGGTACAACACTTCTGAATCTTCTCCTCGGAGATATCACAGGAGGAAAAAGCGTGATCATAGGCGAACTGATCTCCGACGGGGAAGGAGTTCGGAGGGGAAATCCTAGCGGGAAAAAAGTCGCCACGATCGAGTTGGTGATCGATCTCATGAACAAGCAAAGGGCCCTAGTAAGAATGACATGGGCCCTCGAAATTCAGAGTGGCAGCAGCAATATACTTTGCCCTCCGAGGAGGGGTTGTACTTTTCGAATAACGACAATCTGAGATCCAACATTTATCGTACGGGACACAATTTGAGAGCTTCTCCGCTCTCCTCGGAGATTCTAGTGGGGAACCTCCCGAAGCACTTTGACATTTCGAAGCTAGAAAAGTTCGATGGGACACAGGACCCGGACAACCACATCGAGCAGTTTAAGAATTTTATGATCAATTTCGACGACGATGATAAGCTTCTATGCAGAGCATTCTCTCAGACCTTCAAGGGAGTGGCATCTAAGTGATACAACAGGCTACCTCAGGGCTCTATCAAAAATTTCGATATGTTCTGGAGCATCTTCAGACAACACTTTGTGGGAGCAAGAAGTTCAAGGCCAACGGGGACACCATAATCTACTGTCGACAAAAAATGGGAGAGAGCCTTAAAAATTATACCAATCGTTTTGTCAAGACCAAAACGGATATGGAATACTGCAGGGACTCGGTGGCACTTGCAGCTTTCAGGATGGGTTTGCTCCCCGGGTTGTTAAAAGACACGGTGGCAGAAAGTCAGGCGATGACCTTCGGAGCATTATTAGATCAAGTTGAGAAGAGAATCTTGGTGGAAGAAACCCAGTCCTCGGAAAAGGGGTCAGGAGAGCAGCTGGACCATAACCAATTCCAAAGGACTGAGCCGATCGCCCAGGGCCCTCGGTCGAATGTTCAAGCTAAAATCACAGGTCATTATCCTCCGAGGCAAAAGTCGAACAAACAGTACTATGGCAATCAACAAAACTACAACCAAGGAGGAAGATTCATGTCGAACAAGTGGGTTCGACCAGATTATTTTGCGGAGTTGACAGAGAATGTTGCTGCAATATTTGATAAAGTTAAATCGTCGGTCACGTTCAGAAAGCCTTTTCCCATACAGACGCCGAGGGAAAGCAGAAGCGTTAACAAATATTGCAAGTATCATGAGGATGTAGGGCATGACACCAAAGATTGCATAGCTTTGAAGAAGGATGTGCAAGCCCTGATCGAGAATGGAATGCTGTTGGAGTACGTCAAAAAGCACTCCCAGAAAAATGCTGTGGTAAAAGCTGTCTCAAAGAATACTGACACAGCCATGGTAATTTCCGAGGGTGTCGATGATTTCGACATCGAGCAAGAATATTTGGACCCTAAAGTGGGGAGGAACAATGTAAACCTGGTAGAGGAAGAAATTCCGAAGGGAAGGGTGGACAGTCTGTGTGCGTTTTTCGATTCTCTGGCAATTTTCTGGGGAGACACAATCGCGGGAAATTCTAACAGTTCTCGCAAAAGGCACATGGTCAACTTGACCACCCAGATTGAAGCGGGAGTCTCCGCGCAAATGCATCGCTCGCCTTCTCCAATTATTTGTTTCGATGATGATGACATGCGGAATGTTGCAGGCCCTCACGAGGACGCTGTAGTGATTGCGGCGGGTATCGCGGGGGATCAGATTCAGAAAATACTCATCGATACTAAGAGCTTGGCGAATATCTTGTTTATGAGTACTTACCGCCGCATCTCTGACCCACCCGTTATCCGAAGGTCCGACCGGACAATAGTGGGCTTTACTGGTGCCACAGCAGTTGTAGTGGGAGAATTTTTGTGTATGGTTGAGTTGGGCCGTGGACCGTTTAAGAAGGAGGTGGAGGTACTTTTTATTGTGGTTGACGCGCCGACATCCTATAATGCTATCTTGGGTCGCTCTTGGTTATCCCAGATGCACGGCGTAATCTCTACGGTGCATCAATGCCTAAAATACGTGATCGGAAACAATATTGGGACAGTCCAAAGTAGTCAGAAGATGGCACGAGAATGTTACCAGGTCGCCCTCTCCTCTAAGGGGGTTCGAGGGGGGCTATCTGACCCAGCATAGCAATTAAAGGGGACCCCCCCCCCCTCGAGGTCATTCCATGTGATGATCCGAGGGAGGCCCCCGGATTTCAGGTCCCAGAGGAAGACTCTGCGACACACGAATTTGAGACTGGCAAAGTTCTGAAAATAGGGGTCCATCTCTCTCCGGAATTTAAAGAGAAGTTGATTGCTTTCTTATCTGATAAACTTGATATGTTTGCTTGGTGTGCACAGGATGTCACTGGTGTGCCGGCGGAAATCATGTGTCACAAACTCGCGATACGATTAGATGTCCGACCCATAGTCCAGAAAAGAAGGCCTGTCTCTCCGGAAAAGGCCTCAGCGATTTTGTTGGAGGTCGAACGGCTGTTGAGCATAGGTCATATTTGCGAGTCGTATTATCCCGTATGGGCGTCGAATCAAGTGTTGGTGAGAAAGAAAAATGGCAAGTGGAGAATGTGTATTGACTTACGGATTTGAACAGAGCTTGTCCTAAGGATCTGTTTCCTGTGCCTCAAATTGATCAATTAGTGGACTCTACCTCCGGAAATCGATTGTTATCTTTTATGGACGCTTATTCGGGATACAACCAAATTCGACTGGCTGTCAACGATGAGGAAAGCACTTCTTTTATTACTGGATGAGGTTTATGTTGCTATAAGGTCATGTCGTTCGGGTTTAAAAAGGCGGGGGCCACTTATCAGCGCTTGGTTAATAAAACTTTCGAAGGACAGATTGGGCGAAACATGGAAGCTTATATCGACGATATGTTAGTCAAAAGTGAGCGAGACGAAGATCATTTTGCTGACTTAGCAGAGACATTCCACAATTTAAGCAGGGTCAATCTCAAACTCAATCCGGAGAAGTGCATTTTTGGGGTAAGGTCAGGAAACTTCCTTGGATAACATGATCAGCGAAAAAGGCATCGAGGCTGACCCCGAGCAGCTAAAAGCTCTGATCTCCATGACTCCCCCCCGAAATATTAAAGAAGTGCAAATTCTGACAGTACGATTGGCTGCTCTGAATCGATTCATTTCCCGCTCGTCGGATAAGTGTGCCCCGTTCTTTAAAATATTGCGGAATGCGAAGCATTTTTGTTGGACTGAACAATGTTCGACCGCTTTTCGAAAAATTCAAGAGTATCTGGCCTCTCCGGAAATCTTAACTAAACCTGTGGTAGGGGAGACGTTAATTGTCTACGTGGCAGTATCCGAATGCGCTGTCAGTGTCGTTCTCCTCCGCGAAGACGATTCTCTTCTAAGGCCAATTTATTATGTCAGTAAGAGTTTGCTGGACGCCGAGAAGCGATATCTTACTTTGGAGAAGGTAGCTTTAGCATTGGTGACGGCGGCACGAAAGATGAGACCTTATTTCCAAGCCCATCCAATTGTTGTTCGGACGACTTTTCCTCTGAAGAGTCTATTATAGAGGCCAGACATCTCTAGTAGGATGACTAAGTGGTCTGTGGAGCTAGGAGACTTCGACATAACGTTTGAGCCTCGAACGGCGATAAAGGCACAAGTTTTAGCGGATTTTACTGGTTGAGTTCCATTCAGACAGAGAAGAGCAAGAGGAACATGACGCGGTTGTCGAAGAGGAATGGGTAATACGGACGGATGGCGGGTCAAATATTTCAGGCAGTGGGACAGGTGTCCAGTTGATGTCCCGCAAGGGGTAGCTATGTTCCAAGCCATTCGTTTCGGTTTCAAGGCTACGAATAATGAAGCTGAGTATGAAGCTGCTTTAGCGGGCTTACGGTTGGCTCAAATATGTGGTGCTCGGCGAGTAAAATTGATCAGTGACTCTCAGTTGGTGATAAATCAAGCTTCCGGGGAGTCCGAGGCTAGGAAGGAATCGTTGATACAGTATTTGAAGCTGATGAAAGATTTGGCATCTGAATTTGAGGGAGTTAAGTTCGAACATGTTCGAAGAGAATTAAATGCCGTCCCGGATTCTCTCGCCTCCACTTCACGAACAAAAGGATATCCGTGGGTGTTGGTTCAGGCATGCCCTTCGATCTCGATTGGCGAAGAGCATGCAATGAATATCTCGGAGGAAATCCATGTGATTACGCCTGATTGGAGAGCCACTCTCATTGATTTTTTAGCTCATAACATTTTGCCCGTCGACAAACATGAAGCCAGAAAAGTTAGATTCAAATCTCACGGTTACATTTTGTTGGGAGGATTATTGTATAAAAGATCTCTGAGTCGGCCCTTATTAAGGTGTTTGAGTTGCTCTGAATCACAAATTATCCTCTCCGAGTTACACGATGGTGAAGGGTCTGCTCATTGTGGATATAAAGCTCTAATCCGTAGGGTATTCTTGGGAGGCTATTATTGGCCAACTATCACGGCCGACGCAAAAGATTTGGTCAAACGCTGCGACATGTGCCAACGCTATGCTAATGTAATTCACAAACCTGGGGTATTGATGGAAAGCATATCAGAGGCAGTTCTGTTTGACAGGTGGGGCATTGATTTGGTTGGGCCTCTACCCATGGCTTCTGGGGGTAGGCAGACAATAATTGTGGCCGTCGACTATTTTTCTAAGTGGGTGGAAGCTGAGCCGCTCGCGGGAACAAAGGCCAAAGACGTGATCAAATTTGTTCTATCTAATATTTGTTGTCGTTTTGGTATACCATTGCAGATTACCACGGACAACGAGCCTCAATTTGATAACAAAGAATTCCAGAGCTTCTGTGTATCAAGGGGCATACGATAATGTTTTTCGGCACCATTTCACCCTCAGGCAAATGGGCAGGTGGAAGTAACTAATCGTACTATCCTCGACGGTTTGAAAAATAATTTGGAAGGCAAAGCGGGGAAATGGCCCGACTATTTACAGGAGGTGTTGTGGGCATACCGAACGACCCCCCGAACGGCCACCGCTGTGTCTCTATTTGCCTTAGTCTATGGGATTGATGCCCTGGTCCCTCCAGAGATCCTTTTCCCTTCACATCGAATAGCAACTTATGACTCAGACACAAATGACCAGAGTAGAGCATTGGTTTTAGATTTGGTTGAGGAAAAGAGACAGCGGGCACAACTGACTTCCCTCCACTATCAAACTCTTATGAGGAGTCGATATGCATCCAAAGTAAAACATAGAGACTTTCAGGTGGGAGACAAGGTCCTACGGAAAGTTTTCTTGCATACTAAAGACAAGAGTTTGGGGAAGTTGGGACCTAACTGGGAAGGCCCTTATGAGGTCACCGAAAGGATAAAACCAGGCACATATCGGTTGAAAGATAAAGACGGGCGCTATCTCCGCTTACCTTGGAATATTGAGCATTTAAATTTGTACCTTGATTAGCAGAGGCAGATAACATTGTATTTCTTTTCGCTTTCTATGTATCCCTTGGAACAAATTTTGGTGAGGACACACTCTTTCCTACCCTGTTAGGCACAGGAAGGTTTTAATGAGGTGTTTCGATGATCCCCTTAAATACAAAATTTCTTTGCCTTAATTATCTTTTGAGTCACAGTAACATGTGCCTCGAATTATTGTCCCCTCGAACTATTTTTTGAGTCACAGTAACGTGTGCCTCGAATTATTGTCCCCTCGAACTATTTTTTGAGTCACAGTAACGTGTGCCTCGAATTGTTATCCCTCGCACTATTTTTTGGGTTACAATAATATGTGCCTCGATTTATTCTATGGGGTTACGTTAACGTATGCCCCTACTTTTATTATTACTTTATTTATTTTTCGAGTCGCATTAAGGTGTGCCTCGATGTTTTGGGGCCTTCGAACTATTCTTCGGGTCACATTTACGTGTGCCTCGATGTTTTGGGACCTTCGAACTATTCTTCGGGTCACATTTAGGTGTGCCTCATTGTTTTGGGACCTTCGAACTATTCTTCGGGTCACATTTAGGTGTGCCTCGATGTTTTGGGACCTTCGAACTATTCTTCGGGTCACATTACGGTGCGCCTCGATGTTTTGGGACCTTCGAACTATCCTTCGGATCATATGATAGTGTGCCTCGAACCCACTCTCAGTTGTGAACTAAAATATCCATAAATTTTTTGGAAATCCTATAGTTGTTCGCAGGCCAATCAAATTGGGATTCGAAGGCCTCATTGCAAGCATAATCCTTGTGAACTTATCCAAGTAAAAATTGTTCGAAGGCCAATCAAATTGGGATTCGAAGGCTTCATTACAAGCATAATACTTGTGAACTTATCCAAGTAAAAATTATTCGAAGTCCAATCGAATTGGGATTCGAAGGCCTCATTACAAACATAAATACTGATGAATCTATCTAAGTAAAAATTGTTCGAAGGCCAATAAAATTGGAGTTCGAAGGCCTTATTTCGTAATATGTGTGAACTTAACTAATAATCTTTCGAAGGACAACATAGTTGGATATTGGCAGAACTTGTTCCAAACATAATATATATAGAAGTGAAGAATATTCATTGCTCTTACAAAACTTACCCTATCTCACACAAAAGGAACAATACAACATGTTCAGGTCATTACAAAAGGAGGCCTTATTGGGCCATGCACAAAAAAAAACTGACTCAATCTGCATTTTTCGAGGAGTCACTCCCCTCACCCTCTGAGTCTTCACTCTCACTTACGACTATTTGGGGAGGGCGAAGTTCTGGGGGGACAAGCTTCCAAAAAGGCCCCAGGTTATATTCAGGATGCTCAGCATATATCTGGGTCAACAAGCCAGCTCGAGTAGCAGCATCCCGGGCCTGCAAGTTCTTCGAACATGTTGCTGCATAGGCATCCACATCCTTCTCCTTCGCCTCCTCGACTTCTACAGGGAAACCTTTGATCTGTTTTTCCAACTGATCACGCTCTGCAACTACCTTTCGAAGAGCCTCTGTACATTGCTCGAATCCATCGCAAGCCAAGCGATGCCCCTTTTTGTATTCAGCTATCATTAGCCCTTGAGCATCAGTCTTCTCCTTGTACAAATCCCTCTCTTTTTGACAACACTTCTCTAGCATTGTCACATAATTCTCAGAGGCAAAAAGACGCTCGTACAAGGCATCAGCTTGGCCCTCGATCACTGCGTATTCCTTCTTGGCCTCCTCGAGCTGAGAGGCAGCTACTGATGACTTGAACTTGTAATAATTTTTGCGTTTTTCAAGATGACGCATATTCTTTCCTCTGTTCACTGAAGTGTGTAGCACTCTCCGAAGACTCATTGAGAGCTCATCATCCAAAGGGACCTCGAATGAACTCGAAGGGGACCCCAACGCTGTAGAGTCAAATTCGGAAAAATTACCACAAGCAACGTCTGGATGAACGAGTAGTGGAGGGTTGGTTCGAGGAGCAGGGATAGGAGCTAATCTTGGGCTGTCTTCGAGGGAAGCTGGATGAGAAGCCTCAGTGAGAGGAGAGTGCAAGGATTGATAAGAAGTTTCCCTGGGCGGCTGGCCACCCCTGTTTTCAGCATCATTTGCACTCCCATGGACTTCTCTTTCAAGATTAGTCTCTTCATTGTTGTCAGGGGTTTCTCCTCCCTCGGATTGTTCTTCGATGGGCTCAAGAAGAACACCATTCCTCTTCAAATCTTTTTTCTTAGCATCTCTCCTTGGAGGGAGAATGGAAGCAGGGGGAGGCGGAATGGGGTTGATTGGAGCAACATCACTCGGTGGAAGGGCTTCAGAGTTTGACGTCCCAGCATTGTCCGAGAAGTGAGGCCTTTGAGTGTTAATGGGCATTCTGGGATTCAGTGGTTAGGTTGGTACTACTTCATCTTCTGGGGGTTCCCCCAGGTGACTCTGCGGACGGGAGCGCTTGGGCAGATAAATTGTAACATCCTTTTGGCTGCACCGCTCCAACACTTCCCGTTCCGAAGGTGGAGTCATTAATCCTCTCATGCTAATGCGATCGAGGGGATTCAGCCTCCATAGTCGAATCCTCGCTAGATTCTCATCGGTAAAGCAAAGACAAAACCGGTTATCCCACTGCTCCTTTGCCCACAGGCGAAGATTGGTGAACACAGTTGTAGCTCCTTCGACGTAATCAGTATAAGGTTTGGATATACCGGTCATAGCTGCAACAAATAACTAAGTTTTAAGTATGTTTACAGAGAGTATATTGTTCGAAGACAAGTTTGTTTTCAGGAGAGCATATTATTCCAAGACAAGTTTGTTTTCAGGGAAGCATATTATTCGAAGACAAGTTTGTTTTCAGGGAACCATATTATTCGAAGACAAGTTTGTTTTCAGGGAACCATATTATTCGAAGACAAGTTTATTTTCAGGGAAGAACATTATTCGAAGACAAGTGTGTATTCGAGGGAGCATATTGTTCGAAGACAATTACGTTTTCGAAGAAGCAATCTACTTAGAGGAATATAACTTTTCAAGGGAGCATAGATATTCAGAGACTATAAAGTTCGAGGGAGCATAGATATTCAGAGACTATAAAATTCGAGGGAGCATAGATATTCAGGGACTATAAAATTCGCGGAGTAAAAAATAGAGCCAGCACTTACATTTCATGGTCCACTTCAAAGAAAGTTTGTGAGGATTTGAAGGAGTGGCTTCTGATCCGGTCTCCCAGCAACCAGAGAAGAAGAGAAACTGCTGCCTCCATTTTTTATCAGCCTCAAGTAAATCTTTCAATATCTTTTGCCCTCGATTGAACGTCAGCGAGTAAAAGGGAAAGTATGGATTTCGGGCCAAACCAGCAAGGCCAATGAGTTGCTCTAGTAAAAACTCTTGACCTGAGAGCCTCGAGGCCATTATGCAGGCCATTAATGTAAACCACATATTGGGCCCAACCTGTGAGGGGCAAAGATCTATCTTCGAAAGATATTCGATAAAGAAGGGGTCTAAGGGATACCTTAACCCCCAGTTCATGAATCTGTGTAGACCACCACCTTGTTGTCCCTCACAGATAAGGGTGTCTCTCCCTCGGAGGGAAATCTGATGTTGATATAAGTGGGGATGCCCCATCGAGCCCTCAGCATCGTCTCCTCCTCCCTCGAAAAGTACTTATACTTAATATTGGCAAGGGTCACCATGTGTTTATTCTCAATGCCCCGAATGTTATTGCCGGCAATGTTGTCTAACTCCAAGGGCAGCACAATATCCCCCTTAGATTTTGGAGCAATCCGGCGCGCTTGCTCCTCGGGTATTGTCGTGGAAGAAGATGTTGCAGCGTTCGCAGGGCCCGAGGAAGGGGTAATTGGCAATCTCTGTTCGAGGGGCTTGTTAAGCGGTCTTGTGACTTTGGGGTCTAAAGTTTCCTCATGTCTAATACGCATGTCTTCCTCAGTAATAAGCGTCCTCGAGGGGGAGAAGTGAGTTCCACGAATGGTCATGGATGGAGTGGAAGGCAGACTAGACACATCTGTTCCTTGTCTTCGAGGAGGGCTATCCGAAGTACGTTGAGGGTTTATGTTTCGAGGAGGGCTAACAGAGGTTCGAGGAGGGCTTCTCGAAGTCCTTCGAGGACTTGCAGATCTTTGGGGGAGGTTTTCAACATCGATCGGGACAATTGGTTCTCGAATAACTAGGGGAGCTTCTCTGGCCTGTTTTCGCTCATGCGAGTTTTTTCAGTCCTTATGGGACTTTTTTCTTTTCCCCGATGAGTGCTTATGTTGCCTATCTTTCCCCATCTCTTCGAGGGGTTTCGACTCACTAAGCAAGCTTCGTTGAGAAACTTCGCGGGGTATAATTGCGGTCCAATTGTTCGAGGGAGGCCAAGCACCAAAGAAGGTAGTCGTCGACGGTGGGGGATGAAGCCTCACGTCTTCACCAGCAGCAACCCTCTCTTCGAACCGCTTACTAATTAACAACCACTCAGGAATTCGACGGGGCTTGTTCGCCAGTTTTATCTCTCTAGAAATAATTGAACAGAAGTTGAATTAATGGAGAAAGAAGGTTGGTATTTATAGAGACTAGTGGGCCTTATTGACGAATGAAGCTCGGGGACATTTTCATGATGTTTTCCTAGGGGTACGATGGTCCACATAGGTGGACATTGTTCTGCCACTAGCTAGAGAAGAAGGTGAAGAGTTTTGTGTCAGAGACTGTCAGGGGAAGGGGAAGAATTTTCTGACAAAAATGTCAGAAGAATTGGTAACGTTTCTGAAGAAGTATGCTGACACAGGTGTTTATGCAGTGACGTCATGCCCAAGATCAATCCTAGCACCCTTTTTCGCCTAAGTATGCAATTATCCGAAGACTACTTTACTTAAAACGTTGCAAGGATTGAGGGGGCTACTCGGTTAATAGCAGAAGTTCGAAGAGGCTTGCACGGGTTTCGAAGAGCTTCGCAAGTCATTCGAAGAGGTTGGTAGATATTCGAAGAATTTGAAGAAGTGGTTTATGGCCCCGACAGTCCGAGGAGCTTTGCAGAGCAACCTTTCGAGGAAGGACTTATGAAGTTTCGAAGACGAAATGATTTTTGCCTGTCAGGAGAATTATTCAGTCCTAGCAAAACGATTTTTACTAAGACTGGGGGGCTACTGATAAGGAAGAATAAAAGACAAGGGCCAAATTGTAAAGAAGAAACTTGACAGGAGAAAATAGCAAAGGAAAAGTATGATGGGAGGAAAATGTATAGAAATAAATATATAAGGGCTAAAATGTATAGATTATAAAGGCATAGCCAAAATAGGAAGAAAGCAAAAAGCAGGGATCAGAAGATGTAATTAGACCATATTAAAGCGTGTGGGGTCCGCAATTGTACTATAAAAGGACCACACACGCTTCACAAATCCCGAGATGAATAGTACGAGACTTCCTCTCTCTATATTGTTTAGTCAGTAGCACTTTCTCTCTCTAGATCTGATACTGAAACATTTCTCTATCACAAAATCCTCTATCAACTAATCTTCGCATAACAAAATCACCCCTGGACCACCTTTGAACTCTTCAGGATTAAGCTCTTCTCTTAGCTAGGAAGGAGTCGGAGAGACATTTTTCCCAATTGTCTTTACTGCCAGAGATAGCGTCATCGAGAAAACCCAGGACTCCGTTTTTTACCTAGAAGGCACTAGTTTTCTCGATGGTCATGAAAGATTGGGTATCAGCCTGGTTGGAAACAACATGATCCCAAGATCGCGAGGATGGTAAAGGAGTGAGTTGTTCTAGGTTAGAAAGGTTGAAGTTGACTAGAGGAATTGATTCTGCAAGGAGTTATGCGTGTATGCTAGGTCTAAGACCTCGAGAGTGCCCATAGGAGGTATTTGGGACTCTAGGGCTCATATAAAGGGGTTTGAAAGCTTTCAAAGCACGGGAGATCGCATATTCCTTATTGGTGATGGTATCAGTCTGATCAATGATATGTATGACGGTAGAGTAATGATGCTGGGTTAGAGGGATGGTTACAGATGAGTTCAGGTGGTATGCAACTTTCAAGAGGGTTAGCACGACAGTGGAAAGGATTCTAGAGGGAGAGGATTTATTAACGTCGAGGGCTGGTAAAGTTGTAAGGCCTGGGTTGAAGATGTATTTGCTGGTGGTGGTGGGTAATAGGTTTGAAGACTCAAATGATGTTGGGGTTAGGTTGAGGACTTTGGGATGACCTTGCTAGGAAGAGGAGCATCGATCCAGGCTTAGAATAGCAGCAGAGACACTTCTATGCAGGAGGTTGGGCCTGGAAGAAGAGTGTGGGGAGATGACGGCAACACCAGAAGGTGCTTCCAAAGATGTAATAACACGGAACAGTCTCTCGTTACCGTCCAGTATGGATTGAAATTGTTCTTCTTT
The DNA here is from genome assembly GCA_036936605.1 of Limnanthes douglasii subsp. nivea. Lineage (NCBI taxonomy): Eukaryota > Viridiplantae > Streptophyta > Magnoliopsida > Brassicales > Limnanthaceae > Limnanthes > Limnanthes douglasii. Next base: position 24,447,974 of record JAUPFV010000004.1, on the reverse strand, counting down.
CGAAGAGGTTGGAGAGGGGATAATCTCCGACAGGTCCTTCTCATCAAAGAAGGGTTGTGTGCTAGGTTTGGAGGTCGGGGGGGGGGGGGGGGGGGGGGACAACGAGAGAGGGGAGGTCTCTATCTCACAGAAAATGTCCTCGATGATGTGTTTGATATTGGCCGAGAGTAGAGGGGGGGCTTGAGGTACGATGTGAGGGGTTGTATGTATTGGAAGATTTTGGTGTGGAGGAGTGGATGGAGATTAGCAGGCCAGTTATGCAGAGGCTCGAGGGGGGCGGGGAAGAGGAAGGTGGCGATGAAGACTTGGTTTGCACATAGAGAGAGAGGTGTTGGGGCTCCCTGGTCTGATGGTGGCCGGGGAAGTGGTGGGCGGTATTTTTTTTGTCGTTGAAACGGGGTGTTATTTTCCTGTTATGGCGTTAGGAGGAAGAACTGCACCAAGTTTCAATCATGGTGAATCGACGGCAGAGAAGAAAGGTAAGGTTGGTTTGAAAGATATGGATGAAGGGGATGTGAAGGGTTAGATTATAAAAGGAATGTTAGTAAGATTTGGGAAGGGAATTGGGTGAGGTAGCGTGTAGTTTGAAAGTCAGCATTAAATACATGAGAGAGACGGTGGCAGGCTGCATTAATGGAGGGCTCATTTATTGGTTATGGGGAGAGGAGAGACATTGCTGCAAATAGAATTAACACCACGACCAGTAGGAGTTATACAGCACCTAGAGCACGAATTCGCAAGCATTTAGTATTCCAATGCTTCAGGTCTCCAATGAGGCAAAAGGAATACAACTCCTTGTTTGGTAGTTGTGTTTGCACGTTCGCCATAACTGTTGGAGGAGAAATTATCAAGGAGAGGTCGGCGTGTACATGAGACGGTTAGGATTCAAAGTAAAGGCAACGAATATTAATTTTGAGGTTAGTATTCGAAAAGTTGGGGGCTGCAAAAGGCCAGCAGTCAGGCACATTTCGCATGGTGCATGTATTAGTGGTAACACGGTGGTTGTGGTACCAGGTCCAGCATCGGGCCGTGATCTTGGTGTTCAAAGGAGTGGTAACGTGACATACAATGGTCAGAGTAATATTGGTCCCAAATGGAGGACTAGTTGAGAAGTCAGAAGGTTTTGTTTTGTTGGACATAGGAGGGGTCAAATTTTCGTGGAGGGTGGAGCTACTGCCGTATGAGTCCAGCAGCCACTTTGCAAATCTATCAACATGACGTTGATGAGATGATTTGAGTGACTCCTCCTCATCAACAGGCATGGAGGTCTGGGATGGTGATATTCTGTGAAGTGTGGCCGATAACATTGTATTTGGATTGAATTTTGGCCGAAGAAGTAGGGAACTAGAAAGAGTTTCTCTCTGAAAAAAGTTAATGTTATTCTATTAGTGTTGTTGGGTATTTATTAATTTAACACAAACTTATATTTAAATATATATAATGCACGCCCACACCTTATTTCTTACCCGCTCTTTGCGGGTAGAATCAACAGGTTAAACCTCACATTTTGTCCCTTCAAAGTTTTTGATATTTTAAAAGTACGGTAGGTATTCCTAGACTGTCTAAGTTATTTGCCACTTCTGGGATTAATGTAAAGTTTTCACGTGACACCATATTCAATAAAAACTTATATCACGAATAGTCATTCAACTATTCAGTTTGGATCAAATTAGTCAGTAAACTATTCGGTTTGGATCAAGTTAGTAACTGGATACAATCGAAGGAGTGATACAAATTTTTGTTGAGAATGAAGTCATTAGCAGCTTTACATTAATCAACAAATGCACGGGACTAACTTTGTCCAAACTAGATAGTCCAAAAGCTCTCGCCAAACTTTGGAAAATCCAAAAACTATTTATATTTAAAACCGATAGTCCATAAATGAGTTACTGATCAAAACCTGTGTGTGTATATATTAAGAAAACAAGCATTTCATTAAAATACAATTAGGTCTACAATCAAGGGTTGATTTTAGGGGCCAAAATTTGGCTCTAAAATTCAAAACCAAATTAAAGCTCTAAAATCCAATTCAAAAAAGGTGTTATCCAAAATTTTGAGAAAACGTCTAAACATGAAGCACATTAAAGGAAGAACTCTTCTCATAGTCTTAAAAAATCTTCTCCATATCTCGATTTTAGTCTAACATCATTCCTCCCAAAATATTATGTAAAACAATTTGATAGTGAAACAAAGAAACTTATGTTTCAATTGGTAACATCATCATATGTGGTAACAAGAATGAGAACATCAAACATGGAGGCTTTGAACTGGATTTTCGAATATCATTATAGGAAAATATAGATTTCAATTCAACATTATTTCGAGATTCAAGAGTCATTGAACCAGAATACAGTAGATGTGAAGAATAAGAGCATCAACCATGGAACCTGCATCTTTGATACAATTACCTGTAACTTAACAACTAGTTAGGAAGAATCCTGCTAAATAGTTCACTTGAATAATCTGTAAGTTCACAATTAAGATAAATCTAATCATTCAATATCATGATTGATATAACCCAGCCCCAAGCTTTCTAAAAGAGAAATGATTAAGAGATGATTTGGAGCCTAAAACTTAGAAAAGTTTTGTTTTTTCTTGCATCTCATAGTCCACTTAGCAAGCCAATCAGCTGCTTGATTCTGGACTCTGGAGATATGCTTGATAGTCATGGAAGAGGCTACTAGATTTTAACAGATTTTTAGCAAATGATTAATATGCCAATGGGATTTTCCTTCAGCGAGTAGCTTTACAAGCATTAAAGAATTGGTTTTGATATCTACTCTAACCCATATGTTCTTTTTGCAGATTAAACGACCATCTAATAAGGCTATTGATTCATCCATTAAATGAGATAACTTACCATACGTGTTTCTTGATCCATGAATGATTTCGCCAAGGCTAATTAAAACCGTGCCATTGGAATCTCCATTTCTGATACAAGATGCATCTGTATTTATCTTAAGTCTACTAGCAAGCAGAGCAATCCATTTAAGGTATAAAGGATTTTCTTTCATGTTTATGATCGATAAACAACCTATTTTAGACCATACAAAAGTAGCATTAGACCAATGCTTACGATTAATCATGTTAGATCTATCTAAACCATTAATTATGTGATTAATACGATTAATAGATACCCAGGGAGAGTAAGGAGTCCCTTTAAACTTAGCTCTATTATGATTTTACCAAATTAACTAACAAATTATTAAAGGGATAATATGAGTAATGTGAAAAAAAAAAAATTGGAGAACCAGAACCAATTTCTAATTACGTGAGTAATAGTCATGAGTCTTTCGATTTTGACTTTGAATAAGTCAGAAAAATGCTTCCAAATTTGCCAAGCATAATTACAACCAATAAACAAGTGATTAACATTTTCACAATTGTTGCAAAACTGATATTTTGAGGTAAGATATAAATGTCTTTTTTGTAATATAGAGTCTATAGGAATGTAATTGTGAATGAGTTCTATAAAAGGAATGACAACTTTCTGGGAGTTAATAGCGTTCCAGATTTTCTTGAACAAACTAGATTGATTATGATGGTATCTACTGTTGTTCCAATTATATTTTGTGTTGAATCTAAGATCATGAGATATCTTTCATATCATGATGTCTTCTTTGCTGATGTTAATACACGTTTCCTTGATAAGATTAATCATGTTAGTTGATAAAAAACCTTGCATTATGCTAACACCCCACATATCATTCTGCCAGAATGTGTTAACTTTTACACTTTGGAACTAATTATTATTCTCTTTGTCATTAAGGATAATAAGAGATAAATGGTCGTCCAATTATTGAGCCAGAAGTCCATCTCTCCCTTTCCCAGCAACAATCTAATGTTGATCTCAGCAGAATATTGAATACTTGAGAGTCTTTTCCAAGTAAGTGATCATGTGTTATTGTAATAATACTTGAGATGATTTATGTTATTGTTATAGATGTTATGCTTAATTTGAGCCCAAAAACTTTTATTTTATCTAAAGATAAACCATAGTTTTTTGGAGAAAATGTTCTGCATATTAGAAATTTTTGTGATATTCAGCCCACCTTCTTCAAAAGGTCTGCATAGAAGAGACCATTTAGGCTAGTGAATGAACTTTTCAGTAAGATTGGATCCCCATAAGAATTTATTGAAAGCTATTTCAAGTCTTTTAATGATGCAATTAGGAATACAACTATTTTGCATCCAATAAATAGGTAAAGACATAAGAACATAGGAGATAAGAGTTAGCCAGCCCCCGTAAGATAAATGCTTTCTGATAAATGCTTTCCTTTCTTTCAAGTATTGTGAGGCCCTAACAGGTTCGAATGGACATCGGAATGCGAAGCAGCGTTCACAAGCATTAAAAATTTGTTGTCATCACCAAAAATATTAACGAAGCCTCGAAATGGGGAGAAGTTATTCTTGTACATCGCTGTATCGGATTTTGCACTCAGTGCAGTGTTAATTAGTGAAGATTCAGGAATTTTGAAGTCGGTGTATTACGTTAGTAAAAGTTTGATTGCATCAGAAAAAAGGTATATGAAGTTGGAGAACCTGGCTTTAGCATTGGTGATTGCTGCTAGGAATATGCGAACATATTTTCAAGCTCATACTATAGAAGTCCGAACTTCATTCCCTTTAAAAAATGTATTGTAACGACCTGATATTTCGGGGAGGATGATTAAATGGTCAGTGGAGTTGGGAGACTATGATATTTTATTTACACCTCGAACAGAAATCAAGGCACATGCACTGGCTGACTTTTTTGTTGAGTTCCACTCAAGTAGATCGGATGAGAAAGAAAGCGCAAAAATTTTGCTTATCAATTCGAGGTGGATTGTTTGAACAGATGAAGGGTCAAGTATTTCAGGGTGCAGTGCTGGAGTTCAGTTGATAGCTCCAACGGGGGAAACTATGGTCCAATCAATTAAATTCGGTTTTCATACTTTAAATAATAAAGCTGAGTACGAAGCTACTTTGGCAGGTTTGAGATTGGCAAAGATTTGTGGGGCGACCTCAGTACATCTTCAAACAGATTCTCAGTTATTGGCGAATCAAGTATCTGGGTTTTCCGAAGCAAGGAAGGATCGTTTGATTTTATATCTTCGGGACCTTCAGAATTTAATGCTTTTGTTTGATAAAGTGGTTGTGGAATATATCGGGCGAGGAAGTAACATGGTGGCTGATTCTTTAGCATATATTGCTTACAAGGAAGAATATCCTTGGATTTTGCTACAAGAGAATCCTTCAATTGTTGCTCAACGTGGCCAATGTGAAATTATAGAAGAATATTTTTCCACTCATGAAAGCCGACGTGATTGGCGATCAGATATTCTTAATTTTTTGACCCAAGGATTACTGCCAGATGATTCCCAATTGGCTAAAGAGTTAAGGGGTAAATCCTTTGGATATATAGTTTTGGATGGAATTTTATATAAAAAGACATTAAGCAGACCCTTATTACGATGTCTAGGAAAGCAAGAATCACAAAAAGTATTGTCAGAGTTGCATGATGGAGAAGGGTCAGCTCATTGCGGGTTTAAAGCTTTATCACGTAGAGTCTTACTTGCATGGTTTTATTGGCCTACAATTATGAACGACGCTAAGAATTTGGTCCGAGGTTGTGATACTTTTAAGAGATTTTCCAATGTTATTCACAGACCAGCAGTACCGCTCTTGTCTATATCTGAAGCGATACCATTTGATAGATGGGGAATTTATTTGGTAGGACCTTTGCTGATGGCTTCGGAGGGAAGGCAAATGATAATTGTGGCGGTAGATTATTTTACGAATTGGGAGGAAGGAGAACTTCTATCAAGCACAAAAGCAAATGATGTCATCAAATTTATTGTGAATAATATCTGTTGTCGTTTTGGGGTTCCTCGGAGAATTATAACAGATAATGGCCCTCAATTTAATAATAGGGAAATGGTTGTATGCTGTATTTCTAAAGGGATTCAACAATGTTTTTCGACGCCCTTTCATCCTCAAGCTAATGGACAAGTGGAAGTGACAAATAGAACGATTTTAGATGGTTTGAAGAAGAATCTATCGGGGGCAGTAGGAAAATGGCCATTTATTTACAAGAGGTGCTTTGGCTTATCGAACAACTCCAAGAGAGGCTTTGGCTTATCGAACAACTCCTTTTGCTTTGGCATATGGTATGAATTCATTTAGCCCTATTGAATCTACGATGTCATCTTTTAGAATATCTCAATATTCTGAAAGATTTAATGATGAAATTTGAAGGACAAATGTGGATCTGATTGAAGAAAAAAGGGTTCGAGCTTATTTGAATACCATACATTATCAAACTCTCATGAGAAGTAGATATGATTCGAAGCTGAAAAGAAGAGAATTTAAAGAAGGTGATAAAGTGTTGCAAAAAAAATTTCTACACACAAAGGAAAATAGCCTTGGCAAAATGGCTCTGAACTGGGAAGGGCCTTATACAGTTGTTGAAAGAGTTAAGCCAGGGTCTTATCGTCTTTGTGATTTCGAGGGGAGAATGCTACAACATCCATGAAATATTCAGCATTTGAAGCTTTATTGGGAGTAGACATGTGTTTGTACTTTGGAGTTTTTGTTTTTAACGGCGCACTCTTTCCTACCCTGTTGGCCCAGGAAGGTTTTAATGAGGTGTCATGTACTTGTACATATTCAACTTTATCAATAAAGTTCGTTTTTTGGGCAATGGTTATTTTACATTTATTTGGATACTATCTTAACAAATCATCAAAGATTGATCACCTTTGAGATTAGTTAAGGGAAGTATATTCCAAAGTGTTTATAACACGTTTTGAAGAGATAACCATATTTTACAACCATTTTACATTTGGAATTTCGAAGTGAATGTCTTAAAACTCACTAAGATTTTTGATGAGCTAATCAAGCTTTACAACACATTCATATTTGTTCGAAGCATACAATACTTGTTAATTTTTATTAAAATATTTGAGGTGGTAAGTTTGTATTATTAAGATTTTGCATTTATTTGGTATTTAGCATCAAATAATATATAAGAGAACAACAACATAAAAAAGAAGAACTCTTTTTTATTCAGTTCAAGTTGTTACAATACAAAAAGATATATTCTGAGTAGATCAGACGATTCGTCCTCTGAAGATGATGAGCTGGGAACAGGCTCGAATCCCTCGCTTGGACGTTTTTCTTCAGGAATGTCGTTCCAAAAATTTGTGAGATTGATTTTTGGATAGACAGCATGGAGTTCTCGAAGGAGAAGGATGGTTGCATCTTCTTTTCCGACCTGAATAGTTATTTGCATATTCTTTAAAAGCTCAGGTTCGGCAGAAGTTATAGCAGTAGTTTTTTCTGCTTCGAAATTCTTCTTCAATTTCTCTATTTCATTGGTCAGCTCTTTATTTTTTCTTCGCAAAGAGTTAGAGAATTTTGAAGTGTGGTAGAGTTGGATTTTTCAATATTTAATTCGGCAACATGCTCGGCTTTGAGTTTCTTCATTGTTTCTTCATGCGACTTTGTTTGCAGCTCTGTGTCAACCATATGCTTGATTCGAAGATGATCATTTATACAGAGAGCGCATTTTATCAGCTCGGATCTAGCTATCTCATAACAATAAAATTGTTCGGCTACGTTGTTGTGAAGAATCTCTCTAAATTTCTTTTCAACCTCATAAGATTCCTTATAGTAAACCATATATTTGGCCAGCTGTTTGAGATGGTCTTTAGAGGCTTCAATTTGAGAGGCAAGAGTTTTTACAGCAACATTAAGATCAGAAAGTGGTTAAAGAGCAATAGCAATTGTAGGATTTGGAGGAGGGTTGCGATATTCCGAGGTACTAGGTGATTCAGAGTGAAACGCAAAAGAAGCTAGATAGAGGGATAAACCCTAATTTTATTAATCAAAACAACTCCCCAAACAATTTAAAGAAAATATATTTATATAAGGGTTCAATTGAAACCCTAAAACCAAAAATATAAAAATTACTAAAATATCCTAAAGTATTAAAAACTCGAAATAAGCTGATAGATGAGCCTGAATGCCCAAAAAATCCCATAGTTCACGAGCAAAGCTGATGACTTGCATTCGTGACGTCGTTTCCTTCGAAACAAGATGTTGTGGGTCAAAATCAGACACCGGAGCTCCAAACTGTCAATTCACCGCATTCTTCGGGTGATCGCGAGTCTTCATAAATTCCAGCGCTAAACTGTCTGCATTACTAGGCTTGTCAGTCATGTCCAGAGATGTGACAGGTTCGAAGGAACGAGTCGATTTTGGAAGATTTTTCTCTAGAGTAGGCCTCGCAAAATCAAGCATGTGATTTTGAATGACTTTAAGAGTAGGATCCTCTTCGCCAGCAAGTGCCTCTGTGTTTTCAAATTTGATGAACATATTTGGGTCGAAACTTGTAGGAGGATGATAAACTGTAGGAGAATAGTCATCGATGACAATTACAAGATTGTCTTGCTTGGAATGATCTTCGGTTGGAGGATTTGGGGGGTGTTGTTGTTATTTTTTTTCAGCAGCATCGTTTTCATGTTCGTTAATCAATTTGTATGAAGTGATTTTCCTTTGTTTCTTCTTCTTTCCGAAGGAATCAGAAGATATTTTCTTTTTCTTTGAATAGTTTTCTTGACTTTCTCCCTCTTCGATGGGTGAAAGAGGTTGTTCTGCAACTTTGCATTTTCGACGCTTCGGTTTTAAGGGTGTGGAAGGGTTACCACCGGATGTGCTAACTGCCTTTTTTCTTTTCTTTTCTTTGGTGATTTTTTCCTTTTTCTTTTTAGGCAGATGGTTGTCTGATCTGTTGCGAATCAGGAGAAAGACTTTGCAGTTGGCTTGAGGAATTCGTTAGCATACGAGCTTCAGATCTGGGTCAGAAAATAAATCTTTAGGAGGCAGCCCACCTTCTGTGATCAAAAATATGTGGCATTGGAGGAAATTAATGGGCTGGAAGGCGGTATGGAAGGCGTTATTCCATTCTTTTTCAGCCCAGACAGCTAGTTTTTGGAATATCTCCTTAGTAGCTTCTCAGCGAGTGGAGTAGCGCTTCGAAATTTCTAGCATAAACACACAAAATAAAATATTAAATAAGAGAATAAAATATGTATTAAAAGGTTAAAAAATTTTTTTAAGAACTTACGATTGCTTCTCCAAACCATAGTTAACTTTAAAGGATTGTCTTCGAAAATTGGTTTACCATTCTCCCAAGCTCCGGAGATAAAAACAAATCTTTGTTTCCAGAACTTATGAGCCTCCAAAAGATCATCGATGATTTTAAGATCATCAATCAATGTAAGGTAATAGAATGGAAGCTTCGAACATTTTGACAGTTGAGTCAGTGAAGTGAAGTCTTTGATGATGATCGGTATTTTGGATAAGCGACATGTCATTATCACTGACATGAGGGTGAACCATTGATTTGGAGTTACCTGGGTAGGGCATAAGCTGAGGACTTCGAAGTTCTCTATAATCATCGGATCTAGTGGGAATCGAAGACCCGAGTTGATGATTTCTGGGTATACCACTAGTTCATCATCCTTGTAGTCAAGGGGAGTTTCTCCTTCTTTAGGTAGTCAAAGGGTGATATTTTCTCCCATTCCCCATTGCTTTTTAAGGGAAGAGGCTTGGATTTCTTTATAATATATATATGGAACCTTTTTCAAGGCGATAATATATTTGCTTTCGAGGTTTCCCAGATTCCTCTCAATTTTTTCTCTTTCCTTCTCAAAAATGGAACAGACATCAGCCTCTTCTTGAGATTCAGCTTCAGCATCGGATTTTGTAGCCTCCGAATCAACTTCATTGGTTTTGGAAGTACCTTCTCTAGGATTATTGGTAAGTGGAAATGTTTGCTTCTGTAAGAGGGATAGCAGTTCGAACTACTTCTTCTCTCATTTCTATCCGAGGAGGATCGTTAGTGGTGGTTTTCGAAGGAGGTGGAGTTCAAACGATTATTGATTCATCTCCCATGGCGATGTTTGAAGAAGATTTCTTTGAGAAAAGGTTATTCGTTTTCAGTTTCATAGGAGAAACTCTGCTTTGAGTTGAGGAAGTTCAAGGGGTTTCAGGGCCAGAGATTCCAGATGACGTTTGTTCTTTGATATTGGGAGAAAGAGAAAACTTTGGAACTTTGGTAGGATCAAAATTACTGTAGTAAAATGTCTCAGTTGTAGTTCCAATTGGGCCACCAAAAATTAACCATGCTCTTCGATACTCCTTGGCTCTTTGCGTTATGCAAAAATAATCGTAAGATCCGAACATCAGGTTGCTATCAGAATCAGAGGATTCTGGTGTTTTGGGTAAAATGGCCTTCGACTTTTTGGTTACCGGTTTCTTTTTCATAAACCATGAATGGGCTAATCGGAGAAGATGAAGATTGATCGGAAGATTTGATTTTTGCGGTGAGAATTATGGGAATAAGGGAGAAGAAGTTGAAGGTAGCCAAAAAAGCTCTGACTTCTCTCTAGAATGGTTGTGTGTAAAAAGGGTTTAAATGAGAGATACGTGGTATTTATACTGAAATAGGTGAAGACATGTGAAGGTGGACAGACCCATTTGGTGATAGGTTGGAATACGAATCGCTGGATGGGTTGGATGTTCGACATTTGTCAGGTTTACATCACAGATGAATATAACTGTTACACATATAACCGTTACATTCGAAGAGGGACTATCTACATAATATGTTAAGGGTAATTTTTATTCGAAATGATTACATCGATTCCTTTGGTTATTATTCAAAGGTTATTTGTCCATGGCTTCGAATATATTATTAAGATCAGTTCGATAGGTTTTTAATTAGGTCGCTACCCATTGCAAAACAAATATTCTTCCATTTATATGTGTAAAAACTCAAAATCCTCTAATTAAGAAGTCTCATAAAGAAATCTAACTAATAAAGAAGACTCAATTAATAAGAAACTCATTATTATAGGAAGACAAAAAATAGAAGACCAATTAATATAAAATCTAATTAATATAGAAAACTGATATAAGAGACCTAATTAATATAAAAATCTCAATTAATAGGAAAACCTTATAAATATAAAAGACTCAATTAATAAGAAATGTAGTTAATATGAATTCCAATTAATACGAAAGACTCATTCAATAATTCAAGAGTTACTTTGAGCATATACTTAACGATTCTCCAACGACACTAGTATCAGTTACCCCGATACTCCAACTACTCATCGAAGACAAATTATCCACTTGTATGCTTAGAGTGGTCAACTCTCATGCCTCCTATGAACTCTATCGAGGCAATCATCCCTAACAGACCAGTCTACAGACCTACAATATCTAAGAAAGCGGTAATAACATCTACCGGACCAATCCCAATATTAAACTAACCAACACTTGACATTTGCTCCACAGTTCAAACATCCAAAGCTTCTGACCCATCAAACTCCAAGCTAAAACCAAATCTCAACAATGTTTGAACTTCATTTACAAAGATCAAACCCAAACTCAACTTCAAAACAACTTTCGTAGAGGCATCCATATCTTTACCCTTATGTTCAAAATCCATATCATCTCTACCTTCGACGCCTATTACTTTTCCATTCATAAGTGCAACCAAAAGTTCTACAGTGGTTAGACATGGGAATGATCAATGGTATATATGCAACAATATTTTTCAACTAGTACGAGCCCTTTTGGAAGTTGACTAAAGACAAACTTGTGCGGGTTTTCGAGTCCAAAACGGACAATATCATACTAGTGCGGAGACCAGACTATTCATACTTATACGCGATACCTGAATATGCGGTATTTGTATTCCTAACAATTTTCTTTTTCTGCATTTAGAGAAGTACTCAATATGCTAAAGATGATTATTTATTTATGTATGAACTTAGATTCAAGTGGTATAAAAGAAACCCTTTTAATTTTAAGTCTTATATTTTATTTTCTTAAATCAAATATGATAAGCACATAATTTTATTTCCTATAAAGGATCCATATATAGAAATTTTTATTTAATTTGGTTAAGATGTGTGGATGTAGGGTTTTTAATCACAACTTTTTTTATTTCTCATTAGGTAGAACAATCGTACTGTTATAATTTGCATGCATTTATATATTCATCACTTTATATATTATAAAGAGAGTGAGTACACAAACATATTAAAATATTAAAACTCATAGAGCAAATTTGGAAATCTAAAAAATCACTCTACAAGAGTCTCGTTGGATAGTCATATCAACGCCGATGGAGATGAAAGTTTGTAATGAAGTTTAAGTCCGAGTGACGCTATTATTTTGAGGATTAAATATTGATGAGTTCAGAGATTTGAGTCATTGTGCCATGATTAAATCCGAAGGATAATTCAGACTAAACCACTACACTGAAATTCCGAACAGGACAAATGTATTAATTATTGACTAAGTTAGTTGCTAATCAACTTAAAACTATATTACTAATGGGTCCTTAAACTAGACCCGATTTCGTGACCCAATCCAATAAGCCCATGGGTCAGTAATTAAGTATAAATATCCCAACCATTTTTATTAATGAGGGTGATCATAATTTATTACTTGTAGGCGGCTCAATTATCTCTCTACTCTTTACACTAAACACAAAACACCACAAAATTAGCAAAACACCTTTTAAATACTTTACCAGATTACCATCAAGAAGAAATAAACCACACCAAATTGGCGACCACAATGGGAGGCGATGGTGCCTGAATTTTACATTCAACACCAAAAAGTAAAGCAGTTCGGATGGATCCGAATGAGCAGAATGTTCCACACCTAGAGGCGGAAAGTATAAGGGAAAATAAGGAATATACCATCGAGAAGCGAAACCAGCTGAGGGCTGAAATAGAGGCGTTGATAGCAATAAAACAAGAAGAAAAAGAAATTAAGGAGAAATCTGGAGCGTCAATACTTCACCATACTGAAAATCCTACAGACAATGAGCAATATTTAAAGACTCACCTCAGTTTAAAAAAGACACACCGATCAAAGCTTGTTGAGAGTTCTACATCTGAGTCCTCCAACAGTTCCTCAAATGAGGCAGAACTTAAAGAATCACTATCTTCAAGTAGTGATGAGGGGAGATTTAGAAAAAAAATGAGGTTAACTAAAAAGAATTCGAGGAAGAGGGACAGACATGGAAGGCTCAAAAGGCACCACGGTAAGGGGTCAGCTCATAAGCATGTTGATCAGTTGTTGATTGATCCCTTTGTCTTTCAGTCCGAACCGGGTATTTTTGCAACCCCTAATGAAGATATTGTCTCCAGTCGCAACAAAAATTGGAAACAATCGCCTTTGTCCGCAAAAATACTCTTCGGATATCTTCCTAAAAGGTTTGATAGCTCCAAGATGGAGAAATACGATGGGAGTCGAGATTCGGACAACCATCCTAGAACAGTTCAAAAACTTCATGATGAACTTTGACGATGATGAAAAACTTTTGTGTAGATCTTTCTCCCAAACCTTCATGGGGAGTACTCTTAAATGGTATAACAGTCTCCCTCAAGGGTGTATTACAAAATTTTGATACATTCTGGTTGCCTTCCGGAGGAAATTTGTTGAAAGTAAAGAACTAAAGGGTAATGTGGACACCATTATCCATTATGCTCAAGAACCAAATGAGTCCCTGAAAGATTACATAGGTCGCTTTGTGAATACGAAAAATGGGCTAGCAGATTGCTTTGAGCACGTTGCAATTGCTTCCCTTAGACAAGGTTTAAATCTTGGGAATTTAGCTGATTCACTGACTCGGAAGAAGGTTATGAAATGGGGAGGTTTATTGAACCAAGTAGAAAAACAGATCAATGTAGAAGAAACAAAGAAAACAAGGGTACACCGTCAGGTGAGGTCTACCACTACAACAACAGCCCATCCAGCCACTAACCAATCCGGTTACAGGGCAAAAGACCGGACAAGGGTCCTACCGGTCCAAGCAGAATCAGTCCAACCAAATCCATAGCCAACAAACCAGAAGTAAAAGGGGTCCCTAGGTCCATCCTGAGTGGTTCGCTGAGTTGGGGGAGAATGTGGCCATGATCTTTAATAAGACCAAGAATGAAGTGTACTTTCAAAAACCGGCAGCATTGCAGTCCTCCAGAAATAACCGGAACACTCGTTTTTTCCAATATCACAATAATATAGGCCATGACACTCAAGATTGCATAGCGTTGAAACAAGAGGTCCAAAACCTTACTGAGAGGGGAAAATTGGAAGCTTATGTCAAGAAACAAAGTGGAAACAGACCGGATAACACACTGAATAATGCTCTCCAGACGAATCCTTCAAACAATCCTGGGACCTCTGAACAAGAGGGTGCAATGGTGATTCTTGAAAGATTTGATGTAGACTCTAAGTATCTGGATCCAGATCGAGATCGAAATAAGGTGGGGGTGATAACAGAAAAGACTAAGATAGTTTTCCGGACTGATCAGCTTCTTCGAATCGTTAACTATTTTTTGAGGAGATACTATGAGTGCATCTACCACTTCATCAAGGAAGAAGCATGTTCATAATTTGGCCACCCAGTTAGAAGGTGGAATTTCTTCCCATCAGTGCCAATCCCCATTTTCATTCATATTTTTTTATGAGGATAACCTGAGGGATATTGCAGGACCTCATGAGGATGCGGTGGTTATAGGGGCTTCAATATGGGGAAATTATATACGCTGAATTCTGATTGATACAGGCAGTTCGGCAAACATCCTATTTTTTAAGCTTCTAGAGGAAAAAGGGAAATCCAGCAGTTATTCAACGTTCGAACGGAACCATTGTAGGCTTCACAGGGAGTTCTGAAGATGTAATTGAGGAGGTCAAAGATGAAGTATTGTTGGGCAAGGGGCCCTTAAATAAATGGTAAGAGTGCTATTTGTTGTGGTGGATTTCCTAACGTCGTATAATGCAATTTTGGGAGGTCTTGGCTTTCTAGAATGCATGATGTGGCCTTTACGGTCCATCAGTTCTTGAAGTATACTGTTCATGGACAAGTAGGTGTTGTCCGAAGTAGTAAAAAGATAGCCAGGGAGTGCTATGCAACAGCTTTTGCCCCTAAACCTCTAGGGGCAACTAGCACTAACAAGGATTATCAGCTACTGGAGCCTTCTACTGAGGAAAGTGAGATTGATGATCCCAGGGAGGCTCTCAGTTTTATAATACCTATTGAAGAGGTTGAAACTCACTCCCTCGCAGAGGGAAAGAATGTTAAGATTTGTTCTAAATTAGCACCAGAATTGAAGCATCACTTGTTGTCCTTTTTAAAGAATAATCAACATATTTTTGCATGGTGCAACATTGATTTTACTGGAGTACCAACAGATGTTATTTCACAGAATTTATCCATCCAGAGTGATGTTGCACCAGTGGTACAAAAGAGGAGAGCTTTTTCCAAGGAAAAAGCAGATGTGATTGTTCAAGAAGTTGACCGATTAACCAAGATGGGTCACATTAAAGAATCCCAGTACCCTTTGTGGATTGTCAACCCTATGTTAGTCAAGAAAAAGAATGGCAAGTGGTGTATGTGTATTGATTTCACTAACCTCAATAGGGCATGCCCTAATGATTTTTATCTCGTTCCTCAGATAGATCAGTTAGTGGATTCTACATCTGGAAACAAGATGTTATCCTTCATGGATGCCTTCTCAGGGTACAACCAGATACAAGTGGATCCAAATGATCAAGATCACACTACTTTCATCACAGACAGTGGTCTTCATTGTTACAAGGTGATACCCTTCAGGTTGAAGAATACCGGGGCCACTTATCAGACGCTGGTGAATAAAGCTTTTGCTAATCAGATTGGCAGGAACATGAAAGTGTACATAGATGACATGATTTTTGGGTACTAAAAATTCCTTAACCGCCGATGCGGACGTGCTACCTATCATACCGGGAGTACTAGCGCCTAAACTATCACCGTATTCCCACTCAGATGTGTTCCGTTTAGTTCACTTGTCGGGACCGGATTTTTTTTTACCTTTAGTGACAACCGGTTCCTTAGGTTCTAAAACATGGCTGCTAGCGGGATCTAGGATTTGCATTATCCTATTTATAATGTGATCTTGCACTTGTGGACCGTAACTATGGATGGTACTATCTATTAAGGATAGTTTTCTTGTAAGCTCATCTTCGGTACCAACGTTATCTCTAGACTTTATCTCTAAAGTACTCCAATAAACATCACATTCACTCTTTTAAATCGACCTACCTTCTCTCGCGATCGTAGCACACTCAGATACACAAGGTAAATTGTGTGTTGTCCTAATAACACAACCACAAATTGCGGGAGTGAATCATAAATCCCCGGCCTTTTTAATAGTTTTCTCTAATATTTCTATGGCCGTACATCAAAGTTTACCTTTGTTGTCGCTAAATATTTCTCCCCTAGAAACTTGTCTAGGACGAAACTGGAGAGTTCAAAGGTGGTCCAGGGGTGATTTTGTTATGCGAAGATTAGTTGATAGAGGATTTTGTGATAGAGAAATGTCAGTATCAGATCTAGAGAGAGAAAGTGCTACTGACTAAACAATATAGAGAGAGAAAGTCTCGTACTATTCATCTCGGGATTTGTGAAGCGTGTGTGGTCCTTTTATAGTACAATTGCGGACCCCACACGCTTTAATATGGTCTAATTACATCTTCTGGTCCCTGTTTTTTGCTTTCTTCCTATTTTGGCTATGCCTTTATAATCTATACATTTTAGCCCTTATATATTTATTTCTATACATTTTCCTCCCATCATACTTTTCCTTTGCTATTTTCTCCTGTCAAGTTTCTTCTTTACAATTTGGCCCTTGTCTTTTATTCTTCCTTATCAGTAGCCCCCCAGTCTTAGTAAAAATCGTTTTGCTAGGACTGAATAATTCTCCTGACAGGCAAAAATCATTTCGTCTTCGAACTTCATAAGTCCTTCCTCGAAAGGTTGCTCTGCAAAGCTCCTCGGACTGTCGGGGCCATAAACCACTTCTTCGAATTCTTCGAATATCTACCAACCTCTTCGAATGACTTGCGAAGCTCTTCGAAACCCGTGCAAGCCTCTTCGAACTTCTGCTATTAACCGAGTAGCCCCCTCAATCCTTGCAACGTTTTAAGCAAAGTAGTCTTCGGATAATTGCATACTTAGGCGAAAAAAGGGTGCTAGGATTGATCTTGGGCATGACCTCACTGCATAAATACCTGTGTCAGCATACTTCTTCGGAAACGTTACCAATTCTTCTGACATTTTTGTCAGAAAACTCTTCCCCTTCCCCTGACATTCTCTGACACAAAACTCTTCACCTTCTTCTATAGCTAGTGGCAGAACAATGTCCACCTATGTGGACCATCGTACCCCTAGGCAAACATCATGAAAATGTCCCCGGGCTTCATTCGTCAATAAGGACCACTAGTCTATATAAATACCAACCTTCTTTCTTCATTAATTCAACTTCTGTTCAATTATTTCTAGAGAGATAAAACTGGCGAACAAGCCCCGTCGAATTCCTGAGTGGTTGTTAATTAGTAAGCGGTTCGAAGAGAGGGTTGCTGCTGGTGAAGACGTGAGGCCTCATCCCCCACCGTCGACGACTACCTTCTTTGGTGCTTGGCCTCCCTCGAACAATTCGACCACAATTATACCCCGCGAAGTTGCTCAACGAAGCTTGCTTAGTGAGTCGAAACCCCTCGAAGAGATGGGGAAAGATAGGCAACATAAGCACTCATCGGGGAAAAGAAAAAAGTCCCATAAGGACAGAAAAAACTCGCATGAGCGAAAACAGGCCAGAGAAGCTCCCCTAGTTATTCGAGAACCAATTGTCCCGACCGATGTTGAAAACATCCCCCAAATATCTGCAAGTCCTCGAAGGACTTCGAGGAGCCCTCCTCGAACCTCTGTTAGCCCTCCTCGAAACATAAACCCTCAACGTACTTCGGATAGCCCTCATCGAAGACAAGGAACAGATGTGTCTAGTCTGCCTTCCACTCCATCCATGACCATTCATGGAACTCAGTTCTCCCCCTCGAGGACGCTTATTACTGAGGAAGACATGCGTATTAGACATGAGGAAACTTTAGACCCCAAAGTCATAAGACCTCTTAACAAGCCCCTCGAACAGAGATTGCCAATTACCCCTTCCTCGGGCCCTGCGAACGCTGCAACATCTTCTTCCACGACAATACCCGAGGAGCAAGCGCGCCGGATTGCCCCAAAATCTAAGGGGGATATTGTGCTGCCCTTGGAGTTAGACAACATTGCCGGCAATAACATTCGGGGCATTGAGAATAAACACATGGTGGCCCTTGCCAATATTAAGTATAAGTACTTTTCGAGGGAGGAGGAGACGATGCTGAGGGCTCGATGGGGCATCCCCACTTATATCAACATCAGATTTCCCTCTGAGGGAGAGACACCATTATCTGTGAGGGACAACGAGGTGGTGGTCTACACAGAAATCATGAACTGGGGGTTAAGGTATCCCTTAGACCCCTTCTTTATCGAATATCTTTCGAAGATAGATCTTTGCCCCTCACAGGTTGGGCCCAATATGTAATTTACGTTAATGGCCTGCATAATGGCCTCGAGGCTCTCAGGTCAAGAGTTTTTACTAGAGCAACTCATTGGCCTTGCTGGTTTGGCCCGAAATCCATACTTTCCCTTTTACTCGCTGACGTTCAATCGAGGGCGAAAGATATTGAAAGATTTACTTGAGGTTGATAAAAAATGGAGGCAGCAGTTTCTCTTCTTCTCTGGTTGCTGGGAGACCGGATCAGAAGCCACTCCTTCAAATTCTCACAAACTTTCTTTGAAGTGGACCATGAAATGTAAGTGTTGGCTCTATTTTTTACTCCGCGAATTTTATAGTCCCTGAATATCTATGCTCCCTCGAATTTTATAGTCTCTGAATATCTATGCTCCCTTGAAAACTTATATTCCTCTAAGTAGATTGCTTCTTCGAAAACGTAATTGTCTTCGAACAATATGGTCCCTCGAATACACACTTGTCTTCGAATAATGTTCTTCCCTGAAAATAAACTTGTCTTCGAATAATATGGTTCCCTGAAAACAAACTTGTCTTCGAACAATATGCTCTCTGTAAACATACTTAAAACTTAGTTATTTGTTGCAGCTATGACCGGTATATCCAAACCTTATACTGATTACGTCGAAGGAGCTACAACTGTGTTCACCAATCTTCGCCTGTGGGCAAAGGAGCAGTGGGATAACCGGTTTCGTCTTTGCTTTACTGATGAGAATCTGGCGAGGAGTCGACTATGGAGGCTGAATCCCCTCGATCGCATTAGCATGAGAGGATTAATGACTCCACCTTCGGAACAGGAAGTGTTGGAGCAGTGCAGCCAAAAGGATGTTACAATTTATCTGCCCAAGCGCTCCCGTTCGCAGAGTCACCTGGGGGAACCCCCAGAAGATGAAGTAGTACCAACCCAACTACTGAATCCCATAATGCCCATTAACACTCAAAGGCCTCACTCCTCGGACAATGCTGGGACGTCGAACTCTGAAGCCCTTCCATCGAGTGATGTTGCTCCAATCAACCCCATTCCGCCTCCCCCTGCTCCCATTATCCCTCAAAGGAGAGATGCCAAGAAAAAATATTTGAAGGGGAAGTGTGTTCTTCTTGAGCCCATCGAAGAACAATCCGAGGGAGGAGAAACCCCTGACAACAATGAAGAGACTAATCTTGAAAGAGAAGTCCATGAGAGTGCAAATGATGCTGAAAACAGGGGTGGTCAGTCGCCCAGGGAAACTTCTTATCAATCCTTGCACTCTCCTCTCACTGAGGCTTCTCATCCAGCTTCCCTCGAAGACAGCCCAAGATTAGCTCCTATCCCTGCTCCTCGAACCAACCCTCCACTACTCGTTCATCCAGACGTTGCTTGTGGTAATTTTTCCGAATTTGACTCTACAACGTTGGGGTCCCCTTCGAGTTCCTTTGAGGTCCCTTTGGATGATGAGTTCTCAATGAGTCTTCGGAGAGTGCTACACACTTCAGTGAACAGAGGAAAGAAGATGCGTCATCTTGAAAAACGCAAAAATTATTACAAGTTCAAGTCATCAGTAGCTGCCTCTCAGCTCGAGGAGGCCAAGAAGGAATACGCAGTGATCGAGGGCCAAGCTGATGCCTTGTACGAGCGTCTTTCTGCCTCTGAGAATTATGTGACAATGCTGGAGAAGTTTTGCCAAAAAGAGAGGGATTTGTACAAGGAGAAGACTGATGCTCAAGGGCTAATGATAGCTGAATACAAAAAGGGGCATCGCTTGGATTGCGATGGATTCGAGCAATATACTGAGGCTCTTCGAAAGGTAGTTGCAGAGCGTGATCAGTTGGAAAAACAGATCAAAGGTTTCCCTGTAGAAGTCGAGGAGGCGAAGGAGAAGGCTGTGGATGCCTATGCAGCAACATGTTCGAAGAACTTGCAGGCCCGGGATGCTGCTACTCGAGCTGGCTTGTTGACCCAGATATATGCTGAGCATCCTGAATATAACCTGGGGCCTTTTTGGAAGCTTGTCCCCCCAGAACTTCGCCCTCCCCAAATAGTCGTAAGTGAGAGTGAAGACTCAGAGGGTGAGGGGAGTGACTCCTCGAAAAATGCAGATTGAGTCAGTTTTTTTTTGTGCATGGCCCAATAGGGCCTCCTTTTGTAATGACCTGAACATGTTGTATTGTTCCTTTTGTGTGAGATAGGGTAATTTTTGTAAGAGCAATGAATATTCTTCACTTCTATATATATTATGTTTGGAACAAGTTCTGCCAACATCCAACTATGTTGTCCTTCGAAAGATTATTAGTTAAGTTCACACATATTACGAAATAAGGCCTTCGAACTCCAATTTTATTGGCCTTCGAACAATTTTTACTTAGATAGATTCATCAGTATTTATGTTTGTAATGAGGCCTTCGAATCCCAATTCGATTGGCCTTCGAACAATTTTTACTTGGATAAGTTCACAAGTATTATGCTTGTAATGAAGCCTTCGAATCCCAATTTGATTGGCCTTCGAACAATTTTTACTTGGATAAGTTCACAAGGATTATGCTTGCAATGAGGCCTTCGAATCCCAATTTGATTGGCATGCGAACAACTATAGGATCTCCGAAAAAATTAAGGATATTTTAGTTCACAACTGAGAGTGGGTTCGAGGCACACTATCATATGATCCGAAGGATAGTTCGAAGGTCCCAAAACATTGAGGCGCACCGTAATGTGACCCGAAGAATAGTTCGAAGGTCCCAAAATATCGAGGCACACCTAAATGTGACCCGAAGAATAGTTCGAAGGTCCCAAAACATCGAGGCACACCTAAATGTGACCCGAAGAATAGTTCGAAGGTCCCAAAACATTGAGGCACACCTTAATGTGACTCGAAAAATAAATAAAGTAATAATAAAAGTAGGGGCATACGTTATCGTAACCCCATAGAATAAATCGAGACACATTTTACTGTGACCCAAAAAATAGTGCAAGGGACAACAATTCGAGGCACACGTTACTGTGACTCAAAAAATAGTTCGAGGGGACAATAATTCGAGGCACATGTTACTGTGACTCAAAAGATAGTTAAGGCAAAGAAACTTTGTATTTAAGGGGATCATCGAAACACTTCATTAAATCCTTCCTGTGCCTAACAGGGTAGGAAAGAGTGTGTCCTCGCTAAAATTTGTTCCAAGGGATACATAGAAAGCGAAAAGAAATACAATGTTATCTGGCTCTGCTAATCAAGGTACAACTTTAAATGCTCAATATTCCAAGGTAAGCGGAGATAGCGCCCGTCTTTATCTTTCAACCGATATGTGCCTGGTTTTATCCTTTCGGTGACCTCATAAGAGCCTTCCCAGTTAGGTCCCAACTTCCCCAAACTCTTGTCTTTAGTGTGCAAGAAAACTTTCCGTAGGACCTTGTCTCCCACCTAAAAGTCTCTATGTTTTACTTTGGATGCATATCGACTCCTCATAAGAGTTTGACAGTGGAGGGAAGTCAGCTGTGCCCGCTGTCTCTTTTCCTCAACCAAATCTAAAGCCAATGCTCTACTATGGTCATTTGTGTCTGAGTCATAAGTTGCTATTCGATGTGAAGGGAAAAGGATCTCTGGAGGGACCACGGCATCCATCCCATAGACTAAGGCAAATGGAGACACAGCGGTGGCCGTTCGGGGGGTCGTTCGGTATGCCCACAACACCTCCTGTAAATAGTCGGGCCATTTCCCCGCTTTGCCTTCCAAATTATTTTTCAAACCGTCGAGGATAGTATGATTAGTTATTTTCACCTGCCCATTTGCCTGAGGGTGAAATGGTGCCGAAAAACATTGTCGTATGCTCCTTGATACACAGAAGCTCTGGAATTCTTTGTTATCAAATTGAGGCCCGTTGTCCGTGGTAATCTGCAATGGTACACCAAAACGACAACAAATATTAGATAGAACAAATTTGATCACGTCTTTGGCCTTTGTTCCCGCGAGCGGCTCAGCTTCTACCCACTTAGAAAAATAGTCGACGGCCACAATTATTGTCTGCCTACCCCCAGAAGCCATGGGTAGAGGCCCAACCAAATCAATGCCCCACCTGTCAAACGGAACTGCCTCCGATATGCTTTCCATCAATACCCCAGGTTTGTGAATTACATTAGCATAGCGTTGGCACGTGTCGCAGCGTTTGACCAAATCTTTTGCGTCGGCCGTGATAGTTGGCCAATAATAGCCTGCCAAGAATACCCTACGGATTAGAGCCTTATATCCACAATGAGCAGACCCTTCACCATCGTGTAACTCGGAGAGGATAATTTGTGATTCAGAGCAACTCAAACACCTTAATAAGGGCCGACTCATAGATCTTTTATACAATAGTCCTCCCAACAAAATGTAACCGTGAGATTTGAATCTAACTTTTCTCGCTTCATGTTTGTCGACGGGAAAAATGTTATGAGCTAAAAAATCAATGAGAGCGGCTCTCCAATCAGGCGTAATCACATGGCTTTCCTCCGAGATATTCATTGCATGCTCTTCGCCAATCGAGATCGAAGGGCATGCCTGAACCAATACCCACGGATATCTTTCTGTTCGTGAAGCGGAGGCGAGAGAATCCGGGACGGCATTTAATTCTCTTCGAACATGTTCGAACTTAACTCCCTCAAATTCAGATGCCAAATCTTTCATCAGCTTCAAATACTATATCAGCGATTCATTCCTAGCCTCGGACTCCCTGGAAGCTTGATTTATCACCAACTGAGAGTCACTGATCAATTTTACTCGCCGAGCACCACATATTTGAGCCAACCGTAAGCCCGCTAAAGCAGCTTCATACTCAGCTTCATTATTCGTAGCCTTGAAACCGAAACGAATGGCTTGGAACATAGCTACCCCTTGCGGGGACATCAACTAGACACCTGCCCCACTGCCTGAAATATTTGACCCCCCATCCGTCCGTATTACCCATTCCTTTTCGACAACCGCGTCATGTTCCTCCTGCTCTTCTCTGTCTGAATGGAACTCAACCAGAAAATCCGCTAAAACTTGTGCCTTTATCGCCGTTCGAGGCTCAAACGTTATGTCGAAGTCTCCCAGCTCCACAGACCACTTAGCCATCCTACCAGAGATGTCTGGCCTCTGTAATAGACTCTTCAGAGGAAAAGTCGTCCGAACAACAATTGGATGGGCTTGGAAATAAGGTCTCATCTTTCGTGCCGCCGTCACCAATGCTAAAGCTACCTTCTCCAAAGTAAGATATCGCTTCTCGGCGTCCAGCAAACTCTTACTGACATAATAAATTGGCCTTAGAAGAGAATCGTCTTCGCGGAGGAGAACGACACTGACAGCACATTCGGATACTGCCACGTAGACAATTAACGTCTCCCCTACCACATGTTTAGTTAAGATTTCCGGAGAGGCCAGATACTCTTGAATTTTTCGAAACGCGGTCGAACATTCTTCAGTCCAACAAAAATACTTCGCATTTCGCAATATTTTAAAGAACGGGGCACACTTATCCGACGAGCGGGAAATGAATCGATTCAGAGCAGCCAATCGTCCTCTCAGAATTTGCACTTCTTTAATATTTTGGGGGGGAGTCATGGAGATCAGAGCTTTTAGCTGCTCGGGGTCAGCCTCGATGCATTTTTCGCTGATCATGTATCCAAGGAATTTTCCTGACCTTACCCCAAAAATGCACTTCTCCGGATTGAGTTTGAGATTGACCCTGCTTAAATTGTGGAATGTCTCTGCTAAGTCAGCAAAATGATCTTCGTCTCGCTCACTTTTGACTAACATATCGTCGATATAAGCTTCCATGTTTCGCCCAATCTGTCCTTCGAAAGTTTTATTAACCAAGCGCTGATAAGTGGCCCCCGCCTTTTTAAACCCGAACGGCATGACCTTATAGCAACATAAACCTCGTCCAGTAATAAAAGAAGTGCTTTCCTCATCGTTGGCAGCCAGTCGAATTTGGTTGTATCCCGAATAAGCGTCCATAAAAGATAACAATCGATTTCCGGAGGTAGAGTCCACTAATTGATCAATGCGAGGCACAGGAAACGGATCCTTAGGACAAGCTCTGTTCAAATCCGTAAAGTCAATACACATTCTCCACTTGCTATTTTTCTTTCTCACCAACACTGGATTTGACGCCCATACGGGATAATGCGACTCGCGAATATGACCTATGCTCAACAGCCGTTCGACCTCCAACAAAATCGCTGAGGCCTTTTCCGGAGAGACAGGCCTTATTTTCTGGACTATGGGTCGGACATCTAATCGTATCGCGAGTTTGTGACACATGATTTCCGCCGGCACACCAGTGACATCCTGTGCACACCAAGCAAACATATCAAGTTTATCAGATAAGAAAGCAATCAACTTCTCTTTAAATTCCGGAGAGAGATGGACCCCTACTTTCAGAACTTTGCCAGTCTCAAATTCGTGTGTCGCAGAGTCTTCCTCTGGGACCTGAAATCCGGGGGCCTCCCTCGGATCATCACATGGAATGACCTCGGGGGGGGGGGGGGGGGAATTGCTATGCTGGGTCAGATAGCCCCCCTCGAACCCCCTTAGAGGACAGGGCGACCTGGTAACATTCTCGTGCTATCTTCTGGCTACTTCGGACTGTCCCAATATTGTTTCCGATCACGTAATTTAGGCATTGATGCACCGTAGAGATTACGCCGTGCATCCGGGATAACCAAGAGCGACCCAAGATAGCATTATAGGATGTCGGCGCGTCAACCACAATAAAAAGTACCTCCACCTCCTTCTTAAACGGTCCACGGCCCAGCTCAACCATACACTGAAATTCTCCCACTACAACTGCTGTGGCACCAGTAAAGCCCACTATTGTCCGGTCGGACCTTCGGATAACCGGTGGGTCAGAGATGCGGCGGTAAGTACTCATAAACAAGATATTTGCCGAGCTCCCAGTATCGATGAGTATTTTCTGAATCTGATCCCCCGCGATACCCACCGCAATCACTACAGCGTCCTCGTGAGGGCCTGCAACATTCCGCATGTCATCATCATCGAAACAAATAATTGGAGAAGGCGAGCGATGTATTTGCGCGGAGACTCTCACTTCAATCTGGGTGGTCAAGTTGACCATGTGCCTTTTGCGAGAACTGTTAGAATTTCCCACGATTGTGTCTCCCCCGAAAATTGCCAGAGAATCGAAAAACGCACACAGACTGTCCACCCTTCCCTTCGGAATTTCTTCCTCTACCAGGTTTACATTGTTCCTCCCCACTTTAGGGTCCAAATATTCTTGCTCGATGTCGAAATCGTCGACACCCTCGGAAATTACCATGGCTGTGTCAGTATTCTTTGAGACAGCTTTTACCACAGCATTTTTCTGGGAGTGCTTTTTGACGTACTCCAACAGCATTCCATTCTCGATCAGGGCTTGCACCTCCTTCTTCAAAGCTATGCAATCTTTGGTGTCATGCCCTACATCCTCATGATACTTGCAATATTTGTTAACGCTTCTGCTTTCCCTCAGCGTCTGTATGGGTAAAGGATTTCTGAACGTGACCGACGATTTAGCTTTATCAAATATTGCAGCAACATTCTCTGTCAACTCCGCAAAATAATCTGGTCGAACCCACTTGTTCGACATGAATCTTCCTCTTTGGTTGTGTTTTGTTGATTGCCATAGTACTGTTGGTTCGACTTTTGCCTCGAAGGATACTGACCCGTGCTTTTAGCTTGAACATTCGACCGAGGGCCCTGGGCGATCGGCTCAGTCCTTTGGAATTGGCTATGGTCCAGCTGCTCTCCTGACCCCTTCTCCGAGGCCTGGGTTTCTTCCACCAAGATTCTCTTCTCAACTTGATCTAATAATGCTCCGAAGGTCATCGCCTGACTTTCTGCCACCGTGTCTTTTAACAACCCGGGGAGCAAACCCATCCTGAAAGTTGCAAGTGCCACCGAGTCCCTACAGTATTCCATATCCGTTTTGGTCTTGACAAAACGATTGGTATAATTTTTAAGGCTCTCTCCCACTTTTTGTCGACAATAGATTATGGTGTCCCCGTTGGCCCTGAACTTCTTGCTCCTCACAAAGTGTTGTCTGAAGATGCTCCAGAACATATCGAAATTTTTGATAGAGCCCTGAGGTAGCCTGTTGTACCACTTAGATGCCACTCCCTTGAAGGTCTGAGAGAATGCTCTGCAAAGAAGCTTATCATCGTCGTCGAAATTGATCATAAAATTCTTAAACTGCTCGATGTGGTTGTCCGGGTCCTGTGTCCCATCGAACTTTTCTAGCTTCGAAATGTCAAAGTGCTTCGGGAGGTTCCCCACTAGAATCTCCGAGGAGAGCGGAGAAGCTCTCCAATTGTGTCCCGTACGATAAATGTTGGATCTCAGATTGTCGTTATTCGAAAAGTACAACCCCTCCTCGGAGGGCAAAGTATATTGCTGCTGCCACTCTGAATTTCGAGGGCCCATGTCATTCTTACCAGGGCCCTTTGCTTGTTCATGAGATCGATCACCAACTCGATCGTGGCGACTTTTTTCCCGCGAGGATTTCCTCTCCGAACTCCTTCCCCGTCGGAGATCAGTTCGCCTATGATCACGCTTTTTCCTCCTGTGATATCTCCGAGGAGAAGATTCAGAAGTGCTGTACCGCGAGTAGTCGCTCGAAGGAGCCGAGTCCGATCGGTGTTCCTCTCTTCTCCTCGAAGACCGTCGCTCACGCCTCTGATACCTGTCATCTCTATTTTTGGGACGTAATTCAACGTCGCGTTCCTCCTTTCTTAATACAGCTTCTCTCATTATCTCGGATCGAAGATTTTTCTGTGCGGCTTCCTTTTCCGCTTTCAACCTTTCAATTTCCAACAACAATTCATTCCTCTGAGCCAGGAGAGCCGAGTCATCGAAAGCGTTCTCGACTCGCCGACCTCCTTCTCCTTCGGACTACATGTCGTTCTGGAAAGTCGTCCGCCTCCATGTTTTCCGCGCAATGATTGATCAAATCGTCCCCTCGACTTTCCATGGTCCTCCTCGGAACAGGAATTATTTCCAGGAAGCGATTATCGACAGAGCGATTTTCGGTTCCCACAGACGGCGCCACTGAAGAGTTCAAAGGTGGTCCAGGGGTGATTTTGTTATGCGAAGATTAGTTGATAGAGGATTTTGTGATAGAGAAATGTTTCAGTATCAGATCTAGAGAGAGAAAGTGCTACTGACTAAACAATATAGAGAGAGAAAGTCTCGTACTATTCATCTCGGGATTTGTGAAGCGTGTGTGGTCCTTTTATAGTACAATTGCGGACCCCACACGCTTTAATATGGTCTAATTACATCTTCTGGTCCCTGCTTTTAGCTTTCTTCCTATTTTGGCTATGCCTTTATAATCTATACATTTTAGCCCTTATATATTTATTTCTATACATTTTCCTCCCATCATACTTTTCCTTTGCTATTTTCTCCTGTCAAGTTTCTTCTTTACAATTTGGCCATTGTCTTTTATTCTTCCTTATCAGAAACATTCGTTCGAACGTTTCAAAGATGGTAGAGTGTTGAATGTGAGGCAACGCATGAACTTTATCCCAAAATTTCTCAAATGTGCATAGACTTGTGTCGGTTGCCCGTTTTAGGCTTGAGTGAGCACTATCCACCCTATAACATAAACTTAAATTATTTACAAGCCTAACAATTAATTAAATAAAGTAATGTATAGATATGATAATATAACTCACCGGTTGCTAGTGTGGTTGCCCAAATGTTTAATTTTGTTCGTGTAGATATTAAGGAATTTGTGTCCGTAATGGTCTATCTATTGTTTCATTACGTACTCGAGAACCTTGGGACAATATGCGTAGGCTTGGTGCAACTCGGCAAGGTTTTTGTTATACTCTTCGATCGTCGCCGAATGTTGAACCGCGACATAAAATTCTAAGAACTCTTCACCCATGTCCGTTTTAAGCAAAACTTTCTTAGAGTATGAGCTAATGTTCCTATTTATATGCCAAGTGCATAACATATGACTTGCGTTCGGAAATACCTTATCGATAGCGTTTATCAAAGCCAACTCCCTGTCGGTGACGATAATATTTGGTAATGCGCACATGTTGTTCACCATCACTCTCTTTAGAACGCTCATTGCCCACATGTAGTTCTCTTCTTTCTCCGAGCTCTTAAAAACAAAAGCTATACAAAAGGTCTTTTTTTGGAAGTTTGGCCAACTATTTCTAGCAAAGAAATTTTATACCTTGTATTCTTGTACGTGCTATACATTATAAGCACTTGAGGAAAAGTGCGCAACAAATAGATGCTTGTAGGATATGCGAAAAACAATTCAAGGATCTCGTCAGTTTCTTTGTTTGTTCGCTCCCAAACATAGTACTCGTGCTCTTTCAACTTACAGAACAAGTATTACATTTGGGATTTGCCCGTCTTATCAACCAACTGGTGTTTGTGCTGCATGTTGTAGATGGTACGCATACTAGATACATTTTCCAGATCTTTTAACTTCAATTCACGGTATATATCTCTTGGCTGAGAACCGATTGTTGTGAGTTTACGAACATACTCTTCCTCTTCCGCTTTTAGCCTCGCTGCATGTAGATGACCATCGAAGTGCAAGAAGGTTTGGTGGTTGTGTTTTCCATTTCTAACTACCAATTTCTAATAACAGGGTAGTTCTAACACTGGATTGCCCCTAAGCATGAACGGACAACCGCATTTTTTGGATGAACAATCTCGTCGCTTCTTCATAATCCCCGGTTTCGGCCTAGGCTTGTATACACCGTGCCTCTCGCACTTGAAATATAGTCGCGGAGTTTTACCATTTTTACAACCATCGTCATCTTTATCGACCACAACAATGAATCTTATACTCTTGATTTCCTTATCAACCCGTGCTAGCAATTCCGCTTTGGTATAGAAATTATCCGTAATAGATATGTGGCTATAATCGGCCATGTTACATGGTGCTTGTCTCGGTTCCTACACAAACAAATATCATGTAACTCAAACAAAATAACCATTTTCATATAACCAACAACAAAAATAACTCCATCAATTGTAAACATGTATTCACACTTCAAAACAATGAAGACAAACGCAAAATTCGACAATAAATGGGCATATAAAACAAAGATAGACCAAAATCTCGCATAGTTATGCCAATATTTGCCAAATCTTTGCATGATTGTGCTAAGATTGTGTCAAATCTTGGCACAATCATGCGAAGATTTGTATTTTCCACGCGTGTTCTTGCGTGGAAGTGCACAATTCCAAGCACGATTGCGTGCATGTGTTATGTTCAGAAAAAACTTAATGTTTACCTCAAGGACACTCTCCATATGGTAAGTAAGCGGCTCCTCCTCGTCCGAACGGATATCATCAATGTTGCAGCTGAAATCGTCGTTATAGTCACTCAAATCCATAGTTTGAGTTTTTGGGTTTTTACTTTTACGACTTAAGGTTGATTTAATGTTTGTTTGGGGAGTTTGGGTCTGTGGGTTTTTGTGTTTTTTTTTTAAATTTTTGGAGAGAGAATTGGTAGGGAGAGGAAGGAGAAGAGGAAGAAAATGAGTTAGTTGAAAAGCCGAAGATTTTTATATAGAGGTATTTTAATAATTTCAAGTTTACACAAAAAATCAATAAAAAATTCACACTATAAAAAAAATCCTGTTTTAGCCGTGCCCAATAATTTATCAACATAAAACCCTGGTTGAAACCTAGAAAGACAAAAAAATTATGAGTACTCACATTTCTGATAAGGATGACATCATATCCTGGACTCTTTCTGATAGGGGTCAGTTCATTTTGAAGGATACCTGGGATCATTTAAGAGATAAGTATGTTAGTTCGAGTCTTTACACTAAGATCTGGAATTCTAAAGTGCCTAGAAAGTTCTCTTTCCTAACATGGAAGCTCTTACATAATTTCATTTCTGTTGATTCTATTATGATTAAAAAGCATTTCAGTATGGCTTCAAAATGTGTTTTTTGTGAAAACTGTGAGGACGTAAATCATTTATTTGTAAGTTGTTCTTTTACTTGGCAGTTATGGAACTAGTTTGCTAGCATTTTTAAAATCAGAATCAAAAGAAATATGGTCCTCACTCATATTCTTAGGTGTTGGTTTGGATTTTCTAAATCTAAGTTTCATGTTTCCTATCTCATTCCTCAAGTGATCTGTTGGATGGTTTGGAAGGCTAGGAATTTCTTTAGGCATAAAGGGGTTCTCTTTAGTGTTTCTAGAACTATTGATAACATTACTAGCATTATTAAGGGCTTAGATACTAATGGTGATCTCTGTTTTAAGCACTGGTCAAGTGTTCATAATGCAGGGACTATTTTAGGATGCAAATCTTCTATCAGAGAGAATAAGCCTGCGTACCTGAGATGGAGTCGTCCTGATAATGATCGTCTGAAGATGAATGTCGATGCCTCCTGCATTTATAATGGGGAGGCTGCTGCTGGCATAATCTTCAGAAACTCAGAAGGGGTCATCTCTGAGGCATATGGGTTTCTTCTGGATAAAGCTTCTCCTCTTCAGGCTGAAACTTTAGCCTTGCTCTATGGCCTTTCTGTTTGCTACCAGAATCGTTGGTCTTGTGTTGATGTCGAGACAGACTCTCTTGTCCTTGTCAATCAACTTTCTGCCTCCAGGTCTGAATTGGAGGACCTGAATCTGAGTAGCTGTAGAAATCTTCTGGATAGTGGAATGTCTCTGAAGCACATTTCGAGGGTCCAAAATCAGGCTGCCGATTGGCTAGCCAAATGGACCCTGAAGTGCAAGCAGAAACTCTACTATTAGCAAGACAGTGCCCCTCCCACTTTGCTTGCCATTTCATTCCTTGAAAGTCTCGACTTGGGATATCTTGACTGGTAGTACTGCTAGTTTGTGGTTTTTTTTACAGATCCGGTGAGCTGGCGGCGGTTTTTGGCTGGTTTCGATGAGGTTTTGCGGATTTGTGGCGAGATGTGGGAGCTGAGAAGTTAAATCGAATGGTGCTACTGTTCTGCTCAAAGCTGGAGTTCGAAGATCTGGTGAGCTGGTGGCTGTTTTTGGATGGTTTTGATGAATCTGGGAGCTGAGAAGTTAAATTGAAGGGGTTTGAATGAATTGATTCTGGTTTAGTCGAAGAAATGAAGAACGAAGTCGAAGATGAAGTAGTTTTGATCGGTTTTTGTTTTAGGGTTAGGGTTGAGATTACCCCTAATTCTAATTTGGGCTCATTTACTCTATGGGTCTGTACTTTGTAATTTGTTCCATTTGGGTTTCATCAATAAAATTTGCTCTTTTGATTAAAAAAAAAAAACATAGAAAGACAACAAAAATCTTAATCACACATCACAAAAGCTTTAAAACAATCAAAATCATAATCTGAATAACGTGGGTTATTTAGACGCTCCCTTTATCATTTTCCACTCTACCCGGAGCATCACCACTCACCCAGGAAGAGGTGGATAAGTAACCATGGCGTCTCTTCTTTGCCCGACAGCTTCGATCTATATGCAAAACAAGGTAAGCTTAATCACCTAATCATCTAACTTACTTCCACCACAATAGGATTCTGTTTTTGGTTAAGATTAAGACTAACAACTAAAATTTATTGTCTGGTTTGATAGTTTCAATCAAGTAGTAAACCAATTTTCTGAATCCCTCGATATTCGTTTATCAACATTTAAGATGATTTTGGTCTCTGAATTTGAAACCGTCATAGTTCGATGATCGCATACGTAGCACTATAAGGGATGGTTCGATCCGACCCAGCTAAATTTGACGTGACCGGACTTTGTCCGATTCGAATAAGGGGCGGATCGGCTTCGGCTGTCACATTTGGCTGTGAAATGCAATTTTGTTGCTTTTACTAATCACTGACTTGTACTAATCTGCTCATTTTGGTTTATCTGAAGGCGGATAGCTCAAGTCTCGTTGGCTTATTAGCTACAAGGAGACCCAACAATTTTAATCATACAATTCTACGACAGGATAAACACGGTCGTCTTTGTCTAGAAGCTAAAGCCCAGAAATCTGTACAAGGAAGCTTACTAGAGACGGTATCTGATAACGCCGGTGATAAAATCGGTAACTTCTCATTTTTCAACTTTAGAAGCTGAAGGTTGACTGACACACCTGTAGGACTATCATTGAATAGCTGTTTGTATACTCCTTTGGTGCATAAATGATGTCTACACAGGATTGAACGTTGGCTTCATTATAATCCGATCCAATCTATTTTGTTTCTATAATATCCCCTCTAATCGTTTAAAAAATAATGCATTGCAGATTATGGACTTGTTGGCGTCCACCATGTCGGATTATTGTGCGAAAATCTGGAGAGATCACTTGACTTTTATCAGAACATTTTAGGTTGTTTTCTTCTTGGAGTGATTTATTCAGGCTTTATATTAGTGCCCCAAATGTCAACCTATAATTATAAATCCTGCTGAGTTATCAAAATCACACACTGAATTATCGATATTTGCGTGCGGTTAGTCCTCTAGGGGCAAGTTGGGGATTAATCATAGTGATTTTAGACCACTGTCTTACATACCGACTCTTGTGTGAATGTTATCTTATGGTTTTTCTTTAATTTAAAATAGGTCTTGAAATTAATGAGGCAAGGCCGCACCATAAGCTCCCTTATAGAGGTGTTTGGTTTTGGGTTGGGTCTGAAATGATTCATTTGATGGAGCTACCGAATCCAGACCCGTTAACTGGTCGACCTGATCACGGGGGTCGCGATCGTCACGCTTGTATCGCAATAAAAGACGTGTCGATGCTGAAAGTGATCCTCGATAAAGCTGGTATACTTTATTGTTCCGTTATATTATGCATATATAGTGCCCGCTTGTGTTTGGGTTAAATGTTGCAAAAATCCAGTTTTGGGTCTAAATAAGCTTTTATACTGAATTATTGTTTGTATTATTTGGATCCAACCCAGACCCGGATTCCATACACATATATACGTCAGAAAACAAATCTTGTGTAAATGCTAAGAAACTAGAATTGATCATTTGATTGTTAAAGCATTTTGATTTTGTTTGTATACCATCCGGATTACTCGCTTTTCAAGACTGGAATCTGACTTTTGTACTACACCTAGTCCAAATTACATTAGCCACGAATTCCGACATTAAGTTTATGTTTGTTTGTTTTGCAGGTATTCCGTACACGTTAAGCCAATCCGGAAGACCAGCAATTTTTTTCCGAGATCCGGATGCAAATGCCTTGGAATTTACACAAGTTGATAACTGATAGTTATATAAACAGATAGGTTGCTCTGGTAATAAAGACAATGTGTTCATGTTTATTATTTCAAATATGTACATAGATAAGAACCTTACTTTGGAGATTATGTTATACAAAAAAATATATGGTTTCTCTAGGTTGTGTTTGTTTCATGAATTTTTATGGTCATCTGGCTATATAAACTAATGTAGTAACTGATAGCTCTGAACCTAGTGTGTCTGACCGGAATCCGAACTTTCTGAATATCAATCCACTGTTAATTCTCGAGCTTTGGATTTTTTTTAATAATAAATTGTAGGTACTTTTTTTTTCTTGATGGCCTCTAATCTGTATTGAGTTGAACTAGTTTTTTTGGCTATCAAAATCTAGATTTTGCATACATTAATCTGGCCTCTATCAAATTTACTTTGTCCTGGACAAGGACTTAGCTCTTCTAGATGCTGTTCAACTTTTAGTTCTAACTAAAATAAAATAGGGCAGCTTTCTTTTATTTACTGTCTTTAATACAATATACATGCCATTCAATATATTTACAGTAAACAAATATTTACAAAGGTAACTTAAACAAACCTAATTTGAGTACCAACAAATTTACATCTATTTATAAGCTTTTGTGTTTCAAAATGTCTCAATTAAGAAAAACCAAATCAGATTCCAACAGCTTTTGCTTGCGAGATGATCATTGTACTCATTCGACGTGAGCACTTGATAATGTAGCTTGAGCTTTCCAGTTTTGAATTGCAGAACGTAAAGTGTGGTTTGGGATTAGCAGAAAATGAGGTAGTCTTTTGTTCGTCTTTGGAGATACTTTATGTCTCGCAAGCCACAACTCAATTGCTCTACGCTCATATGTAAAACCATCGGCCGCAATATGTGGATCATTCATCATCGTCTGCATTATCCACAAAGGTAAGTCAAGTACTCCAAGAAATATAGGTTCATGAAGCTCTTGAATATAATATCAAGATTTAACGAAAATATCAAAAGTTCAGTTTTAGGCATTATTATCAACGTATTGAAACTTCAGTTCAAACCCGGTACATGCTTGGTTTTAGAAATGATCGATTTGATAATTTTCTAGCTCAAGCTTGAACTTTTACATAGGCTCGAATTTCTTATTGAACCGAGTTTGAATAGCTAATGGCTCAAAATCGACATCAAGTTTGAAATTGTGTAGGCTCAGTTCAAATTTCTGGCTGGTACTATTTAGCGCTACATTTAATGATTTATTTAGTAAAAGCATTATAATTCTTAAGAACTCTTCTAGATGCACGGGCTCAGCTTGAGCTCGGGATCAATTTCGGTTTAAATTAGGTATTCGGTACGAGATCGATTACTTCAAAAATTCCCGGGCCCAAACTCTAATTCTAGCTTGAATACTTTTTTAGCCCCGTGAATTGAGCTCAAATAACTTAGATATTAAGTCAGGCTCAACTTAAATCCAACCCTAGAGGTGAGGTTACCGAAGCCTCTCAAAGAAGTGGCTGCTTTAGATTCTATCTATGTCCCTAAACAAAAGAGAGCCTTAAGGCGGGCGGTTTGGAATGAATATAAAATCATGAACAACACCCGCTTATAGCTTCTTACCTGAAGGATAGGACAGAAATAGTGGTTTGGTGGATGTAGATTGTCTCTTAGCATATGTACTTTAGCTTCTGCAACATCAAGAAGTCTCTTTAGAACTGGCAAAACTTCATCAAGATCTGGCCTATCCCTGCATCTAAGACTAGAGCAGTTCAAAGCTATATCAGCTAATTCTTTAGCTTCAACCAAAGGCCAATCCATAACTGACTTATCTAATAACTCAAAAAATGAGCCTCTCTTCATGGCCTTTTCGACATCCGATAAAAGACCCTTTGGATGTCGACCGGTCAATAATTGAAGAATTATAATTCCAAGAGCATACACATCTGACTTTGGTCGTATAGTTCCAGTTCGTTGATATTCAGGATCCATGTAGTGCAGAGTACCAGCAAGAATTGAGTTTCCGTACACCGTGAGATCATCAGGTATAACATCTGAAACAAATTTAGCTAGACCGACATCTCCGATTTTACACACAAAATTTCTGTCTAACAAAATGTTATCGGGCTTCAGATCTCGGTGTATGATAGGCTCTGGTTTTGAGTTGTGTAAGAACGCAATCCCACTTGCCACTTCAAAAATTATACGAAACCGAACAAACCAGGGGAGAAATGGTTTCCCTTCTTGGTGGAGGATATAGTCTTGTAGGCTTCCATTTTCTAAGTATTCATAGACAAGGCAGCCATACTCAGGACAGGCTCCAAGTAGCAAAACTATGTGGGGATGGCGTAACTGGCTAAGAACTTCAACCTGCAATGAAAATACACCAGTATGAATGTAAGTAGGGTTCACGAGGTACTTGTGAGTCGTGTCAAAATGTTGGATCAGAAAGAAATTCCAGACTATGTAGAGTTTGAGGTCAAGCTCGAAAATCATCCAATAGAGCCTAGCTCTCTTTTAGTTGACCCCGAGCCAAACTTTTTGCTTGTTAGCCATCGCTAAATGTAAACAACAAATGAGCTGGTTTTGAAATCTTTTTACAGCATAAAGCATTTATAAAATACAAAATTACCTCTGTTAAGAATTCCTCTTTCTTATCAACAGAACCAGGTTCAAGAACCTTGACAGCTACAGGAGTGTGATCGAGACTACATCTATAAACTTTTCCAAACCCTCCTTCACCAATTAGATTACTTTGAGAGAAAGAATCCGTAGCTACATCTATTTCAGACATAGTGTATCTCTTGTACCTCTTGTCACTCAAGAAAAGTTGATGAACAAGCTTCTGTTTCTCCATATATCCCCTAAGGGCATTAAGTTCAGCTATCCGTCTATCACAAAACTCTGCAGCTAGCAAAGCTTTTGCCTCTTCAACTTTTTTCATGGCTGTCAAATGTCTTCCTCTCTCTTCGGTAGCAACTTTTCTCAGCATTTCCACTCTTTCAAGGGCAGCAGCCGCTCTAATTTCTTCATCGTGGCATTCAGAAGAAAGTAGTTGGATCTGTATCAAGACAACAAAACATAATGAAAAATTGGCCAAAAGAGAATGAAACTGCATGTCAAATTCCATTTAATTTGTTTCCGACCTTATTTAGTACAAGGTAATTTGAAAAGTCAAGTGACTTAAGAAACTGATTCAACCAAACTTTTGCATTAAGAAACACTTAAACTATTCCTTTTTTGTATAAATATAAGATTTAACCTTCAAGATTGTCCTAGCTGGACCTATTATCGAAGATTCATAAACCCTACCTTGGTTTGCATGCGGACAAGCTCTTCACAGGATTTTTCATACAGGAGAACTGTGTTTTGCAACTGGATCCTTACACGTACTATTTCAGCCTGCGCGTCCGACTGAAAAGAGGCAGTCAAGACCGTAACTCAGCCTTCAATTAGAAAGTAACCAGAGGTCACAATTAAACAGTAAAGAGAAATATACCTTCTGGAAGGCAGTGCTCTTAGTGTTGTTTTCAGAGCTTGTCGGATTCGTTTTGACGTGAACACTGGTTTCTGTTGAAGCAGATGCAGTTGCGTATGTATGTAAAACTGAAGAGGTGCACTGTGGGATTGAAGCCACTCCTAAAGGCTTTATTTGTGTGAGTTCCTCAGATGCATTAGATGGTTCAGACACAGAGCCCTTAAGAACTTCTGTACATCCTTCTACCAAACAATCTGAGAACCTATTACTGCTTCCTGCAAGGAAGTAAAATGAAAATCAAGGGAAAGAAGGATGGGATGACTCTTTCTTAAAAATGTACATGATTATGTTATCTCATGCAATTCCAAATGACCAACCTACCCCCAAGCGATAAAGTATCAACTGACCGGGTCATGATTTTGTCGTTACATACAATATAGACCTCACAAGTCTCAGGAGCATTTCTTAAAACAGTTGCTGGCACTTCTGAACCCTTTGGCTTCCTAACAAAACCAAATTTGAATTTATTATACAAAATATAATTTTGAAATCTCTTCGGAAGGTTCATTTTAAATCATTCTTTGGGTGAAATGATGAAACTAAACAACCCTAAATCATAATTTCCTAAGCGTTCATAGCTTCATACTATAGACTTACAGTTATATCCAAAATAAGATGACAAAATCCACAGCACTAGTAATATCCTTATTTGTTACTTTTGTAGTATGCAAATTTACTAGTAGGTTACGCAAATTCCAAACAGGAAAGACAAAGCGCCAGCTAATTTTGGTAAGTGATATGCAGGAGATGGAAAGAGGCTTCAAGAAAATATGCAATAGGGTTGTATACAGGTATAAGCATAGAAGTTTTACTGACAAAATAGAGAATAACATTTCGTCCACCAAGTATTAATGATAATCTCAATGCCTGGTGAAAACATTCGAAGAGAAAGAGCCCATCACTAAACTATATGCTTATACTAATTTTAGTAAGTGATATGCAGGAGATGGAAAGAGGCTTCAAGAAAATATGCAATGGGGTTGTATACAAGTATGAGCATAGAAGTTTTACGAACAAAATAGAAAATAACATTTCGTCCACCAAGTATTAAGGATAATCTCAATACCTGGTGAAAATACTCGAAGAGAAAGAGCCCATCACTAAACTGTTAACTCCGGATTCCGACACATATCGTAGAAGTGCCTTTGCAGGGTCCTGGTCCTCTATCAACAAGGTCTCCACCTGAGAAACAAAATCAAATTAAATCAAACCTCTGGATCCTTCCAGGTTTTAACTGAATAAATCGAATTACAAACTCACCTTGCTTGATTTGCATAGTCTCTTGAAGGGGAAGAAGACCTGTTCGTACTCGACTTTCATGTCTTGCACATAAAGTGATACATCATTTTCATCTAATTTATCCAGAAGAATCCTCTTTCCACCTTTTCGGCATAATCAAAACCAAGAAAAGAATCACAATCCACACAGATACTCACATACTATATGAAAATCATAAATCACATCAGATTCCATTAGTAGATAAATCGTAATTACACCAATCTTACTAATAGCAAACTCGATTAGTACTTGGATAATCAGTAGATATATACCTTTGACAGCTACTACACTCTCGTGTACGATAAGAATAGTCACCACAAACAAAAATTAAAACTTAACAAACTTATTTAGCTCTAGATTTTACGCTTTCTGTTCAAACTTCGAAATTCAGAATCATCAAAAGATTTCACGCAAAAGTTAAAGAGAAGGGATAGATTGCAGAGACATACTAGGAGTAGGGATTGTAGTGATGGCGGGAATGACGTGAACTAAGACGAAGCGATCAGCTGTTGATAAGAGATTATTGACGGCCCAGCGGACAGCACGGCGGCTTCCGCTTCCACCTACGACGTCTCCGATGGCCGCTTTGACGGCTACCGCAACCGTAGGACCGCTCGTTGTTATTTCGGTAGTCGTTTGTTGCGCTGCCATTAACTTGCAGGTTGGTTCACGAAAGTTGTTATTGACAAGCGAGGTACTTGCCAATTTCAAACTTATTATTTATCACTATTTATTATTCTTTAAGGAAAATGTCAAATTGCATGGACTCTGTCCTCATACTTAGAGCTGTCGACTGTTTTCTGGAACCGAGAACCGGACCGGGACCGACCGGACCGATAACCGGACCGAACCTTAACGGTTCGGTTCGCGGTTCCATTCTAAAAACCGAAAACCGATAAGGAACCGAAACAAAAAACCGGTTAGGAACCGAACTGATAAAACCGATAAACCGATATGACCGATATGAAATCGAACCGATAAAACCGGTAAACCGATAGAACCGATACAGAATCGAACCGATAGAACCGATAAAAAATCGGACCAATAAAACCGTTAGGACCGATTATTTATTATTATTATTTATTATTATTATTTATTCTTTTATAAATTATAGTACCAAATTAATAGTTAATTACTGGTTTTCAAAAGATTAATTTATAAACTTTAATTTTTATATTATTTACTTCAATATAAAAAATTAAAAATTAAATTTTAATTAAATTAATTTTTTTTAAGTGGACCGAACCGGACCGAAACCGGACCGATAACGAACCGAACCGAAATCGGACCGAACCGAAACCGGACCGAAACGAGATCGGACCGAAACCGAACCGAACCGAACTCGGACCGAACCGAAACCGGAACCGAACCGGACCGGACCGAACCGGACCGGACCGGACCGAACCGAACCGAAAGCTTAGCGGTTCAGTCCGGTTCCAAAAAAAAACCGAAAGCTTAACGGTTCGGTTCGGTCCGAACCGATAAGCTTAGCGGTCCGGTTCCGGCAAAACCCGAACCGAACCGGACCGATAACAGCCCTACTCATACTAAAAGTCACTGGACTAGTTTCATGTTTATCATTCTCAACTCCGTTTTTAAAAATTACTTTCTAAATTCTCAACTAATTTCATTAGTTGAGCTCAAAAAGTAATTTGAGAGTCTGACTGTTTAGTTGTTAGAGGATAATTTAGTTTTTAGGATATTTTAGTTTTTAAGATTAGTTTGGTTATTGGTCTACTTTGGTGGTTAGAAGGTAATATGGTTGTCATACTGTTTTCAGTACATACTAATTCGGTGGTTATGTTATTTTCCGTATTAGATATTGA
Source organism: Limnanthes douglasii subsp. nivea (assembly GCA_036936605.1). Taxonomy (NCBI): domain Eukaryota; kingdom Viridiplantae; phylum Streptophyta; class Magnoliopsida; order Brassicales; family Limnanthaceae; genus Limnanthes; species Limnanthes douglasii. The sequence goes on along the minus strand of JAUPFV010000004.1, from coordinate 24,407,740 downwards.
TGGGTTGTTATGGTGGATTTTGTTTTGTAATGTTAATTTTGTGGTTATTTTTGGTTTATGATATTGCAGTTGTGTCAGGTTATTTGTACTCGGAAACTTTGTTAAATAATATTTGATGGTTATAGCGTGTTTGTGGTCAGGTTGATGTGAAATAAATATCTTACCCTTTTTTATCCGGATAAAGTTTTTAAAAATTTGTCCGAACTACGGAAGTTTGAGACATATACGAATGAGCTATTCAAAAAGAATTATTATGGTCTTCTATTTTATATTGTTTACATCATATTTATGAAGTTTTTTTTGGGTATAACAAGCTTTTAGATTTAGATTACAAACAATAAGAAAATCTAAATCAAACGATAGTGTTTGAATATCATGAGAGAGTTTTCATGTTTTTTAGATTTGTGAGATTTTGATTTGGGTTTTTGAATGATTTACCTACTTACATTTATGGAGAAAACATTTTTGCCCCACAACACACTCGTTCGTTCGCTTCTTGAAAAGGTTTGCAGCGACCAACTTTGTTTTGGTCGTGGCAAGCATCGTTGTGCATCAGTTATACTGACATGGGTGCTTGCTGATCGCAACCACAAGACCTTTTCGGAAAAACAAAAAAAAATCTCGCTCTTGTCGCGATCAACCTTGTGTTGATCGCGACAAAGGCCTCTAGTGTCAGACATAACGCGTTTTGTCGCCTATCAACAGGAGTCTGATCGCGACAAACCCTCACCGTAGCATTTTGACGACCTTCTCACTTGTTTGCTTTATTTGCTTCTGGTCATCCTTATTTAATCAACATTTCCAATAATCCCTCACTTGATTAAATATCATTTATTTTATCTCTCTCTTGAGATAACTTTTGCGCATAGAATAAAATGTATTTCGATTTGAATTTTACCTAAGTGTAAAGACAAAAAAAAAGTTGGAAAACATTGGTAGTCGTAACCTTAGACCAACCACTTATGTGACCTAACCGATGATCTCATACACATTATTGTTTTTATCAGATATTTATCCATATTTTACTTTAGCACCATTTTGGCCGCATACTCTATCGACTTCAAGAATGTAGTTTGAGAGGAACTTATTTTCTCATCAAAGACGGTACCACTTCTAGATTCTCATAGGTACAATTCTTACAGTGTTTTCGTTACCTTTAGAAGCATATGTCCTACTTAGACCAAATTATATTAAAAAATATTTTGAATTTATCCCTCTATCGTAAGGGCCAACATATCTCACATTCATCACGGATAAAACTCTAATTTATTTATATGTTGAAAATTTCACAAACAACTCGTTAATACCTATTGCAAATTCGATAATTAGGTACTTTATAGTCGAACTGGATTGCTATTATTTGCAAAATAATTATATCAAGAGTCTTAGTTCCATCCATATAGATGTAGAGTTTACCAATTCTCGAGCTAATGGTTTGGTAAATGGATCCGTTAAGTTCTTACTAGAACGTATCTATGAGACGGATATAATTTCATGTTGAATTAATTGTCTAACATACTCATATCTTAGACTTATATATCTATTCCTTCCATTCTAGATTCCATTTTATGATCTACCTAATGTTGTTTGACTACTTGTATTTTCATATTCTCTTTTGAAGTGAATTGTATCTCCAACAAGAGATCTCTTAGCCATTCATCATCCTTACCTATTGCGACAAATGCTATGAACTTGGATTCCATAATTGAGTGGGATATACAAGTTTGTTTCTTGGATCCCCACGAAATATCACCACCTGTAAATGTAAACACCCAGCCTACAGTCGATTTGTTATTGGCTATACTAGTGATCCAACTTGCATATGTGTATCCCTGAAGTACCCACGAAAAATTAGAATATTAGAGACACACGTCTTTAATATTTTTGTAAGTACATGAGACCTTTCCAATTGCATTCCAATGTTTAGTACTTAGATCACTCATACTTGACTTAATTTACTCAACGCAAAAGATATATCCGCTCTAGTGTATAAAGTCGTATACATTAAAACTTCTTATAATACTAGCATATTCTAGTTGACCCACCACTCTTCATTCATTTTTTTCAAACTTTAAACTAGAACCAAATGATGTTTGTGTTTCTTTGAATTTGGGATGTTTGAATTTATGAAATACCTTCTCGACATAATAGGATTGACTTAAGGTATATCCCCCACTATTTTTGAATATCTTAACTCTCGAACTAGTATCTACTTAGTTAAGATCTTTAATCTTAAAAATAAACGATAAAAACCTCTTTATTTTATTAATTCTTTTATGTTACTACTTAATATTATCAAACCATCTACATATACACAAACAATAACTATTACATCACCAAAGACTCTTATGTATAAATATCAGGAGAGAGTTTTCATGTTTTTTAAATTTGAGATATTTTGATTGAGGTAATATTTTTGTTCTTGAATGATTACTTATTTATAAAAATGGTTAAAACTTTTCCAAAGAGTTATAACTTTTGATAAATCTATCGGAAATATCATATCTTTTTAAAAAACCATTTTTGAGAAAACATTTTGGCTAAAAAACATGCATGCTCGCTTCATGGGAGGCTTTGCCTCAAGCAGCTTTGTTCTGGTTGCAGCAAGCATCACCCTGCATCAGTTATACTGATATAGGCACTTGTTGATCACGGAAACTAGGGTGTTGTCACGATTAACACATGTTGATCACAAACACAAGGCCTTTTAGGTAAGACATCAACTTTATGTATTGCTCTTGTCATGATCAGCCTTGTGCTGATCGCGAAAAATACCTTGGTGTGAGATGTGACGCGTTTTGTCACGATAAAAATGAATCTGATTGCAATAGACCCTCACCAGAGCCTTTTTCAGCCTTCTCATTTGTTTGATTTATTTTCTTCAATGTTTAGAACACTACTTCCGATCATCTATATTTAATCAACATGTATACACATGTTTGGTCTTAAATACCCATTTATAACCAAATGTGTTTTTGTCCTATAGGTAATGGAACTACTTCATGTATCTGATTTGAATATACATATTCAATTATTCTTTCATGACATCAATCCATTTATCTAAATTAATATTCTTAATGGATTGTGAGTAAAAACTTCTTATGGTAGGTGAAATTATTTGTTTAGAAATTATACTTGATAAGTGAAATTTTTATTTCACATTCCTTGTATTACTTTCTTATGGTAGGTAATTGTTTTTTAGATTTCAACTTGTCAGATTATATTTTTATTTCAACTTCCTTGTATTACTTTCTTTATGATAGGTGAAATTATCTTTAGTATTTTATAATTATATTTCATAAAGTTGATAATTATTGGAAATACTCTATTTTCTCTTTTGTTGAGTTTGTTTTAATACTAGTTATTGTGCTACTACATCAATATGCTCATTAATAGTAATCTCATTATAGAGTGGCAATATCTAGATCAACAACAAAAGTTTCTAATATTTCTGCTCGGAGATTGATGAAGACAAGGGTTGAGAATCTCCTGGATGCTTTTAACTTGGCGCAAGATCAATCCCCGAAGAAATATGATTGACATCCTAAATGGAACGTTTCACTAATAGTATAAAATAAGAGACGAAGACGGAAAGAGAAAGTATTTGGAAAATCAGCACAAATACTTTATGATACTGAACTAAGGTTAGGAGGTGGGCTTTTATATTAAGTGGAATGAATTTCACTTAAGTACATAGAATCGTTTAAACTCTTCTCATTTACTTAACTAGCCATTTGTCATTCCTTTTTATCTAAATTTCTCTCTTACTTTCTAATCTGGTAATAATTACTGCTAGATTCAACATTGTTATGGACCATAACCCTTATTAGGCTTCTAAAGCCCAATACTGAATGGTTGGATTAAAATACCCTATCTCTAGGTACTTTTTCATCCCAATAGGTATATAAATATTGTTTATAACAGCACAAGATTGTTATTATTATTATTATTCGTTGGTCCAATATTATTTAAATTGATTACTTTATCTGGATTTGCTATAACATGTCGGATACTCTAAATTACACATGATGAGACAAAACCAATTTATATTTCTTTATAATCTCTCACCTGGATCATCATGTCTACTAGATTATATCCATATAAATTATGCACTATATGACGTTGTTGTTCACAAATAATATTTGAACTTCTACTCATGTTATGAGATAATTAATTACAAACCAAAGATTTCCACCGCATCTCATAACATGTAATGGTTCTACAATAAGTCATATTATCAAGTACTGCCTTAATGAACTTTAACATCTCGTTGAGTGTGGCATTATAGTTTAATTTAATATGTGGAAACTATTCAATTGGTCATATTTGGTGAGGATAATTATCGCCTGAGGGTAGGCTTGTAATTTGTTTGGTGTTTAATAGTAGTATGTGGGTTTATGTATTTAGTATAGAGAGTAGAGAGATAATTAAGCTGGCTGGTTGCAGTTAATTCTCATTACCTGCACTTAATGCAGGTGGTTGGGTATTTATACCCTAATATTTGGGCCCTTATGGGCTTTCGGGTCATGTTTAATGGACCCGGGTCATGTTCAAAGACCCATGAGCTCTAAGTAGGAGAGCAGGTAGCTTAGTCAAGTAGTGTTTAGGTTTTTTAGTACTTTTGTCATAGTTCGAACAGTCATATGGGCTAAGTGTTCGAAGTGATCTGTCCAGTCCGGAGAGCTTGGACTGATATGTCATTGTCCGGGGAGCATGCAGAATTCGGATTCATCAATATTTAATGAAATCACTTAATTTTATTATTATTATTATATTATTAATTGAAATGTACAGATGTTATCTAAAGTTATTATACAATCTGAAATTAAAATATACCGCTCCTACTAAAGTTAGAGACCTTAAAACTAAGAAAACTCATACGAACTCTTTGTTCTTGAAATACATAGGATAACAATACCTTAATAAATAGAAGTACAACCATAAAGTGTGTATCAATATGCTTCGCCATTATCTGGTCGTACTGAATCCACTATTTTACACAACATAAATTGATGTCTATATCTTTAGATTTGTTGATACTATCGTTCCTATTGGAGAATATGACAACTAGACTATTATCAAATACCTCTATTATATGCAAACCTTGTGAAAAAATCTAATAACCAGAGTGCATGGGTTGATGCAGAAAAATAAGTTACATACTCTACTGCCATAGTCGAATTCGTGATGGGAGTTTATTACATGATATAGCACCCCACATCATAATGAATAGATAGATAATGGTAAATTATAGTGTCTACACACCCTACAAATTCTGAATCAACATAATTTATGTTCTTCAGGTTATCTAGATTTGTTGTATGTTAGTCCCAAATATTTGGTATTCTTCAAGTACCAAAGCACTATTTTCATTGCATTCCAATAAGAAAATTCTCAATCCCTCATGTACCTTTCCAAAATTACAACTATGAATGTTATATCAAGTCTGATACATACCTTAGAATACATGAGACTGCTTAGAACCGAAGCATATGGTAACGTCTTTATGAACTGAATTTTGATTTTTTTGGAGCACTGATGAAGTTATAAATTTTCTTATTTCTCTACATGGTATCTAAATGTTTTCTATTATCCAAACCATATCGATGCAATATGCTCTAAATATAAGCATCTCAATAGAGATCCAAGATGTCCCTAAGGTGGTTATTTATAATACTTATGCAGATGTAGATGCCCACAATTATCAATCAATAATGAACAAATGCGGACATCTCTTATTTGTCACTCGGTTATCAGAACTAGGCAAAACTTCTACTTAAATCGAATGTCTGGATGAGCCCAGTAATTATCAAAAGCATGACAATATGTGTCATAAAATTCGGACCTCAAACTCTAAGAGAACAGTGTATTCTTGAAAACCTAAATTAGGGGTTTATCTACCATTTGTTCTATTATATATTTTGTTGCATCAGTTTAGTATCAGAGCATCAATTCGTGCTACGTAGATACAAGAAGCATGTTTCCAGAACCTGATTTTTCTGATTTCAGGACTAGAATAATGAACAATAACTTTCAGTCTAACAGCACAATTGGGGAAAAATTACAAGTTCATAATCGATTCGCATAGTATTGAGAATCTGATGTCAAAAGGGGTTGTTCAAAAATTGGCATTGAAGACCGAAGCTCTTCCAAACACGTACATATTATCAGGGCTAATAGAGTACACAGAGGTACAAGTTTCTAAACGCTGTCTAACTACATTTTTTGTTGGTAATTATAAAGTTACAATATGATGCTATGTAGTTATTATGGACAGTTGTTATCTAGTATTTGGACGTCCCTCAAAATTTAGCAGGATTTTTACTTATGATGGTAGAATAAATTGACACAATTTTATAATAAATAAATGCAACATTACACTGATGCCATCTAAATTAGTATCTCCAAGACCACTACCACAAGTTAAGAAGTTTCATGTTTATACTGCACTTGTTAACGACCTTAGTTTTGATACTATAATTGTATATGGGCTGGTATTTTACAAGCTATTCTACGATAAATATGATGATGATTGTCAAAGTGGGCCGGTATTTGAAAAACTAGTCTACGATGAGTATGATAATGAGGTCGAGGTCGAGGTGAGCATTGATGTAAGAGAATTGGAAACACAAAAAGAGTTAGAGATTTTGGTACCAATTTTTTCATCAACTGTCGATAGAAGAAAAAAAAGACTAGTGAAGAGAAAGAAATCTACATTGAGGAAGATAAAATTGATGCAAATGAAGGTAATTTTACAAACAATAAAGGTTTTGTTGAAAAAGGAAATGGTAGATTTTTCGTGCAAATGTGTCTTCCAGATATTTTGGTTCCGTGTGGATTCATGTTGTATGGTTGGAAAAATGGAAGATTATATTTTTGTGTTTAAGATTATGAAAAGATTGATAGAAAAAATGGTATTTTTTAATGGGCAAAAGGTTAGGTTTTACAATGAAACCTGCAGTATTTTTAGATGATGATTGCAGATAGAAAGCGAGGAAAAATGTAAAAAATTGAATATTGTAGTCTTTTGAATTTGTTAAAAGAAATATACTCTAAGGAGAAGATGATCCCAAAGATGTGTTGATTATAAATTGGGGATGAGTGATTTAGGACTTCTTGTTAAATCTGGGTTTAAGAACTATATATTGGTCTTTAATGTGAAGCATTTAGTGTATTTTACTAAGCCTGATGATGATTATATGAATTTGAGAGCGAATTATTCTAAACTAGTAAAGAATGATGCAATTACAAAGGCCTACAATAATATTTCATTAATAGACAACACATACATGTCTTATTTGTCTCCAATTGAACGTCTCCACGAGCCCAACAATTATAAAAAATGTGAAAATATTTGACACAAATTTTGGACCTTAAATACTAATGTTTAGGTTCCCAACAACATAATTTACTGTTTTATTTTATTTTATTTTAAGAATATAGTTTAATTCATGAATCAAATCTGATTGCATTCAGATTTCATTGGATTTTTTATTATAATATCTTTGTTTTATTTCTTAGAATATTGAATTAGGTTTTTTAGATGTGTCCTATATAAAGCATCTCATACCATAATGTTAAGATAATAATTGGTTTTTAGATAATAAAAATTCATACTTTGAGTCTAATAGAATAATGTGATCTTGAAACCCTAAATTAGGTTTTCGTCTATCGTTAGTTCTTTTTTATATTCCATTGCATCAAATACTAATCCCCAACACATAGGAAGCTTATTAAGGTCCTTCATATCAAATTTATATGACATAAATTTCTTGGTAGCATGTAAAAAACTACATTATTAATGATTAAGATTTTGTCATCGAAATAGAGCATTAAACATATCATTTTACTCCCAGTGATCTTGTGATATACACAATCTTCGGTCAGATTTTACCTCAAAACCAAACATGGTAACAATGTTTAAGAAATTGTGGTACTATTGATGAGGCGTCTACTTGAGCCCATAAATTAATTTGTTTAGTTTATAAACTATCGACTGTGGATCTCTGACCATAAAGTTTTCAGGTTTCTTCATGTAAATCTTAATTCAATATCTTTATTGAGAATCACTGTCTTAATATCCATTTGGTGGAAATCTATGTCAGAATGCGTAATGAGAGCCATGATTATTTTGAATCATTCCTTTGATAAAAGTGGATAAAATGTCTTTATATAATAATCCCTTCAGTTTGATTGTACCCATACGCTACAAGATGATTTTTGTATTTTTCCACTTTTCGTAAAGTATCACGATTGATTTTATAAAACCATTTGCACCCTAGTATTTTCTTTCCTACATGTAAAGTGGTAAAATCCAAACTGAATTATCCAGCATCAATTTACACTATGCATTCATTGCTTCAATGCGGTGTTTAGAGTTGGAGATCGTATAACATACTGAAAAGGTAACTAGATCATCTCTTAGAATTTTTGAAGTACCATCATGTTCACTAGAAATGCCACATAGTTCAAAGATATTGGATTTTTTCTCTCTCGATTAGACTTATGAAATGTTGGCTCATTATGTTTTTTAATTTCTCGAGGTTACTCGATTTGTTGATAAGAAAAAGCATTAGTGTTTTCTACTTGAGGTCGATGCACAACATGAGTTAGAAGAACTCTAACTGAACTTTCTGGTGTATTGTTGATGATCGGTAAGCTAACTATAGTTGGTTCATCAATATCAAAGCCAAAGTGAACTGGTTCTAATTATTTTTCAAATATGGTTTTGCTTTCTACATCATTCCCCTCAAATATTACATCCTCAAAATATATTGCACTTCTCATCTTAAAAAGACATTCCTTAGTAAGATCGTAAAATTTGTAGCCTCTGTTATAGTCCATAAAGTGTTTCTTTTGTACACCTCTCTACTCATGCACGTTATAAACTTACTCTTAAATTTGTAAAATGTAATTTTCAGGGTTATATTATTCTTTGTAAGGGTTATGTTTGTTATGATCCTTAGGCTCGTCGTCTTCGGGTTTCTTGGAATATAATTTTTTTTTAAAATCAATATATGTTTTCCATCTCATGTTGGTCTGCTTTTTGGATCTTTATCTCTCACGCTTAGTTTTTTTGATATCCCCAAATCTGTTGATGTTCAAACCTGGTTTTTTATATAGAATACGTAATCAAGATGAGTTTGGTCTCACTTCTTCTGTGATCCCTCCTAATCTTGACTGAACACCTGATCATGCTCATGATTCCATAACTCTTATTTGATCTACTTGTTTTTCTTGACCCCCTGATAAGTATGTGTTTCTTCTCATGTCTCACTTATAACAACTTTATCTATTATTTTAATTCCCCATAGTTACAAACAAGCAATGGAAAACGAAGGTTGGAAAAACACAATACTAGTAGAACTTCGAGAACTTGAGGAGAATCACACTTGGGATATTGTTCATTATCCTCATAATTAATCCCATATTATTGTTTATTACCTAAGGTTACAAGATGATCTTTTTATTAGTTCAACGAGTCACCAGGTCAGTCGGTTTATGTTCTCTCATCGACATCTATACATTGTTGCAGTTTGATGCATCATTTAATATCTTCTAGGTTCACATAGTCGTGGCTTGCTCTTTCCCATTGTTTCATATCTTCAGCTTGTTGCATATATGGTACTGGTATGACTTGATGTCCAAATATACATTGATCTACTACGGCTTGGTGTATGTTCTTAAGTGATACTCAAATTTCTTGGAGGTGTAAGAAACAATATCGTGTTTCTAAATCATCTACTAAGGTCAAGTATCTTGTCATGTCTATTGTTTATTCCTAAATTACATGGCTACAAGGTATTCTTGAGAAGCTCGGATTTACTTAGAAAAGTTCTACTCATCTTTATGCTGATAACATTAGTGCTATCCAGATTGTCACCAATCCTGTTTTCTTGGAGGTGATTAGACCTATGAAATGTTGGCTCATTATGTTTTTTAATTTCTTGAGGTTACTTGATTTGTTGATAAGAAAAAACATTAGTGTTTTCTACTTGAGGTGGATGCACAACATCAGCTAGAAGAACTCTAACTGAACGTTCTGGTGTATTGTTGATGATCGGTAAGCTAACTATAGTTGGTTCATCAATATCAGAGCCAAAATGAACTGGTTCTAATTATTTTTCAAATATGGTTTTGCTTTCTACATCATTCCCCTCAAATATTACATCCTCAAAATATATTGCACTTCCCATCTTGGGTTCGTCGAAGAGAATTCAAAATGGGGGATAAGGTTTTAAGGAAGGTTTTCTTACAGATTAAAGATAAACAATTGGGCAAGTTAGGGTCAAACTGGGAAGGACCTTATCCGATACTAAAGGGGGTGAAACCCATAATTTATTGGTTAGAAGACCAAGAATGCAAACCACTTCGACACCTTTGGAATATCGAGCACTTGAGATTGTATTTGGAATGACTATGTAAAAATTGTATTCAATTAATCATGTAATGATATTCCTTTTTTCGTGTAATAATATTCCTTGTTTTCATCTTTAACATTCGGACATGTTCAACCATGAACATTTAAAAAGGTTGTAACACTGGCTGGTTACATATAAAATATTCCAACACAAGTTGGTCATATTTAAAAGGTTCCAACACTAGTTGGTCGTTGATGAGTCCGGATTTATTCACCACCACTCTCTGAGAAAACCGGACAGGGGTAATTCGTACCATAAATGTCGACTGAACTATCCGGACAGGACAAGAATATTAAAATACTAAACACATTTTGACTAAGCTAGGTTCTAATCTACTTAAGAACTAATGGGTCTTTAAACTCGACCCGGTTTCAAAAATTGACACGAAAGCCCATGGGTCCATAATTAAGGGTATAAATACCCAACCACTTTCATTAATAAGGGTAATGAACATTTAATACAACCAGGCAGCTTAAATCTCTCACTACAAAACACCCAAACATTTAATACCTTTGAAACTCTCTAAAACACCAGACAAAATTACACTCAGTTCAAAATAATTATCACCAAATTGGCGACCACAGTGGGAGGAGAAGGTGGCTGAATCTAGTATTCATAACCAGCAAGAAAAAGCAGTTCGGATGAATCCGAACGAGCAAGCAGTGCCACCACCTTTGGTAGAAGTGGTGGGTGAGAACGATGAGTGCACGATCGAAGAACGAGACAGGTTGAAAGCTGAAATAGATGCGTTGAGAGCTGCTAAAAAAGCGGAGTTAGGCTTGAAAGAAAAGTCAAAAGTGTCAGTTATTCACCATACTAAAAATCTAAGGGAGAATGACCCATCAACAAAGACCCACTTGAGTACTAAAAAGACTCATGCCAGCTCCAAGAAATCTCACCGGACTAAACCGGTCGAGAGCTCAGAATCTGAGTCCTCTAGTAGCTCCTCGAATGAGGATAGACTTGAGGAGTCCTTGTCATCCAGCAGTGATGAGGGCGGATCCAAGAAGAAGCAAAAGTTGGTTAAAAAATATTCAAGAAAGAGGGACAGGCATGAGAGGTTAAAAAGACATCTGGGAAAAGGGTCGTCTCACAGCCACAGCCATAGCCGCAGGCATGTGGATCAACTGCTGATGGATCCCTTCACTTTCCATGATTAGCCAGGTATTTTTGCAACACCCAATGAAGACACTGTCTTTAATCGTGATCGAAATTGGAGACAATCCCCATTGTCATCCAAGATACTGTCCAAAAACCTTTATAAGAGGTTTGACAGTACTAAGATGGAAAAGTATGATGGGAGCAAGGATCCGGAAAATCATCTGGAACAGTTTAAAAAATTTATGATGAATTTTGATGATGATGACAAATTTCTCTATAGAGCCTTCTCCCATAGCGATAAACGGAGAAGGCTTCCTAAACTCGATACCGCTTTCTCTTGTACGGAAGAAGGCGAGACTCCTGAACCGAGGAGCCTAACGGGATTGGCGAGAGGTTTGGTTGAAATAAACATTTAGGTTTTGGGATTTTAGTAGAAGACGATCCTTGATCAGCTTCTAAGAATGGTGTATCAGACTTACTTCTTGGAGAGATTGGAAGACCAGCAGCAATACTTCTCTCACGCTCAACTTTTTCCACTTTCTCTAGCTCAGAAAGATTTAACCAACCACCTTTCACAAGAGCGTTTCTCACTGCGAACATAAAACTATCCAAGAGAAGTTTTCGGGAGAAAAGGTAAAACACTCTGAGAAAATAAATTATGGAGTGTTGAAGATGGTGAAACATTAAAGGAAGATAATTTATACTAGTGGGGCAAAAAGTTACTGATACCTAGGAGAAAACAAAAAGACTTAGGTAATGATTGAAGGCGGCACTCACGTAAGAAGCATTAAATTCAAGAGTTGCTTTTTGGGCTTAGTGAGAGCGCCGTTCTAGGAAGAAAATGGCTGGTAAAACAAATCAAAGTGCGACACATGTCCCACGATCCAAAGAAAAACTCTTGAAATTCTGAGAAAATAATCAGTTCGGATAAATTTAAAACCAAACACATGAGCGATCCGGAAAATGTTGTTACTGGCTAAGTGAGTTTTTTAGTCCTGCCAAAGATCTTTGACAAAGCCTAAAAAAGGGCTACTGATGAGTCCGGATTTATTCACCACCACTCTCTGAGAAAACTGGACAAAGTTAATTCGGACAATAAATTCTCACTGAACTATCTGGACAGGACAAAAGTATTAAAACACTAAACACCTTTTGACTAAGCTAGGTGCTAATCTACTTAAGAACTAATGGGTCTTTAAACTCGACCCGGTTTCACAAATTGACCCAAAAGCCCATGGGTCCATAATTAAGGGTATAAATACCCAACCACATTCATTGATGAGGGTAATGAACATTTAATACAATCAGACAGCTTAAATCTCTCACTACAAAACACCCAAACATTTAATACCTTTGAAATTCTCTACAACACCTGATGAAATTACCCTCAGTTCAAAATAATCATCACCAGTCGTGATTAAGAGGTTCCAACACTAGTTGGTCACGATTAAAAGGTTCCAACACTAGTTGGTCAATACTGAGAGTTCAATAATTTTAAATCTCGAAAAGATATTTGGTAACCGGTTGGGGACTGATCACCCTCAACTAGGAAAAATCCAAAGATATCACTTAAAATAAAAACTATTACGATGAGTATGGTGAGTTTGATTATTTGGAATTGCTTTAGTAAATAAGAGAAGTAGGGTTTTATTTAGAGAAATAGATTCTAGAGAGAGAAAATCAAAGTACACAAGTGTTCTAACTCAGAAATCCAACCCCTTTATTAGTTCAGCTATGAACTTTATATAGAAGCGCAAATACTTGGCTTAAAACTGAAAACAGTTACATGAAAAGGGTAAATTGCACTCTTAGTCCTTGACTAAAATACATAATTCTGAATTCCTCCTCTAACTTTACCATTTGTTACATAATGTTTTATTATTTACATTTTAGTCTCTGAATTTCCATTTCCTTATCAGTAGCCTCCTTAGTTCTCATGTAAGTAAATGAATGAGAACTAACTAACTTTGAATCTAGGCAAAAGCAATGATAACTTTCTCTTCCATAATTTGAAGTAATCTGATCATTATGTTACACAACTATTTGTTCCATATGCAACGAAATATGCCTACATATAATCATCCCCTGAGTTAAATTCGAAGCCAAACTAATAAACTGAAGTATCAAATCTATTTCAAAACAAGCCATGACCGCTTAGGTACTAGGCCTACACATAAGCCCCTAGCATAACAGGTGTCAAACCCATAACCACACAACCGTTTCGAATTCTTCCTAATCAACAAAAACCTTTTCCACTTCTGAACACGTCTTTCTTTCTCCAATAAATTCCTTTGCAACTCACTTTTTGATTCATAAACAAAATTCCTTGAGAGAGAAAACAGAGAAAATCTCTAAACTGTTTTTTCTACCTTCGCCAGCTTCTTCAAACTTGCTAGCAGAGGTTGATTCTGATGTTACTCAGTCAAAGAATGAAGCTGATACCAATGAGGAAACCTCGAAGGAATCAGAGAATGCCACACATAAAAAGATCTGCAAACCAAGAAAAACGAAAGCTCGGATTACTATATCCACGGAGGAAAGAGCAACAATTGATGAAAATTCAAGAAATTTTGACGCTGATTATATCATTGCCTTGAAAAGTGTTTCATATGTATACTACAAAGAGGTCCAAGCATTGGTTTAGAAAAAACAATGGGGAATGGGAGACAACATTACCCTTCGTCTTCCTAAAAAAGGGGAAGCACATTTAGACTGTAAAAAAATGAGATGGTAGTCTATCCAGAAATCATCAACTGGGGGCTTCGGTTCCCATTAGATCCCATGATAGTTGACTATTTCAAATTCTTAGATCTTTGCCCAACCCAAGTGACACCAAATCAATGGTTCACACTTCTTTCTGTAATCATGGCCTCCCGCTTGTCCAAGATTCCGATGAGCATCAAAGATTTCATATCTTTGACCAAATTATCCAAGGGACCAAAGCTTCCATTTTACTATCTTACATTAGACGATAACCTAAAAATCATCGATGATCTTCTGGAAGTGGAAAAGTTGTGGAAGCAAAAATTCATCTTCATCTCAGGAGCATGGGAAAACGATAAAAAAATATCCAAATCCAATACGTCGAGACTGAACCTCGTCTGGAAAAGTGGTCGTAAGTATTGTAATACTACTCTTCTAAGTTAAATTTTTAACTGTTGTTACCCTTATTCACTATCAAATTATATGTTCCTATCAGAAATTACGAGGCGTTACGCCATTCGTCGAGCAAGAGCCAAAGAAACATTCATTAAACTTGTCGCTTCGGCTGAGGCGGAATGGAACAATGCTTTCCACACAGCCTTCCAACCCATTAATTTCCTCAATGGTCACTTATTTATAATCACACCTGAAGCCTTTCCTCCCGAAAATTTGATGGATCAACCCAACCCTCGACAAGTTGCTAAAAAATTGGTTCATCTCGATTGTAAAGTATTCTTACCCATCTGCAACAGATCAGACAACCACCTTCCTCAAAATAAAAAGGCAAAAAGAACAAAAAGGCAGCTAGTACATCTGGTGCTATCCTTTCAACAAATCCGAAGCCTAAACGTTCAAAAATAAAAACAAAAGAAAGCATAGTTTCGACCATCGAAAAAGGAACAAAGGGAGAACCTTCTCCAAAGGCCTCAAAATGAAAATGAAAAAACTGCTCAAGATGTTGCCAATCAACACAAGGAAATAATTGTTGTACAGGATAATCAAAATGATGATCACTTCGATCCTGACACTTTTATCAACTTCGACGAATCGCAAGAGTGTGCTGGAGAAGAAGATCCCATTGTCCAAGAAGTCCAAACTCATTTGCATAATCTGGGTAGGAGACCTACGCCTGCTGCATTTGAAGTCGCATCTCCTAAAGTTATTGTTCCTACAATCTCTTAAGATCTTATCTCTCGGCCTAGTCCAGTGGTCTTCCCTCCAATTCAACCAAACCCAGACATTCATGCTGCATTCTAGCAAAAATGCTTACTCAAGAAATCGAAGCTTCTCAAAATCATCTGAAAACGAATGACCAAAGACATGGTTCGCTATAAAGCAGTTGCGGAAGCTGAGAACAGTTGAAGGATAAATTTGGTAACCATATAAGAGATCAATTTTATGGATTCCAGATGGCAAGATTTGAATTTCTCAAGGGAGTTCTGTTTGTCAAAGAACATCTTCGAGAACAGCATCGAGTTAAAAAATAAAATCTCAACACTTCGCACCAGGAAGAGATAAATCGACTCAAAGATGCACATCTTGAAGACTTAGCTGCTGAAAAGAATAAACTCGATCGCATGCACACTTCCCTTACTAATAGCGAAGCATAAAATAAAAACTCAACTAATAAAATAGCCACATTGAAGATTGATTTTGAGAAAGAAAAATAAGTTGACGTCACTGTTGCTCAAGATGAGTGTACCAAGGATATGTTGGCAGGTATCAACAATGGAAGATAAGAGAAGGCCATCAGACTTCTTCGAGAAATTCACGTTACATATCCTAAGATAAATTTTTCCAGGTTCTAGTTAGAAATTCTTGTCAAAAGGTGCCCCAACGAAGCCTTCGATCCTATCACAAGTTCATCGCCCGAAGAGGAATCTTCCGAAAAGGAGTCATCTGAATAATTTTACTATCTTTTGTGTTTATATTATCTTTTTGTACTTGTCATGTCAGTATCAGAACTCTTGTACTCATCAAACTATTCGAATTTGACAGTGCATTTAATGAACATAGCTCTTCAAATACCACATAGTGTTTAATGAACGTAGTACTTCGAACATCACATAGTGTTTTATGAACGTAACACTTTGAATATCACAGTGCATTTATTCAACATAACACTTCGAATATAGTAGTGCGTTTATTGAAAGTAGCACTTCTAATATCACAGTGCGTTTTTTGAACGGAGTACTTCGAATATGGTTGTTTCTTCGAAAAGTGTATTCAACACTTTAGGAATTTTCTACTCTTGGTCAACCTCAAAGATGACCAGTCTTTGATCAATTACCAAAATAGTTTAAATAGACACTTGTAAACAATCATTGGCAAAAAATGGTTATTATTTATAATTTTGAATATGTACATAGCGCCTCATTAAAACCTCCATGGATCAACAGGGTAGGAAAGAATGCGCTAACCAATCAAAAGAAACAAACTTAAAATACAACATAGTTATTCTCAGTATAACTTCACATGTTGTATATTCCACAGGTGTTGAAGCATCGTCCCCTGTCTATCACAAAGGCGATAAGACCTTGGCTTTATCATTTCAACAACCACATAAGGTCCTTCCCAATTTGGGGCTATTTTTCCGAGGTTCTTCTCCTTGGTATGCATGAATACGTTTCTCAACACTTTATCACCTACTTTAAACTCATTTCTCTTTACTCTCGAATTGTATCTATTCCTCATAAGAGTTTGATAATGGATTATATTTAAATGAACTCAAACTCTTTTCTCATCAATCAGATCTAAACTTGCTCTCTTAACTTCGTCATTGGATTTTTCAGAATATTGGGTTATTCTAAAAGATGACATCGTAGATTCCACAGTGCTAACAACATCAATTCCATATGCTAAAGCAAAAAAAGTTTCTTTAGTAGCTTCCCTAAGAGTTGTTCGATAAGCCCAAAGTACCTCTTGCAAATAATTTGGCCATTTTCCTACCGCCCCTGCTAAGTTCTTCTTTAAACCTTCTAAAATAGAGTTATTTGTCACTTCCACTTGTCCATTTTCTTGGGGATAAAAAGAAGTTGAAAAACATTGTTTAAGTCCCTTCGAGGCGCAGAATGAAGTCATTTTTTTATTATTAAACTGAGGCCCATTGAGGTACTCCAAAACAACAGCAAATACTGTTTACAATGAATTTAATCACATTCTTTGATTTAATCCAGATAACGGTTCTGCTTCTGCCCACTTTTTAAAATAGTCTACTGTAACAATTATCATTTGTCGTCCTCCAAATGCCACTAGCAAAAGCCCCACTAAATCTATTCCCCACTTATCAAACAATATAGCTTCAGTAATAGACATAAGTGGAAATGTTTACTTTTGAATATAATTAGCAAACCTTTGACAAGTATCACAGCTTCAAACCAAATTCTTGGCATCGTTCATGATCAAAGGCCAATAAAACCCTGCAAATAAAACTCGACGAGACTGGTGAGGTTTATTTTTGTCTGAGGGTAAGTTTGTAATTTCTGTTTAGAGTTTTGTGGAGTTTTGTGAGTATTTAATGTTTGGGTAGAATGTAGAGGGAGAATTAAGCTTCCTAGTTGTGTTTAATTTTCATTACCCTCATTTAATGTTGGTGGTTAGGTATTTATACCCTTATATTTGGGCCACATGGGCTTTCGGGTCGTGTTTAATGGACTCGGGTCGAGTTTAAGGACCCATTAGTTTTAAGTAAGGAAACATGCACCTTAGTCAAAAAGTGATTAAGTTTTAAGTACTTTAGTTCTGTTTGGATAGTTCAATGGATGATGGTGTCCGAACTACCCATGTCCGGTAAGGTGGACATTGTCCGAATTGACCCTATCCGGTTCCTATAAAACGTGCTGACATAATCCAGACTCATCAGTAGCCCCTTTTTTAGGTGGTGTTCAAAAACATTTAGCAAGACCTAAAAAGCAGTCTATTGCTGGTGACAGTTACATCCGGACAGGTCCTTCGAACAGTGTTATAGCTTTATCCGGACTGAAAAAAGTTTTTGGAACTAAACGGTTTCTTGTCAGAGTTCGTGGGGCACGTGTCTCTCTCTGGTTCGTTACTTCATCCGTTTTTTCACCTAGAATTTTGCTCCCACCTTCTCTAAAAAGTAACCTCTTCATTTAATGAAGATGACATCAACGCCGTTCCCTAATCATTGCAATCCTTTCGAATTCTCCTAGGTATCAAAGCCCTTTTTGTGTATTTACTATAAATTAAACACTTCTTTACTGTTTTATCATCATCTTCACACTTACTTTGCTAAATCTCAGAGCTTTCTCTCTCAAACGCATATTCTCTTTTTGGTTGTGAGTTTATGTTCACAGCTAGGAACGCTTTAATCAAAGGTGGGTGGCTTAACCTATCAGAGTTAGAAAGGCCTAAAAAAGTCGAAAGAGAAAGGCGCATTGCTGTTGGCCTTCCTATTTCCCCTGTGGACAGACCATAAATTTCAAGCACAGAGCCTGATCAGGGTTCTTCTTCAACCAGGAGTGTTAAACCGAGGAGATTGTTTCAAACCAATCTTTCGCCAATTGTTTCAGGCTCGTCGGTTAAGGAATCAGAGCCCACCATTGAACTAGGGCAAGCAGTTACCAGTTTCAAGAAGCCCTCCCCATATATTGCCATGGGAATCAGATGCAGAAGTCTCTCCAAATAAACTAGTTGATCAGAGAAGAGGTCGCCTGGTAAAAGGACAAGCTTCAAAAGGTATACCTTCAAAATCAGGGGCCAAAGACAGTCACACTGGGTCAGAGGCACCCATAAAAGTTCCCAAGGACAAGCTGTCCGGACCGGAGGTATCTAGCTCGAGCCTCCGAAAAGAAACCACCACAATTGAGCCCCAGCCGGAGGTTAGAGTTCAGGAGAGCATTGAAGCCCAACAGTCCGGAGGTCAGACTAAACCAATTCCTAACTCCCCTCACCCAGAAACAACTGAAAACCCCTCCTTGGTAATGGAGGAAGTAATGGAGGACTCTGTTGAAGAGGCTCCGTTCGAGTCCGAAGTCTCCGGACAAACGAGTGATGCTGGTGCTGCCAAGAAGGATAAAGGCAAAGAAAAGCTATGTCTAAGGCATCCGGATCAGCCGGAGATCCTTCACGGAAAAGTTGGACCTTGTTTCCACAAGGTCAGTGTTAAGTACTTACTTGATTTGCAAAAGATTAATTATGCCTTCATCCACACAGCCGAACTGAGTCGGATGCGAATGAAGTGGGGGATTCCAGAGAATGTAAAAATAAGGATCCCAATAGACCTTGAAACACCGATGGACTGCAAGCTTAGCGAAGTGGTCATCTTCACTGAACTTTTTAACTGGGGACTAAGGTTTCCCCTAGATCCGGAGATAGTCAAATATTTCCACCTTATCAAGCTCTGCCCAAGTCAACTGATCCCTAACGTCTGGTACACCCTCATGGCCTATATCATGGCCTCCAGGCTCTCCGGAATTCCTCTTCCAATAGAGGAATTCTCATGTGTGGCCAGCCTCTGTAGAAATCCCCATATTCCCTTCTATCACTTCAACATGGGTGATAACTACAAAGCAGTAGATGACCTGCTCGAGTCGGAGAGAAATTGGAGGACTAGCTTCTTGTTCGTGAGTGGCGCTTGGAAAATGGGAGGAAGATCAAAGTCGTAGTCAACCCGAGTCTCCTCACCAGCAGGTGGCGAAGTGATAGTAAGAACCTCACCTTACATTCATTTTTATTTTTATCAAATTTGTTTAACTAACTTGTCTTGTTTATTTTTTCTTTTTTTTACAGTGCTGCCTAAAGACTTCAATGATTATTTAAAGGTCGGGCAGACTACTTGCACCAAGATAAACACTTGGGCTGCTGAAAAGTGGGATAATCGCTTCCACAAAGCATTTACTGCAGGCAATCTTGCAAGGTCTCACCTCTGGAACACTATTGACCGGAGGGATTTAACTTGGGAGGAACTTACCACTCCACCCCCTCCGGATGTAGTCCTGAAAAGAACACATGCACCGGACGGGTCACTGTATTTTCCTGGTCGAGCCAAGGCCCCCCAGTAAGATGAAAGGCAAAAAAGGGAAAGGCAAGAAGAATGTGGTTGAAGCCAATCCTGCTGATGCGGAGGAAACTGCTCCAGCCAACCAAGAGGGGCTAGTTCCCAGTCAGATTGATGATGCTCTTCTTGAAGCTGTGGAGCACGAGAGTACTAGAGAAGATGCAGGATCTCCAAAGCCTCCAAGGGTTCCTAAGAGGGACAGGAAATAGGGAGCAGAAAGTAAGGACAGGAAGGCCAAGAAGAAAAAGACCTCCAGGGGTGATGAACTTTCTCTCCGGCCTTCGGAGCCCTTCCCTCCTGTTGACCCTACTGATCCAACAAGGGCAGAAGAGATCCCAGGTGACTTTCAAACTGATGAGGTTGGAGGAGGAGACATTAGCATCGATGGTGTCGACATTACAGGGCTTGATGGACTTGGTGACTATTTTGCAAACCTTCCTAGAGATGACTTTGCTGGGCCTTACCTCCCTCCGAGCACTTCGAACACCGTTACCTTCAATGGTAAAACTTTCACCGTTTCAAGTGAAAATGATCTTATAACTCACTCTATATTAAGTAATATTCAGCCAGTGCTGGTTCTGGAGAAACAAATGCGAGGTCAGTCAGCAATTATTACTGCCCTTAATGCTGACAAGGAAACACTGTCCAATGACCTCCTCACTACCACCCAAAATGCTGATGTTTTGAAGAGAGAAAGTGAGGAGTTAAAGAAGAACCATGAGGGTTGGGCCACAAAGGTAGCTACCCTAGAAGATACTATCAAAGACCTCCGGGTGAAGTAGTCCGGGTTGGAGAAATATCTCTCATCTTCGAAAGAGGAGATAAAGGCCAAGGACCAAGTCATTCATACTTTGACCAACGACAAGATCGACCTCGAAGACTCGGTGTCCAAGGATGCAGAGGAGAAAGCTTATCTGCTAAGGGAGCAAGAGGCAAAAATCCAAGCCAAGATTGATGCTTATGTCAACAATGTGATTGACACTCAGGAGGAAATGTATGCCAAGGTGAAGTGGGACATGGTCCTACTCTTTCATGAGAATTTTCTGAAGAGGAATCTGGGGGATTTATGGACCTTTGTAGAGTACCACGACCTTCCCTTCCACACAATGGATGATGGAGACAAGCACGACTATTTTAGCGCTGACTCATCCGATGAAGAGGAGAACACCGGAGAGAGTCCAGACGAGGGAAATGATGACCTTAAGAAGAAGAAAACGAGCGAGGCTGGGCCATCTTCAAAGGCTCAGTCTTAAAATATAAACTGTTTTTTGTTTTGATTGAACTAAAGTCCTTGGAAGGCCAAGGCATTTTTGTAATTGTGTCTGGTGTCTTACCGGATATATCTCTTTGCTTTGATTTGAAAATTTTAAAGTCCTTGGAATGGCCTAGGCACTTCGGTTGTTTCAATGGATATCTTTACTTTGCATAATTCTTGCATTCTTTTATAGTTTTTCAATTTCGGTGGCTAATGTTTAAACAGCCCTTAGTTATTTCACAAACATCTTAAATTCTCCGATGACAAATGTTTAAGTAGTCATCACTCCTTTAATTTAAGCCGCCCTGTGTTAATAAATTTTTTACAATGAACTATTTAAGTAAGAACACTCCGAATTTTTAAGAAGGCATCAAATTTTATAAAAGAGCCCGGACACCTCATTAAAACCTCCCCGCACCACCAGGGTAGGAAAAAGTATGCCCCCAAATATTTACATGGATTTTTTAAAAAATAAATATTTACATAGTTTCTACTCCAGATACATCCGGAGGTGCTCGATATTCCAAGGGTGATTCAAAACCCTTCCATCCTTGTCTTCTAGCCAGTATGTCCCACGTTTAAACCTTTCAATGACCATATAGGGTCCTTCCTAAGTTGGGGCTAGTTTGCCGAGCAGCTTCTCTTTAGTGTGTAAGAAGACTTTTCTTAACACCTTATCCCCCGGCTGAAAATCTCTTCTTTTAACTTTGGAAGCAAACCTGCTCCTCATCAAACCTTGATAGTGCACAGCTCTAAGGTGTGCCTTAACTCTTCTTTCCTCTATCAAATCAAGTTGACCTCGGATAGCCCCCTCGTTAGCGAGTTTGGAGAATTTATGAACTCGAAATGAAGGGAGAGTTGCTTCTATGGGAGCTATGGCATCCATCCCATAGACCAAGGCAAAATGTGACTCTTGTGTTGCAGCCCCAGGTGTAGTCCGGTAAGCCTAAAAAACCTCTTGTAAATAACTAGGTCATTTTCCAGCAGCCCCTTCTAAATTTTTCTTCAAACCGTACAATATAGTTATGTTAGCCACTTCAACCTGACCATTTGCTTGTGGGTAGAAAGGTGAAGAGAAACAATGTTGTATACCTCTAGAGGCACATAAACTCTCCATTTCCTTGTTGTCAAACTGTGGCCCATTGTCTGTCGTTATCTTCTGTGGAATGCCAAATCTGCAACAGATATTGGATAAAATGAATTTTATGACAGCTTTGGACGTTGTACCTGCTAGTGGGGCTGCTTCGACCCACTTCGAAAAATAGTCAATAGTCACAATTATTGTCCTGCGTCCTCCGGATGCCATAGGTAGAGGCCCCACCAATTGACTCTAAAGGGATGGCTGAGATATAAATTTCATTGTTATATCGCTGGAATGGGTCACACCTCCTCACCAGCTCCTTAGCATCTTGCATTATAGTGGGCCAATAATAACCGACAAACATAACTCTCCTTGTTAGAGCCCTGAACCCACAATGAGTTGATCCCTCACCATCATGCAATTCGGAGAGCACCATTTGAGATTCATCATCCTCCAAACATCGTAAGAGGGGTTTACTGTAAGACTTCTTATAAAGAACATCTCTTAGTATGATAAAACCACGAGCCTTGTACTTTACTTTTCTTGCTATTGACTTGTCCGGAGGCAAGATGCCATCGGAGAGATATTGAAGGAGAGGAAACCTCCAATCTTGGGGCTGTTTCATTTGTATATCAAAGCTTTCTTCCTCCTTACCCATATTGAGTTGAATGGAAGGGCACTCCAGCAGGTGGATCCAAGGATATGATTCAGTATAGGCTATGGTTGCCAAGGAGTCTGTTAGTTCATTTTCTGTTCGGGGGTATGTGTTCATAAACAATACTCTTGAACTTAAGTGCCACATCTTTGAGAAGGAGTAAGTATGTTATTAGCTGCTCCTTTTGGCTTCAGATTGACCTTGTGCATGATGAATAAGAAGCTGGGAATCACTCATCAACTTGACCCTTTTGGCTCCACAGATTAGAGCTAATTTTAAACCATCTATAGCAGCTTCATATTCAGTCTCATTATTAGAAGCCCTAAAAGCAAAACATATAGCTTGGTACATTTTGTCACCATACGGAGAGGTCAAGCATACCCCTGCACCACATCCCATAGTACTTGATCCACCATCCGTTCGGACGACCCAGACCTTCTTATCTTTCATCTCAGCTGTTTGCTTTGTATCCCTATCCGAGTGGAATTCAACTAAGAAATCAGCCATAGCTTGGGCTTTGATTTCTGTTCGAGGAGAAAAATCAATATCGAAGTCCCCCAGTTTTACTGACCACTTAGTCATTCTACTCGAAATATCTTCCTTTTGTAAAACGTTTTTTAGGGGATAGGACGTCCGGACAATAATAGGATGAGCCTGAAAATAAGGCCTCATCTTTCTTGCAACTATTACCAGGGCTAGTGCTAACTTTTCAAGCTTTAGGTAGCGTTTTTCTGCATCTATCAAGCTCTTGCTGATGTAATACACTGGACAGGGATAACTATCCACCTCTCTCACCAACACAGCACTTATGGCACAATTGGAAACTGCCAAGTATATGAAAAGAGTCTCTCCGTCAACAGGCTTATATAAAGTCTTGGGGGAGGACAGATATTTTTTAATTTCATTAAAAGCCTCATCACACTGCGAAGTCCAGTCGAATCCCTTTGCACCTTTTAAAGTTTGAAAAAACGGGGCACACATGTCCGAAGACCTTGAAATGAATCGATTTAACGCTACCAACCTCTCGGTCAATCTTTGTACTTCTTTAACATTTCGAGGTGGCTCCATTTGGAATAACGCATTAAGTTGGTCCGGATCGGATTGTATCCCTTGCTCACCTATTATGTACCCTAGGAATTTTCTGGACTGTACTCCGAATACACACTTTTCTGGATTTAGTTTCAAATTTACTTTTACTAAGTTGGTAAAAGTTTCTTAGAGATCTGCCAAGTGTAGCTCTGCATCCATAATTTTAACCATCATGTCATCGATGTATACTTCCATATTTCTTCCAATTTGAACAGCAAAGGCTTTGTTTACTAACCTGTGATAGATAGCCCCAGCATTTTAAAACCCAAATGGCATCACCTTGTAGCAACGAAGGCCCCTATCAGTGACAAACGTAGTATGCTCATGATCCTTCGGATCTACTTGTATCTGGTTATACCCGGCGAAGGCATCCATGAAAGATAGTAGCTTATTCCCAGATGTAGAATTCACCAGCTGATCAATCTGGGGGACATGGTACAAATCTTTTGGGCAAGCCCTGTTGAGATCAGTAAAATCAATACCCGTACGCCACTTGGGGACCTGCTATATCCCTCAAGTTATCAATTTCACCATCACCCCCAGAAAGCCCCTCAAACTGATATTCTTCATTGATACGAACTGCTCCCAACGTTCGAGGAGCCAGTGCTGTCGCATAACACTCTCTTGCAATCTTTTGGCTGCTTCAAACAACTCCCACTTGTCTTTGCACAACATATTTTAAACATTGGTGGATTGTTGAGGCCACTGCATGCATCCTAGAGAGGCAAGACCTCCCTAGAATAGCATTATAACAAGTGGGACAATCCACTACGACAAACAGTATTCTAACCATTTTCTTAAAAGGGTCCTTGCCCAACAAGACTTCCTCTTCGAACTCCCCGATAACATCTGCTGAGCTTCCAGTGAAACCCACAATCGACCTGTTCGAACGCTGAATTACCGCAGGATTTTTCATCTTTTTGTAAGAAGTTAAAAAGACGATATTGGATGAACTCCCAGTATCCACCAAAATTCTTCTTATATCATTACCCCGAATGGATGCTCCTATGACAACAACATCTTCATGAGGACCTGCTCTATCCCTCAAGTTATCCTCATCGAACACAATGAAGGGAAATGGAATCTGCGATCGATAGGAAGTCATGCCTCCCTCCAGTTGGGTAGCTAATGTATGAACGTGCCTCTTCCTTGAAGAAGCAGTAGGTGCTGTCATGTATCACCTCTAAACATTGTGAGTGACTCAAAAAAGTTAATAAGCCCAGACACTGTTTTACAACGTTCCTCAATGGTACCCACTCTATTTCGAGTTGAATCAGGGTCCAAGTACTCAGACTCTATGTCGAACCTCTCGATTATTACCATAGCTCCCTCCGGAGCGGATGTGCCTGCATTGTTTGGACCAGGCCGATGTGCATTATCAGGCATGTTTCCTCCTCTTCTTTTAACATATGCTCCCAACTTTCCTCTTTCAATCAAAATTCTAGACTTCTTGCTTTAAAGAAATTCAATCGTCAGTGGTATGGCCAGTATCATTATGGTGCTGACAGAAGAATTGTTACGATACTCCCTAGGAGATTGTAGAGCAACTAGCCTTCTATAGTGTACTTCTTCTTTTGTTTTATCATAAATGGTAGCTACATTTTCTTTTAACTCAGCAAACTACTCTGGTTGAACTCAAGGCCCTCTCTTATTTCTAGATTGCTGACTCTGGGCAGGCGCAGCTAGCTGAGACTAAGCTTTAGCTCTGTTATGACCCTGCCCGGCCTCCCTTGCCTTGTTCCCGGACTGATTTTGGTTGGGGTTTGGTACAACCGGGGCAGACCTCACCTACCTGTGCACCCTAGTTTTCTTTGTTTCATCAACGTTTATTTTCTTTCCAACCTGATTCACTAGACCTCCCCATATCATGGCCTTTTTTCTGGTTACTGAATCAGCTAAATTTCCAGGGTTTAAGCCATGTCTTAAAGAAGCTATTGCTACTTGCTCGAAGTAATCAGCCAGCCCATTTTAGTGTTTACAAAGCGACATATATATTTCTTTAGAGACTCATTCGGTTCTTAGGCATAATGGATAATTGTATCTCCATTGCCCTTCACCTCCTTACTTCCAACAAACTGCCTCCGGAAGGCTACCCAAAAGGTATCAAAATTTCGGATGCACCCCTGTGGTAGACTGTTATACCACTTCAGGGCGCTCCCCGTAAAGGATTGTGAGAAAGCTCTACAAAGCAACTTGTCATCATCATAGAAATTCATCATAAATTTTTTGAATTGTTCAAAGTGATTGTCCGGGTCTTTACTGTCATCGTATTGTTCTATTTTTGTACTATCAAACCTCTTGGGGAGGTTCCCGGACAGGATCTCGGAAGACAATGGAGATTGTCTCCAATTCCAGCCACGACTGAAAACGGTGTCTTCGTTAGGAGTCGCAAAGATACCTGGTTCATCATGGAAGGCAAAAGGATCCACCAGCATCCGGTCTATGTGTCTCCGGCTATGTGATGATCCTTTGCCTATATGCTTCTTCAGCTTTCCATGTCTGTCCCTTTTTCTTGAATACTTCTTTACCAACTTTTGTTTCTTTTTAGATCGGCCCTCATCACTACTGGAGGACAAGGATTCTTCAATTCCATCTTCGTCCGAGGAGCTACTGGAAGATTCTAAGTCTGAATCAGAGCTCTTCACTGGCTTGGACCGGTAAGACTTTTTGGAGCTAGCATAAGTCTTCTTCGTACTCACATGGGTCTTCGAAGGCTCATGCTCTCTAGGGTTGTCAGTATGATGAGCAGCTGATGCCTTTGACTTCTCTTTTATGCCCATCTTTGCCTTCTCTTCCCTCAGAGCTTCTATTTCGCCATTTAATCTATCACGCTCCTCGATTGTATATTCATCATTCTCTCCCACCACTTCAAGCAAAGCCGGTGGGACTTCTGGGGCGTCCGGATTCATTCGGACTGATTTCTCTGATGGTTTTGAATGCTAGATTCAGGCACCGTCGTTACTCCCACTATGGTCTCCAATTTGGTGAGGTTTATTTTCGTCTAAGGGTAAGTTTGTAATTTCTGTTTAGAGTTTTGTGGAGTTTTGTGAGTATTTAATGTTTGGGTAGAATGTAGAGGGAGAATTAAGCTGCCTGGTTGTGTTTAATTTTTATTACCCTCATTTAATGTTGGTGGTTGGGTATTTATACCCTTATATTTAGGCCACATGGGCTTTCGGGTCGTGTTTAATGGACTCGGGTCGAGTTTAAGGACCCATGAGTTCTAAGTAAGGAAACAGGCAGCTTAGTCAAAAAGTGATTAAGTTTTAAGTACTTTAGTTATGTTCGGATAGTTTAATGGATGATGGTGTCCGAACTGCCCCTGTCCAGTAAGGTGGACATTGTCCGAATTAACCCTGTCCGGTTCTCATAAAACGTGCTGACAGAATCCGGACTCATCAGAGACAATGCTTTAAACCCACAATGTGTTGATCCTTCTCCATCATGTAACCCTGATAAAACTTCATGTGATTCTTGTCTATTCAAACATTGTAGTAATGGCACACTCAACACTTTCTTATACAAAACTTCATCCAGAACTATGTATCCAAAAGCTTTGCCTCGCAATTGTTTGGCCAATTTTGCATCATCAGGCAATGCTCCTTAAATCAAAAATTTAAAATATCAGTTCACCAATCGCCTCAGACTGCATCTGTAGTGACAAACAATTCCTCAATATAATCGTATTGGACTTCTTTTTTCAATGCAATGCAATCATTGGTTTCATGTCCAATGTCATTGTGATATCTACATAAATTTATTGTTCCGCTCCTTCCTTGGCTTGTTGATTGTAGCATGCTTACTGAAATTTACATAGCTCTTAGTTTTATCAAACATTACGGCGACACTTTCAGTCAAATCTGTATAATATTCATGCATTATCCACTGATTCGGTCTCGGCCTATTGAAGTTGTAGGATGGGGCTTGGACCCGCTTGCTGATTAGCATTTGAAGATTTCCCTTGGTTATAGGACACATGTCTTAAATTCTTTGGAACGTTAATCGCTCATCTTTAGACCCTATTTGATTTTTTAATTTTGATTTGATCTTCAACCTGGGCCATTAATGCTCTAAAAGTTAAAGCCCTCCTTTTCGTTGTCTCATTAGCCAAATCCTATGGCAATAACCATTGGAAAAAAGCTGTCATCGCCACCGACTCTTCATAGTTATCCAAACTTGCCTTTGTTAAAACAAACTACTTCGTATAATTCTTCAATCTGTCTCCAACTTCTTGTTTGCATTGGATAATTGTATCACCATTTGCTCTCATTTCTTTGCTACCAACAAACTGTCTTCAAAAAGTATTATAAAATTCTCTAAAATTTGAAATAGAACTCCTTGGAATTCGGTTGTACCATTTCAAAGTTGTTCTTTTAAAACTATGTGAGAAAATCTGACATACCAGCATGTCATCATCCTTGAAATTCATCATATAAATTTTAAATTGTTCGATATGATCATCTGGATCCTGCATCTCATCAAACTTTTCAACCTTTGCGATATCAAAATTCTTCGGAAGCATAATATATCTGATTTCACTTGTGAATGGAAAATTCCTCTAATTGTCACCTTGCACATATTGATCTTCAGTTCCCGTGACTGCATATAAATTCTGATCACCCTCATCATACTGATTCGATATGTTTCATTCACACCAATTAGAGTCCCTCAAACATCAAGATATACTATATCTCCTAGATCTGTGCTCTTTCTTATATTTCCAAGGTTGTTCCCTCACTTATTTCGAAGAACCCCTATACCTTTTAAAATCTGAGCCAGAGCTCTCAACCTCCTCGTCACTAGATGTGACGCACTTTTTCTTATCTTTATTTTATTTCCGAGAAGAGTGACACTCTTTTGGAGCTTTGAAGCGCGCCTTCTTCTACTTATTCCTAATCTGACGATCAGTGCAAGATTGATCAGATTAGTTTCCAACTTCAGTTTGCTCATTCATTTGTCTCATTTCGGATTTCATCTTTGCCGAGTGGATTTCCTATTCTTTTTGTTCATATTTCTCATTCAAAGCATTTATCTTATTCAATAGCTGATTCATTCGTACTTCTATATCAGATTGAGTTTGGCGGATCAGAACATGTTTTTTTTGTCTATCCTCCATCCTCTGCAAGTCTTCTCGTAACGTCTCGATAGCGATCGAACCAACAGATTGTTTTCATCCATCGTAAAGTTTCAAGATTGTTTTTCTAATTGATAAAATTCAAACTAATAAAATAGACACTGGTTTCCAATCGTCCCCAACGGAGTCACCAATTTGGTGAGTTTGATTGTTTGGAATTGCTTTAGTAAATAAGAGAAGTAGAGTTTTAGAGAGAGAAATAGATTATAAAGAGAGAAACTCAAATTACACAAGTGTTCTAACTCAGAAATCCAACCTCTTTATTAGTTCATCTTTAGCCTTTATATAGAGGCGCAAAGAGTTAGCTTACAACTGAAAATAGTTACATAAAAAGGGTAAATTGCACTCTTAGTCCTTGACTAAAATATATAATTCTGAATTCCTCCTCTAACTTTACCATCTGTTATATAATTTTTTTATTATTTATATTTTAGTCCCTGAATTTCCATTTCCTTATCAGAGTAAAGGTGAACAAAGTGACTTTTATAAAAATCGAATAACAAAAATACTCTGGCTAGACATGGACTTAAAATTCAAAAAGGTACAAAGAGTTGCAAATTGAAAGTAAGAGGATATTAGCCCTCAAATTTATACTAATTACCCTTTCTATTGGTTGTTTTCCCTCAATCTATTTCAGGGTCATCATCTAGACTTTCTTGCAATTGATTATCCTTGGAGCTTTCATTTTCACATTCTTCCTTAAATTGGTTGATGCTTCCAATTCTTTTTCGAATTAAAAGTTAGCAGGACATTCCTCATCTGGAACCATGCCCCAAAAAAAGCCAAGGTTTAGATCAACAAACGTTTTGTGAAAGCTAAGTACCAATGCAGATATAACTATAGTGTCTTGCCGATTTAGAGAGCCTATGCATTCTTCAACATAAGCTACATTGGCGGCCTATTTTTCCCTTGCATCTTACTTCTTAAATGAAACCGGAAACTGGATATATTTTCTATTATCCTTTTTAGATTTCTGTATAGCTACCACCTACTCGTCTAATTTCTTTAGGATAAATCACATATTGGTCTTCCTCTGTAGGAAATATAAAATGGTTCTCCACTTTTTGAGAATCCTAGCGATCAAACATTGAAGGCATGATGGAATGATCCACGGTGGAGGAAACTTCCTTGTCGGTCTTAATTTTCTTCTGAGCACCGGACTTCTTTTTCTCTCTATTTGTCCTTTATTTTTTTTATCCCTGGATGTGTGTAATGATTTCTTTTTTAAAGGCTAGTCCTTTCATAGTACCTGAGTCACTTTCAGATAAAAAACTTCATATGTTGGCTCGTCATCTTGTTTCTCTTCAGCGGTGCTTGTCACCGATTTCGTTAGCTCTGAACCTCCAACGACGAATTTCTTAACTTTGTAACTAGGGACCTTTTTTTGGTCGGAAGAAAAACTTGGGTATCAGGATCTTCTAAATGTTTGAGAACCTCCACCAGATGGGGCGGGGTCATCAACTACTTAATGAGAGGGAAAGATCTTAAGTTATGTGCCAAAGATGACCCAGATTAAGTTGGCTCATATTAAGCACTTTTTGAAACTCGTTTGGCTAGTTCTTTCTGGCCCATTAATTTTGCTTCCTAAAAGATTGTTTGACACCTTTCAATTTTTTTTGTTTTGAATGGGAGACTACTACAAAAAGAATGGAAACATAACTTTTTAAGGGTTAAAAATTAGTAATAATCCAAATTTAGATCGGAAAAAAACTAACTTACCAGTGATTTTCTACTCTATCAGAACTCGGCTCAGAGTATTCTTTGTTCAGATATACTTGCCATTTTCCCAACATGCGCTGATAGAGAGAAATTGTTGCATCAAAGTTTTCTCAACTTCGAGAAGGTCGACTACCATTTTATATTCGTCCCCCAGAGTAATAACATAAACGAGAATACGAGGGTTCGTTGACAATAAACTGATTGTCACGAGCTGCTTCATAGGCATCTTAATCCTAAACAGTCTTGATGAAACGATGCACGATATTAGCGTGAACCATGTGTCCTGAATCGCTTGACTTGGGCACAAGCTCACCAAATCAAAATACTTAACAATCAAAGGATCTAACGGGAACTAAAGTCCATATTTCAAGACATCCGAGTAGACCACAAATTCACGATTTTTGACAGATAACGGCGTCGCTCATGTTGTACGGAAATGTATATCAACTGAGTTTGGGATATCCCAACGCAGTCAAAGATTTGATTATGCCTCTTCGGACTAATAGTTGTACTTGATTTCATGAAGGCAATCAAGTACATTCTTTTGACTTCACAAATATTTCACCCTAACACCTCGATTATTTCATAAGGTAGTTCGACTTCTGCCTTCTCATTGCTACCTCTTTTCTCACCTGAGATACAACCTCTGACTCCAGGTTGGTACGAGCCTCTGACTTCTCATACTAGTCATTTTGCATTACTTGTGCAAGGAATATGGGACTCTTATAAAAGTATAATTAGTTTGGCCTGAACATTTTGATAGACGATAAAAAATGGAAAATGAGATGGGAAGTCTCTCTCAAGAATAGCTTTATTAATCTCCAAGAAAGTAGAATTTTTTATTATCCACGTTAAGCTAATCTTTGGTTTTTCTGATTCCCCTGTCTCTCTCCATTATTCTTCTTGGTCGAGTCTTCTTTTCTTATTGGATATTTCTGATTTTCGTTATATTGAATAAAGGTTGCTTGTCTTTCCTCTTTACTTTCCACGATGAATGATCCAAATATTCACCACCAAAGCTCATCCATGACTATTCTAGCGAAAAATCAATTCCCTGCTTTGACACCTCCGTGTAACTCTCTGTAAAAATCCTTGAGAAGAAATCCTACATTCAAAACAGAACTGGCATCATAAACCAATACCAACCAGGAACAAAACATACAAATAAAGCATTCAAAAAACTAGTCTAAAACCACCAATCCAGCCACAAAACCTCCAATTCATACTCAATGAAGAGTTTAAAATAGAGTATGACATAATTACATAAAATTTCAGAAGCAGGATAACATCAATCTCGCAAAAAATTTAAAGGCTACTTTGATTGGGAAATTTTCCCAAGGAAAACCATCAATGAAAGACCTTCAGTATTTCTTCAACTCTCTTGGATTCAGGGTCCATATAGCATTGCTAACTTGGACATACGTCATATTACCATTGAACTGGATCTTCAAGAATATTTGGAAAACAATATGGAGAAGAAACATCTGCCAAATCGGGAAATTCACGATGATAATTCTAAAATGAACTCCCGACTTCTCAACTAAGAAAGAATCACCGATCTCGCCAATTTGGATAACGTTTCCCAAACGGTCTACTTACATGTATAATGAAGATTATATTAATGTTATAGCTAGGTATCTTGGAACCTCTCTTGTCATATTGATACCGCCCAAAAACCAAGCAATGTTTAAGTGTTGCAAAGCCTGGATCGAGATTGATCTTACTCAACCTATGCTTGAAAAAATATGGATTGGTTTTGGTCCAAATAAAGATTTGTGGCAACAGATTATTTACGGAAACAGACCAAGTTACTGCCTCGAATATAATCACATAGGTCATACAAGCAAGGAATGCATAAAATCAAATGCCCAACCTGAAGGAAATGAAATGGATTAACTCAGCCAAAATCAAATTCTAATCCCATCATAAAACAAAACTCTGAACAAGAAATCCTTCAACCCCCCCCCCCCAAAAAAAAAAAACTCAAACCAAAATCCCTCCTCAAGAATCATCACGCACTATAACCTTTCTAACCTTAAAATCCATGAATCTTTATGTAAGACCATAGATGACAACATCAACCCACCAAGCCAATCAACTTTTACTACAGGCAGTCACTTACTTCTTCCAAAAGACTTACCTGATATAGCCCTTTGTGATATCTATGAAGCTCATCATGAGTTGGACATGGGCACAAAGACCTCATAAATCAAAACTCCTGAACCTACTATTCTCACTCTCTCATATCCATCTTCAAAATTTACAGGAAGCCTCCCAAACTTTCCCAAACCATCAGCTCAAGTCAGCCTGAACCATGATCATCATCTGAAATAAGACAAAATAAAAACCTCGATTAACTATAAACCCACCCAAAGAAATTTGGAAAAGAAAGTCTTTCATGACTATATCTCGCTATCTCAAATTAATATAATCCTTTTAAGTTGGAATATTAGAGGGCTTGGAAATAAGGAATCAAGGAGAAGGCTTAAATCTATCATCAAATCTAAAAGAATCTATTTTCTTGCAACTCAAGAATCGATGATTGAAGCTAATAATATCACTAAGGTCTCTATAATATTGGGTTTTCATAACAACATGGATAATATCTCCAAGAAAATCTGGGTCTTTGGGAACTAGAACTACAATATAACTACCACGGCTAATTGGACTCAATCTCTGCACGTAAAGGTTAATCTATCTACCATAAATAAATATTTACTAATCTATATTGTTTATGCAGAATGTAACAGGGAACTCAGAAAAGATCTTTAGAACAACCTCAGGCAGATAGCTAACCCTACAATGGGCGATTTCAATATCATCACATCTCCTTATGATCAGATCTCATGCTCTACTCTTTGTGTTAGAAGCATAAATGAATTTAATCAAGTTATCAAAGATTGGAATCTCATAGATATGGGCTATATTGGCAGTAGATACAATTAGACCAATGGCCACAAGTGGAAAAGACTAGACAGAGTCCTTACCAATAATGCATGAAACAATCTCTTTGAAATCACTGAACTCTCCCATATGGCCAAAACCGGATCAGATCATAGTCTCCTCTGGATCTCCATCTCCCAACAATCTGAAAAAATAAAATCCTCATCCATATTCCTTAAAATGTGGCTAACTTACACAAATATTATCAAACTAAGTCAAGATTGTTGGAACAAAGAAATGCAGGGAAACCCTATCTACATTTTCTGAAATAAGTTGAAAAGGCTCAAAGCTAGACTAAAGGAATAGAATATAACCGATTTTGGTAATATTTTTAACGCAATAGCTAACTATGAAACTGAAGTCCAATATTTAGATATATCTTACCATGAGTTAAACACTAATGAAAACAAAACCAAGCTCTCAAAAGCTAAGGTTGTCCATATCTAGCTTCTTGCTATAGAGAAATTATACTGGGTACAAAAATGTAAAAATACTTGGCTTCTTAATGGTGATAAAAATACTCAATTATTCCACAACTACGTTAAGAAGAAAATGAAGAAATCAAGAATCCTAAAAATCTATGATGGCTCTAACTTGCTCGAGAATCATCAAAATATTGCAAATTCTGCAATAACCCATTTTCAAACTCTCCTAACATATTATATCACCAGTGAGATTGCTAATCTGTCTAATACTATTTCTAAAATCATCAATCCAGAAGATAAGATTCACCTAATGAAGCCTCCTACAGATGATGAGATTCACAACTCTATCAGATCGTTAAATCCTGCTAGTGTAGCTAGTATCGATAGATTCAACATCATGTTTTACCAAAAATATTGGTCTATCATTGGTAAAGATGTTTGCAAAAGGATTTCTTTAATGGTGTTAAAATCCCTAAATGTGTCTATGCTATCTCCATCAGCCTCATTCCTAAAAAGCGATTCCCCTTAGACTTGGAACGATTATCTTCCGATTAGCATATGCACAGTGTTTAGCAGAATCATATCCGGAATCATCAATGATATAATATCTACCTTGCTTCCCATGCTCATTTCAGAGGAGTAATATGGTTCTTCTTTGGCAGAAATGTGCATGACAACACTCTCCTCTCTTAAGAGCTGATAAGGTAAGGAAAATATAGGTGATTAATATGTAATTTATCCCACAAATGAGACCAAGGTTTATATATTTAGTGGTTAAGGACCAAAGTAAAGCAAACATAAGATATAGAGGGGTCAAATGATACACCCCAAGAACTTGTCTGTAAATAGTCAAATAGTGGGGTGAGAAATTCACTTTTATGGTGGTAATTATGTAATTTTACTATCTACCTCATTTAATATATAAAGGACATTCCCTTTTGGGAAAAGGGGCCAATGATTAGTTAATTATTGCTACATTTATTCGTTTTGTCTCTTTTCCTTTTTGGTATAATTGATTTTACTATTCACTATCACTTCAAACAAATATTCTCTAGTCCGGCCCTCTCATGCGAACATTGCCGCTTCTGAACTTCAGTAAATATTTTCTGAGTTATTCAGTGGCGCCGTCTGTAGGAACCGTTTGGTACCCAGAATTAATTTTCTAAAATCTACAAAACAAAATTCTAAAAAAAATATGGATACTGAAGTCTGTAGAGAGATCGAGACTAATCCGATGAGAGACATAGTCGGTGTTGAGTCTGGTGACCATCTAATGGAAGAACAAGTCACGAACGAAGGCAATGCCCCGAATCGATATGCAAAAGAGCTTCTAGTGGAATCAGTCCTGGTCGTCAGACGAAAAGAGCTACTAGAAGACATCGAAAGGTTGAATGCAGAAAGGGAAGCCATGATACCAAGTTCCAAGAAAGTTAGATCTAAGTTCCGACAAAAAAAGATCGAGGCTGATCAGACCCAAGATGATGTTCAACCCGAAGAGAACCGACGAAGGAAAGTTCATCGACATTCTAAAAGACGCGCCAGATCGGAGCAAAGATACGAGCCGTCCGAGTCTAGCGAATATACCTCCTTGAGTTCTGACAAGTCTTCCTCATCGGAGACGGATGCCAGATACAAAGCGAATCAAAGGCACAGAGATTTGAGGACGCACAAACATGTTCATCAGACTAGTCGGAGAAGGAGGGAGTCAAGAAATAAAGGCGACCCTGGTAAGCGGAAAATGTACTCCAAGGAGCAGGACAAGAAGGGAAATGTTTGAGTTGAACATGTCACTACTTGGAGACAGCCTCAATCTGATAGTTTTCATCAAGATTACCGAGTCAGTAATCATTCAAAAAATTTACTGAAGAAAGATTGTAGCTAGCAGTCAATGATGGTCCGGAGGAAAGCGCTTACAAAGTCGGACACAACTGGAGGCCACCCCTTCTTTCCCCAGAAATCCTCTCTGGGCATCTTCCCAAGTGGTTTGATATTTCCAAGCTAGAGAAGTTTGACGGAACTCAGGATCCAGACAACCATATCGAGCAGTTTAAGAACTTTATGATCAATTACGATGATGACGACAAGTTGTTGTGTAGAGCATTCTCTCAGACGTTCAAGAACGCTGCTTCCAAGTGGTATAATTGTCTGCCACATGGATGCATAAAAAACTTTGACATGTTTTGGAGCATGTTTTGACAACACTTCGTCGGAAGCAAAAAAATTCGCGAAAATTGAGATACCATCATCTATTGTCGACAGAAAATTGGAGAAAGTTTGAAAGAATACACGAAACATTCCATTCAGGTCAAGACGGACATGGAATTTTTATGAAGCCAAGGTAGCACTAGCCGTTTTCCGGATAGGTCTTCTTCCAGGGGTAATGAAGGACAATTCCATGGAGACACAGGCTATGACATTCAGAGCTATATTGGATCAGATAGAGAAAATAATCTTAGTTGAAGAGACTGGGGCCTCGAAGATAGAATCCATGTCTCAATTCTATCAGGATCCGAGCTTAGCCAGGGCCAGTACGACGACTATGAATGTCCGACCCCAAGATACAAAACCGGTCATGACAGTCCGACCGCGGGCCCAAGTTCAAGCAACGAATCAAACCCCTCAATGGACGATACAGAACTAACAGTACCAGCAGCTCAGTAGTATGTCAAACCTAAATTAAATAGGTGGGTCTGACCAACTCATTACGCCGAATTGACCGAGTGCGTCTCAACCATTTTCGAGAAGGCATGTGTGAATGTGCATTTTCGCAGGCCTTTCCCATTACAGACTCCGAGGGAGCACATGAAGAACAAATACTGTCAGTTCCATGACGATATCAGACATTACCCCAAGGATTGTATGATATTAAAGAAAGAAGTGCAGTATTGGATAGATAATGGAAAGCTAGTTGACTTTGGCAAGAAGAATACCGCAGTTGCACCAAAACAAGAAGCTGATCTGAGGCAAGAAGATGCCATGATGATATCCGATGTGATCGATGAAGAATTTGTTGATGCATTCAATGTATCCACAGAATACCTTGATATGAAACCGGGCAGGAACAGTGTAAACATGGTAGAGGAATCAATCCCCAGAGGAAAGGTCAGTGAGTTATGTGTTTTTTTCGAATCACTAAATATTTTCGGTCGGGACACGGTAGCAGGTATATCAAATTATTCTCGGAAAAGGCACATCGTGAGTCTGGCAACATAGTTGGAAGCGGGAGCCTCGTCGCACCTATACAGAAACCCATCACCAATTCTTTGCTTCGAGGACGACGACATGAGAGACGTAGCTGGTCTACATGAGAACGCAGTGGTAATTGGAGCAGAAATAGCTGGAAATGAGATAAGAAAAATCTTGATAGACAAAAGGAGCTCCGCCAACATAATGTTTATGACAACCTACAACCAGACAAATAATCCCCCAACAATCCTACGATTTGACAGAACGATAATGAGATTCACTGGTGCGACCGTCGACGTAGTCAGAGAATTCAATGGAATGGTAGAGTTGGGTAGAGGGACATTCAAAAATATAGTCACAATACTACTTACGTGGTAGACGCCTCCATATCGTACAACGTCATCTTTGAAAGGTCGTGGTTGTCTAAGATGCACGACGTGCCGTCTACGGTTCACCAGTGTTTAAAATATGTGGTGGGCAACAATGTGGGAACAGTAAAGTCAAGTTGAAAAATGGCTAGGGAATGCTACAAAGCGGTGCTGGCCCCCAAGTAGTTGAAGGTGGTCGGATTCAAAAAAAAAATAACAGTCAGAGGGGCCTCCTTCGGATTCTGATCCTTTTGACGATCCGAGGGAGTCCCCTGGGTTCATGGTCCCTGATGAAGGCTTCGAGAATCATGCTTTTAGCCCTGAAAAAAGTCTCAAGATAGGAACAAGGCTATCCCAAGAGGTAAAAGAAAGCTTACTCGGATTTCTTTCAACCAAATTACATTTCTTTTTTTGGTGCACAGAAGATGTCACATGGGTCCCAGAAGATATCATCTGTCACAAGTTAGCTATATGGAACAGTGTTGGACCGATAATTCAAAAGAGAATATATTTTTCCCAAGATAAAACTGAGGCGATAATAGCGGAAGTAGATCGCTTAAGGAAAGTAGGCCACATCCGCGAATTACAATACCCATTGTGGACGTCCAATTCGGTTTTAGTGAAGAAGAAAAATTGTAAATAGAGAATGTGTGTAGACTTCACTGATCCTAATAGGGCTTGCCCTAAAGATCCTATCCTGGTCCCTATAATAGACCAATTGGTTGACTCGACATCTGGAAATCGTTTATTGTCCTTTATGGACGCGTATGATGGATATAATCAAATCCAGATGGACCCGAGGGATCAGGAGAGCACGACTTTCATCACCGAAAGGGGGCCGCACTGCTACAGGGTGATGTCGTTGGGACTAAAGAACGCGGGGGCGACATATCAACGTTTAGTGAATAAAGCTTTCGAGAGTCAGATCTGCGGAAATGGGGAAGTCTATATTGCTGACATGTTAGTTAAAAGTCTCAGAGATGAGGATCATTTAGCTCACTTAGAAGAAATCTTTGCTAATCTGTCCAAACTAAATTTAAAGTTGAACCCGGATAAATGCACGTTTAATGTAAGATCCGAAAAAAATTTAGGCTACATAGTTAGTGAGCATGGTATCGAAGTGGATCCGGTGCAGTAAAACCCTTTGTGTACCATGGATCCACCAAAAACAATCGAGGAGGTTCAAATTTTAACTGGAAGACTGGCCGCATTAAACAGGTTCATCTCGAGATCAACGGATAAATGCTCTCCTTTCTTCCAGGTACTGAGAAAAGAAAATTGTTTCGATTGAACACAAGAGTGCTCAGATGCTTTTAACCACATCAAACAACATCTTTCCTCCCCTGAAATCCTGACAAAGCCACGTCTGGGTGAGAAGTTGTGCATTTACCTGGCAGTGTCTGATTTTGCAGTCGGTGCGGTTATAATCCGAGAAGAGTTGAACGTTTCAAGGCCAGTCTACTACGTGAGCAAAAGTCTTTTGGATGCAGAGAAAAGGTACCTCAAGCTGGAAAAGTTAGCACTTGCACTAGTAACATCTGCTCAAAAAATGAGGCCCTACTTCCAAGCTCATACGGTTATAGTGCGAACATCTTTTCCTTTGAAAAATATGTTGCAGAGGTCCAATGTGTTGGGAAGGATGACAAAATGGTCGGTAGAGCTCGGGGATTTTGACATTGAATTTGAGTCGCAAACTGCAATTAAAGCACAAGTATTAGCCGAATTTTTGGTAGAGTTCCACTCTGACAGAATTTACATGGATTTTGAAGAAGAAAAGTCCGACCCAAAGTGGTTAGTCTGAATCGATGGGGGATCCAGTTCCTCTTACTGTGGAGCGGGAGTTCAACTGAATTCCCCGGAAGGTATTGCGATGTACTAGGTGATTCAACTTGGATTCCAGGCATCAAACAATGAAGCCGAGTATGAAGCGGCTCTGGCCGGGTTAAGACTTGAAAAGATTTGCGGAGCTAAACGAGTTAATTTAATTAGCGACTCCCAACTTTTGGTGAACCATGCTCTGGGGCGATCATAAGCAAGAAAATATTATTTAGTCAAGTATCTGGGGGTCTTGAAAGCTTTGACCTTAGAGTTCGAGGAAGTCATGTTCGAACACGTTCATAGGGTAGGGAATTCAGTGGCTGATTTTTTTGCCAAGGCGTCTTACTCTAAGGAACACGTGGTATTGGGTGGAGTATTGTATAAGAGACATTTTAGCAGACCTCTGATCCGTTGTTTAGGAAAATATGAGTCACAGTTAATACTTTCAGAGCTTCACGATAGGGAAGGATCCGCGCATTATGGGTACAAGACACTGATACGAAGAGTTCTTCTGGCTGGTTATTATTGGCCGACCATCTCAGCGGACACCAAAGAATTGGTACATAAAATGCGATACCTTCCATCGGTTTGCTAACTCAATCCATATGTCGAGTGCTCCCCTCGAGTCAATATCAGGATCTCTGCCTCTCGATCGATGGGGAATCGACCTAGCCGGACCACTTCCAATGGCATAAGGAGGGCGCCAAACGATCGTCGTCGCTGTGGACTATTTTTCCAAATGGGTAGAAGCTGAACCGTTAGTAGGAACAAGAACAAAATATGTGATTAAATTCATCATCTCCAACATCTACTGTCGTTTTGGTATACCTACGAAGATTACGTTGGACAACAATGAAATGAGAGCTTTCTGCGCGTCCAAAGGAATATAACAATGTTTCTCAGCACATTTCCATCCTCAAGCGAACGGCCAGGTCCAAGTGACCAATCGGACAATTTTGGATGGGTTGAGGAAGAATCTAGTGGGTAAAGCAGGGAAGTGGCCAGATAACTTACAAGAAGTGTTATGGGCTTACAGGACTACTTCCCGGACTGCAACGCATGAGTCACCCTTCGCACTTGTGTACGAAATGGATGTAGTAGTGCCATTGGAAACTACGTTCCCACCTTATCGTCTGAGTGAGTATTCCGAGGAGGGAAATGATAAAGGAAAGCGCACCGAGTTGGATCTGATAGAATAAAAACGAAGAAAGACACAATTAAATTCCTTGCACTATCAGACTCTAATGAGAAGCCTGTATGCATCAAAGGTCAGAAGAAGAGAGTTTGAGGTGGGCGATAATATCCTAAGAAAATTCTTCCTACATACGAAAGAAAATAAACTCGGAAAACTCGCTCCGAATTAGGAAGGTTTGTACTCAATAACAAAGAAGATAAAACCAGGGAAGTACAGACTAAAAGATAAAGAAGGGAGATATCTTCCCCATCCCTGGAACATTGAGTACCTAAAGGTTTACTTAGAGTGAATATGTGACATGTAAATATTTTTTTATCAATCTATGTAAGTACCGGTGGCATACTTTTTCCTACTCTGGTAGCGCAGGAAGATTTTAATCAGGTGCCTAAACAGCCGGCTTATATATTGAATTTCATTGCCATTTTAAACGACTCGCAAAAGTTATTCTTTTTGAACTCAAAACCTACTCCAAAGAAGTTTGGACAAGAAAGTTCATCTTTATGAACTCAAAACATACTCCAAAGAAGTTTGGACAGGAAAGTTCATCTTTTTGAACTCAAAACACGCTCTAAAAAAAATTAGACAAATAATTCAGTATTGAATCATAAGTAGAAAAACATAAGAAAAATCAGTTTAAAAAAGAAATATTTTAATGAAGCATCACACTAAACTTTATCCTATTATAAGCCCCCACAGTGGGGGGAAATCATAAAAAAAATTGGGATTCTTAACAGTCAACAAAAATGGAATGCCCAACATATACTACTCGGAAGCAGAGTTCTATTTACAGCCGGCGGGGGAATCTGAATCCGACAATACACTCTCCGAGTCCTCACTGGATTCTGGGTTCTCCACGGATAATCCGGGGGGGCAATGTTGTTCAATAACCCGGGTCCAAAGACTACCAAGGTGCAGATCCGGGAACCTCTCATGCATCTCCATCACCATTGCAGACCTCAACTTGGCATCTCTTTCTTCAAGGCGAGTAGCGATCTTAGCAGCATATTCATCAAGGCATTTCTTCAGCTCAGCTTCGAAGTTTTTCTTCAAACATTCATTTTCTGCTTATAATTTCTCAATTTCTGCAACTACTTTCTCGAAGTATACCTTTATCTTGAAATAACCCTCAAGAAGACCATCTACCGTCGTGTCGCGCTCGGCATCCTTAGCAATAAACTTCTCCCGTTTATCATCGAATTTTGTCTTCTCCTCGCATAGTTCAGTCCCAAGAAAAGTAATGATGGTCAAGCGGTCCCCAGAGGTTTTCTTCTCTTTAGCAAGTTCATCATCGAGCTCATT
This sequence comes from Limnanthes douglasii subsp. nivea, assembly GCA_036936605.1. NCBI lineage: Eukaryota > Viridiplantae > Streptophyta > Magnoliopsida > Brassicales > Limnanthaceae > Limnanthes > Limnanthes douglasii. The sequence goes on along the minus strand of JAUPFV010000004.1, from coordinate 24,365,329 downwards.
CAGTCGGGCAGATACCTCCGATGTATTGGCTAGCTCATCAGTTAGTTCCTTTACTTTCTTCTTTAACTCATCGGACTCGGAGGTCAAGGTCTTTACTTTGGAAGATATCTCAGTTTGTTCGGCAAGCTCATCGTTTAAGTCCTTCACCTTGACCTTCAATTTAGCTACCTCAGAAGTTAAGGCTTTCACCTCAACATTTCTCTCAATGACTTCACCCTTGTAGCAGTCTTCGCGGTTGGCTTTGCGTTCAAGAAGGGCAGCAGCGCGAAGTAGCTTATTCAACTCATTCACAACATAATCATTTTCATATACATCGAAGTAAGCTGAGACTAGGGAGGGATACCTTCCTTCATCGGAGTAATCTTATTGAGTTTTCCTTTGTTGGAGTACAAATTCACCGCCAGAGTCCGAGTCGACTACTACGACCTTTTTTTATCGGAGGCATGCTTGGACAGGTGGTATTGTCGCTCTCCCCTCCACTCTCAACGAGCCTTTTCTGCTTCTCCTCAATAGTAAACCTTCTCAGCCTCGTTTCACCAGCCCGACCATGAGGCTTTACTTCAACTATATGGTCAGCCTCATTTGATTTATTTTCCGAGTGAGAGGTTGGGGAAACAGCCTGAGGTCCAGAGGGGGCTTCCTGTTGAGGTTCCAATAACCTCGCATCTCGTAACGGGTCCACTTGAACTTCATTTTGGTGATCACCCTGAGCATCTGCTGGAAGACTGCCCTGCACTCCTTCTTGGGGACTACCCTGAGACTCATGTTGAGAACCGCCTTGAGCGCTAACTCATTTTTCCTCGGGAGCATTACCTTCCGATTCGGACTCTTCTTCGGTCTCCTCCTCTTCTTCTTCCTCAGGTTTTTCTGTATCTTGATGACTCGGAGCCCGGGCCCGAGTAGGAACGTAGACCGCATTTTCTAAACACTCTAAGCGTTTGAGGACGTCGTCACTTGGGGGAGGCACCATAAGCTCCGAGGCGGACTTTTTCTCACTAAGATTGCATCACCAACGGTTACTCTTGGCGAAGTTCATGAGAATGAAGCTTTGATGAAACTTGTGATCCCAGTGTTCGCCTGCCCAAGCGCTTAGCTTCTAAAAAATATCATTGCCTACTTTTGCGTGATGTTTAAAGGACTTAGAAATCTTCTTCATGGCTGAAAAAGAAACAAAGTTAGAATCTGCCGAACCCGACGACTCGAAAAAATTTAGGTTGGAATACTTACCCTGCCCGGTCCACTTCAGTGTTAACCGATGGGGAAGATCTTCAGAGTTTTCAAAGCCAGTCTCCCACAGCCCAGAGATGAATAGGAACTATTTCTTCCACTTCTTATCCGCCTCAAAAAAATCCTTAATCACTTTAAGTTACCTGGAAAAACCAAGCGAGTAGAAGGGGTAGTGGGAATTCTTGGCCACACCCGAGATAGAGATAAGCTACTCCATAGTAAAGGCGATCTGAGAGAGTCTAGAGGCCATAATACAAGCCATGAGGGTGTACCACATGTTGGCCCCGGCTTGGGAGGGGCATAGTCCGATCAGGTGGAAGTAGTCAGCCAGGAGAGGGTCAAGGGGCAGTCCGAGACCCCAGTTCATAAACTCAGTATAGAGTACCAGCTCATTGTTCCAAACAGACTGCGGAGTTTCACCAACAGCGGGAAATCGAATTGTAATGTTCCTCGGAATACCCCATCGATCTCTTAGCTTGACCTCCTCTTTTGGATGAAAGTATTTGTACTTCACTCTATACAGCTCCAAGAAGTTTTTAGATTCAAAACCGCAAAGTTTTTAGCCTAAAATATCTTTTATATACGAAGGCAAACCTGTGGTACGCTTCTTTTTCTTTTTACCATTCACCAAAGAAGCCTCACCACGTCGAGGGAGGGACTGGTGGTAGGTTCCGAGGGAGGAGCCGAAGCATCATTATCCGACTCGGATAATTCGAGTGAAGGAACATCAGCAGGAACAGCTCGAAGAGGCTCCGCTTCAACCACCGTTATGTCGGGATTCTCCTTCTCATCATCAGGATCATCGGTCAAATTTCTCTCTTGAAGTTCCGGAATAGATGTGAGAGACGGTTCTGGTCGAGTTCCCCTCGTCAAAGGTCTCTTAAAACTCACTTCTGGAGTCGTTTGCGATGACCCATGTGGGGTTACTTGAGGAGTCGAGGTTGAAGAGGAAATCCTCATCCTAACCGATTTCATTGCCGGGTCGGGTGACCTCTTTCTTTTAGCGTTATCTCTGTTTTCTTTGGCAATCGGTCTTCCTCTCTCGTCACCCATTATGATGAAGGGAGAAGGTCGAGAAGGAAATTCAGGAGGTGTTGAAGAAACGGAAGGATCAACCCCACCGTTTGAAAGGCGAGCTTGACTGGGGGAAGATCTGGCAAGACTGAGGGAACGCTCACGGATGGGAGACCAGTTGTCACGGAATGTTGATTCCCAAATTTTTGCAGGCGAAGGATACTCTCTTACACCGGAGGATCTACGAGGGCCGATTCGGTTGGAAATGTTGAACCACCTTCAGAGCTTATACCTTTCGAGATTGATAAATTCGTCAGACATGTAAGTGTGGAACAAGAAGTTGGTTTAGCAGCGATCTCTCTCTCTCTAGAACAAGCATTTTCGAAAAGATAATTGGAAATCAAGAGGAATGGAAACCTTCACTCAGAAAAATAGACAAATATTTATAGTGCAGAGGATTAGAAGGCGAACAGTTAAAGAGTAACGGTATTTTGACACGCTAGCCTATGTCGAACCGCCTCGAAAGACACGCTGGTAAGATGCGCGAAAGCATGACGTGTGTCCAATTAAACTCCGCCGCTTAAAAAATATTTGACTCGATAACAACGAAAATGAGGCACGCGAGCCTAAAGTAAATGATTGCTTAGGTGAGGTCATCGTGACCAAAGATGAGGTCAGCAACGCAAGATTTCCGATCCGACACTATCAGACTTTCATCAAGAAGCAAAAATGTCTGACCAAAGTGGCAAAGGCTTCCGATCCGACCAGGGTCAAACAGCAACTACAGTCCACATCCAGAGATCTGCACATTGACTGGGGGGCTACTGATAAGGGAAGGAAAATATAGGTGATTAATATGTAATTTATCCCACAAATGAGACCAAGGTTTATATATTTAGTGGTTAAGGACCAAAGTAAAGCAAACATAAGATATAGAGGGGTCAGATGATACACCCCAAGAACTTGTCTATAAATAGTCAAATAATGGGGGTGAGAAATTCACTATTATGGGGGTAATTATGTAATTTTACTATCTACCTCATTTACTATATAAAGGATGGCCCTTTTTGGGAAAAGGGCCAAATGATTAGTTAATTATTGCTGCATTCATTCATTTTGTCTCTTTTTCTTTTTGGTAATAATTGATTTTACTATTCACTATCACTTCAAACGAATATTCTCTAGTCCGACCTTCTCACGCCAAGATTTCCGCTCCTGAACTCCCCTAAAGATTTTTTGAGTTCATCAAGAACTACTCAAAGACAAAAATGAAAAATATAGGGAAGGCAATCTTCTAATCAAGCTAGACATCAAAAAATATTTTGATAAGCTTTCTTTCGATTTTTATACTTAAAATTCTAGATGCTTTTGGTTTCTCAAAGTTCCATTGATATGATCAAATGTTCTATAAGTTCTAACAACTTATCTATCATCATCAATGGAGTGTCAAATGGATTCGTTAAATCCACAAATGGAATTGGACTAGGAGACCCATTTTCTCCAAGCTTGTTCATCCTAGCAGAAAAGTTCTTAATAAGGGGCCTAAAGCAGATCTACCAAAACAAAAGGGAAGTAAGATATAACATTAAAAGCTCTATTCTAATCTCATGTTTTGCTTTTGAAGATGACATAATAATACTATCCAATGGTTCTATCTCAAGTCTCAACAAAATCATAACCTTCCTCCAGATCTACCAAGACATCTTAGGGAAATCAATTCACAAGAAGAAATCATATATCATCTTCTGAAATAAAATCTCAAATCACAAGATCAATTCAATCATTCATATCACTGGTTTCAAAAAAATGAGTTCTACCTATCAAGAATTTGAGCATAAACATTCATCACAATCACAAGGCGTCTCATTTTGAAGATATCATCACCAAAATCAAAGAAAAAAAAATCAAGAATGAGACAATGTTCTATTACCATTCGGTGGAAGACTTACCCTTATCAAAGTTATCATCTCTGTTATACCAAGTTATCACCTCCAAAACACTATCATCCCCCGATTTGTAACAAAAAGAATTGAAAATTTCTTCAGTAAATTCCTTTGGGTCTACACTAACAATCACAATAACACATCTTGGACTAATTAGGAAAACATTTACAAGTATTATGAATAAAAAAAGTTAAACATCAAAAGTTTGAAAGACATGTCCGGTCAAGATTCACGCACTCTAAATATTGTGTAAATCTTCATCCTATACTTGCTAAAAAGAATTCAACGAACTCAAGAACATAGAATAAAATGATTGACATCAGAAAAGATGTTAAGAAATTCATCTTCTTGAATCTAGTCCAGGGTGAGATTGATTTTTGGCTTGACTCTTGGTGCTAAAAAAGATCATCATCTCAGCTGACCCACTAACTGCACCTATCGACTAGTATACTCAAGAGAAAGTTAAAAAGTTCTGGATTGATAGAAAATGGAATCAAGACAAGCTGTGTAGACATGTGCTACCATCAGACACCATTAAAATCAACAATGTCACTGTCAAAGACTCTATCAAAGACACTATTCAATGGACTCTAACATCTCAAGGGGCCTTCAACACAAAAGTTACCTTGAACAACTTAAGATTCAAAGAGACTAAATCTAACATCTTCAGTAAAATTTGGAATCCTATTACTCCAAAGAAGTATTTTTTTCCTTCTTTTGAGAACTCTAAATTATTGGATCCTTGTTGATAAAGTCCTCCAACACATGAAGTTTTCTCTAGCCTCAGAATGTCAATTTTCTGAAAATATTGAAACTATTACTCATATATTTGTTAAATGCATGATCTCTTGAGATTATGGTCTTACTTCAACATTCTTTTCAATATTCATATTGGAAACTACATGACTATCCACCACATTACTAGACTCTAGTTCAGGTCTACTACAAAGGAGACTCATATCAGAAAAATCATCCCTGCTATCATATGTTCGAACCTTTGGTACAACAAAAAGCAAGCAAGCACCAACAAAAATCTATCACTGCTTCCTCAACTATATTTAGAATAAAACCCGTTATTCAAAAAGTGGATATAGATGGACTTCTCAAAGGAATTCACTGGGAAAAAGACCAAAATATTGCTATTGAGCTAGGGTGTTATAATCATCTTAACCATCCTAGCAAGTCCATCTACATCAAATGGAACCCTCATATATCTAACAGATACAAAAGCAACATCGATGTTCTATTTTATTAATGGTGAAGCAGGTGGAAGCGCTTACTCTGAAATAGTAAGGGTGAAATAATATACAGACAGACTGTATGGGAAACAAAACCCCCTTAATGATGAATGTCGAGCACTACTTAACAGTTTCATTCTTTGCTCTAATCTTAACATATCTAATATAGGTATTGAAACTCATTCAAACATCTTAATTGCTATGATAAATAATCAGAATGTTCTGTGGTACATATCTCTGCTTATAACATGTTGTACGAACCTTCTAACTACAAACATAATAGTTTCTCACATTTTTCGCGAGCAAAACACTGAAGCAGACTGGCTAGTAAGATGGACCCTCAAATGCAAGCAAAATTTTGATCTAAATTCAAACCAAATTCCTAACACTCTCAGGGCAATAACCCTTATAGAGAGACTAGAGCTTGGCTTCTTTAAAGACACTATCGAACTATCTTGTTCTTATCAGTAATTTTATCCATAATCTAAGTTGTTTAAAAAACTATTCACATTGTAAGCTGGACATGCCTTCCTGTATTGATTTTTTTTTCAAGTCTCTCCAAATCCATCTGGATCTTTTCAGTCTCATCTTCTCTTACAAGCTCTTCGAATCAAAGCATTCTCATGATCTACTCTTGTCGATCAGCAAAAGTCACATCTTCGTTTTGGTCCTCTTAGTAGAAGCGTATGTCAGAACTCTCAGTTGTTCATTTAGAATTCTGGGATATCTTCATCTCCTTCAAGAAAGTATCAGAGCTCTTATGTTGCCTCTCTATTATTTCATCGTATTATATTCCTTCTGTGGTTGAGTTCTCCGCCCTCTCTAGAAAAGCTCTTTCGCTCCTCAAAATTGATTTTAATCGTCTATTTCATTCACCATCTTCTAACCTTGGGATAACAAACTCAAGGTGGAAAAAATATTTTCTTCTTCATTTACAGATTTTAGAAATCAAAAAACTAGTCAAGTAATTAGAATCCAATCATTCATTCTCAATTATTGAATTCACATTGACAATAGAAAAAAAAAAACTAAATCTAAATTTTGTTCTAAGGTTTTTTTAGCTCTATTTGCTGGGCCTTAGGTTCAATCTATTTTATATCATCCACTTATTAAATAAATAGATAGTCTGATTAAAATAAATTAATATAAAAAAATATAAATTGAGTCGGTATTTGATTTAACGATAATATTTTTTATAAAAGAACCGAGTATATGATACATATCAAGCAGGATGGGCTGAAATACAACACCCTCCAAATAAAACAAAAGATTTTAAACGTTTTTCAACTTCTATAGGATTCTTCGACGAAGCTTCTCGCAATCCTTTTCTTAAAACGTGTTACGAAAAAAGCCAAAACCGCATAAAATCCTCCACGTCATCAGCAACTTTCCTCTAAACGTCTGACTCAACCGCGTAAAATCTAAAATTCCAATCCAAAAAATAAATGTCAAAGTCAATACTAACGAATCAAACACCGCGTTCACACTACTCTTATATATTATCCATCTTCCAAATCCCAAATGTGAACTCTATCTTTCTTCTCTACCCATTTTTATTGACTAAGACATTTCATCGAACACCTTTCATCTCTCTTCTCTCTTCTCTCTTTACATTACATGGAAACTGAAACCAATTTCTTTTCGTTTTTCGATCAAGAAGAGACTACCCATTTGTTAAATCTCTTTATAGAAATGGATGATACCTCCAGTTTCGATAATGGTGGAGTAGGGAAAAAGAATGTCTCGAAGAAGAGACAGAGAAAGGAGTACGAAGATACCGAGAAAAATGCTGGGTTTAACGATATACTTGCTTCTATGATGTTTTTCAAAGACGAAACGAAACCAGATCGTGAATCGGAAATAACAGTTGAAGTCAATCACGATCACGATCACGATGACTATGAACAGATCGAAACTCGGTCCTCTGAAATCAACGACTCAGTTCAATCGGGAAACAAACGAGCACGAGTTAGTTCGTCGCCGGAAACTGTATCCCTTAAAGAGGAGTCCGGTTCACGAAGACGGTTATGGGTAAAGGAAAGAGCGACGGATTGGTGGGACCGAGTTAGTGACCCGGCGTTTCCCGATAACGAGTTCAAGGCCGAGTTTCGTATGAGTAAATCAACGTTTGAGATGATCTGTTTCGAGTTAGAATCGGCAGTCACGAAGAAAAACACAACGCTGCGCGATGCGATTCCGGTACGACAGCGAGTCGCCGTCTGCATATACCGTTTAGCCACTGGAGAACCGCTCCGGCTAGTATCGAAACGTTTCGGTTTAGGAATATCAACCTGCCATAAACTCGTACTCGAAGTCTGTTCAGCTATACGCACCGTTTTGATGCCGAAATTCCTCCAATGGCCGGAATCGGAAGCTAAACTAAACTCAATCAAACAAGACTTCGAATCGATCTCACAAATCCCAAACGTGATCGGGTCAATCTACACCACGCATCTCGCCGTCGTCGCACCTAAAACCAACGTAGCTTCCTATTTCAACAAACGCCACACCGAACGGAACCAAAAATCATCATACTCCATCACCGTCCAAGGCGTGGTCGATTCCACCGGAGTTTTCACCGATATCTGCATCGGATACCCCGGCTCGATGTCGAACGCCGACGTTTTAGAAAAATCGGCATTATCAAAACGAGCGACATCGTTGAAAAACGTTTGGATCGCCGGAAAAGTTAGTTATCCGTTAACAGACTGGGTTATGGTGCCCTACGCTCATCAGAATCTGACGTGGACTCAACACGCGTTTAATGAAAAGATCGGCGAAATCGAAAAGATAGCAGAGAATGCGTTTTCCCGGTTAAAATCACGGTGGGGTTGTTTACAGAAACGGACGGAAGTTAAGCTTCAGGATTTACCGGTGTTGATCGGTGCGTGTTGTGTTCTGCATAACATATGCGAGCTGAGGAATGAAGAGTTGTTCGATTCGGAGTTCAAGATTTTTGACGATGTGATTGTTGAAGAGAATAGTGTGAGATCGGTTAGTTCATTACAAGCTAGAGATCAGATTGCTCATAATTTGTTACACCATGGACTCGCCGGAACTAGTTTTCTATAAAAAAATACTTGTAGTGTAGTGTTAGATTACGATTCGTTGTGGTATTCGTTTTTTTGTGTGTGATTATTATTTCGTAAAAATATTTGAGTGTAATTAAATTTATGATAAGCATGGTGATTCATATAATCAACGTCGTGAATTGATCCGTGTATGTGCTAAAAACATGATCGCGGTAACGAGCTATGTCTATGGCGCCGACGATGAGCCTATTGTGATAAAAGTTTTTGGGATTTATACCAATTGGGTACAAAAACGTATCTAATTTACTAATAGTTCCGACTTCAAATAGATTTTACCAATATATATCAAAATATGATTTTATTTACCTATTAGTCCAAACTTAAATTTTAAATACAATTTTACCCTTAATAAATTTATAATATGACAAAGAAAGTTTGAGGAGATAGAATTGATTTTGAAATTGGGGTTAAATATTTTGATTTGGGGATGTAATTGTTTTGTTTTTATAGATAATTGAGTCTTTTTTTAAATGAGTTGGATTTATTTGTAAAATGGATATGTTGGGGTATGCTGGAGTAAATAGAGATAAATTTTAGACCCATTACGTAAGTCTCCCAAAGTTTTTGGTTATTGCGGCGGCGTGTATCAATTTGGACAATGGTATACATTGCTATTGCGACAAATTTATTTTTTTGTAAATTTGGCGGAATTAAACGAAGATAATATTTCAAAAACTTGTTGCAACAATATGGGTTGCTTGTTAAAAATGTACTAGTTTTAAAAGATATTTTTAGAGGAATTGTTAAAAAAAACCAAAATTACTGCGCGAAGTCGTTTATAAATTTTTAAAAAACTACTTCGTGTAGTTATTTTTTTTGACGATTTTACCCTTACGAAATGTTATAAAGAGTCAAAATTACTCCGCGAAGTTATTATAATTTTAAAAAAAACCCAAATTCTCTAACTTTACTCTACCTTCTCTCTAAAAACTTAAAAAAAAATATAACTAAAATTATAACTAAAAATAATCCTAAATCTAAATTAAAACTAACCCGAACTTAAAACTAACCTAAAATAAATCTAACTTTATCCCTTCAATCTAACCTAAACTACCCACACCCTTAGTAATAAAATCCAAACTCCTCTCTTCTCTCTCTTCACCTCAAAACTGAGCCCAAACCCTCAGTAACCGAACAAACCCACCACCCACCGAAGCCGACTTCGTCACCGGAACGGACCACCACCCACCGGCGAGGAAATCCGCCGAATCGGAATCGAAACAATCTACTGTAAGTTGATTTTCGTTGTTGTTAGATAGTTTAGTTAGGTTTAGTTAGTGGTGTAGTTTTAAAGGTTTTAGGGGCCTAGGTAGGATCTGGCAGAAGCTTCAAGCTTCTGCCATGGCGAAACTATTCTTCGCCACACGGGGGCGAAGAACAGAGTCCCTACGCCACACGATGGCGTAGGATTGGTTTAGCGATGGCGTGGGTTCCTGGGTGTACGCCTGTTATAGGCGTAAACTTAGGATCCCACGCCGTTTCTCTAGCGTAGGAAACCAATCCTACGCCATCGTTTGGTGTAGGGACCCTGCCCCACGCCAACACCGTGGCGTGGGTATAAGGTCGTACGCCTCAGTTGTGGTGTACGCCTTTATACCCACGCCACGGTGATGGCGCTGGATGCTCCGGTCACCGGAATGGCCCGAGAACGGTTTAATATTGTTTATTGGTGTCTATTATATGTGTTTATGCTATTTTTGTTACAAAAACAGATTTTCAAGTGAGTTTTAGTATTTTCAAGTACGCCTTCACATTTGCGTTTCTATTTACAGGTTATGGAGTTAGGTATGGACTTTTGTGTGAACGAAGACCATCGGTTGCTTCAGGCCGTGAAGTTTGTCAAGCAAACAATGTCCGATGATACGACCGATGCTTTTTTCGATCGAGTGCTTTGTAGGATGTTTTATGATTATGGACGCTTGGAGTTTCCAAATCCGCCGCCACGGAGTCGTGAAGAAGTCAAAAGCAGGTACAATCATGCGAAAGCTGAACCACTTCAGCTTTTGTCCAACTTGCCTTACAAAGTTCAACAAGTATCACTTGTTGATTGGAACCTGTTTAGGACAGATTTCGTTACTGGATATATGTTGGAATACCTCGAAAGTAAGGTTGCTGAGATAAAAGATGACATTACGAACTTCGGACATATTCCAGAGAACAGAATATACGGTTTCAACCAAGAAATTATATTTTCACTATGTAATGTTGTTAATCTCACCTTGCTGTGAGATCGTTTTATTTATATTATGTATCAAACGTATCATTTTGGGTTTCGGATTGTATGATACTGTTTTCTATATTTTGGTGCTCTCGTTGATGGTTGATGTACGATACTGTTTTCTGTATTTTGATGTTTCGGTCCATGTATGATACTTTTTCCTTTTTGTTTGATATTATAAAAAATTATTTTTGTATCTTGCTATAACAAATTATAGTAGGTACCCCGGCGGGAAAAAACAAATGGAGTGAAGGTTTCCCGCCTCAAAACATTTTCGGGCGGGAACAAAAACACCATTTCCCGCTAATTATTTTAGAATTGAACCACGGACTTCAAGTATATAAATATTAGAATCTGACTATGAAACTAAACATTTAAGTTATAACAATGGGTGATTCAGGCTGGAACGTGCACGAAGATGCAAGCCTCCTAAGCGCATTTGACTTCATGAGAGGTAAGATGCAAGAGGAGATTCCTGGTTTCGTCGATGCGGTTTTGTGCATAATGTTCTTCAACCACGGTAGGGAGGCATCGTGTCCAAGATGTTTAATGCCCCGACCACGCGGACGCGAAGAAGTCGCCGATAGGTTAGCTTATATTAAAACAGTGACTATATATATCGAGTCACTTCCTTGGGAAGTCTGAAGCAAAGTCCGAAATGTATTCAACATGGGATTGCAAAGTACAATTACGCAGGAGATGGTGTCACATGCGATACAACAAACGGAGCAAGAAATAGCCGACGCAATAGCCAACGTCGTTGAAACGTACTCAACTCCCAAAGGAAATAATGAAGAAGAGGAATATTCATTCGAGAAACGCTTTGAGTATGGAATGAACTATCTGACTCCATAAAACTAAGTGTGCAATGCTAACTCAGGGTTAGCTTATCTATCATTTGTTTTAAGTTATTTTCTTATGTATTTCTAATTATGTAATGCTTTTGATTAGAGTGTAATATTTTAATGCAATCGACATATTAAGAAGTTTAAGTGTTATTGTTTTTAAGATAAACATCCAAACAAAAAACATCCAAATTTTACATTCATTACAATCGTCTAGTTAATCTATTCTCGGTGTTCTCCCTCTTCTCCCCATCTCCTTAGACGCTATGTTAATAAATAAACCTAACAACTTTCCCGTGGTTTTTACCCACTCGGTCATCGAGTCTAAGCTATACTCGTCGTGAGTGGTAAAATGATGAGCGTAGTCCGAAACAAGTGAAATTTCACATTGTGTAACATCCTGCAATACATAAGAAGTACTTAAACCAATTGAACCGGCATTCCGGATTAGTTAACGGGATTTCGCCATGAGTGTGGCGCCGGACATCTTCATTACGCCACATGTGTGGCAAAATACAGGGTGTCCACGCCAACGGATGGCGTGGGGATGATAACGGGCGCCACACTCGTGGCGTACGACCCACCAACCACGCCACTGCGTGACGACAAACACAAAAAATGGGTTTTTTCAAAACATCTGATTTTCGCAAAAATAAGAAGGGATTAAGTAATGTAACTCCTCGGCGTCCATAGTGCTCCGGATGGGAAGTGGTTCCGACTCTCCTCCGGCCATGTTTTGAAGGTTTGGAGGTTTTTAAAAAAATAGGTTAATAGGTTGTTGATTTTGGAGGTTTTAGGTAGTTTGGAGAAGATGATTATGGTGGATGTTTGAAATTGTGTTTGCAACTTCATGGAGTAGTTAGAAGTGCTCAATGGCGTGGGTTGTAATTAATTTTACTTTCAAAAGTTTTTTGGATTTTTTGCCTAGTGGCAAATTTGTAAATATTGAAAAATGGAAACAAGCGACTTCATGGAGTAGTTTTGGCCGTTTTTTAGCAATTCCCTATTTTTAGATATGTAAATAAGAAAAATGTTCACAGTTGTTATAATAAAAAAGAAATACTCTACAACATTTTTATTATATATATTATAATAAAAATAAAGATTGTATTGATATATATATATATATATATATATATATATAATCTTAGAATTGAAGGTTTTATGTCGCAGACCGTTTGTCAACCTTCCGATGGATTTCTGATATGGAGATGATTTTATTATTCACATGTCAATCCTCACAACAAAAGAATACATCATCCAAATTCGATCAGCAACATTGCTCAATTAGGAAGCTGATGAATTTCCTCCTTTTCAAGAGCTTTTTTTTGGGCAAAGAAAAATCATGAACAAACCCAATATATGATCAACTCAATCATAAGACGCATAAGTACAAGATTAGCATAATCATACGTCGAGATTATCAAACCAAAAACTACCGTCATTCTTTGATTAATTTCAAGTTAAACACAAAAACAACCACATTGACATCCATTTTACATCTAGTGTCAAAGAAAATCTTTTTCAAAGAACCAAACATACTATAGTTGGGAAATTTTCTTTAGAGAAACCACAACCTGTTGCTAGCCAAAAATTCATAGATTTTTTTTTGTTTTCACGGTAAAGTAAGTGTTTCTCATTGGGACATAAAACATGTTTTCTTGGAGTTTGACCTTGTGGAAGATTTAAAAAGAACGTGGAAGAAAATTGTTTGGATGATAGAGGATAAAAGGATCAGGCTACTCGAATAGCAGCCATATTTTTCATCTCACAGAGAATACCCTATTACTCCAGTCTTGATTTCTCTTCCAGACCTTCCAGAGTATATGTATTGATGAGGTCGGATATTTTAGCTACTGAATCCTACATAATCCAATGGCCAGTTCAGACCAAAAACACTATCAGATGAAATCGGACATAATTAATATAGTGGACTATGACCAAGCTAAATGTTGGTCATTTCACACCAAATTACTAATGGGTCCTTAAATTTGACCCGACTTCACAATCCGACCCGATAGGGCCATGGGTCATTAATTAAGTATAAATACCCCAACCATTTTCATTAATGAGGGTAATCAGAATTTATTACTAGAACACAGCTTAATTAGCTCACTACTCTCTACTTTAAACATTAAATTCCCAAACCACTTTACGAAATTACCCTCAAACAGAAATTAAGCACGCCAAATTGACGACCACAGTGGGATCGCGACAGTGCTTGAATTTCACAATTCAAAACCAGAAAGCAAAGTAGTTCGGATGGATCCGAATGAGTATAATGTTTCACTTCTTGAGGTGGAGGTTGCAAGGGAAAACAATAAATATACTATTGAGGAGTGCAACCAGTTGAAAGCTGAAATAGAAGCGTTGAGAGCAATAAAACAAGTAGAGAAAATGGGTTAAGGAAAAATCAAGTTCGTCCGTACTTCACCACACTGACAACCCTGGAGAAATTGAGCAGTCTTTGAAGACCCATCTCAGTACCAAGAAGACACATCGATCTAAACCTGTTGAGAGTTTTGCATCTGAGTCCTCCAACAGCTCATCAAATAAGGCAGAGCTTGAAGAATCAATATCTTCAAACAATGATGAAGGAAGTTCAAAAAATAAGATGAGGTTGACTAAAAACATTCAAGAAAAAAAAGATAAGTATGGAAGGCTTAAGAAGCACAATGGCAAGGGGGAAGGGTCAGCCAATCAGCATATTGATCAGTTGTTGATTGATCCCTTTATTTTTCAGTCCAAACCAGGTATTTTTGTAACCCCTAATGAAGACACTATTTTTAACCGTACCAAAAATTGGAGGCAATCGCCTTTGTCTGCAAAAATACTCTCCGGACATCTTCATAAAAGGTTTGATAGCTCCAAGATGGAGAAATAAAATGAGAGTCGAGATCCGGATAACCATTTGGAGCAGTTTAAGAACTTCATGATGAATTTCAACGACAATAACAAGCTATTGTGTAGGGCCTTCTCCCAAAAATTCACAAGAAGTGCCCTCAAATACTACAGTAGTCTCCCTTATGGGTGCATAAGAAACTTTGATACGTTTTGCGTTGCCTTCCGGAGGTAATTTTTTGGAAGCAAGGAGCTCAAGGGTAATGGGGACACCATTATCCATTGTGCTCAGGAGCCGAACGAGTCTTTAAAGGAGTACAATAATCTTTTTGTGAACACAAAGAATGGGCTAGCAGATTGCTTTGAACAGGTTGCAATTGCTTCTCTCAAACAAGGTTTGAATCCAGGTAATCTAGCCGATTCAGCGACTCGGAAGAAGGCTATGACTTGGGGTGTTTTTTTGAATCAAGTGGGAAATCAAATCAACGTAGAGGAGACAAAAAAACCCAGATTACATCACCAAGTGAGGTCTACTACTGCAACAACATCTCCTCCAGCTACTAATTAGTCCAGTTACAGGGTAAAAGAGACTATACAGGGGTCCAACCGGTCAAGGCAGAATTAGTCTATATCAACTCTTATGAGAAACTCTATTGATCCAATTTTTGCACCATGAGTATGGATACATTTTGTCATGTAATAATGGACTACAATCTAGAGGATGCTGACTTTATTGGTTCCAAGTTCACTTGGACCAATAACAGGAAATGAAAGATACTAGATAGAGTTTTCTATAACTCTTGCATGGTCTGATTACATTTCTACCAAAGAGTAAACCATTTATCAAAAACATGTTTAGATCACTCTCCCTTATGTATGTCTCTAATATCTGATCAAATGCTTCACAAATCTTCTTTTAAATTCTAGAATATGTGTAATTTACATCCAAACTTTCTAAAAGTAGTGGAAGATAACTGGAAAGATAGTATGGATGGTCCCCCATGTTCAGATTTCTGTAATAATCTAAAGAAGCTAAAACAAAAGCTAAATTGTTGTAACTTGGAGAGGTTTGGAAAAAAAATTGAATCAATAACACAAGTTGAACAAGAAGTAGAATATAAAGAAATTTTCTTTGAAAACTCTAAGGTTCTTGAACATAAAATCATTTTAGCTAAAGAACAAGCTAAGTTGTTATAATTTTTGGCCATATAAGAAGAATACTTGATCCAAAAGAGCAATATAAGTTGGTTAAAAGATAAAGAAAATAATACTTTTATCATAATTATGCAAGAGGAATATGAAGAAAAACACAATTCATAATATCATAAGTGGTGGCAAATGGATCACTGATCAAGAAGAATTAGGAAATAATGTATGAGAGTATTTCAAAACTTTATTAATTGGTGAGACTGATCATGTTAACATTAATGAAATATCCAGATATATTTCTAATCTAATAAATGAAGATGAAAATAATAAGATAATTACAATACCTTGTGAAAACAAATATCATTAAGATCATCCAATGCCATGGTAGTGGCTACTAAAAGGCTCATGTCAAAATCTGAAATGAATGATCATCAGAGAAAAAAGAAATCGAGAACGGTCATTAGTCACAGGATAAGTGTGATTTAGACAAGCGCAATGGTCGTTACTCTTCGAAGAATGAAACAAAATCTAGACGTCATTACGATTCTATAGAGTCTAGCAACTATTATGTTTACGATTCAGACGAATCTTATTCCCCGGAAAGAGATTATCGATGCAAGAGGAACGCTAAGAAGTAGATCTCGAATAAACACTCAAAAGAATGTAAGACGACTGTCGAGCATCTCACCAAGCCATGGATCCAAAAAATAAGACAAGTAATTCTCATAAGAGGACATTTATGTCCGAGGGAATGAATAGGACGGTAAACGTTGGTAAGGGGGAGCAGGAAACACCACACACCCAGTTTCTGTCTAGAAGTTCAAGTCACAAAGTTTTCTGATTAGGGTTTATATACATTTACAAACGAGGGCCTTAGAGGTAGTCTGTATAAGTCTGGCACAACTAGAGATCATTTATTTTGTTTGATGAGATCTTGCCATGACATATGTCGAAGTGCTTTGATATCTCTAGGTTGGAGAATTTTGATGGGACTCAAAACTCGGACAACCATATTGAGCAGTTTAAGAAATTTATGATACTCTTTGACGATGATGACAAGCTATTGTTTTGGGTATTTTCTCACACTTTTAAATATGGTGCTTCAAAAAGTACAATATTTCACCACAAGGTTGCATCAAGAACTTCAATATATTTTGGACCATGTTTCGACAATACTTTATGGGAAGTAAGAAATACCAAGAAAATGGAAACACAATTATTAATTTTCAAAATAAAGTTGGAGATAACCTAAGGGATTATATGAGGTGATCCGTTAAGACAAAAACCAAACTAGGATGTTGCGAAGAAAATGTGGCGGGTGCAACGTTTAGGATGGGACTTCTACCTGGTATTTTAAAAGATAATGGTTCAAAGAAACATGTTATGAAATTGAGAGCTTTGTTAGTGCAAGTCAAAAAGCGGATACTAACAGAAGAAAATCAAGTGTCAGAATTGGCTTATATAGCTTAGCATGAGCACAACTCATAGTCCCCGATGATGATTTACCAACAAGCACCCGCACAGATCCTTTAACCCCAATTTATTCAAACTTATTGCATATCAACAAAAAATATTATCCACGGTACTGTTTCCACTAAGGTCGAGGATGATTCAACCTGAGTACTCAGAAAGTAGCTAAATCGATCTCTAATAAATAAGTTTAACCGACCCATTTTGTTGAGTTAACTGACTGTGTGGCTACTATATTTGATAAAGCCATATACGGTTTCGAAAAAAATTTATGATCCAAACCCTGATAGAGGGTAGAGATAACAGGTACTGCAAGTATCATGTCGATATTGGGCATGAGACAAAGGAGTATATAGAACTAAAGAAAGAAATCCAAGTGCTAATTGAAAACGAGAAATTGACCACGTTTGTTAAGAAGTAGTCTCAGCTGAATCCAGCGGGGAGAGAAGGTATAATGGTCCCAAAACAAGAAAATACCTTGATGATTTAAGAGTCCGTCAATTCATTTGATGTGTTTTTGGAGTATTTAAACCCTTAACCCGACCAAAGATTGGTTATGATGGTAAAAAAGCCTGAATCTACATGAATAATTCATATTCCTTCATATTAGGCTCGAGAGCATTTGTCTCGGAGCGTTTGATAAATAGAAGTTAACGTCAATGAAGACGGAACAACATATCATTCCTCGGTGTTATCTTGGTTTTCAGAACGATGAAATTCTGAGTGTGTTCCTTATCGTTCTCCCGTTTCAGTAATTGATATGTTCGATGTTGGCATTTTGATGTCAACTCACCGAAATAATTTTTTGTGCAAGTTACTCACTTGTAGTAAACTTGATCGTACTGGTAAGTTGCGGCGGAGGCGACAAGATCTTGCATGACATTGGTGCATGAATAATATGTGGTTGCAACAAAAATTGGATTTTGTGTTGCAGCAGGACAATTAAGTTATACAGCATAATATCGGGAGGATTGGGATGCTTAGAAATGAGGGTTTTGACATGACATAAAATGCAATTTTGATTTTCGATTTTGGTCATAAAATAATTTATTCGTGAACGTTTAGAAAAATCTTATTAATCTTTGTCGGTTTTCCACGACCTAATAAAATTAATTTTATTTGACCGAATGGAATCAGTTCCAAACAAAATCGGTAGGGTTTTAGAATAATAGAAGAACAATCGAAAAAATAAACATAAAAAAATATCAGAGATCAATCAAAAACACAGATGAAACTTCATATTTATAATCGAGTTATTTCTCAATCGAGCTATTTTATTTTGATTTGATTTTAAATATTTGTATTATCTAAACAATATAGAACTTATTTTATTCAATAAAATCTTATATTTAAAAAAAAAAAAAGAATTAAAATCGTAACAATTGTATTTACTACATAATTTTTATATCACATATCGACCTTTGTTAGAAAATTAAGACTGTTATTCAAACGTGAATATTCTATAAGTGATTATAGTATAACCACAGACGTATTGTATCCAGGCCATAAACCTGTAGCTGGGCTGGGGATCTGTACTCTCTTTATTTTCTCTTATAAATTTAACGCTTTAGTTTGGCCCAAATCTCTTATCGAGCCTACGGAGAAGTTGTAGCTCTAACTTAGAAGAATATCCAATCCAGCCTAACTCGAACTATTCATATAGTCATACCTATTCACATAAGATAGCTGGGCTGCCACTCGGGTAACTGGCGAGATCCAACCAGGCTTAAGAAATAAAATTCAAACTCTAGTCCGACCTCAAATACCTCTATTTGGGTTGGGCGCTTCTGACCAATCTTATATATTGTTTCCTACGTGTTGTTTTAAAGTTATACACAGTCATTATCGAATGTTATAATTACTTTTTTTTATATTTATAATATAAAAAAACTAACTCTGTTCGTAAAAATATCAAATAATATTAAATTTAACACCGATGTTTTAAAATGATAAACAATTTTTTTAACATATATATTGCGAGAGAGGAATGAGTACTATACTATGTTCGCACTAGGGTTTGATAGAATAAGATTGAACCGTTAAATTTATCAGTTTGGATTGGACTATATCGTTAAAATTTTGGTTTATTTTTTGAAATTGGATTGTCAAATTTTCAGTTTTATCCGATTCGATTCGATTCCTATTTTTATTTTGATTCGATCTGAATTCGATTCATTTCAATCTTGTTTCGATCCGTTTTGGTCCGACCTAAGTTAGACATGGACGAACCTCAACTTGACCGGCATTCATGAAAAAAATGACAAAATCAAAATTTCACTTCTCCGATAATCATTCGTTCCACTTAAATTGAAATAAATTCAATTATAATTTAATTTTCGATGAGGAATCGCCATGTATAAGTTAATCTTTAATTTTTATAACTAATTAGATTAGCTTGATAATATAATGCATAGATAATAAGTAAATATAAAAAGTGGATTCATTGGTTCGATGTATTTTTTTTTTATCGATTTTAACGGTTTGGTTATTCGATTTTTATCGTCTATCAATTTTATGAGTTTGGTTCTAAATTACTTTTATCGTTTCGATTCCAAACAAATTTATTATTTCAATTATTTATCGGTCTCCATTTTTAAAGTAAAACTACAAACTAAATCATTAAAATTTGATCTAATTCCGACATCCAATTCTTATCGATTCGAAACCGCGTGAGGAAACCAAGAAGAAACATAGTTCCCGTAAAAGGGCATGAGTAGGGCTGTTATCGGTCCGGGTTTTGAAGGAACCGAACCGGACCGCTAAGTTTATCGGTTCGGATCGGACCAGACCACTAAGATTTCGGTTCTAATTTTTGGAACCGGATCGAACCGCTAAGCTTTCGGTTCGGTTTGGTTCGGTCCGGTTCGGTTTCAGTTTCGGTTTGATCCGAGTTCGGTCCGGTCCCGTTTTGGTCCGGTTTCAGTCCGGTTCGGTCCACTTAAAAAAGAATAAAACCAATTAAAATTTAATTTTTAATTATTTTTTTATTAAAATAAATGATATAAAAACTAAAGTTTATAAGTCCATTTTCTTAAAAAATTAGTAATTAACTATTAATTTTGGTACTATAATTTATAAAAGAATATATAATAATAAATAATCGGTTTTAACGGTTTTATTGGTCCGATTTCTTATCGGTTCTACCGATTTATCGGTTTCATCGGTCCGATTTCATATCGGTTCTTTCGGTCATATCGGTTTTATCGGTTCGATTCCTTATCGGTTCTATCGGTTCGGTTCCTAACCGATTTTTTTGTTTCGGTTCCTTATCGGTTTTCGTTTTTTATAATAGAACCGCGAACCAGACTGTTAAAATTCGGTCCAATTCTCGATCCGATCTTTATCGGTTCGATTCCGGAGAACCGTCGGCAGCCCTAGACATGATCGATCAGGATTCTCATTTAATAAAGTCCAAAGACTACAACAAAGAATGAAGATGGGGGCTTCGTATTTCTCGACGAGGTCTTAACTTTACTTTTACGAATAGATTGTACTTTTAATTCCAATAAATTCAACTTACGATTATTGCAATAAAACTTTACTCAAAAATAAAAGCTAACAAGAAAACTGTTAGACCACATTTGGTATATATATAAATACATATAGTGTGGCTAAAATGGGCCTAAAATATGTTAACCAACCCCAAAATTTTAGCCGTTTTTTACCCCGCCGGTTGAGAGGGTTTCAACCGGCGGGGAAGCTTACTCCGGTGGGTGAAACAGTTTTTCTGTCGGCTGGGAGGGTCTCAACCGGCGGTTGAGAAAGGTTCAACCGTCTGGGTAAGGGTAAAATTGTAAAACTTCAAAAACGTTTGTTTTTTGGTGACGATTAACATATTTTGGGCCCGAATTTAGCCGAACCCATACATATATATGGAAAAGTTTTTAATATTCTACCTAATATATAATATTGTAATAATTTTAGATTGAAAATATTTTTGGTGCATTTTAAAAAATATTATATTTGTTTTTTTAGTCTTATTTAATTTTAATGTCTACATAACTTGGGTGACAAGTAATGTAGAAAATATTACTTTATTTTCGGATAAATTTGAAAGTATTGTAAACAATTTTTATTTCAAATTATTTTTGAAGTTCTGCAAATAATTATATTGTATGGGAGCTGCTAATCATGATATGATTTGTTTACCATTCCGCGCTTTACGATTTTTTCTATAAATATATTATCGAGATAAAATTGGTCGAAATAGTCTATCCAATTATACTAAAATATCTAATAAATACCTAATTAAATTCATAATTTTAAGAATTTTTTTCGGAATTTTATGCGGTAAATTAGACATTTACATATGAGAGTACTATTTTCCGAAACACAAATTCAATAAGCAATGTAGCTCTCACTATAAACATAATTGCTGACTATCCTCCTCAATCCATGATCTTAAATGTCTATGACAGATGCCTATTATCCTTGATTAATGATCTTCAATGTTGATTCTCATAAACACTAGCATGTTGTAACGATAGTTTGTTTTAAAGCTTTTCGAACAGAACAATTTCTATAAGTTTGCTCGATCGGTTTTCGTGTTCGTTCATTTTTGATCGAGTAAAGTTCAGCCTTGTATATTTTGTCCTTAAATTTTTTGACCGTGCATATTACATTTCATATTCGTTTGATGTTGCGCGTGCTCAGACTCATACCTGTCTTGCTCTGATCAAGTGCTGAGGACGCTCGGTTTCATATATGCTCTGTTTGGCTTAAACGTTTATCTGTTCTACCTTATTATTCTGAGTGTGTCTGCTCTTTGTATGTCTCTGTTCTTCCTTAATTTCTTTTTTATAATGCTATGCTTTGACGTTTCTCTTTTATATTTTTTGTGGTATCCACTATTTTATCATACGATTTCTTCGATAGTATATTATCATGATAAAATTAATCGACTAGTTTATCCAATAATATCCGATAAATAACCTAATCAAAATTATAATTTAAAAAAATTCTTTTGAAATTTTTTGTTGCGATTTATTACGTCTAATTAGACATTCCTATATGAGATTATTATTTTCATAAACACAAATTGAGTAAGCCAACAACCTAACCAAAATCGGTAGAACAACAAGTAGGTGAGACAGAGACAGAGACAAAGAAAAATAGTATACAGATACAAAGCCTACTCTTCTAAACTGTTCCTCTTAACCAAATTGTCCTTTAGCTTGTTGGATTACTCTGGTTTTCCACTATTTAAAAGTGGTCAAATGTGAACCGGTTTTAACATCAAAATTTAAAACAAATAAATAAAAATATGACTGTGCATTTAATATTATATTTTTGTTTAGATTATGACCCAGGTTGAATAATTTCAATCCTATATTTTTATCTATTTTTTTAAACTATTCATAGCCGAAATCCAGCCCGAAATTTGGATACAAGACTCTGACACCACAAACATAATATATATATAAAAAAATTATAGATTAGCATTTTGAGGATATTTTTGTCGTTTACTAGAAAATTAAATATTCATTGAAAGACAGTTTTTCAGGAATTTATAAGAGTAGACCAAAATCAAACTGGTTTATTAATTTGTTGCTGGAATTATGAAAGAGTATATCTTATTTTTATGCATATATGTAGAAGGTGGCGTCAGGTATTGGCTTTTTATCTGTACTTTTTCAAACAAGGAGAAAGACAACAAAAAAACAACGATCAATGCTTTTAATTTGAAACGAGTTATCTAACGGATGACTATGGCCAATGGATATAAAGAATGTTTTATTTATTTTATTTGATTTATTTTACAATCAAAGATTTAAACTTAATTAACTATCGTTGCCAAAAATATTAAAAAATTCCGAAATAAAATATATAAATTGATTTTTATCCATGTGGACTATGTCCATGGATGACTTTAACTCAACTTAAAAAAAATAGTTATTTTTATTGATTAAATTTTACTTTTGCATATAATTTGTTGTCTAAATTTTATAACAAAAGAAAAAAAAATCTGCCGGATACAAAATAAGCCGGTTTGGAAATATAATTATCTTTAGGAAATGACACTCAAGATAGCTACTCACAAACCATATATAATATCTAAAATATTATTTATGTTTATTTAAAACCAATTTCAACTAAATAACAGACATTTAATAGTCAATTATTTAGTAATACCTCAAATATTCATGCTTCATCATCAAAAACAGCACGTAACTATTTTTAATTCTTGAACCAAAGTTTATTTTTTTTACTTTTTTTAGAGGTTCATATATTTTAAACTAGAGCTCAGAAAAAATCTAAAAGTATCATCGACTTTGTTTTTTTAAAACGAACAAAACTAGATCCATTTATGATATATTTTTAAAAAAATTAATAAAAAATTCAACAATAACATGCAAGTTCAGCCATGAACGTTTTATACATTTTTAATTGTGCCAGATTGTTGAATATTAGACATGTGAGTTATTCATTATAATCCAACCGTTAGAGTTCTTCATTAGATCATTATGGTTCCAACCATGAGAGTTTTGTACATTTTTAACCATGCTAGTTTACTGAATATTAGACACGAGACTTCATTATAATCCAACTGTAAGAGTCACATAAGACATAAAAATGTCCAAAAGAAGCAGGTTAGTACACTAAGATCAAGTACGTCCCAAAATGGTCGCTTATGTACTCAAAAATTCCATTTCATAGGCAAAATCTTGGAAGCGGAGCTACCGTGAAAATTAGATCTGTTCATGATGGACCTCTACAATAGAATAAGCGACCCGGAGAGACATCTCGAGTAATTATGCAAGATGATAATGGCTTTCAATACGATAACTCTATGTTTTTTCAAGCGCTTTCCATGACTTTGAAAGACAACAGGATGAATTGGTTTAACGGTTTTCCGAAAGGTTTTATTTGTAATTTTGCAGAATTTTGGAGTGCCTTCAGAGATCTCTTTGTTGGCAATAATGAGCCAAAGAAAGAAAACGACTCAATCATAGATTTGTAGAAGAGGCAAAGCAAGTCTCTCAAAAGTTAGGTCAAAGTATTTGTTCACGCAATGAACATTATGCCAGACTTAAAAGAGCCAGTAGTCGATGCCTTCTTGACACGAGGATTAGATAAAGACTGCACATGTACACTAAACTTGTGCGCTTCCCGATCAAGAAAATGAGAGATATTCTCGCAAGGGCGGACCAGTTTATTAGGGTCAATGATGCTAAAAATGAGACTCTACCAATTCTTTTGACATTGGGTCGCAAGTCTCGAATGCACAACCAACTGACCGCAGACAGACGGAGGATTGTAGGCGAATTCACAACTCGAGGGCCTCTAACAATAAACATATAGGGTCCTATTATGACAAACCCATGTGAATGTTTACACCACCTACGGAAACCATCTTTGTCATCTATGACATTACTAACAGTTGATCCAAGTACCAACCTCCTCGCACTATGTTTGCCCCCGACCATAAGCATTCAAATTGCCATTTTTTCTCTTGCCACAATAATCATGGTCATCCAACATATGATTTTTTATAGCTCAAAAAGAAAATCCAAAGGTTGGTTGATAGTAGAGAGTTAGTCCAGCTTGTTAAGCGCAAAGAATAAGAGGACCATACGGATGAACGCAAGACGAGTGACTTACCTGACGAACACCAAGAGCGGAGTCCAACCGATAAGGGAGATTAATTAGGGATTTTTTCTATTTCAGGAGGAGAAGTATCATTGTGGACTCTAGAGGCCACATCAAACAAGCGCGAAAATAAATATTTGGAGGTTTAGTCAGTCGACGATTCCTCCTATAATAACTATCAAAAATCGTCGACAGATCTTCAAAGATGACGATTTACGAGGGGTTACGAGGCCCCATGAAGACCCCTTACAATTAACTTATATATAGGTTACATCATAGTACAATGGTCATGGTGGAAAAAGGAAATTTGGCCAACATCATCTTCAAGGCCAATTATGACAAAATGTTATAGGTACTACCGTACAAGGAAACACATAAGACTCTCGTTGGTTATGAAGGCAACTCATCCAAATGCATGAGTGACGTAAAACTACTGGTGACCGTGGGCCATGAAACACTAACAAAAAATTATTGAAACTATTTGTGATATTCGACATCCCCAGTTTCTATCACACTATCATAGGAAGACCGTGGTTGTATCGTATGGAAGCAACATCGTGCATGTTTTTGCAATGCGTGAAGTACCCCGTCGAACATTTTTTCTAGATAATCATGGGAAACAAGTGTGCCATCCATAAATGGTACACATTTTCCATTGACCCCGTGAGACCGACCAGTTAGCAACTAATAAGCGATGAGGGGTGGCCAGTTGTAGGATACACTCCCATGGTAGACAACCACCAGATGATGGACCAAGACAATAAAGATAGGTATCAAAGTGAACCTTACCTTTAAACAAAATCTAATCGTTATATTGTAGTTAAATATCGAGGTACTTTCTTAGAATAAGGATGATGTAACGGGGGTCAACCCCTCAGTAATATGCCATGAACTTTCAATTGAGAGACGAGCCACACCTATCCGTAAAAAAGCGAATGACATTCTCTCCTGAAAAAGACAGAAGTTATAAATAAATAAGTAGAAACAATCCTCCGGTTAGGGAATATTAGGGAAGCATTATACCCCCATGTGGGTGGCAAATCGGGTCCTAGTTAAGAAGAAATGGGGTTAGTGATGCATGTGCATCGAGTTTATTGACCTCAACATATGTTTCCCCAAAGATGCATTCCCTCTCCCTCGCATAGATCGTCTACTAGATGCAGCCGAATGTAGTGAACTTCTTTCATTCATGGACACTTATTTAAGTTATAACCAGATACGTATGCGGCCCGGAGACGAAGAGTAAATCACGTTCAAGATTGAGAAAGGCTAGTATTGTTATACGGTATTGTTATTTGGCCTTAAAAACGCATGGTCGACGTACCATCGACTAGTCAACCAAATTTTCAAACAACAAATTGGGCATAATATAGAGGCATATATAAAAAACATGCTGGTAAAAAGCGACACTGAGATTCGATCACTAGAAGTATGATCGAATATTTGTTTTCCATCCTATGCTAGTGTAACTTAAAACTGAACCCCTTTAAATGTATGTTTGGTGTATGTAGCGACAATTTTATGGGATATATCATCAGTAAAGATGAAATCGAGACAGACCTGGACCAGTTTCGAGCCCTCCTTTGTATGGAGCCACCTAGGAATATCAAGGAGGTTCAATGTTTGATGGGGCAGCACACGACCCTTTCCAGATTTATCTCAAGAATATCAGATAGCAGCCATCCCTTCTTCACTGAACTTAGAGAGGCTAAGAAGTTATCTTGGAGAGAATAATTTTCAAAGGTATTTCATGCACATAAGGACTATTTAACCTTCCTCGAAATACTTCTAACACCTATACCTGGTGAGATACTTTATATTTACTTATTAGTTTCAGACTATGCGATTAGGAGAGTTCTAGCGTGGGAACCAGAAAAGGTGTAGATACCATGCTTATATTAGTAAAACTCTCCTCGTCAATATAAACCTCAACATTTCTTCCAATCTAACTAGTAAAAGCTTTATTTACTAGATGATGGTAAGTAGCCATTTATTCTTCAAACCGAATGACATAACTTTATAACAATAAAGATCCAAATATGTTATGAACATGGTGTCATGATCCCTCATTCTATTTGTATATGAGTGTACCCCATAAACACATTCACGGATGATAGAAGTTTGTTACGAGAAGTAGATTCTATTAACTGATCTATTCGGGAGACAAGGAACAAATCCTTTGGACATGCTTTATTTAGGTTTGTGAAATGAATACACATACACATTTTTTCATTCTTTTTTTTCAAAAACACTGGATTAGCAGTCCATAACGGGTAATGAGATTCTCGAATGTGCCCAACTTTTGTTAGTCGATCTACCTCTTTAACAATGGCTTCAGATTTTTCCATAGAAAATTCCCTCTACTTTTGCATGATAAGGCTCATACCGTTCGTATAGCTAGCTTGTGGGAAATGATGCTTGAAGGTACACCGGTTACATCCTCAATATACCAAGCAAACATATGCAACTTCTCATATAAGAAATATAACAATTTTTTCCTTTAATTCAAATGGTAATTTGGCTCCAATCCGAACACATTTCCCATCCGAAAAAGTGTGTAACTTAACATCTTTGTCTGGAATAACCGCACTGGGAGTCTCTTTTGGATCATCCATTTTTCATGAATCTAAAGATAACTCTAGTAATTAGTACTCTTTCTTGGCTGTCACATTCTCTAATATTTTTGGAGCAAAAGCAGTGACATAGAATTCTTTAGTTATTTTTTGGTTACTTCGAACGACTCCAACCTAGCCCCCAACTCCATATTTCAAGCATTGTTAAACTATTAATATAACAACATGCATCATTGATAAGAAAGATCTATTAAAGATATAATTTTAAGAAGTTGGACCATCAACCACCACAAAAAATACTCTTACTATTTTTTAATTGGTCATCTTCTGCGGACATGTTTTCCTTCAAATTCTCCAACCACATCAACATAGCTCCCTGTAAATCCCACTATGGACCTATTTGATCGAAGAATCACAAGTGGGTTTTTATTTACTTCTAAGTGGATATAAACAAAATATTAGTTGAGTTGCTTGTATCAATCAAAATCCTTCAGATTTATATTCTCTCAACCGACGCCCCAATCACCACATCATCTTCATGTGGCCCAACATCATCTCTCAAGTCATCCTTATTAAATATAATAAATTGCATGAGTTTCTGATACATATGGGTAGACATTTTTCCTTCTAACTAGGTAGTCAAGATGACTATATCCACTTTTTGGAAAAGACTCGATGTGGTTGTTATAGTACCCCCCCCCCCTCAAAATGGTCGATGATTCAAACAATTGACACAATTTGGGGACCTTTGTTTTTTTCACATATCATCATAATTCGGCATTGATCCAGATCGAGGCCCAAATACTCTGAATACTCATCAAACTCCTTATATTTTTCAGTAATCACCATAGTATTTTATTGTTTAGGTGCCGCTTCTATGGCTTCCTTTCAAAAAGCAGATTATCTCACCACTAATGTTAATGATTTATTTCCCACTTCTGATTTGAAAAATGTTTTTAGTTTTTCATTATCAGTCATTATATACAATTCTTATTATCATGCCGCACATCATGATAATACCTACAAGAATGGGTATTCCAATTTTCCTTTGGAGTTTGAACGAGTGGTTTCCTTAGAAACTGTACAAAATTCTTTGATTTTTTATAAATGTTTACAATTTTTTTTTTGTTAACTCTACAAAGTGATTAGGCCAAACACGTTGATTTCCATTATTTCTAAATTATTATCCCTGACTTGTTGGTTAGCCTTAAGTCGATGGGACTTATATCCGGATACCTTCGGATGATAACTAGCGGTAGTATATTGTTGAGAGGAAGAAGAACTACTCTTTGATTGATTGGGAAGTTTCATCTCTTTGTTTTTTCTACTGCAATCTATTTTTCAACTTGTGATAACAGACCTCCCCAAGTTAATGCTTTTTTTTTCTGAGTGATAATATCAGCTAACTCTCCAGGTATGAATCATTATCTAAAAACATCTATGGATACTTTTTCAAAGCATTCTTACGTACCAATTTTAGTTTCTATAAAACGCTTGGTATATTTTTTCAAGATTTTGCCAGTAAACTACTGGAAATGTATTATTGTATCTCAATTTCCTCTAAGATCTTTGATTCTCACAAACTGTCTCCAGAATACCATCCAGAACATGTCAAAGTTCTTGATCGACCCCTATGGAAGTCGATTATACCACTTTAAGGCATTATCCTTGAAGGTTTGAAAAAATCTCTACATAACAACTTATCGCCATCGTCAAAATTAATCATGAAATTATTGAATTATTTGAGGTGGTCATTCAGATCTTTGCTCCTATTAAATTTTTAATTTTTTTAAATATCAAACCGCTTTGGTAAATGATCGGACAAGATTTCTGCAGATAAGGGTGATTGTCTCCAATTATTCTCTTAGTTGAACTGATGGCTTTCATTCGACGAGGAAAATATACCCGATTCAGATTGAATAGCAAATTTGTCACCCATCAGATGGTCTATGATGTACTTTTTCTTGGTTTTTTCTTCCCTTTATTATTTGGGTGCTTTATTTTTCCCGAAGAATCTTATTTTCTTGATTTATGATGTCGGTTAAAATATTTCTTTGACCGATACTTCTCACGGTGACTGTTTATATTCTTATGATAATGATCATCACTCAAAGAATACGATGATACTTCAGATTCAAAAGTTGAATTATTACCAGATTTTGAAAAACTAGAACAATTCTTGGTTTTACATTCTATTTTCGATGCTTAATGAATTTTTTAGGACTATGTTGAGTGTCATATTATTACTCATCGGACTTTTGATTATCTAGTTGAGTACAACATCCCAAAATATCCCTCTCAACTTATCTTAAGGACCTCAATGCCTCAATTTCTCTTTGTATCCAGTCTCGATATTGTAGCATGAGAAGTCTTTCTTGGTTTTCATCATTCATATATGGGTATGGAGAGATTATTCTTTGATCCTGCCTCATTCATTTTCCGGGGCAGAACATATTTGCATCTCATGATTCATGATAAAATAAATATTTGTCTTTGTCTATTTTTTCCTTTGAATATTTCCTCCCTTATCAATATTGATTATATAATAAATTGAAATCCATAGCCAAATGAGAGTATAAGGGACTACACTCAAGAACAGTTTAGAAAATTCACTGTTTTTATGGGGACATAATGAAGAGAATTATATTAGCTTTTGGTATCCTTCTAACCCAAGTCAAATCTCAAATAAATGTGGATGAGATTATGCACTTGAGTATAATACCTACCCGACACCATAAAATTTCTCATAATATAATCTCAATTACAATGACTTATTACCAATCACTTCTGATAGCTGAAAATAATCATTTCAACCACAACAAACATTTAACCCCCAAAGTTACTAATCTAGTCGAGACATTTACGCTCAATAACTAAATTGAAACCATCTGATCTTGAGAAATAACACTCTCAGAGTGACCAAAATGGCAAATGGAAAAGGTGGACATTTCACTAGACTACCTAAATTTTTGGTCGTCATCGATATAAAGCTAAGAGTTTTGTAACCACTTAAAATTCTTTCCTTTTTTTGAAATCATGAGAGGATAAATGTTGCATGTAACATAATGATATGAGTCAAAAAGATGGTAGGTTAGAGACCAAGTGAGTTTATCAGATGTTTGAGGCTTTCATGATTTAAGCTATAATGATTGTTCAAAAAAAATTATAATACTTTGGTAATCCTCTACAGTCCTAATGACTACCTTGACCCAAACTCCAACTGAGAGGTTATAGAGAACTTATCTGGAGAATACACTATATCTATAATTATAAAGTCTTTAAGAAATAAACATGCGGCACATCTTGAGTTTTGGAATCAAGGAGAACATTTGTCCACTTATACTAAATACCTTACATTCTAATCATTTTTTAGGATGATATCCTGAGAGGGATAGTTGGATTAATGAATAAGTCATACTTATTAATTCTAGTCTAGTATGAGTAGAGTTCAAGGGTTCTAGTCTATACAAAAATCTCGGCCAATATTTCAATTAAGGGAAACTATTACAAGATGAAAAACTCTCAATCATTTGGAAATTAGAAAGAACAATTATTGACTTTATTGGTGCATATGCCTCTTTATAAAAGGAGTTTTTCTGTAAAAGTTGTGTTGGATAAAGTTGAGTACAATATTTGTTTACAAGGTTTATTCATTATGATAGACTCTTCATTTCCTACAACATAACTCTTGTAAATTCGTAGCTAGATAAGAGATATATTATCACCTTTACGATACATCATTGTTTGCGTGACATTATAAAGAGCAAGGCAAGGTTATAAGAAAAATCAGGAGATCATCCATGAATGTTTGTAGCCTCTTTATTTTTGAATAAATAACAGTTAAATGGTTTCCCGTTCGAGGTCGATATAATAGACAACCCTCCAGAGGTCCCAAGTTTAGTAGTGTCTGGAGAAGACACTGAAATCTTAGAGTTTGAAGAGGAAAAAACATGAATATTGGATTAGTCTCGTCGTATAACCTACTAGTTGAGCTTGTAACTTTCTTATATAACCATTTAGACATTCTTACCTCTTTGTAACATTTTAAATTTTCCTGGCATATTCGAACGACTAACCTAGTGGTTAGTATATTTGTCGGATTTGGACCTAACATACAAACCAATAACTGCAATCAAGGCTTAAACATTGGTAGATTTATTAACCGAGTTTCACGCAAAGATACATTTCCCTTCCTTTAATAGCCCACTGTTAGAGTGAATAGTTTGGTATAACAGTAGGTCAAGCTCTTTGGGTTATAAGACCGAGATTCAGTTAAATTTTCGTTGAAGATATGTAATACACTAGGAAATTCCTTTTGGTTTTCATAACTCTAATAGTGAGGCTGAGTATGAAAATTCCATTACGAGAATCCGTTTAACACATATGTGTAGAGCAAGAAGGGTAAAAGTTTTCAATGATTCACATATGTTGATCAACCAAAAGTGCACAGTATTACTTAATTTAGTACCTTAAATACTAAAGAAGAATAAAAAACTTTGAGGTGGTGCATTGTGAATAAATCTCTAGAACTGAAATGTCATTAGTGAATCTCTAGCTTCTTTTGCATATCATAATGTTTCTCTTTGTGTTTTGTTCCTAGGGAAAGACCCTTGATTGACAAGGTGGTGAAACCATTGGTATAATGACAACTACAGTTTTCTTATTTAACTCCATAATTGATCGCATGATAGAGATCCGCAAGTACCTATTGAATGAAACATAGTTAACTAAAAAAGAACAAACCGGAAATCTAAATATTTGAGCCAACAATTATGTAATATTGTTGAAAAGAACCCTGTATCGGCAATGACCGACTCAAACTATCTTTAATTTTCATGCTTTGAGGAGTCGTTTTTTTGTTCTCGACGAGCTATGTGAGGAGATATTTTTGGCTCATCATATGTACAAGGCCCTGGCCAGAATAATTTTTTTGTCGGCTTTGGTGAATTGAGCCATATATTATCCTAAGCTTTGCACCTTTTATAAGAATGCTTTTATCATTTCTTTAGCAACATTCTCTTTTATATTGAAACCTCATTTCCCTATGTTGGTTGAGTTTTGACTTAGCTTGTAAGTTCTTATGAACCATAAGGATTTCGGTATAAGTCAACCCTTAACGCTAGTCCACTCTTCAAAGTCTTACAACTTTGTATTATTGGCGTAGCCTCAGTAGTATATGTCTTTACCTAAGTACGTTAAGATTTAGGAGGGTCTTTTTTTCTATAATATTATTATTATTTTAGTCTCATTGGTTGAGAGGTCAACCCTTAAACCTTTAGAAGTTTTCTCGAGGTTCGGGGCTCGACGATAGGTCAGCAAGAAAAGTCTCACTAAAGTCCATGCATGACATCAGCTATATAGATTTCAAATTCCACATCAACCAGTTCGAACATGGTAAATTCAGATTTTATTGGATTTTTTATATTGATTGACGCGTTTTCCATTGGCCAAAACCCCAATTGAAAAACAATTCTGTAACTTCTTAACTAAATGTTCAGAAACGTACTCGCCTAGTATGCAAAAACCTCCTTATCATGATACATTTTATTTGGAATAAAACATTTGCACTGTATAATAAGAAGAGAAAAAAATATAAGAATTAAACAAGAGTTACATAGTAATACAAGTAATATAATAATTAAAGTTGGCTAGTTTAGTAGCAAGGCAGGTGTCCAACTTATAGTACAGATCGCTTACAATGACTTTTCCCTAACTATGTATTTGGATAGGGTTTTGGATGGAATTCACCATCTTATGCTGGTTCAGAAATGTAAGATAGTAAAATATAAAAAAAGCGCATTCATTGAGAAGTTACATACTAACACCAACGCATCCATTGTAACTGGGATCTTTGGTGAACCATAAGTGGCTTTGATCTCAACCACAATTCTTCAAGTATTGGTTTTTATTTGGCGCTAACAAATGCCTATGAAACAACCTCAACAACTAGGGGTAAAGGAGGATCGGACCCCCCAATAAAAAATATCAATGTAGAATACAACCTTTGTGACAAATGCTAAGGCCAAAGTCTCCCAAATGACATAGAGTTGAATCTTGGCATTAATAAATCCCTCATTTGAGTCGAAGTTTCTCTAGCTCTTTATTATCAAGTTATATATATTTAATATTGCTCAAAGTGATAATTAAAGAAGGTTCAAGGTTCATAGTATTGTTATAGTCTCGACAACTTTAGTCTTCTCGACCTCTTGTTTGGATGGTTTGACCTCAGTTCTAGGTTGAACTAGTCAAAGCTTATTTCTCATGGGAACGAAAGCCAAGAACTTATCTGAGAAATAAAATTTGTTTGAAGGGTCTACAATTCATTAAGGCTCGACGTACACTATGGTTACCTAGGGTAGGTTTTAGACTCTCCTCAAATATTTATCAAAGTGGGATTTTTCTTAGACCTATGAATATCAAAAGGGCTAGTCAACCTCGTAAGAGCTATCAAAGGATCATATTCTTATCTCATCATCTCTTTAAAGATGATAAACTGGATTCTACCTTGTTGCTCGATATATTCTCGATAGTTTGCCTTCCTTTAGCAGTTTTGTTCCTAAAAATGTCTCACTGTTTATGTAAATCATTTCTAACATCCATAATAATTGAAAGTTACAGAAAGAGAAGAAGTTCACTTGATTTATTGAGAGCTTGAACATGATATCAAATGTATCAATAACGACTTGATAATGCTTGACAATGTTCATCAGAAATCACGGGTACCTTACATGATCAACTCAGGGTTCAGCTTAGTTTAGCAAATATCCTCACATGGTTTGGTACTATTCGGTTAGGTTCGATTGTAGGGTCAACAAAAGAGCAGGTTAACTCTGATTAGTGAGGGATTGTGCAGACTATTATAATGAGAAAAGCAAAATCTCTATGAGAAAAGTTGAACTGTCTGAATGTGGCTGTTCCTTAAAGAAATTATAAAATGAATATCATTATTTTTTCCAGTTGTCTCGCTAATGATTGCACCATGTAGAAAGGTCAAAAGTCATAATCCCTAATAAAAGTAGTCTTTAATTAATTTTGGTCAAAAATGAACAAAAATAACATGTGTCGAAAATTGAATGTTCGTAAAATAGTGCAACCATACTCAATAAAAAAACTCTTCAGTTCAAAAAATAAATTCATCGACCGAGATCTCTCAATCAGAGCTTGAATTTTGACGGCCAATATCCATCAATAAAATTTATAGTTCGCCAATCACAACTCTAATGCCGAGAGTTGAACTACAATGATTGAGATCTTTTCGTATAAAATCGCTCTGATATTTTTTTATGTAAAACAATATAGAGTTTTTAAAATAAAATAAGATTGTCTGACGAAATACGAAACCAAAACTGAATATACATATATCCTAAATATTTTAATCATCGTCCAACAAAAACCACCTCTACCACACCGGCAACCACTCTAATAATTTTATTTTATTCAATAAAATATTTTTATTTTTATTTTTTACCCCGTTAAACTTAACTTATGTAAATTAAAACTTTGACAACAGTCAAATTGTCATCCAACTAATATAAATCATACCAAAAATTGATCAATAAACAGCATTACGGGTTTTCCTTAATTCACAAAACCAAGACTATAAAACTTGTGATAAAAAAAATTATTTGTCAAAGTACAATACACAATAAATTGTGCAGTTAAAACGCATTTTTTTTAATTGGTCCAATAGGCCCAATTGATTTATTAGAACAACGAATACTTACACGCTGCAAGCAGCTCAAAAACAAACTTTACACCCAAATCGATTCTCACCAGAAAAACCCTAGAAAGCACTCTCACATTCCTCTTGCATTTGTCTTCACAAAACCTATCCAAATCCACCCAATTGACTCAGAAACACTCCACCATAACCCCATAGTCAAAACAAAGAACATCTCTAGACACCAATTGCCAAAACAATAGAAAAACCCTTGCATCATTACACCAGAACTCTTTCAGAAGAAGAATCGACAAGAAACGGGCGAGAAATAGCGAACGAAGCCAGAAACCAAGGTAATTTCCTAATCGAAGCTACCATACCATGCATCCAACTCAAGAATTGGGGTTAGTCCTAATATGACCTACCCTCAATCCTTCGAGAAACACAATCGCATTTAGGGTAGCAAACACTTCCTTATTGTCGCAATCCTTATTACTAGAAGCATCAAAAGTAAATAGAGCAAGCCAATTTGCTGCCTTATTCTGCTCTCTGAAGATATTGGTAATCTTCATACTATGAGAGATAATTTTGTACCGTAAGCCGATAGAAGCCTTTAAGTACCATGGTGACATGTTAGTAAGAATTATCTCACAGACCAATCTAGAATTTTTCTCAATGTCTATCGCGTGAAGCCCCATAGATCGACACAAAATAATTTCATCCAACAGAGCCCTCATTTCAGCAGTTAAAGGGTTATCTTTGCCATAACTTCTACTAAAACCAAACACAGTCTTGCCCTCATTGTCTCTAAGAAGCCCACCACCAAAATATTCACCAGAATTAGAACACGACCCATCTGTATTTAGCTTGAAACGACCCAGCTTTGGGCACACCCAACTTAGAGAGACCGGGACATATTTCTTATTAAGAAACCTCACACAGCCTAAAGACGGACCAATGTTGCTATCACGACCCTAGTGATTTCTCTTAAGAAGATTTTCACTGTGCAAAGAAGATAGAATGTAGATTACTTTGCCTATCATATCCTCAGCCTTAAGATTTTTGTTTTACATCTTTAGCTTGTTTCTAGCTAGCAAGTGACCCAAAAAATTATAGAATGAAGAATATTTCTTATGTGAATATCATTGACAGAAGACCAATACCATGCTCTGGAAATATGAGAAATCGACATATTCTTAGTGATATATATCTTAAAGTGCCCAGTAAAGAATTCCCAAACCTTCCATACTTTCTGGCATTCCACAAAAACATCCTTCACATTTTCAGAATTCCTACAGTTTTGACACTTAAAGACTAACTGGATATTTCTGTTTTGCAGGATTGAGTCAATTGGAAACCAATTTTTAAGAGTTTTCCAGAGAAGAAATGAGTATTTACGCGGCGTAACCTTGTTCCAGATCTTGTCATAAAGGTAAGAGTATTGTCCTCTTTTGCACACCTTCGACCATGTAGCTTTAGTTTGAAACAAACTGTTGTCACTAAAAGTCCAGAGAGTAGTATCCGCCTTAGAATCATCCAGAGAAACCTTGAGTACGTCCTAGATTTGAGATGACCAACACCATGAAGGAAAAGACCACTACCATATCATCAATACTTCTCACGTTGAGCCCACCATTCTCAAAAGACTTACACACCTTTTCCCAATTGCACCAACTTATAGTAGTCTTGTCTGATTTAAAGCCCCATAAAAATTTGTTGTAAAGAATCTCAAGCCTTCTTATAACCGTTGTAAAGATAACTGTATGTTGGATAGTGAACATATGATAAGAATTTAAGACTGATTGGATTAGGATTAACCTACCACCAAATGACAGTGTAGTTTGATCCCAATCTCTAATCTTATTTCTGGTTTTAGAATTAAGATTATCAAAGTAACTGATCAGCTTTTTATTGTTAATTACAGAGCCCAAGTACTTGAAAGGAGGGTGGCAATGCTTGTATCCCAAAAGCCTTTCCAATCTTCTAATGTTTTAAGGTGAGGTATTTCTGGCTAAAATCACCTTAGATTTACTCTTATTAATAAGATGACCTGAAATTTCCTCATAGTGACTGATGACTTTCTTTACCTTTTTTACAGATTCATTGGAGCCATCACACAGGATTAACATATCGTCTGCAAAGCTTAAACAAGGTACATTAACACCTCCTCTCATCTTGAATCTAATAGTCTGATCATGAGTAGATAGGAAACTCAGACTCCTAATTATATATTCTTGAGCTAGGATAAACAGGGCAGTGGATCTCCCTGTCTTAACCACATCTAGCATAGTAAAATCGTTGTATAAACATTCAGGAAGCTCAAACAACATCGTGCTCTTATCTCCAACCTGCCAACGTTCCTCCTCTGTATAAACTTAAGATCTTCCAATAGATAAAACTCTATAAATATATGCCTGAAGTCCCAAGAAGAGACATTGAACTCTCCATTAAATGTGAAAGTATCAAGAAAGTCTTTAACCGTAGCATATGTAGGTTTCCCAGTTGAAAATTTGCCCATTATCGTGCGTGTGGCCTTAGATTGAAGATGTCCCAAGTCAGCTGCTTCAAAGTTGACTTCAATTTGATCATTAATCCATGATCTTTGAACATTTTTATGAACTAACCTTTCATTAGTATGTTAAACAAATCTGCGACTGACCTGTTCCTTACTCATTTGCCACCATTTGTTGTAGACTCAAAGGTTGGATTATCTCTGATTCGTGGCTGGACAAGATGTGCATTCAGGGCATGAAAATGATTATCAAGATCAGCAGATTTGTGGAATAACGAGGAGCATTCCCCTTCCTCTATTAGAGCCAATGGATGGAAGAAGAGTAAGAGATAAACATTAAACTAGGATCAATTCTTGGAGAGAATCTTGAAACTCTGTAACTAGTTATATCGATTTGTAGCTTAAATAAAATGAATTATAAAACAAATATATTTCATCCTAATTTTAGGACAGATATGCCAATCGCCACCTAAAAGAATAAGATTACTCCCATTTAATCAAAAAATGTATTACGATTGTATTATTACTCTCTTTTTGTAATACTTAAATTTTTATGTATTCGCACGATGGGTTATGAGTTGCTTAGCTCGTAAGTCTCAGAATAGTCACCAAAGTTGGAATATATATATTTATGTACATAAATAAAATATAAGAATAAGGTGATAAATTAGAGAATTGATGATGTTTTTAAGCACCAGCATCACCATCAGCTTTGTGGGTGGGTGGGACAAGTATCTTTGAATAATACATCGATGAGCCCTCTTCCATTAAGTGACATGGTTATTATCTAAATCTTTCTTCTTTTATCATTTATTTGATAATTATATGATACAGCATATTCTTTACTTCCACTCAAATGGAAGCGTGATTTTTTGTTCGAATCTTCCATGTGTCTCGTGTTTGTTGGGATGAAGGGGGGTGCTATGGACGCCGTTTGATTTTAGTTGGGATAGAAGAATATTGCACCGTTAAGTTTATTGATTTATTAATATTTATTTTATTATACTTATCAAAATCCAATGGGATAGTTAAAAAAAAAAATTGGAGTTGGTTCACTTTTGTTTCAGTTTTAACTTTTCTGGTCTGGTCTAGTTGGTCTTGTCTATTTAACTCTATTTAATTAAAATTATACATATAATTTGATTTTTAATTTTATATTTGAATTAGTAATTTAAAAGTTAGTGTTCGATTTTTTTAATCCGTCATTTTCTAATAATTTTGGAAATATAATACTTAAAAATAAGGGAAATTGTACCAAAGGTACTTACTCAACTATTTTATTGTCATCTAGTACCCAAAGTTTGATCAATTGTCACTTAATACCCAACTCAACTACCTAATTGTCACATAGTACCTAACTTTATTTTAATACCCTAACTACCTTCACCATTTATGAACAGCCACGTAGCCAAAATTTCTTTTTCCTTCTCTTTCTTTCTCTTTTTTATTTTTCCTTTAATTTTATTTTTAAAAGATCCGTATCTTTCGAACCGGAGTTCGAAAAAAATAAATGAAAGTACCATCACTTTTGTTTTTTAAAAATGAACAAAACTAGATCCATTGATGATATTTTTTGATTTTTTTTAAAAATAAAATTTCAACAGTTGCAAGCAATTCGCATCTTATGATGAGAATCGTTCAGAAATTGCAAGCAATTTACCAGTTTTTTTTTTCATACCAGTTTTTTTTAATCGTTCAGAAATCCTGAGAGTTGCAAGCAATTCACATCTTATCATGAGAATCGTTCAGAAATTTGCAAGCAATTCGCATCTTATCATGAGAATCGTTCAGAAATTGCAAGCAATTCGCATCCTGAGAATTTGCAAGCAATTCGCATCTTGAGAATTGTACTTCTTTTTTTTTTCTTTTTTTTAATCGTTCAGAAATCCTTAGAGTTGCAAGCAATTCGCATCTTATCATGAGAATCGTTCAGAAATTTGCAAGCAATTCGCATCTTATCATGAGAATCGTTCAGAAATTGCAAGCAATTCGCATCTTATCATGAGAATCGTTCAAAAATTGCAAGCAATTCGCATCTTATCATGATAATCGTTCAGAAATTGCAAGCAATTCGCATCCTCAGAATTTGCAAGCAATTCGCATCTTGAGAATTGTACCAGTTTTTTTTTTACCAGCGCGCACCTATATTTGGTCGGGGGTATTTTTGTCCAAATTTCAGTTCGAGGTACCAAATGACACTATCCAAAAAGCGGGTACCGCCGGGTAATAACATAGTTAAGAAGGTTACCGGTACTTTTCTCTAAAAATAACTTTAAAATAAAAGACAATAAGTACTTACGATTTTATTGGTTCGATTTCGTATCGATTTTATCGGTTATCGATTCAGTTTCGTATGAGTTCTATATGTTTGATCATAAAACAACGATTTTATTTTATCGGTTCGATTTTTTTTTTTATCAATTTTGGTTTGGAGAATGAAGTCTCAATACGAACGGTTAAAATACAACCCGGTTCTCTATTCTTAGAAACCATATCTTAGTTATAATCATTTATATTGGCAATTTTCTATGACTTTTTATTTTTAAACTACTTGTTTAGCCTAATTCCTTTGATCAGTTTTTCATGCATGCGTTGAAGTTTGTATTATAGTGAATATTGAGAAAAGAATACTATCCAACTACCAAATTTTCACGCTTTTATTCGATATTATGGATCGGCCTAACAATATGAATCGATTTATTTGTACTTTTTTATTTTTTATGAGATTAGTTTTTATTTTTTATGAGATTTTGTCGAATACAATTGATTTATTGTATTTGAATATTTTTTTTTTCAAAACAATTTCGAATAACTACTAAAATCTATATCGTTAGGTTTTTATAAATTTTAAAATGCGCTAATACTATACTCAACTCATTACAACCTTGTTGGCAATATATTTTTTAGTAATTTTTTTTATTTTATTTCTCAAAAACAAAAGTATGCATATAAGTAATATTTTTTTTATTGACTAGTAGTCGGTAATCTCGTAAGTAA
Organism: Limnanthes douglasii subsp. nivea; assembly: GCA_036936605.1. Lineage (NCBI taxonomy): Eukaryota > Viridiplantae > Streptophyta > Magnoliopsida > Brassicales > Limnanthaceae > Limnanthes > Limnanthes douglasii. The sequence continues at coordinate 24,324,960 of JAUPFV010000004.1, read as the reverse complement.
CTTTACTTATTCAATATGGAAATACCTGAAAGTTGAAGAAAATTTCTTTAAACATATGAGTTTCTAATTGTCTTTGAATGGCTTTTAAATGTAAGAGAGTAATATTTGTTCACTTCAAAGTATGAATGTATGACCACGATGCTGGGAATATGGCTTTGAATTTGGTCCACTACCAAAAGGCCTCATACTAGTTGAGATATGTTCTCACTTATATACCATTGATCCTTCCCATGTTTTATCGATGTGGGATGTGGAACTTTGGTCGCTACCCTAACAAATCCTCCTCTCGAACAAAGTACCACTTTAGCCTCCTCTCAATTGACATCAATCCGCTTACTCTAATCAGGTTGGGGCTGCCTGATCTCTAGAGCCTTTACAGCGGATCTATCTGATCTCGACCATCTTGCCTTGTTCCTTAGCGTCACTCCAAACAAGTACCACCGTCTTGATACACTCCAATCAAGCCACAATGCTTGATGAGCAACGTGCACTCCAAACGAGGATCTCTCCAATCAAGCCACAATGCTTGATGAGCCTCAAATCAAGCCACACTGCTTGATAAGCCACGGGCACTCCGGTCCGCATATTCCTCCTCCGTATATAAGTAAGAACACAACCGATCTCAACACTAGTATGATATTGTCCGCTTTGGCACCCGAAGGCCCTCACGGCTTTGCATTTGGTCCACCTCCAAAAGGCCTCATACTAGTTGAGATATGTTCTTACTTATATACCATTTATCCTTCCCATGTTTTACCGATGTGGGATGTGGAACTTTGGTCGCTACCCTAACACACGAATGTCTCCAACTGAGATGATGAAGTAGTTGTTGGTTTTAATGATTTGTGTGGTCGAGACTTTTTATTTTTATCATTGCCGCTGAATCATATGTATCAAAATATGTTTCTTGACCGACACAGTATTTGAAATTGTTTAATAAATGTTAGATTTTTTAGAAACATTATCTAATAATCTCGTAAGTGCTTTTGAAACTTGATGTAGCAACGCTGCGGCTGAAAAGTGGGTTCAAGTGTTTAGTTTTACGTATGCATACCATTTATTTCCTTGCATTTTAGCATTACAATTTGAGTTAGTATGATACATTGATTTCCAAAATAATTTAGGTCATTAATTTTAAAAATTTGAGGGGTTGTAATTATTGTACTTTTTAGTATGGGTATGTCTTCTTATTTTTTTACTTCTTAGTTCTCCAATGTTGCTTATTTCAAGTTTTTATCTCATTTTTTATTTGTGCATCTTTGCAATCTAAAACTTGCAAAAACAATTATTTTAAATTTTTTATCTAAAAAATTTAGTTTTTTATCTTGCTTTGTCTTAATTTATTTAACAATAAAAAATAAAAAAATTATACATGATGGTCATCATGATAGTGATGATTCGTACAATGAGAATTAGAGCACTAGTGTTTCTTTTGATACTTTTTTCTCTGTAGATCCAAGGAGGTCATAAAGCAACTTGTTCATCATAATAACATCGTTCAACTGAAGTAATTGAAGCATATTCAATTTTACCACTTCCTTCAGATGCTGCTCTTCCTTCTTGGACTGTTAATTTATACCTAACTAGATCTTTTTTTGCACTAGTTCTGACTGAACCAATAAAAAATTATGGAGTGCAGTATGTGAGAATTTTATTTAATGATGCCGATACTACATACATAATTGACATAAATAAAAATATATCAATCTTGTTGAATATATGAAGAACAAAGAAGAGTACAGAACTCTAGAGACGTCAAGCTTTGGTTTTGTTAGGCAGGTGAAACTCATTTACATGTTGAAGAACATGAAGTTATCGTCTTTACCTATATTATGAAGATGAGTGTTAGGTTCCCTTTATGTTGGGACCTGTTAAATTTATTCCAAGAAACTGGTATTTGTCTAAGTCAAATTATACCCCATACTTATAGGGTATTAATGGAAGTCATTATATTTTCTTAAAAAGGTTTATGATCATTTCAGCATCAACAATTTTCTGGCAATAAACAAGATTACTTTTAGAAAAGCTAATTATTTATTTATATTTATTATGGGTGGTGATTCAAAATCCTTCATAAGTTTTCTTATTGCAACAAGTTTTGAAAGAATGAATTTGTGTACGTGTCGGACAATTGAGACATAAAAATAAAAAGAGACATTCATGTTTTCTCTCGTACCTGGAACTCCAAAGGTTAATGATATGTATATTCCATATTTTTACTTAAATATTTTTCTTGTGTATAATAGTTAGATTAATTTGGATATTAGTTCATTTTATGAGCTTGATTACAAATCTCTAATGGAACATGAAAGTACCCGGTACACGAATCTTGAGCAGAAAGCAATGAATTTTCCATATTCTTACAAAAATATCTTTGGACTTGAGCAATTTGTTAGTAGTAGTATGTGGTCCAATGTTTCTGTGATATATGGCTTCTCAGTTTATAGAGAAGTGGGTGATTATGAGAGAAATCATATAAAGAAAGTATAATAAATTATGCTTCTTTTATGGTTATAAAGGTGAAAAAGTAAAATTACTAAGTTTGAAACATAAATTATCGGTGGTAGTTTCCCGCACAGGATGTTTGGTCAAAATAATTGCACTTCATCTTGTAGTTTATCCATACCAAATCATCTTACTCTTAAATTTTTCAATATCATGATCGGGATCCCCTACCACTAAAATTATTTATCTTATGGTTATTAAAGTTCGGCGGTAGTTCCTCGTATAAGATGTCTAGTGTTTGATATGAAAAAAAGATGTTATATCAATTTGTAAAGTTCAAAACACGTTCTTTCAGTATTAAACTCGATGCATTGTCTCCTTCCACTCTTTCGATATCTTCTTAAAAACACTCGATATTGATTTTAGTTGTGGAGTTGAAGTGAATAACATTTCGTGAGATATTTAAAATTATTTCCATGCTCTTCTTGGATTTCACCAACTGCTGGAAATCTGTAGTCGAAGTGATCAGAAAACTACATCTAGATTTTAGTTATTGACATCCTCCACCTTATTAGATGAATTACATTCTCATTATGAATTTGTTATTGTTCATCTTTATCTTTCTTATTCTTGTGGTTTTCAATGAAAATATTTTGGGTACTATTCGCTTCCCATAGACGACGCCAGTTTTCTGTGTAAAATATTGTGTGGGTAGATCTGATCGACAATCTGAAATATAGACTCATCTTCTTAGAATAAACACCTAATAACAATAATAAAAATTCAATCGTTTTGTTCATTGGAGTAACTCATACATATAGGGTTACAAAGTATCTCACTTAAATTTTATACTGGTTTGAATTAATATATTTTGGAAATATTGAATATATGTAGTTGATCTCAAGAAGAGTTAGGATCATTAAAGCTGGTGAATTAACGAAAAGTTTAGAATACCCTCCTAAGTAAAGTAAACTTTTCCACGACGAGCCAAATGGATGATTGGTGCAAGATGGCCATGTCAACCTATTGGACCTCTATCTAGTGCTCGCCGTGATAAAAAATATGTTGATCATGGAAAATTTGGCTTCATCACGATGAGAAAAATAGCTAATTGTGACCAAATGATCGAGAAACCCTACTAGAAATTTGGCTCATTGCCTATTTTTATCATACACATACTGATCGTTGTGAATTCAACTTCAGTGCGTCGAACTTCTACTCGCAGCAATCAGCTCATGAATATATGTTTTAGATAGTGGTTATTTAAAAAAAAATCAAATTTTAAAATGATTTTCACAAACATGTATTGGAATGAGGTTCAAACAATATGTCTTTTGAAAAGATTAGCTCTCTGAAAAAAGTTTTTCTTGAAAATGCATGACTTTATGTAAGGTTTTATGCATAATTATAACTCTTTGAATGACCTTTATACTTCTATAAATAGCTAAGTATTTCAAGAATAAAAAACACATACTTTGAAAATATCTAAAACTCTCTGAGGAAAAAATCTCTCTCATTTATCTTACTTTGTCAAATATATCTTTGATTTTTCATTGCTTGTATCAAAGATTAGAATTTTTGTTATATTCCAAAAATATTTATATAAAAATATCCAAGTAATTAAGTGACCATAAATATTCATTATGGAAAGCGTAAAATTCTAAGTGTCTCAAGCTATATTGTTTCCAACAAATTTCAGAAGACTTTTCGATGAAATATTTATCATCCAAAAATATTATAAATTATTTATTTTCGAGTCTATTTCTTACAATAAAAATGAATATCATAACAAACATGACTACTATGTAAGTGATGAGCCAAGACCTTATTCAAAATAATAGAAGATATATACATAACAATAGCGGTAGATATGAGGAACACAAACAAGTGCAAAGTGAAAGAATGCAAAACTATATAGTTAATATTTATTATTGGTAAAACATTTACTCTTGCAAGTGTATTGTACAATTTGGAAATGAATAAAAATTTAGGTTCAGTGATTTATTAGCTAAGGCTGGAATTTGGCTTGTAACGATTTTAACAACCTTGTTTTGTCTAAGGTTGGAGCTTTCATAGGAAATGTATACTCTTGCAACAATATGGTTAAAGTACGTACTCATTATGTTAGTATTAATGAATTGAATAATTATATTTACTCTTGCTTTAGTCATGATTATCTTTTATGGCATTATAGACTTCTTCATATATGACATAGCACGATAAATAAAATTATAAATAATGGAAAATGATTAAGAAATCTTACAAATTTATCGAAAGATGCACAAAATTGTTAGAATTAATACACACTAGTATATGTGAGTTAACTGGTATCTTGACACATGGAGATAAAATATACTTTATATAACTTTTATAGATGACTACTCTATATTTACTTATATTTATTTTCTCAAACATAAGTATGAAGTCTTTAACATACTTAAGATTTTCAAAGCTGAAGTGAGAAATAAAATAGATACTAAGATTAAAATATTGTGTAATGATATAGGTAAAGAATATTTCTCACAATAATTTTTGAGTTTTTATGAGGAGCATATAATAATTCATTAATGTTCAGGCCTTATACGCCGCGATAAAATGGAATAGTTGTATATAAAAATAAAATTTTGATTGAGATTATCAATATCATGCTAGTTAACTCTAAGTTACGTGAAAATTTATGGTGTGAGCTTGTTTTAACTACATTTCATATATGTAATCACATTCCCCTTAAGAAAACCGGAATATCTCCATACAAGTTATGAAAAGAGAGAAACCAAAATATTGATTATTTCCAAGTTTTGAGGTTTTTTAACTTTTTGTGAACACCTAAGAAGAATAAATTAGGTCCTAAAGTTATAAAAGGTGTGCTCATTAGTTATACAGCCAATAACAAGGCTTATGAGTTATTAGACTTGTACTCTAATATGGTGATTTAATCGAGAGAATTTATTTTTTTAATCTAAATTATTTAATGATAACATGATTCATATTGATATAGAAAACAATATAAGGACTTCGCAAGAAGCACATTTGGTTGAAGAAAAACCACATGAACCTCGTAGGGGTCAACGAGGAAAGAGACGTAAAGGTATAGGATGCGTTGAGATCAAATTTCACATTATTTCTTTCTATTTAGTAAAAAGAAGTTGTGAAGAAGTCATACAAAACATTATGATAGTATTATTTTTGGAAGACAACCCTAAATATTATAAATATGCAATAACTTCAAGGGGATTTTGCATTATGGCAAGAGTTCATAAATGATCAAATAAAATCAAACATATGAAATCATACTTGGGAATTGTTTGACTTACCTTCAGGTTCAATACAAGTTGGTTGTAAGTGGGTATTTATTAAAAAATGCCACACATATGGGACAATTCAAGCCTTTAAAGCAAGACTGGTAGCTAAACATTTTCGACAAAAAGATTGAATAAATTATTTTGACACATATACTCTGGTTGCAAGAATCACAAATATTAGGATGTCATTTGTAATTTCTTATATAAATTAAGAGTCCACCAAATGGATGTCACAATGACTTTTCTAAATAGAGATATCGACGATGAGGTTTATATTGAACAATCAGAAGGTTTTGCACTTCTAGAGAACGGTCTAAGTTAAGTAGGCTTTTTAATTTAATATAAGGTATTAAACAAACACGTAAGAAGTGACCTGGATTTTTTCATGTAATTGTATCTAATGAATTTAGACATAATAAGACGAACACATGTTTAAATAGTAATGTTCGTGGTGACATATTGGCCATAGTATGTATATATGTAGATGACTTGCTTATACAAAATAATTATATAAATATAATTTTTTAATTAAAGAGTTTATCATCCTCTAATTCTAATATGATGGGTCTTAATCAAGTAGAAAATATTATAGGAATAAATGTATTAAAAATAATGAGGGTCATGCTGTAATTCAATTTAATTATATTGAAGAAATAATTAATAAGTATAAACATGTGAAATTCAAATAAACAAATTCATCATTTGATTATAATTTAAAACTTGGAAATAATAAATGAAGAGTAACGTAATTAAAATATATACTTGTGCAATGTGAAGTTTAATGTATGTAACTTTATGCACTAGAGAAAATATATCTTTTGCGGTAACTAAGTTAAGTCATTTTATTAATAATCTAAATAGTGAACATTAGAATGTAATTAGAAGGGTTTTAAGGTACTTGAAAATGATAAAAAAATATGTATCTCCAATATTCGAATTTTTCTCGGGTATGCGAATGATATAAGGATGTCAATTGGATCTTTAACATATTTAAGATCTTCAAAGCTAAATTAAAGAATCAATTAGATACGAAGATTAAAATACCGTGTAATGATAGATATGAGGAAAACTTCTCCTGAGAATTTTCTATTTTTTTGTTAGAAGTTTCGAATAATTCATCAATATTTTGCATCTTATACATCACGACAAAATTGATTGGTTGAACGCAAAAATAAAAATCTAATTAAGATGAATAGTGCCATACTAGTTAACTGTAAGCTACTTGTTTTATTGCTAGTAGATAGCTTAATTATCTCTTTACTAAACGCTCTAAACATTAAATTTCAAAAAACATCCAAAACATTTTACGAGATTACCCTCAGCCAGAAATAAACCACACCAAATTGGAGACCTAAGTGGGAGCACGACGGTGCCTGAATTCCACATTCAAAACCAGCAAGCAAAGAAGTTCAGATGGATCCGAGTGAGCAGAATGTTCCACCCCTAGAGGTGGAAGGTGCAAAAGAAAATAAGGAATATACCATCGAGGAGCGAGACAAACTGAGGGTTGAAATAGAGGCATTGAGAGAAATATAACAAGTATAAAAATGAATTAAGGAGAAATCTAGAGCGTCAGTACTTCACCACACTGACAATCCTAGAGAAAATGAGCATTTTCTGAAAACTCATCTCAGTTCCAAGAAGACACACCGATCTAAGCCTGTTGAAACTTCTGTATATGGATCATCCAACAGCTCATCAAATGAAGCAAAACCTGAAGAATCATTATCTTCAACTAGTGATGAAGGAAGATCTAAAAAGAAAATGAGATTGATTAAAAAACACTCAAGGAAGAGGGATATGCATGGCAGGCTTACGAAGCACCATGGTAAGGGTCAACTAGTAGGCATATTGATTAGTTGTTGATTGATCCTTTTGCCTTTCAGTCCAAACCGGGTATTTTTGCAACCCCCAATGAAGATACCGTTTTCAGTCGCAGCAAAAATTGGAGGCAATCGTCTTTTTCCACAAATATACTCTCCGGACATCTTTCTAAAGGTTTGATAGCTCGAAGATGGAGAAATACGATGGGAGTCGAGATCCGGACAACCATCTGGAATAATTCAAGAACTTTATGATGAATATTGACGACGATGACAAGATATTGCGTAGGGCCTTCTCCCAAACTTTCACATGGAGTGCTCTTAAATGGTACAACAGTCTCCCTCAAGGGTGTATAAGAAATTTTGATACGTTCTGGGTTGCCTTCTGGAGGCAATTTATTAGAAATAAGGAACTCAAGGGTAATGGGGACACCATTATCCATTGTGCTCACGAACCAAACGAGTCTCTGAAGGAATACATTAATCAATTTGTGACTAAACAAAATGGGCTAGCAGATTGCTTTGAACATGTTGCAATTGCTTCCCTTAGGAAAGGTTTGAATCCAGGGAATTTAGCCGATTCAGTAACTCGGAAGAAGGCTATGACCTGGGGTGGTCTGTTGAATCAAGTGGGAAAGTAAATCAATGTAGAAGAGACCAAAAAAACTAAATTACACCATCAAGTGAGATCTACCACTACAACAACAACTTCTCCAACTACTAACCAGTCTGGTTATAGAGCAAAATAGACCAAACATGGGTCCAACCGGTCAAGGACTAATCAATCTAACTAAAATTAGAGCCAACAAACCAGAAGTAAGAGGGGGCTCTGGGTCCAGCCTCAGTGTTTCGCTGAGTTAGGGGAGAGCGTGGCTACAATTAATGACAAGACTAAGAATGAGGTGCATTTTAGAAAACCAGTAGCGTTGCAGTTCCCGGAGAAAAATGGAGCACTCCCTTTGGTCAATATCACAATGACAAAAACCATGATACTCAGGATTGCATAGCATTGAAGTAGAAGGTCCAGAACCTTATTGATAGGGGCAAGTTGGGAGCCTACGTTAAAAAGCAAAGTGGAAACATACCAGATAATGCGCAAACCAATGCTCCCAGACAGGTCCTTCGAACATTCCTGGGACATCTACACAAGAGGGTGCAATGGTGATTGTTGAAAGATTTGATGTAGACTCTAAGTATGTAGATCTAGATCTGAGTCGAAATCAGGTGGGAGTGATAACAGACAAAACCAAGATAGTTTCCGGACTAATCAGCTTTTTTGAATCATTAACTATTTTTGGAGGAGATACAGTGACTGCACCTTCCATTTCATCAAGAAAGAGGTATGTTCACAATTTAGCCGACCATTTGGATGGTGGGATGTCCACCTATCAGTTTCAATCCTCATCCCCATTTATATTTTTTGATGAGGATGACCCGAGGGACGTTTCAGGGCCTCATGGAGATACGGTGGTAATAGAAGCGTCAATAGGGGGAAACGATATACGCCGAATTTTGATTGATACGGCAATTCGGGAAATATTATGTTTTTAAGCTCCTACAAGAAAATGAGAAACCCTTCGGTTATACAACGTTCGGCCAAAACCATTGTAGGATTCATAAGAAATTATGCATATGTGATCGGGGAGTTCGAAGAGGAAGTATTGTTGGGCAATGGGCCCTTTAAAAAATGGTGAGAGTATTGTTTGTTGTGGTGGATTGCCCAACATCATACAATGTAATTTTTGGGAGGTCTTGGCTCTCCAGTATACATGGTGTGGCCTCTACAGTCCACCAATGCTTGAAATATGTTGTCTAAGGCCAAGTAGGTGCTGTCCGGAGCAGTCAAAAGATAGCCAGAGAATGCTATGCAACAGCCATTGCCCTTAAAACTCTAAGGGCAGTCAGAATCAACAAAGATTATCTGCGATTGGAGCCTTCTGTTGAGGAGAATGAGATTGATAATCCCAGGGAGTCTTCCAGTGTTATAATACCTATCGAAGAGGTTGGAACTCACTCCCTCGCAGAGGGAAAAATATTAAGATTGGTTACAAGCTAGCACCTGAATCAAAGCACCGGTTGTTATTATTTTAATGAATAATCAACATGTTTTTACATGGTGTAATAGTGATGTTACCAGAGTACCAGTAGATATTATTTCACACAAGTTGTCAATCCTGAGTGATATTGCACCAGTCGTACAAAAAATAAGGTTTTTTTCTAAATAAAAAGCAGATGTGATTGTCCAAGAAGTTGATCGGTTAACCAAGATAGGTCACATTAAAGAATCTTAGTAACCATTATGGACTGTCGACCCTGTGTTAGTCAAGAAAAAAATGGCAAGTGTCGTATGTGCATTGATTTCACTGACCCCAATAGGGCATGCCCTAGGGATTTCGTTCCTCGGATAGATCAGTTAGGGGATTCTACATCTAGAAATAAACTGTTGTCCTTTATAGATGCTTTCTCAGGGTACAACCAGATACAAGTAGATCCAAAGGATCAATATCACACTACTTTTATTACAGACATAGGTCTTCATTGTTATAAGGTGGTTATAAGGTGATGTCGGTTGGATTGGAAAAATGCTTGGGCCACTTATCAGAGGCTGGTGAATAAAGATTTTACTAATCAAATTGGTAGGAACATGGAGGTCAACATAGATGATATGATGGTTAAAATCTTGGAAGAAGAGTCATATATATCTGACCTTCAAGAGACATTCTCCAATTTAGAAGTTGTGAATTTAAAATTGAACCTTGAGAAGTGTGTATTTGGGGTCCGATATGGGGAATTCTTGGGCTACATAATAAGTGAAAAGGGAATTCAGACCGATCTTGATCAACTTAATGCCTTACTAACAACGGACCCTCCTCGGAATGTTAAAGAAGTTCAAAGCCTGACAAAACGATTGGCTGCATTGAACATATTTATCTCAAGATCATCATACAAATGCGCTTCATTCTTCCAAGTGTTGAGAAATGCTAAAGATTTCAACTGGTCTCCACGATGCGCCCATGATTTTATTGAAATAAAAAAGTATTTCTCGTCACCCAAAACTCTTTTCAAACCTGTTCGGGGGGGGAAGGTCTATCTGTATTTAGCTGTATCAAAATATGCAATCAGTGTTGTGCTGGTGAGAGAGGTGGACAATTACCATCGTCCAGTATATTATATCAGTAAGAGTCTTTTGGATGCTGAATGAAGATACTTGAAATTAGAAAAAATGGCGTTAGCCTTAGTAATTGCAGCAAGAAAGATGAGGCCATATTTCCAGGCTCATTCCATTGTTGTTCGAACATCTTTTTCCTTGAAAATCATTCTTAAGAAAGCTATGTGTCAAGTAGAATGACCAAGTGGTTAGTGGAGCTGGGTGATTATGATATTGACTTTGCACCTCGAACAACAATCCAAGCCCAGTCAGTGGCTGACGTTTTGGTGGAATTTCATGTTGATAGATCCTTCAAACTGTAGGAATATTGGGTCAGTATATTCCGCCTTTGTATATAAGGCGGAATACTCTGATCTCCACAATAGTGTGATATTGTCCGCTTTGGGCCCACTGGCCCGCACGGCTTTGCTTTTGGTCCACTTCTGAAAGGCCTCACACTAATGGAGATGTATTCTTAACTTATATACTGATCTTTCTTCCCATGTTTAACCGATGTGGGATGTGGGACTTTGGTCGCACCTAACACAAACATGAGTCAGAAAACAAATCTAAGAAAGAATGGGTAGTTCGAACGGATGGTGGATCAAGTACTATGGGTTGTGGAGCTGGGATTTGTCTAACATCTCCATATGGTGACAAGATGTATCAGGCCATTTGCTTTGGGTTCAGAGCTTTTAACAACGAGTCTTAAAATGAAGAAGCCATAGCTGGTCTTAAGTTGTCTCTCCTATGTGAGGCTAAGAGAGTCCAGTTAATGAGTGATTCTCAGTTGCTCATTCACCATACTCAGGGGTAATTTGAAGCAAAGAAAGAACAGTTGGTCAAGTACTTACTTATATTGTAAGAAGTTGTCGCAAACTGTAAAAATATATGCTATGAGCACATTCCTAGATCAGAAAACACTCTAGCTGACTCTTTGGAAACTATGGTTTATTTTGAATTATACTCATGGATTCTTGTACAAGAATGTTCATCCATACAGACAAATCGGGAGAAAGAGGGTGAAGAATGAACATACTTGTTATTCAACCTAAAGATTGGAGATATTCTCTTCTCCAATACATCTCTGATGGAGTTTTACCTCCGAATAAAGTTTGTGGCAAAAAAGATCAAGTAAAAGGCTCGTGGTTTCTTAATACTAAAAGAGGTTCTTTATAAAAAGTCTTTCAGCAGGCCTCTCCTACGTTGTTTAGGGTTCAAAGAATCCCAAGTTGTATTATCTGAACTATATTATGGGGAAGGTTCTGCACACTATGGCTATAGGTCTTTGACCCGAAGAGTCTTATTAGCAGGATACTACTGGCCAACCATAATGGCAGATGCTAAAGAAATGGTGAAAAAATGAGATCTTTGTCAAAAATATAGGAATTAAATTCATGTTCCAGCAGTATCTATAGAGTCCATATCTGAACCTGTACCATTTGTTAGATGGGGTATGGATCTAGTTTGGGCCTCTTCCTATGGAATCTGGTGGATGTAGAACAATCATAATAGTTATTGACTATTTCTTTAAATGGATAGAGGTAGCTCCTTTGGTTGGAACTACTTCGAAGGCAGTTATTAAATTTATCTTATCTAACATATGTTGTAGGTTTGGGGTTCCCCATAAGATTACTACAAACAATGGGCCACTGTTTGATAATAAAGACATGGAAGCCTTCTGTACCTCTAGAGGAATTCATCATTATTTTTCTTCTCCTTTCTACCCTCAAGCAAATGACCAAGTTGAAGTTGTAAATAGAATTATCTTATCCAGATTAAAGAAAAATTGGGAAGGAGTTACAAGAAAATGGCCAAGTTATTTACAAGAAGTATTGTGGGCCTATCGAACTACTCATCGGGCTGCCACACAAGAGTCTTCTTTTGCTTTGGTATATGGAATGGATGCAATTACTCTCATAGAAGCTATTTTACCATCACACTAAGTCCAAAACTATTCCGAACAGGCTAATGATGTAGCAGTTAGGAATCAGTTGGACTTAATAGAAGAGAAAATGGTTAAATCACATCTGAGAACAACACACTACCAAGGTTTGATGAGGAGCAGATTTGCTTCCAATGTTAAAAGAAGTACTTTTCAAACAGGGGACAAAGTTTTAAGAAAAGTCTTTTTACACACCAAGGAAAAGCAGTTCGGTAAGCTGGCTCCGTACTGGGAAGGCCCTTATGTGGTCTGTGAAAAGTTTAAACCATGAACATATAGTCTCCAAGACAAAGAAGGGAGAGCTCTAAAGCACCCATGGAATATTGGGCATCTCAGGTTATACTTAGAATCGAAATCTTTTGTAAATATTTACTTTTTAAATATCAATGTAAATATTATGGGGCATACTCTTTCCTACCCTGGTGGCACGGGGAGATTTTAATGAGGTGTCCAGGTTTTTCAATAACATATGATGTCTTCTTCAAATGTCTGATGCAGTTTTGTTTCAATTCGGATATTAAATACTTATGCATAACCCCGACTATCAAGTTTTCTTAAGTTGATCGGATATGCTTAGCACTTGATCACATTTTATTAAACACATGTGGTCAGAGATGTTGGGTACTTTTCTTTAACATATCTGAAATATTAGAGGCTATTTAAACATTGGCCATAAGAGATTTAAACAAAATTTAAACAAAGGGGAAAATTATAATTAGAATCTGATCATACTCAAACCGATCACTGGTATAAAAATGTCTTGGCCATCCAAGGACTTTAGTCTTTCAAAACAAAAAAGTACATAATAAAACCTTACGGCTTGTTCCCTTCAGATTTTTCTTCACCACCATCGTTTTTGGGACTTTTGAGTTCAGCACTTAAACTCTCACCCACTTCTTCATCATCATCAGAGTCTATCGCATTGGAGTAGTTGTGCTTGTCCCCATCTACCATCGTATCAAAATGGAGATCTTCATAGTCCACATATTTCCACAAAGGACCAAGGGTATTCTTAGGAAACGTCTCATGGAACAAAAGGACCATATCAGACTTGATTCCACCATCCCTCTTCTTCAGAGAGTCCACTATGCCATTAGCATACTTATCTATCCTTGCAGCTATTACTTGAGCTTGTTGGCGTTCCAAGGCCTCTTTTTCTTTGGTCTTCTCTTGGACAGTATTCTCTAACTTAGCTTTGTTATTGGACAAAGTCTGGATAGTATAGTCCATAGTTTTCAATTGATCATTGAAAGATGTGATATCTTTTGAAGAAGAAGTCTCCAGGTTGGAGTATTTGGTTTAAAAATCCTTGTTGGCCGGTTCTGACTTTAGTAGTTTGGCAGCTAAATATTCTTTGTCCTTCTTCAATAAATTTATGATTTGTTGAGCACTAAGAAGATCATTCGACAAGTTTTGCTTGTCTGTGGTAAGGGAATTGATGGTACCAGTTTGATCCCTTACCTGTCTCTCTAAATCAAGCACTGGTCGGATATAACCCAAAAGGGCATGACTCAAAGTATCTTGCTCACCGGATATTCCATAAGTCTCACTACTATGAGTCATCACGTTGGAAGACATGGGAGGACGGTAATGCCCACGAAGTCATCTTTTTCTTAAGTCATTGAAATAAATATTAATGTTTTGAAAGACATCAAAATCTACCTCATCGTTACCAACACTAGCAACCTGTTTGGAATGGAGATTGGTTGGAATATCTTCCTGCAAGGTAGGATCGGTAGGAGCTAGATGAGGGACTTTAGGAGGACGAAAGATTATCTCTGCTCCCAGAGTAACTTTCTTCCTTTTGTCCGCTTTCTCATCACTGTTGGCTTTACGCTTATTGTCCTTCTTCAGAGGCTTCGGTGGGTTGTTTGACCCACCAGCTTCCTTCACAGTCACTTCTACTGCTTCCAGTAAGGCAACATTAATACCTCTTTAGTTCTCTGAACCGGTCTCTTCAGTAGTCGTTTGAGTTGGTTCTGTTGTGGCCTTCTTCTTTTTCTGGTTTTTTATTTTACTTGGGACTTTAGCCTGGAAATCAAGTAAATTTTGGCATCTTTGGCCTTTGTCCTACTTAGAATGACATCTACAGGGGTGGGGTAGTTAACTCCTCCCATAAGAGGTCTTTTCTCCATGTGGTGTTCCACATATGAGACCTCACAAATTTTCCCGATGTGAAGCAGTTGTGAAAAACATTACCCCACTTCTCTAAGGCCCAAGTGTTCAGCTTGGCACAAGTATCCTCACCTACCTCCAAATAATCTGAAAACTCTTTCGGAAGCACTAAAAAGGAGTATGATTCAGTTCAGATTAAAAACTTAAAACTTGAAAGATAAAAGAAGAAGTAAGAAAAACTCACTATTGATCTTCTAGTGATTGGTCAATTGGCTTGGGTTTGAGTCAACCTTCATCTTCTTGTCATTCTCTCAAGCCCAACTAATAAATAAGAACTGCATTCTCTATGGTTTTTCAGACTCCAGAATATCGTCCACTATCTTATAATCATTCCTCGTGTTTTAATGATAGAAGAGGATCTGATGATTTTTACACAAGCTTGCTACACCAGCAAGTTGTTCCATCGCTAGTGGAATCTTAGACAGCCTGGATGCCATGATACAGGCCAGTAGAGTATACCAAGCACTGGGGATTAGCTGGTTGGGGCACATCTTAATTAGATGGAAGTATCTGACTATCTCTGGATCCAAAGGAAACCAGAGTCCTCAGTTCAACACTTCTGTGTAAACTACCATTTCATTTAGCTTGCAATCCATTGGGGTTTCTGGGGTGATCGGAATTCTTATTTTCACAGACTCTGGAATTCCTCACTTAGTGCGAATCTGACCCAGCTCAGCAGTGTGGTTATACAAGTAGGCTATATTTTGAAGGGGCAGCAAATACTTCATGCTGACCTTCTTGAAGCATGGTCCCACTCTACCCTCCAGACTCTCTGGAAGCACATTCGGATGAGGCATACCCACCTTGGTCTTGCCCTTCTGATCTGCAGTGGTGTCTTCTGTTTGACCGAAAGCCTTAAAAGGGGCTTCTTCTATATTATCCTCCATAGTTTTTTTCATTACCGTGGAAGACTGTTCGGATGGCTTTACAGATAGTTGTTTGGATGACTTTGCAGTAGGCAGTTCGGATAGTCTGGTTTCTGTTAAGGGTTGTTTCCCGGGTAGTTTAACCTTTGGCACAGGTTGTATTGCCTCCGAACTAGAGATCTTTGAAGATGTGAGGGTGGATTTTGACTTGGATTGACGAGTGACTCAGCATGGAGTTAACTTGTTCGGAGATTTATCTACGTCTGACCCCATTGCAATGAAAGGCGAAGACTTCTTACACTGGATACAACTTTCTCCTCAGGTAAAGGATTTTGGGACTCTTGGACAGAAGACCCGAATGGAAGAGGTGAAAGGTTTGTTACAAATGGAAATTTCCTAACCTTGGAAGGTTTTAAAGAAGATGAGCCTTGATATGTATTCAATTATGGCTGATTACTTCTTTCGCCAGGTGAAACGGGGAGACCAGCAACAATGTGTTCGTCTCTTTCAACTTTTGTGCTCTCTCTAACTTAGATAAATTCAACTATCCTCCTTTTACTAAGGCTTTTATGGTTGTGAACATATATGATACAATAACAAGTTTGAAGATGAAGTAAGCTTTCTCTCACTAGGAATGTTTGTGATTTTTGAAGACAATGAAACAGTAAGAAGGTTTATATATTGGTATGGATAATAATCGCGTGAGGGTAGGCTGGTAATTTCAGTTGGTGTTTTATGGTGGTATGTGGGTGTTTAAGTGGTAGTGTGTAGATGTTTTAAGTGTTTTAGAGAGTAGAGAGATAATTAAGCAACTTGGTAGCAGTTAATTTTCATTACCCCTAGTTAATGCAGGTGGTTGGGTATTTATAGTGTGATGTTTGGGCCCTTATGGGCTTTCGGGTCATGTTTAATGGACCCGGGTCATGTTCAAAGACCCGTGAGCTCTAAGTAAGAGAGCAAGCAGCTTAGTCAAGAAGTGTTTAGGTTTTTTAGTACTTTTGTCATAGTTCGAACGGTCCTATGGTTATTGTGTTCGAAGTGATATGTCCGGTCCATGTGACCTGTCCGATCTGTCCGGTCCGGAGGCTTTGGACTGATCTGTACCTGTCCGGGGAGCATGCTGAATTCGGACTCATCATGAACACCTTTTTTAGGTGTTTGAGCAAGTATTCTTGTCAGAGACCTGAAAAACAGTCCGATGTTAGAAGTAGTTTTCAATCCGGACAGGTCTATGGGTTTACCCGGACAGATAAAGCTTCACGAATTCAAAACGGTTTTTGCCAGAGTTCGTGGGACACATGTCGTTTTCTGATTGGTTGCTCCAACCGTTTGTTTACCTTGAATTTCGAACCCACCTTCTTCGAAAAGCAACCTCTTTAATTACAAATGGTGACATCAGCGCCGTCTTTTAATCATTGCCAAACTTTTCGAATTCTCCTAGGAATCAACTCCTTTTTTCAGATTTACTATAAATTCAACTTCACTTTCCACTGTTTTACTATCTCTTTCACATTTACTCTGCAAATTTACTCAGAGCTTTCTCTCTCTAAAGCAAAGATTTTCTTGGTGGTTTATGTTTACAGCAAGAACTGCATTGATCAAAGGTAGGTGGCTCAACCTTTCTGAGTTGGAGAGAGCACAAAAAGTTGAGAAGGAGAGACGAATAGCAGCAGGGCTACCTTCATCACCCGTTGACAGACCAGTCGCCTCCGTTACAGAGTCAGATCGAGGCTCGTCCTCCTCTAAAGGTACTAAGCCCAAAAAACTATTTCAATCCACCCTCTCGCCTATAGTCTTTGGTTCCTCAGTTCAGGAGTCAGTACCTGCTGTTGAGCCAGGAGTTACAGTCACAAGTGTTAGGAAACCTTCTCCTTTTATCACTATGGGATCAGACACAGAGCACTCTCCGGAGAAGTTGGTGGTTAAGAGGACAAGCCGGTTGGTAAAGGGGCAGGCCTCCAAGAATACTCCCTCAAAATCGGGGGCAAAAAATAGCAGCTCTGGGTCCGGAGTGCCCCTCAGAGCTCCCCGGGAAAGGCCATCCGGTCCGGAGGCGAGCAAACCAGTACTCCTAAGAGAGACCTCTGCCTCAGAGCCCCAGCCTGAGACTAGGGGTCAAGAAGACATTGAAAACCAGCAGTCCGGAAGCCAGGCTGTGCCAAGTTTGAGCCCTCCCCGGACCACTGCCACTGATATTCCTCCAACGATCATGGAGGAAAGAATGGAAGACTCAGTTGAAGAAGTCCTTTTGAGTCTGAGCCATCCGGCCAGACTAGTAACACTGCTGCCAGAAAAGATAAGGGCAAAGAAAAACTATGCTTGAGGCATCCGGATCTGCCGGAGTGTCTCGAAGGGAAGGTAGGGCCCTGTTTTCACAGGGTCGAACTTAAATATCTCTTGGCCTTACAGAAGACTAAGTATGCTTTTATCCACACGGCCGAACTAGGTCGAATGCGCACAAAATGGGGGATCCCAGAAAACGTGAAGATAAGGATTCCCATAGATCCTGAAACCCCTATGGATTGCAAGCTAAATGATTTGGTCATCTTCACAGAGCTCTTTAACTGGGGACTCATATTCCCATTGGACCCGGAGATCGTCAGATATTTTCACCTGGTCAAGCTCTGCCCGAGCCAGCTGAGCCCCAACGGCTGGTATACTCTGATGTCATGTATCATGGCATCTAGGCTGTCCGGGATTCCTCTCCCTATGGAAGAGTTTGCAGCAGTGGCCAACCTTTGCAAACATCACCGATTCCCCTTCTACCATTTCAATATGGGGGACAGCTTCAAGGCTGTCAATGATCTGTTGGAGTCTGAGAGCAAATGGAGGAGCCAGTTTTTGTTTGTCAGTGGCGCCTGGGAAAACGACAAGAAGATCAAGGCCGGAGAGAACCCAAGCCTCCTCAGAAGCAGGTGGAGGAGTGACCGTAAGTTTCACACTTCAAATTTTTGTCCATTTCTTCCTTTTTTAAGTTGGTTTAAATTAACTGGTCTCTTTTTTGTTTTAACAGAAGTGCCTAAAGAGTTCGGGGACTACTTGAAGGCCGGACAGGTCACTTGTGGCAAAATCAATGTCTGGGCCGCAGAGAACTGGGGGAACCGATTCCATAGTGCCTTCACAAGTGGAAATCTGGCAAGGTCTCACCTGTGGAACACCACGGGTCGGAGAGATTTAAGCTGGGAGGAGCTCACCACTCAACCCTCTCCGGACACAGTGCTCAAGAGGTCCCATGAAGCAGATGGGACACTCTTCTTGCCAGGCCGGGCCAAAGCCCCAAGCAAAATGAAGGGCAAGAAGAAAGGCAAAAACGTGGCGAGCAGTGCTAACCCTGCTGATGCTGAGAAGGATGCTCCAACTGACCCGGAGGGGCCGGCTCAGAGCCAAATTGATGCTGCTCTCTTGCAGGTAGTGGAGCAAGAGACTGTAAGGCAGGAAGCAGAACTCCCAAAATCTCCAAGGGGTTCCAAGAGGAATCGCAAGCAGGGGAGTGAAGGGGAAGACCGGGCAGCCAAGAAGAAGAAAAAGACTGCCAAAGGAGATGAACTTGCTCTCCGGGATCCGGAGCCTTCTGCCCAGGCTGACCCTTCTGACCCAACACATGCTGAAGAGATCCCAAGGGACTTTCATACTGATGAAGTTGAGGGAGGAGAGCTTAACATTGATGAAGTAGACATCACCGGTCTTAGTGACCTTGGCGAATACTTCCTCAACCTCCCCAGAGACGACTTCGCAGGGCCTTACATTCCTCCGAGCAGCTCTAACACCGTCAATTTCAATGGTAAGACTTTCATTATCTCTAGTGAAAAGGACACCATAGCCCACTTCTTGCTTAGCAATGTGCAGCCGGTACTTACACTGGAGAGACAAGTTCGGAGTCAAGCAGACACCATCAAAAACCTTAAGTCTGAGAAGGAAAAGCTGTCCGAAGACCTCTGCACTGCTACTGCCAATGCTGACATGCTAAAGGAAGCAAATTAGGAGTTGAAGAAGAATCGAGAGGAAAGCGGTACAAAAGTTGCCACTCTAGAGGAAACTATCAAAGGCCTCCGGGAGAAGCTGTCCGGTGTGGAGAAAGATCTTAATGCCTCAAGAGAAGAGACCAAGGCAAAAGACAAGATCATCACCAACCTCACTACTGATAAGATTGCCCTTGAGAATGCGGTGTCCAAAGCCGCCGAAGAGAAAAATACGTTGCTAAGGGATCAAGAGGCTACGATTAATGCCAAGATCAATGCCTATGCCAGCCAGATGATTAAAAGCGATGAGCTATTGCTTGAGAAGGTGAGGTTCGACATGGTTCTACTTTTCCATGAAACATTTCCGGACAGGAACCTAGGGGACTTATGGCTCTATGTCGAGCCCGATGAACTCCCATACCACACGATGGCTGAAGGTGACAGGTATGGCTACTCTAGTGGCTCCTCAGTTGATGAAGAACATACTAGGGAGAGCCCAGACGAAGAGAAGGACGATCCCAAAGGCAAAAAGGTAGTCGAAGGGAAAAGCGACTTTGAGAGAAAGAAGACAGATGAAGGTGAGCCATCTTCAAAGGCTCAACCTTAACCCACAATCTTCTTTGTTTATTTTTCATTTAAACTAAAGTCCTTGGAAGGCCAAGACACTCTTTTTGTAATAGTGTCCGGAATTTGACCGGACACGTTTTTTGTGTTCTACTTTGACTGTTTAAAAGTCCTTGGAAGGCCAAGGCAAGTTTAAGTTATTTTATTTAATGAATATCTCTGTTTTGTGCAACCATCATCTTCTTTCATTGTTCATTTTAATTTCGATAGCCAGAGTTTAAGTAGCTTTTAGATATTGCATTGTGAGAGTGTTTAAATTCTCCGGCTAGAGTTTAAATAGCCTTTAGATATTTCAGTCCGGATAGTATGACAAGGGATTGGACTTTAAAAACACTTCGAAAATTTTGAAGAAGGCATCGAATTTTATTTAACAACCCGGACACCTCATTAAAACCTCTCCGCGCCACCGGGGAGGAAAGGGTATGCCCCCAAATATTTACATGGATGTTTAAACAAGTAAATATTTACACAAGTGTTATTCCAGGTAGATCCGGAGATGTTCAATATTCCAAGGATGAGTTACAACTCTGCCATCCTTGTCTTCCAACCAATAAGTTCCAGGCTTGATTCTTTCAACCACCATATACGGACCCTCCCAGGTTGGGGCCAGCTTTCCGAAGAGCTTTTCTTTAGTGTGTAAGAAGACCTTCCTTAATACTTTGTCCCCTGGTTGGAAATCCCTTCTTTTAACTTTGGAAGCAAACCTGCTCCTCATCAAGCCCTGATAGTGTGCAACTCTGAGGTGAGCCTTAACTCGTCTTTCTTCTATCAAATCAAGTTGATTTCTGATTGTCATCTCATTAGTGTGTTCGGGGAAGTTGTGAACACGAAAGGAAGGGAGTGTCTTTTCTATGGGGGCTACTACATCCATCCCATAGACCTAGGCAAAGGGTGATTCTTGTGTTGCAGTCCCAGGTGTTGTCCGGTAGGCCCACAAGACTTCTTGCAAATAACTAGGCCACTTCCCAGCAGCCCCTTCCAAATTCTTCTTTAAACCGGACAAGATAGTTCTATTGGCCACTTCAACTTGCCCATTTGCTTGTGGGTGGAAAGGTGAAGAAAAACAATGTTGTATACCCCTTGAGGCACCGAAGCTTTCCATTTCTCTATTGTCGAACTGTGGCCCGTTGTTTGTTGTTATTTTCTGTGGGACACCAAATCTGCAACATATGTTGGATAGAATGAATTTTATAACATCTTTTGATGTTGTCCCTGCCAGAGGGGCTGCTTCTATCCACTTCGAGAAGTAGTCTATGGCCACAATTATAGTTTTGCGCCCTCCGGACGCCACGGGGAGAGGCCCTACTAAATCCAACCCCCATCGAGCGAAGGGAATGGGCTCAGAAATTGACTCCAAAGGAATGGCTGGTACATGAATTTCATTGATATACCTCTGGCATGGGTCACACCTCCTCACCAACTCCTTAGCATCTTTCATGATTGATGGCCAATAATAACCGGAGAGTAAAACTCTTCTTGTCAAAGCTCTAAACCCACAATGGGCTGACCCCTCACCATCATGCAATTCGGAGAGGACCATTTGTGATTCTTCATCCCCCAAATAGGGCAGGAAAGGTTTACTGTAAGACTTCTTGTATAACACTTCTCTCAATATGATGAAACCACGAGCCTTGTGTTTCAATGTTCTGGCTTGTGACTTATCCGGAGGCACAACACCATCGGAGAGATATTGTAGGAGAGGAAATCTCCAGTCTTGAGGCTGTTTCACTTGTATTTCAAAAATTTCCTCTTCTTTACCCTTACTAAGTTGAATTGAAGGGCTTTCAAGCACATGGATCCATGGGTATGACTCCGTATATGCTATGGTTGCCAATGAGTCTGCTAGCTCATTTTCTGCCCGGGGAATGTGTTCATAGACAACAGCTTTAAATTTTAGTGCTTCATTCTTGAGGAGGAGTAAATACTTCACAAGCTGCTCCTTTCTAGCCTCAGATTGGCCTAAGGCATGGTGGATAAGCAATTGGGAGTCACTTAGCAGCTTGACCCTCTTAGCCCCACAAATGTAGGCTAACTTTAACCCAGCTATAGCTGCTTCATATTCGGACTCGTTATTAGATGCCCTGAAAGCAAAACAAATAGCCTGGTACATATTGTCTCCATATGGGGAAGTTAAACATATTCATGCACCACAGCCCATTGTGCTAGATCCACCATCTGTTCGGACGACCCATACTTTTTTATCTCTTATACCAGTAGCTTGCTTTGAATCCCTATCGGAGTGGAATTCGACCAGAAAATCAGCCACAGCTTGGGCTTTGACTGCTGTTCGGGGAGCAAAGTCTATGTTGAAGTCCCCCAACTCTACTGACCACTTAGTCATTCTGCTCGAAATGTCTGCTTTTTGAAGGACATTTTTTAAGGGAAAAGAAGTCCGGACGATGATGGGATGAGCCTGGAAATAAGGCCTCATCTTCCTGGCTGCTATCACCAAGGCCAATGCTAACTTTTCAAGTTTTAAGTAACGCTTCTCCGCATCTATCAAGCTTTTGCTGATGTAGTATACTGGATGGGGATGTCCACCAACCTCTCTTACCAACACAACACTGATGGCACAACTTGAAACTGCCAAATATACAAAGAGAGTCTCCCCATCGACTGGCTTGAACAAAGTTTTGGGGGAGGACAAGTGTTTCTTGATCTCATCGAAAGCCTCATCACATTGCGGGGTCCAGTCAAAGCCCTTTGCACCCTTCAAAGTTTGAAAGAAAGGAGCACACATGTCCGAAGACCTTGAGATAAATCTGTTTAAGGCAGCTAATCTCCCCGTTAACCGTTGTACTTCTTTGATGTTTCGAGGAGGTTCCATCTGGAAAAGAGCATTCAGCTGGTCCGGATCGGGCTGTATTCCATGCTCACTTATGATATAGCCTAGAAACTTCCCGGACTGCACTCCGAAGACACACTTTTCAGGGTTTAACTTTAAATTCACTTTCACCAAGTTGGCAAAAGTTTCTTGGAGGTCGGACAAGTGCAACTACTCATCTACACTTTTCACCATCATATCGTCAATGTATACCTCCATATTTCTTCCAATTTGATCAGCAAATGCCTTGTTGACCAAACTCTGATAAGTAGCCCCAGTATTTTTCAAACCAAATGGCATCACCTTGTAGCAATGAAGCCATCTGTCAGTTACAAATGTGGTATGCTCTTGATCCTTTGGATCCACTTGAATCTGATTGTATCCGGAGAAAGCATCCATAAAGGAAAGCAGCTTGTTCCCAGAGGTGGAGTCTACTAATTGATCAATCCGGGGAACCGAATACAAGTCTTTTGGGCAAGCTCTATTGAGGTCTGTGAAGTCAATGCACATGCGCCACTTGCCATTCTTCTTTTTCACCAAGACAGGATTGGCAGTCCACAAAGGGTATTGAGACTCCTTGATGTGCCCCATCTTTGTGAGCCTGTCAACCTCTTGCACTATGACATCAGCCTTTTCTTTAGAAAAAGCTCTACTTTTTTGAACCACTAGAGCTATATCTCTCCGGACGGATAGGTGGTGTGAAATTACTTCTGGTGGAACTCCAGTAACATCAATATTGCACCAAGCAAAGACGTGCTGATGGTTCTTCAAAAACTTTAACATTTGATCTTTCAAAACAGGGGGCATTTTAGACCCTATCTTGACACATTTTCCATCTTCCAGCTAGTGCGTTTCTACCTCTTCAACCGGTATCAACACTCCGGGGGTCTCTCTGGGGTCATCAATTTCACCCTCACCCCCAGAGAGGCCCTCAAACTGCTATTGTTCATCAATACGGACTGCCCCCAGCGTTCGAGGAGCCAATGCAGTGGCATAACATTCCCTTGCAATCTTTTGGCTGCTCCGGACAACGCCAAATTTCCCCTGAACAGCATACTTCAAACACTGATGGACTGTTGAAGCCACTGCATGCATCCTAGGGATCCAAGACCTCCCTAGAATAGCATTATAGCAAGTGGGACAATCCACCACAATAAAGAGTATTCTGACCATTTTCTTGAAAGGGCCCTTGCCCAATAACACCTCTTCTTCGAACTCCCCGATCACATCTGTTGAGCTACCTGTGAAGCCCACGATTGACCTGTCCAAATTCTGAATTACAGCTGGATTTTTCATTTTCTTATAAGTGGTTAGGAAAAGGATATTGGCTGAGCTTCCAGTATCCACCAAGATTCGTCATATGTCATTGCCCCCTATAGATGCTCCTATGACAACAGCATCCTCATGAGGGCCAGCAATGTTTCTTAAATCATCCTCATCAAACACAATGAAGGGAAATGAGTTTGGTGACTGGTAAGATGTCATGCCTCCTTCTAGCTGGGAGGCCAAGGTATGAACATGCCTCTTCCTCGAAGAAGCAGTAGGAGCTGTCATAGTGTCCCCTCCGAAAATTGTAAGCGACTCGAAAAACTTAATAAGCCCGGAGACCGACCTAGAACATTCTTCTATAGTACCCACTCTGTTCCGAGTTGGATCAGGATCCAAGTATTCAGATTCCACATCAAATCTTTCAACTATTACCATGGCTCCCTCCGGAGCAGCATTACTCGGACCAACCCGGTGAGTGTTGTCAGGCCTGTTGCCTCATCTTCTTTTAACGTAAGCTCCCAACTTCCCCCTTTCAATCAAGTTTTGAACTTCTTGCTTCAATGCTATGCAATCATCAGTGGTATGACCAATATCATTGTGATATTGGCAAAAAGAGTTGTTGCGATGCTCTCTGGGAGACTGCAATGTTGCCTGTCTCTAGTAATGCACCTCATCTTTTGTTTTATCAAAGATAGTGGCCACTATTTCTTTTAACTCAGCGAACCACTCCGGTTGGACCCATGGCCCTCTCTTGTTTCTAGATTGTTGACTTTGAGCTGGAGCAGCTGGCTGGGACTAAGCTTTTGCCCTACCATGCCCCTATCCGGTTTCTCTTGCTTTGTTCCCGGACTGATTCTCATTTGGAGTTGGTGCCACTCGGGTGGATCTCACCTGCCTGTGCACCCTGGTTTTCTTCGTTTCATCGACGTTTATTTGTTTGCCAACCTGATTTAGCAATCCTCCCCAGGTCATGGCCTTCTTCTTGGTTATTGAATCAGCTAGATTGCCTGGATTCAAACCTTGCCTTAGGGATGCTATTGCCACCTGTTCGAAGCAATCAGCCAGCCCATTCTTGGTGTTCACAAAACAACTTATATATTCTTTGAAGGATTCATTTGGTTCCTGGGCACAATGGATTATGGTGTCTCCATTGCCCTTCAGCTCTTTACTTCCTACGAACTGCCTTCGAAAGGCCACCCAAAACGTATCGAAAGCTTTAATACAACCCTGAGGCAGGCTGTTGTACCATTTCAGAGCACTCCCCGTAAGTGATTGGGAGAATGCCCTACAAAGTAGTTTATCATCGTCATCAAAGTTCATCATGAAGTTCTTGAATTGCTCCAGATGGTTGTCCGGATCAGTACTGCCATCGTACTTCTCTATTTTGGTGCTGTCAAACCTCTTGGGGAGGTTTCCGGACAAAATTTTAGAAGACAGTGGAGATTTCCTCCAATTCCTTCCACGACTGAACACAGTATCCTCATTGGGAGTTGCAAAGATACCTGGCTCATCGTGGAAAGCAAAGGGATCCATCAGCATCTTGTCTGCATGCCTCCGGTGGTGAGATGATCCCTTACCAATATGCCTTTTCATTCTTCCATGCCTGTCTCTTTTTCTTGAATATTTCTTAACCTGCTTTTGTTTTTTCCTGGTTCGACCCTCATCGCTGCTAGAGGACAAGGATTTTTCATTTCCCTCACTGTCCGAAGAGCTACCTGAAGATTCTGAGCTCGAGTCAGAACTCTCCACAGGCTTGGACCGGTGAGACTTTTTGGAACTAGCATGAGTCTTTTTGGTGCTCACATGAGTTTTGGAAGCCTCATGCTCTGTGGGGTTATCGGTGTGATGAGCAACTGATGCTTTGGATTTTTCTTTCACGCCCATCTTGGCCTTTTCTTCCCTCAGAGCTTCTATTTCACACTTTAGCCTGTCACGTTCTTCGATAGTGTATTCATCGTTCTCTTCCACCACTTCGAGTAAAGCCGGTGGTAGCTCTGGATTGTCCGGATTCATTCGGACAGATTTCTTTTAGCTGGTTTTGAATGCTTGATTCAGGTACCTCTCTCTCCCACTGTGGTCGCCAATTTGGTATGGATAATAATCGCCTGAGGGTAGGCTGGTAATTTCAGTTGGTGTTTTATGGTGGTATGTGGGTGTTTAAGTGGTAGTGTGTAGATGTTTTAAGTGTTTTAGAGAGTAAAGAGATAATTAAGCAACTTGGTAGTAGTTAATTTTCATTACCCCTAGTTAATGCAGGTGGTTGGGTATTTATAGTGTGATTTTTGGGCCCTTATGGGCTTTCGGGTCATGTTTAATGGACCCGGGTCATGTTCAAAGACCCGTGAGCTCTAAGTAAGAGAGCAAGCAGCTTAGTCAAGAAGTGTTTAGGTTTTTTAGTACTTTTGTCATAGTTCGAACGGTCCTATGGTTATTGTGTTCGAAGTGATCTGTCCAGTCCATGTGACCTCTCCAATCTGTCCGGTCCGGAGGATTTGGACTGATCTGTCCCTGTCCGGGGAGCATGCTGAATTCGGACTCATCATATATAACAGTGAAAAAAGGGAAGTTACCTAGGAGAAGGTAAATCAATTTTAAACAATAATTAAAATCTGCAAGGTGTGAAAGTTAAAGCATATGAAACTTTCTAGCCTAGTGGGTACGAGAATCTAAGGGGAAAATGACTGAGAGGTCAAACCAAAGCCTGACACGTGTCCCATAATTCAAGGAAAACTCTGAGAATTCTTAATTAAGAAATTAGTTCCACCAAAATTCGAACAGGGTCATTTTTGAAGGAGAAATTTTACAGTTCGAACAAAACAACAGATCGGAGAATATTGATGTAGATTTTTAAGAGTTAGCTCTTCCGAAGATCATTTGCAAGACCTAAAGGGGCTACCGATAAGTTCAGATATTTGGGATATTTTGACTTAATCCGATGGGAAATTCGGACCACACTAACAGGACAAATGTATTAAATGTTGACTAAGCTAGATGTTGGTCACTTCAAACAAGATTACTAAAGGGTCCTTAAACTTGACCCGACTTCATGACCCGAACCAATAAGATCATGGGTTAGTAATTAAGTATAAATACCCCAACCACTTTCATTAATGAGGGTAATCAGAATTTATTACTAGTAGACAGCTTAATTATCTCTCTACTTATCACTCTAAACATTAAATTCCACAAAACATCTAAAATACTTTACAAGATTACCCTCAGACAGAAATAAACCACAGTAATATTTTTTTAACTTTATATCATATATGTAATCGCATTTCTTATAAGAAACCCATAATATCTCCATATGAGTTATGTAAAAGGAAAAAATCATATGTTAATTTCAAAGTGTGGGGTGTTTATATTTTTTTTTAAACGCAGACTTAAAAATAATAAAATTAAGTTCAAAAGTTATAAAATGTGTGTTCATTGGTTATGCAGCCAATAACAATGCTTATATGATACTTAGACTTGGATTCTAATGTGGTGATTGAATTGAAATAAGCGTAATTGTTTGAATTTAAATCATTTAATGATAATGATATTCATACCTTTATAGAAAATGAGGTAAATACTTCGCAAGAAGTACATTTGGTTTAAGAGAAATTGAATGAACCTCGTAAGATTCAATGGAAAAAGACACCTAAAGATCCATGATCCAATGAGATAAACTCTCAAAGGATTCATTTCTATATATTCAAGGAAATTGTGAAGAGGTGGCTCAAAAACCTTTAGTATTACTTTATTTGGAAGACGACCCTAAATCTTATAAAAAGAAAACAACGTTCCAAGATTCTGCATTTGGACAAGGGGCCATAAATGAAAAAACGAATTCAATCATATTAAAGCATACTTGGTAAATGGTTGAGTTACTTTCGAGTTCAAGACCGACTATTGTAAGTGGGTATTTAGGAAGATATGTCACACATATATGACCATTCAAGCCTTTAAGGAAAGATTCGCAGCTATAGGTTCTCCGCAAAAGAACGAGTATATTAAGTAAACACATATGATATGGTTGAAACGACCATGAGCATTAGGATGTTATTTGTAAATTGTTTTGGTGTACAAATTTAAAATTTACCAAATAAATGTCAAAATGGATTTCTAAATTTAAATCTTGACGAGGAGGTTTATATGGAACAACCCATAGGTTTTTTATTTTTGGGGAATGAGTCTAAGGTATATAGGCTTGTTAGCTCATTATATGGTTTTAAGAAAGTACCTAAATAAAGGCATTAGGGAATGACGTTTATTAAAACGAAGAGGTTTATATCCTATGCTTTTAATATGAAGGAGATTAATAAATTAATTAGTATATAATGAATACAAGTATTTAAAAATGATGGGGTATATGTCGTAAGTCAATCCTATTATATTGAGAAAGTATTTGATAGGTTTTAACATTTAAAATTCAAAGAAGTAAGTACATCATCTGATCATAGTTTAAAACTTGGAAAGAATAAAAGAATAAAAATAAGTCAATTAGAATATGTTAGTGTGATAGGAAGTTTAATATATGCATCTTCATGCACCACGACAGATATATTGTTTGTGGTAAGTAAGTTAAGTCAATTTACTAGTAATTCATGTACAGAACATTTGAATGCAATTGGAAGGGTTTCGGCATACTTGAAAAAGACCAAAAACACGTGTCTCTAATATTTTAACTTTCATGGGATAATTAAGGGATACTTGGATGCAAGTTGGATCACCAGTTTAGCCGCTAACAAATCGATTACAAAGTGGGTGTTCACTTTTACAAGTGAGGTTGTTTTATTGGGATAAAAAATAAGCGTGTATATCTTATTAAACTATGAAGGCTAAATGGTTGAGTTATATCTTATTTGATATACCATTCACCTCGAAGATAAATATGACAATATAAATATGTCATGATAGTCAATCAACATTAGGTAGAGCATGCAATGGAATCTATAATGGGAAGTTAAAAATATATAAATCTAAGACATCAGTATGTTGGAAATTTAATTCAAAGTAGAACTATATATTAGTCCCATACGTATGCTATAATGAGAACTTAACATATCAATTTACCAAATCATTAGCTCGAGAAACAGAAAATTCTACATCTAAAAGAATGAGACTAAAACTCTTGAAATGATATTTTATAAGCAATGACCACTCAATTTGACTATTAGAATCCTAAACATCGAATTTTCAATGGACAACAACAAGTTGTTCATAAAAGGTTCAATATATATATATTTAGAGTTCTATATGTAATGTGCATGTTATATGTTTGTCATTATCGTGGAGGTACACACTCAAATGAACTATTAATTTAATTAAGTCTATATGTCATATGTGTTCTGAAGATAACAAAAATATTTTAAAAATTTTACCTATGATAATTTAAGGATGGTGTCGTCTTTCACAAGAGAATGAGTTTCTTTCAAGTAATGGTTCGTGAAACGGATAGAGCACACTGCCAAAATAGTTCTAAGTAAAATATGGACAAATATTTTGATAAAACAGTTGTATGCGTCAGATCGTCGGATAGGTCAAATAGGAGGTTGGTTCACATTTACGACTACCAATATTTTTTTATTTAACTTTATTATCTTTACACTAAATTAAAATTCAAATCGAAAAATATTTTTCTTTATACACAAGATTTCCTTCAATGAGAATATAATAAATGAAATTTAATCAAATAGGGGATTATTAGAAATGTTTATTAAATATGGTTGATCTAAAAAGAAGTTCAAATCATCATAGTTGGTGAATCGATGACAATCTTTGACAACCATTCTAAATAAAGTGAACTTCGTCGCGAAAAACCAAATATCTGACCGTGACGAAGTGATCATGACATACTATTGGAATTTCGGCCCAATGCTCATTGTTTTCATATATATTTCAACTTCGGCAAGATGAGCCAAATAGATGATCACGACGGAGCGGTCATGCCAATCCAACCAGAATTTTGGCATAATAATCGTCGTGATCAGACTCATATTGAACGAGGTGAATTCTATTTTGCCGCGACAAATTTTTACTCTGCCGTAGCGGCCTTCTACTCGTTGTGATCCGCTCCAATTTTTTTTTTTTAAACTGTAGTTTTTTAGTTATTTTCAAATTTTCAAAAATTATCAAGTTCATGGAGTTCACCGAACTTCAAACATTGTGCATTTTTATAATATTGGTGCTTCAACAAAATATTTCTTAAATCGATGTGGCTTTACCTAAATATTTATGAATAATTACAATTTTTAAATACTTCTATAACTAGATATGTGTTTCAAGAACAAATAACATACCATTTCAAAATATTCAAAACTCTCTTAAAAACAAATTTGTTTTCTAATATCTTACTTCAGCAAATTTGATCTTTGATTTCACACTGCGTTTATCAAGTATTAAAAAACTTATTATATTAAAGAAAATCCATAAAAATATCTAAATAATTAAGTGAACCGAAATATCATGTTCGGAAAGCAAAACAATTTACGTGTCTCAAACATTCAAAATTTCTAAAAACCTTCATAATACTTTACGATAAAACTTTCATTACCTAAATATCTTTAGGTATATATTTTCAATTCTATTTTCTAATATTATATTTGGCTAACCATATTTATAAAAAGAAGATTAACAATAATTATAACTAATCATATTTTAAAATTATTATATCTTTAAATAATTATATCCCGACTTTATTTTGATCTTTCCTTATGTCACCCAAAGGAATTTTAAGATCATGTAGACATGATATTTTGAGTTATATAATTTTTGTCTTCATTGAAAATAATCTAAAATAAAAATAAAAACATTGGCTAAAATTAATCATGTTCGTATCGATTTCATCCAACTATAATTAAATTTTTAATATATATTAAGGAGATGTATTAAATTCATTGTATTAGGCTCTTTAGTCGAGACTATTATACTATAGATGGTGGTTTAAATCCTTTATAAATAGACAATTCCAATTAATAAAAAAATATAGCCGTATTTTGTTTCTATATTATTTATTGTACTGGTGGACTGTTTTTTCCGATATCCGGTAAATACGAAAAAATTGTTGTCTTTTTTTTCGCCAAGCTATTACAAATATTTGTAGTCAATATAAGAAATGAGAACTAGATAAATAAAATTTTGATTAAGATTTTGATTTTGGTTTATATTTTATGTTGGATTTGATTCGATTTGGTTTGCGGTTAGGATATCAATTGATTTTGGTTTCGATTAGCGTTTGGACTCTATTTGAAATTTGATATTCGTTTGGATTTGATTCTGGTAGCGAAGTGGAAATAGAAGAAACAGACAACGATAATACTCTAACCGTAAGTTAGAGAATTAAAGAGACTCAGAATAATAATTCTCAAAATTCAATTAATCAAAGTCTGACGGTAAAATAGGGTATATAAGATGCTTTATATAGCACTATCCAAAACCCTAATTCCAAATAAGGGAAATTACATAAATGTTTTAAATTAAAATAAATAAATAAAATTAACGCTAAAATATTAAAACTAGTTTTCGGAGGCTTTGCATGTCGAATCTGGGTATCAAACTTTGTGACAAAGTCACAAATTTTAAATCTGACGGGCTCGTCGAAATCTTGGATTTGAGTACCTGTTTGACCCAATTCCGATACCTGGGCAAGAAACCAGTTTGTTCGCAGTCTTCACTACATCATCTTTCCCCGGTTTGGAAGAATTCGACCTCGAATTTGGAACGCTAAAACATTGACAGAACTGCAAAAACATTGGCGTATTCACCGTTTATTTTAACTGGTACCAACGTAAGGGTGTAAGAGGTGAGAATTTGAATGTTGCAGCTCTTGTTAGGAAGTGGTTTCTCAGCTTTGTCCATCTTTACCATGTTATTGACATTACTGTGTTCAGCAATAACAAGATATACTCCACCCACTTGTTTTATGTCTATTTTTTCAACCCATTTACTAAGCACAACATCACTCTTGCGTGTGTAAAAAGTTGTTGTCTTTTCAGTTCCAGACTGTGCTTGTTGTATCACATCAAAACCCTTGGAGAAAAGAACAATTCCTCTTTGTTGAATAGTAGATGGCTTCTCAAGTTCTTCAGAGTATATTTATGCCAACAAATTCAAAACACTGCAATCTTCTATTTTTAACTTGTAACACTTTCTTTTATTTCCCCAACCATCACACAAAAATCCTCCAGGTTCTATTACAAAACCTAGTCTTTTATCCATTAAAACACTATTCTTTTCTTTTATCAATTTATTCATAATCTCAAACACAAAAATATCATCTTCCATTTTTCCAATACGACAACATGTATCCACTGAAAACCGAATCAAAGGTTTAATTTTAGGATAACATAAAATACCTAGAAGATGCATCTCCACAAAAAAATTTGCTAGTTTGCAGTGCTTCTTCAATAGAAGGTCTGAAACGATGTAGTCTGGTGTATTAAAGCCTGAGACAATATCTCCATCTACAAGTTTCTCCTCAATATCAATTAGATCTTCATCATCCCAATCATCATCATACGCATCGTAGACTTGTTTGTCAAATACCGACCCAAATACATCTTCAAAAATATGTGTATCATAGACTGGCTTGTCAAATACAGAGTCAGACACAGTTTTAGCATCACAACTAAGATCGGCAGCTGGTGCAATTTGAGCATGAAACTCCATAACTGGTGGTGGTTTTGGAGACATTACTCTAGATGACACTAATATAAACTTGATACCATCTTTCACAAAACTGTATCGATTTGTTCTACTATTATAAGTAGAATTTCTCTTAAATCTCCATAGACGTCCTAAAACTAGATGGCAAACGTCCATAGGAACTACGTCACACCACGTTGTATCTTTGTAATTACCAACAGAAAATGCAATTTGACACCGTTTAGAAACTGTTACCTCAGTGTACTCTATCAGTCCTGACAGTATGTACGGGTATGGAAGAGCTTCAGTCTTCAACGCCAGTTTCTGAACAGCCTCCTCTTAAATCAGATTCTCATAGATATCTGAATCAATTACAAATTTGCAAATTCTTCCTTCAATTGTGCAGGTAGCCTGGAAGATGTCGTTCTCTATTCTAGCATTCAAATCAAGAGGTACCCGGAACATGATTCATGTATCTGCGTAGCATGAATTGTTGGGCTCTGATACCAATATGGTAGCGAAGCGGAAATAGAAGAAACAGACAACGATAATACCCTAACCCTAAGTTAGAGAAATAAAGAGACTCGGAATAATAGTTCTCAAAATTCAATTAATCAAATAATAATTCTCAAAATTAAATTAATCAAAGTCTTGCGAAATAGGGTATATGATGCTCTATATAGCACTACCCAAAATCCTAATTCCAAATAAGGAAAATTACATAACTGTTTTAAATTAAAATAAATAAATAAAATTAACGCTGAAATATTAAAACTGGTTTTTGGAGGCTTTACATGTCGAATCTGGGTATCAAACTTTGTGACAAATTCACATATTTTAAATCTGACGGGTTCGTCGAAATATTCGATTTGAGTACCTGTTTGACCCAATTATGATACCTGGGCAAGAAACAAGTCTGTTCGCAGTCTTCACTACATCATATTCATTTTGGTTTATTTGGATTTCGATTCAGATTTTCATTTGAGATTGATATTTGGATTTGGATTGTAATCGGATTTTGATGATAACTTGACTTAGATTTGGTATTTGGTTTTAGTTTTGATTTTGGATTTGGATTTGAATCTGAATTTGGTAATGTTGTTTGCAATTTGGATTACTTGAAATTCGGTATTTAGTACTTGGTATTTGATATTTGATTTTGTTAACAAAAGAACAAACAAAAAGAAAATATAAAAGTGGCAAGGGTTTAGTTATTAGAAAGCATACATATTACAAAAAGTATAGGTTTTTATTTATAGATTAAAAAAATGAGCTAATCGGGTTGGGCTTAATATCTCTAAAACCCTGTATCAAACTCACAATGCAAGAGACACATTGAGAGTATATAAAAAATAAAATGAAACTGAGATACTCACATAACATTTGTAAAAAAATCTGCAACTTGTGTTTCTTTGCGAAGAACTTCGCAAGTTGCCTTCAATCTTTAAAACTTCTTCATACGTCATCTTTACATCGCTCACAACCAGTTACAGGGACTTATCGTAATCGAATCAAGAAACCTAAAAGGAACAAAAATACTTCAACCAAAGGAATGGACCCAAATTTCTTGAGAAACCAGAGATACACAAGGAAACACAACAATTAGGCACTTGAGAACTCTTGTGATGATGAGTAGAAATTTTTATATTTTTCACATCTTCTTGATAAATCTTCTTCAAGTACTCTTCTTCACGCATTAGCTCATATATTTTATCTATAAATAAGAACCTATACTCTTTGTAATCTATATGCTTTCTAATAACAAAACTCTAACCAATTTTATATTTTCTTTTTGTTTGTTCTTTTGTTAACATGGTATTAAAGCTTAGGTTAAGATCTTGAGTTCAAGTTTTTGTGTCTTCCTTTGTGCTGGCAGGAAGTTGTTTTAGCTGCTCGTCGGAAAAAAAATTCAGTTTTCGGATCTGGTGGTTGCAGCCACAATCAACAGACCTGATCAAGAGGCAAACATTGTCGTTTTTTCCTGAATTTCGGACAGTGTGTTCGAGACATCTAATCTTTCAATTTGATATTCTTCACATATTCTTGATAAATATTCTTCAAGTACTTTCTTCACGCATATTCTTCAAGTATTCTTCTTCGCATTTATTCTACCTCGGTATCTTCTTCAACCAAATATTCAATTCAAACATTAAATCTATATCAAATCCCCAATCCTAAATCTCAAACCTCCAAGCCTAAGTTTCAAACCTCCAACCCTAAATCTCATATCTCCCTCTTTCAAACTCTTTATGCTTATTACCGCATTGTTAGTTTGTTATACAGAATAAAAACCAAAATTTAATCTCAAACCAAACAACAAACTCCAAAACCATAATGAAAGCCAAAATTAAAACAAAACACCAAAACCAAAATCGAAAGCCAAAATCAAAACAAAACGCCAAAACCATAGTTGAAGCATCAAAACCAAAACCAAAAATCGAACACTAATCTCTAAACTCCAAACTAAATCCAAATCAAAATCCAATCCAAATGAAATATAAACACCAAACGGATCCAAAAAAAATCCAAATAGCAAACGAATCCAAATAAATCTAAACGACGAACGCGGATCTAAGCAAACGTCATACAAAATATGTACCAAATGAAATCTAAAAACTAAATATCCTAAAAGAATCCAAACGACAAACGTCGATTTAAGAAAACGTCAGACATAATCAAACGTCAAACAAAATCTAACACCAAACGAATCTATACCAAATCCGAATCCAAACAAGATCTATACCAAATTCAATACTAAATCCAAATACCAAATCAAAACAAAATATATATCAATTCCGAATCAAACAAAATCTATACCAAAATTAAAATCGAATTCACGGTTTTACCAACAAAAATATTGCATTATTCGAGTAGCGTTTTCTTCTGAAACATAACACCAAATCACAATCCAACCGTTCATAGTGAACGATTAGATGTTGCGAACACATTGTTTGAAATTCAAAAGAAAAAAAAACGACACTACTTGCCTTTCGATCAGATCTGTTGCTGGGACTGTACACTAGATCCAGAAACCGAAAATGTTATCTCTTTTTTCCCGACGGCCAGATAAAACAACTGCCCACCGACACATCTAAAAACACATAAAATTGAAGACAGTTCTGTTTTTATTTATTTATAAAGCATACATATTACAAAGAGTATAGGTTCTCATTTATAGATAAAACATATGAGCCAAGTGGACTTTAGCCTAATATCTATAATAGGTACTTGGTATTTGGGTGTGAGTTTTAGATTTGGGTTTTTGATTTTGTATTTGGATTTGTTTTTTATTTTGGATTTGGTTTTGGTTTTGGATTGAAATTTGAAATTTGAATAATTCATTTTATATTTTGGGTTTTGGAATTTTGATATATGGAGTTAAAAATTAGAAGGAATTTAAAATATGAAATTTGGAACATAGAAATTAAAAATAAAAACATAAAAAATTATATTTGACATTAAAATTGAGATTTTATATTGGATTATAGATTTGGCTAAAAGAAATTACAAGAAACTTAGAGAAGAAGAAAAACAATAAAAATGATATATATATATATATATATATATATATATATATATATATATATATATATATAGTCGAGGTAAAAACGTTTGAAAAATAATAATAAAAAAATGATGTTCGAAAGTTTTTAAATATAATTTAAAAATCAAAAGCAACTCACAAACACTCGATCAATATTTTTTCGTTTTTTATAACAAACTTCCGATATTTATTAACATTATATATGTTTTGTTGGTAAGTTATGATGTTAAATTAACATGTAATAAAGTCGATCGAAATAAGTCTTTATGTATTTGTTTGTTGTACGTTTTATTTCCGTGGCATGTGAACTGCTTTCTATTAAAAGGAAAAATAAACAAAACTTTGTGAATATAGTTGAATTTTTATTTCAATCTCTCTTTTACTCTGGGAGTAGGTGGTCTTGCCATTTATAGATAGGGGACAACTTACCTTATGCTCATTCGTTAATTTTTTTTTTCTTTTCTATACCACCACCAGATCACACACCGTTTCATAGGATTGGGAGAAAATTATAAATTTATATTAAAGAACTCTTTATATAATATCATACAAAGATTAGATAGCATGTATAATGCAGTGCCAAATTTATGGAGGCAGCCAGTTCAACTTTTTTTTTTTAATTTAGATATTATTAAAAGTTTGAAATAATCAATTGAATAATTAAAATATCAATATTAAAAAGTAGGATGATTAATTTATTATTTATTGATTTTTTTTTTCCACGGAAGAAGAACGTTTCGTGTTGGATATTTAGGTGTGTGTTTTATATTTTAAGATTTTTTAAACGATTGCACACCTTTGTTCTTTAAGGTTACCGACCGTATTTTTTTTTTTACAATTAAGCACCTCTCTTATGCAGGAGGGCTACAATTGATTAAATATATCCTTTTTACTAGCCAATTTTATTAGTCATTTGTCTTTATCCTCCCGGTTCGTGTTCTAAATGAGCTTTCACGACTCTTCAGAAGATTCTTCTAGTCTGGTCCTGAGATTAAGATTAGTGGCGTTAAAATGGCTTGGGGCAAGATCACTTTACCCTAGATAAATGTGGCTTTGAGACCCTGAAACCTCAAATTTTGGAATCAAACGGTCGCCCTTTAGAGTATTCGGTCCATCTTTACTAAAAATCCTACGTCGATCTAGACCAATTGGATTTTATTGAGAAGATAAAAGATAAAAAATCTTTGGATCCTCCACTTGGGCTCCTCCGCGAGTTGGGGGTGACAGAAAATTCTCAAGCTCGGAACTCTTGTCGCTAGCCTTTATAAAGTCTCTGTTGGAAATGGCTCTTCTATTTCTATATGATACAATCTATGGTTATTTACTTATTCTACGGTTGACCATATCTTGATCGATTGTTACTTCACGAGACCTATTTGGGAGGTCACTTCACGGAAAATTGATATCCCATACCCTCTTCTGATTGGTCCACCTGGGTAACCATAGCCAACTCCTGGACGCCCTCTACCAATGGGCATGACCACCTCTGTCACACAACTTTCTGCGCTGTGATATATTATGTTTGGAAGGAGAGAAGCGCGAGGATCTTCATAGAGACTCAGTCGTTAGGTTCGGAGATTGCCCATCATATTTTGTTTGACCTTCTTTACAGATTTGACGGCATTGGGATCTCATGGTCTAGATAGCTCATGTTTTTTTGCTTTGATTATTTATTTAATCAATTCTCCGTTTTTGACTAGGTGTTCTTTTGGTTAATCATGTTGCAAGAACATGCCTTGAAATTTATGCAAACATTATTTCGTATTAATATTATTGTTTTTTATACCCAAAAAAAATCAACTCTAATAAAATAATATTAAAAAAAGTTTAAAAAAACTTAATTACCCAAATATAATTAATTCTAAATAACTTCAAACACTTTTAATATTTCATAAATTGTTATAATTTTGTATAGATTTCAAAATAAAAGAAAATATGAAAAACTAATATTTTGAATTATTACTTTATTCATATTTATATTATATTTAATTATAATATATGCCGATATAGAATCTAAAATTATTTTTCTATAAATATCAAAATAAGTATATCTAGTCAATTTTCAAAAGTTGAATACAAACATGAACTAAGAAAAACAATTATCCTATTTAAGTATTAAATATATTTAAATCTCATATATATCTTGAACTATTTTTTTTGTTTTGCTTTCTTTTCCTATTCAAATTATTCCACGTTTCAAAAAATAACTCATTAGACATACTACTCGTATTGACTCCATATTTATTCTTCCTTTGAGAGTCCTAGAAAAACTCTCCCCAAACCTCCACTTACCTCTGGTTCGGCCATGAGATGAAAATCTCAGGTGCCAAGGTGGCATAGACTTTTGTTATAGTGTCCTTGTTGGAGGGCGATCTTGAGATTCTAGATTTAAAAACGTAGAATCACGCGACAGTTCTTTAGTATATTTGGTCCATCATTAGCAAAAATTACAACTCTATCCAGAGCGATTGGATTAAAATTGAAAAAAAAAGTTAAAAACAATAACTTCTGGAATATCTCCAATGGATCCACCCCTTCCTGGACTTGGAGGAAACGTTTATCCATTAGGCTTCTTGCCATTAATTTTTTCATGGTGGCTATCGCAAATGGTAAGAATACCTCTTCCTGGTTTGACACCTGGCTACTCTCCACCTCCCTTGCATCTCACTACGGTAATACAATTATCGACGATTTAAGGTTAGGTAAGAACCTTAATCTCTCTGACTTTATC
Source organism: Limnanthes douglasii subsp. nivea (assembly GCA_036936605.1). Lineage (NCBI taxonomy): Eukaryota > Viridiplantae > Streptophyta > Magnoliopsida > Brassicales > Limnanthaceae > Limnanthes > Limnanthes douglasii. The sequence goes on along the minus strand of JAUPFV010000004.1, from coordinate 24,285,677 downwards.
TCCGAAGGGAGATGAATATGGCCTCACAACTGAAGATTCGTCAGTGCTAGCAACAGAAACAACCTCATTGCAGTTTATAACATCATACTCTCCCTTCCTCCACCAACTCGGCTACTCATTTCAGGGAAACTCCAATGCATGTTATCAATGTTAGTAATGAATTTTGTTTGTTTTCACATACAAATTTGGGATGTTATTCCTTTTACATATCAATATAAAAAAAATTATAAAACAAACAACAAAACCTTAAAATATTTAAAAGCTCACAAACTGTAATTTGTTGGCTTAAAAAGACCAACATTCTTGAAGTCTTTGACGTCTCAGATGATCGAAATACATAATCAAACTCTGAAAATTGAAATTTTGAAATATAAATAAAAGCTATAAATTTATTAAACAACAAAACATATTATAAATGCATAAATCTATAATTCGTTATTAGAGAGATTGAGTTTCTTGAAGATGAAAAAATATGAAAATCAATTGAGATGAAAATTGTGTGTTTTGTGTGGAGTATTAGGGATTGTTCATGAAGACGAGTTTATTGTTTTAGTAAGGCATTGTGCGTAGTTTTTTAATTACTAAAAATATCTAACATAGAGATTAAATTATCCCTTAATATTTAGATTTTAAATATTTGTGTACTACTTTTCAATATAATCATTATAAAAAAAATATTTATTTTCTTTTTGAATAATATTGATTTCTCTTGCAGGCAAATAAATATCTAACATAAAATTAAATCATCACCTAATACCAAATTTTTAAAATAGTTTCATACTATTATCCTATATAGATAAAATTTATATTTTTATAATTTTTTTTGGATATAGGTCTCTTTATTTATATATTTTTTAATATTATAAATCTTATTTTTATATGATATTCAATTTTTTTTCTATTATTATTGATCTCGCCCCATGATCTTTTTTTTCTTGCGCTATTAATTTCTCATTAATTCATTCATATGTTATATTTTTTTGATTTTGATTTTGATTTCATTTTATTGGTATCAATGTTTTTTTTGCTTTTTAAGTTTATTATTGGAATAATTTTGTTTGTTTGTTTGAGTTCATTGTTATTCTTGATGGTTTGATGTGAGTTTATATATATGCTTTGTTAAGGTAATCTATTATTTATTGATATATATTATTAATTTAAAAATTAAAGATAATTTATTATTTTAATAGATCAGTACGATAGGATAGAGACATCAATAGTAAATAAAATACTAACGATGTAGGATAAAAACATAATATAAAAAGACTGATATACTAACATATCGCTCCAACTCCTGATGGTTTGATGAGAAGCATCAAGAGTTTGTAAACAAATAAAAAATGATGTGTTCTATCTGAATTTTTTTGCAAGTTTCCTTCAATCTTTAAAATAACTTCAAACGAATTTCGAAGGTCATACTTTTTCTTCACATCTTTTTCATACGCCTTATTCAAATACTATTCTCCGCACAAGTATTCTCCTTCGCACCTACCTCATCATCTTCTTCAAGCAAATATTCATTTTTAGACTTTAAACCCTCAATCTTAATTCCCAACGTTCCAATTATAATTCTCAAGTCATCAATTCTAAACTCTATATTCATGATTCAGAATTTTTATTTCTAACTCCAAATTTTATTTCAAATTGTAAATCTAAAATCACCATATTTCAAACTCCAAACAAAATCCAAATGTCAAATAAAATCGAAACGCCAAATATCCAAACGAGATCCAAATGAAAAATACCAATTTAAACAAACGTCATACATAATCTAAACTCCAAACAAAATCCAAACTATAAACTCCGATCTAAAAAAACATTAAACAAAATTCAAACGACTAAACAAATGTGAGACAAAATATAAATGACAAACAAAATTCAAGCACCAAAATAAAATCCAAACGACAAACACCGATCTAAACAAACGTTAGACAGAATCCAAACGACAAACAACATCCAAACACCAAATGAAATCTAAATGAAAAACATTGATATAAACAAACATAAAAAAGAATCCAAACACCAAAACCAAACACCCATACCCATATATCAAATCCAAATCCAAATGCGAATGCGAATCTAATTTCCAATTATAATAAAAATTAAAATCAAAACCAAATTGAATACAGTATTTTACCAATAAAAATGTTGTAATGTTTTAATATATATGTTTCTCTTGAACCGTAGCACCAAATTATAATCCAAATTTTCATATTGAAATATTAGATTTCCCGAATACATCATCCATAATTCAGCAAAAACTGATATCGTTTTCTTCACATTTCTTTTACCTCATCAACTTTTTCAACCAAATATTCAATTTGAATATTAAATATCAAATTCTTATTTAAATATTAAATATTAGAACATCAACTGATATAAATCTTTCAACTTATTTTGATAACCGCAATAAGATTCACGTTTCTAATTGCAAACATCACTACCTTCTATGACAAAACCAATTGCAAGCCAAAAGGCCAAATGGAATTGGAGAATAATAATAACGAGAGGTATAAGAGGTTTTATTCCCTCACCTACTGCGACTATGGTCATAAAATATGTGAGTTCTACTATTTCATTGATGATATAAAAATATTTTATTTATAATGGAGAGTTGTTGGAATTCTTCGAATATCAAGGTATCCTTAAAGATTGAACCTTTACTGTTCATAATGAATACATTACCTTCTCATATGTTCTTACTTGCCACTGTCTTTTAATAGTCTTGTGTTCTTATTCTTCTCAAGCATATCAAAGCCAAGTCCTAGCTTCTTGAAGTGGCTAAACTTCATGCTCAAATAGGTAGCTTTTTTACTTTTGCACCTGCATATGAAATTTTTCAAATGAATTATGAAGAAGATAAACTTCAACCTCCACAACTTGTTTATTAAGTGTTGAATTCAGATGAACTAAATGTTAAGCTTTAAGTGTTAAATTCAGCACCTCATGTCATATTAGATGGGAATTTGTTATCTTAACATGAGAGATTTCAGATGAACTTTAATCCCATCATAATAGCTGACATGTGTAAAGTTCTTTACTTAACCCTTTGGTTAAATAATCAGCTATTATATTAAGTTTTGACAAACTCCACTAATATAACATCATGCGTGATACTTCACGAATCATGTTATGTCTAACACCTAAGTGTCTAGACGTGCATTTGTAAACTTGTCTACAAATATTTTCCAAATGAGCCTCACTATCAAACCTGATAGATATAGGTGATATCGGTTTGGACCACAGTGGAATCTCAAATATCAGATTTCTTAGTCACTCAGCTTTTTTATTAGTTGTTGTTAATACAACAAACTCATATTTCATTGTTGAATCAATAATAAAGGTTTGTTTTTTGGAATCCTAGGAGACAGAACCTCCCCCATGAATAAACACTCGTCAAATTATGGAAGAATAATCTTTCATATTGGAAATATAACTGGCATTTGAGTAACTTTCAAGAATCGAAGGAAATATTATATAAGTCAAACCATAATCTATGGTTCTTTTCAAATACTTGAATACTTGATTTAAAGCTTGCCAATGATGTGAGCTAGAATTGTTAGTTAGCTACTAAGATTTTTAACAACATATATAATATCCAGTCTAGTGTTAGTCATGGAATACATAAGATAACTCGTGGCTCTTAAGTATTCAAGTTGGGATACTATCACACCTAGAATCTTAATACTATGACCCATAGGTGCTCTCCCATTTCCTTTGTCTCAAAACTAGTAGACGAGAATTTCTTAGTTTCATCAACTTGATTTTGGTTAGTATCAAAAATTAACATGGCATCCACATATAGAAAAATCATAACTCATTTACCAAAAACATAAAATTTACTATATACACATTTGTTTGCTTAAATTATAATAAAACTAATAGACAATAGTCATTATCAAAAAAAAAACATGTCAATATTTTGGTGTTTGTTTGAGACCATACAAAGATTTATTCAGCTTGCATACCTTGATTTCACAACTACGCATGACAAACCCTTCTGATTGTTTCACATAAATCTCCTCATCAAAATCACCATTCAAGAATGCAGTTTTCATATCCATTTGGTGAATCACCAGATTGTATACTGATGCAAGTGCTATCAACAATCTAATAGTGGAAATCCTAGCAACATGAGCATGGGTATCAAACAAGTCAATTCTCTTTTCCTAAAACCTTGGATAACCAATATGGCTTTACACCTTTCAATGGTATCATCTAATTTCATTTTCACTTTGAAAATCCATCTATTTATTAATGATTTACAAGCATGAGGTAAATCAACCAATTCTCATGTATTATTGTGTCTGATAGAAGCTATCTCATCTTTGAAAGATTTTTTCCAAATCATGACATTTGTTGATGTCATAACTGATAAGTCCGAATGTTGCTACCTCTCCGGACGGGGACAGTTCGGACTAAGATCACCAGACCGGACAGGGCAGTTCGAACACCTAGCCCATTGGACTGTTCGAACTATGACTAAAGTACTTACAAACCTAAACACTTCTTGACTAAGCTGCTTGCTCTTCTACTAAAAGCTCATGGGTCCTTGAACATGACTCGGGTCCATTAAACATGACCCAAAAGCCCATAAAGCCCAAATACAAGGGTATAAATACCCAACCACCCGCATTAAATATGGGTAATGAAAATTAAATACAACCAGGCTTCTCAATTCTCCCTCTACTCTCTACTCAAACATTAAACATTTACCAACCTTCACAAACTCTAAACAAATTACAAAATTACCCTCAGACGAAAATTAACCACACCAAATTGGCGACCACAGTGGGAGCACGAAGGTTCCTGAATCGAGCATTCGAAACCAACCAAAAAAATCAGTCCGGATGAATCCGGACGTCCCGGAGGTACCACCAGCTTTGCTTGAAGTGGTGGGTGAAAACGATGAATACACTATCGAGGAGCGCGATAGGTTAAAAGGCGAGATAGAAGCTCTGAGGTCAGAAAAGGAGAAGATGGGCATGAAAGAAAAGTTAAAAGCATCAGTTTCTCATCACACCGATAACCCTAGAGAGCATGAGCCTTCAAAGACTCATGTGAGTACAAAAAAGACTCATGCCAACTCTAAAAAGTCTCACCGGTCTAAGCCAGTGGATATTTCTGACTCAGACTCAGAGTCTTCTGATAGCTCCTCGGATGAGGAAGGAGTTGAAGAGTCCTTGTCCTCTAGCAGCGATGAGGGCCGAACTAAAAAGAAGCAAAAGTTGATCAAAAATATTCAAGGAAAAGGGATAGACATGGGAAATTGAAGAAGAATATTGGCAAAGGGTCATCTTACAGCCGGAGGCATGTAGATAAGATGCTGATGGATCTTTTTTCCTTCCACGATGAACCATGTATCTTTCCAATTCCCAATGAGGATATTGTGTTCAGTCGTGGCCGAAATTGGAGACAATCTCCATTGTCTTCCAAAATTATGTCTGGAAACCTCCCTAAGAGGTTTGATAGCACTAAAATAGAGAAGTACGATGGCAATACTGATCCGGACAACCATTTGGAGAAATTTAAAAACTTCATGATGAACTTTGATAATGATGACAAGCTACTTTGTAGAGCATTCTCCCAATCCTTTACGGGGAGTGCTCTAAAATGGTATAACAGCCTACCACAAGGCTGCATCAAGAATTTTGATACCTTTTGGGTGGCCTTTCGAAGGCAGTTTGTTGGGAGTAAAGAGTTGAAGGGCAATGGGAAACAATAATCCATTGTGCCCAGGAACCGAACGAATCATTGGAAGAATACATAAGTCGTTTTGTAAACACCAAGAATGGGCTGGCTGATTGCTTCGAGCGAGTAGCAATAGCATCCTTGAGACAGGGCTTAAACCTTGGAAATTTGGTTGATTCAGTGACCAGAAAGAAAGCCATGACTTGGGGAGGTTTTCTGAATCAGGTTGGAAAGCAGATTAACGTTGATGAAACGAAGAAAACTAGGGTGCACAGACAGGTGAGGTCTACCCCGGTTGCACCAAACCCCAATCAGAATCAGTCCGGGAACAAAGCAAAGGAGACCGGACAGGGGCATAGCAGGGCTAAAGCTCAATTTCAGCCAGCTGCACCTGCTCAGAGTCAACAATCCAGAAATAAGAGAGGGCATTGGGTTCAACCGGAGTGGTTTGCAGAATTGAAAGAAAGTGTGGCCACCATTTATGATAAAACAAAGGAAGAGGTACACTATAGAAGACCGGCCACACTGCAATCTCCTAGAGAGCATCGTAATAACTCTTTCTGCCAGTATCACAATGATACTGGCCATACAACCGATGATTGTATAGCCTTGAAACAAGAAGTTCAGAACTTGATTGAAAGGGGAAAATTGGGGGCATATGTCAAAAGAAGAGGAGGTAATAGGCCTGACAATACTCACCGGGTTGGTCCAAGTAATGCTGCTCCGGAGGGAGCCATGGTTATAATCGAAAGGTTTGATGTGGAATCAGAATACTTGGATCCGGATCCAACTCGAAATAGAGTGGGTGCCATTGATGAATGTTCTAGAACAGTCTCCGGGGTCATTAAGTTTTTTGAGTCACTTACAATTTTCGGAGGGGATACTATGACGGCTCGTACTGCTTCTTCGAGGAAGAGGAGCGTTCATACTTTAGCTACCCAGCTAGAAGGAGGCATGACCTCCTATCAATTGCAAATTCCATTCCTCTTCATTGTTTTTGATGAAGATGACTTAAGAGATATAGATGGCCCTCATGAAGATGTTGTTGTCATAGGAGCATCCATTGGGGGCAATGACATAAGACGAATCTTGGTGGATACTGGAAGCTCAGCTAATATCCTCTTCTTAAACACTTACAAGAAAATGAAAAATCCAGTCGTAATTCAGCGTTCGAAAAGATCAATTGTGGGCTTTACTGGCAGCTCAGCAGATATGATCGAGGAGTTCGAATAGGAAGTTTTGTTGGGCAAGGGCCCTTTCAAGAAGATGGCGAGGATACTTTTTATTGTGGTAGATTGTCCCACTTGCTATAATGCTATTTTAGGGAGGTCTTGGCTCTCTAGGATGCATGGAGTGGCTTCGACAGTCCACCAATGTTTGAAATATGCTGTACAAGGACAAGTGGGAATTGTCTGAAACAGTCAAAAGGTTGCAAGAGAATGTTATGCTACAGCCCTGGCCCCCCGGACGTTGGGGGCAGTTCGTATCGACAAGCAATAGCAATTTGAGGGGCTTTCTGGGGGTGAGGGTGAAATTGATGACCCCAGAGAGACCCCTGGAGTATTAATACCAGTTGAAGAGGTTGAAACACATTCTTTAGAAGAAGGGAAAAGTGTCAAGATAGGGTCTAAAATGCCACCCGGCCTGAAAAATAAGATGTTAAAGTTCTTGAAAAACCATCAGCATGTTTTTGCTTGGTGCAATGTTGATGTTACTGGGGTTCCAGCTGATGTTATATCACATCACCTATCTGTCTGGAGAGATGTAGCACCAGTGGTACAAAAGCGAAGGGCTTTTTCCAAAGAAAAGGCTGATGTTATTGTGCAAGAAGTTGACAGGCTCACAAAGATGGGGCATATCAAGGAGTCTCAATATCCTTTGTGGACTGCCAATCCGGTTTTGGTGAAAAAGAAAATTGGCAAGTGGCGTATGTGCATTGACTTCACAGATCTCAATAGAGCTTGCCCAAAAGATTTGTATCCAGTTCCCCGAATTGATCAGCTAGTAGACTCCACCTCTGGGAATAAGCTGCTATCCTTTATGGATGCTTTCTCCGGGTACAATCAGATCCAAGTAGATCCGAAAGATCAGGAGCATACCACATTTGTCACTGATAGGGGTCTTCATTGCTACAAGGTAATGTCATTTGGGTTGAAAAATGCTGGGGCTACTTACCAGAGATTGGTGAACAAAGCCTTTGCTGATCAAATTGGAAGGAATATGGAAGTATATCGGTAACATGATGGTGAAAAGTATGGATGAGCAATTGCACTTAACTGACCTCCAAGAAACTTTTGCCAACTTGGTAAAAGTGAATTTGAAGCTAAATCCAGAAAAATGTGTATTCGGAGTGCAATCCGGGAAGTTCCTAGGTTATATAATAAGTGAGCAAGGGATACAGCCCGATCCGGACCAACTTAATGCTCTATTCCAAATGGAGCCTCCTCGGAATATTAAAGAAGTGCAACGATTGACGGATAGGTTAGCTGCTTTAAACCAATTTATCTCAAGGTTATCGGACAGATGCGCCCCGTTTTTTCAAACTTTGAAGGGTGCAAGGGGATTCGACTGGACCTCACAGTGTGATGAGGCCTTCAATGAGATTAAGAAACATCTGTCCTCTCCCAAAACCCTATTTAAACCAATTGATGGAGAGACACTCTTCGTATATTTGGCAGTTTCAAGTTGTACCATCAGTGCTGTGTTGGTAAGAGAGGTGGATAACTACCCTTATCCTGTATACTACATTAGCAAGAGCTTGATAGATGCAGAAAAGCGTTATTTAAATCTCGAAAAGTTAGCGCTAGCCCTGGTGATAGCTGCAAGGAAGATGAGGCCTTATTTCCAGGCTCATCCTATTATCGTCCGGACATCTTTTCCTCTGAAAAATGTTCTCCAAAAGGCAGACATTTCAAGTAGAATGACTAAGTGGTCATTAGAATTGGGGGATTTCGATATAGATGTTTCTCCCCGAACAGCAGTCAAGGCCCAAGCTGTGGCTGATTTTTTAGTTGAATTCCACTCTGACAGAGATTCGGAGCAGACTACTGAGATGAAAGACAAAAAGGTCTGGGTCGTCCGGACGGATGGTGGATCCAGCACTGTGGGATGTGGTGCAGGGGTGTGCTTGACTTCTCCGTATGGTGACAAAATGTGCCAGGCTATATGTTTTGCTTTCAGGGCTTCCAATAATGAGTCCGAATACGAAACAGCTATAGCTGGTTTAAAGTTAGCTTATATTTGTGGGGCTAAAAGGGTCAAGCTAATGAGTGACTCCCAGTTTCTTATCCATCATGCTCAAGGTCAATCTGAGGCTAAAAAGGAGCAATTAGTGAAGTATTTACTTCTTCTTAAAAATGAAGCACTCAAGTTTAAAAGCGTTGTTTATGAGCATATACCCCGGACAGAGAATGAATTAGCAGATTCATTGGCAACTATAGCTTACACAGAGTCATATCCATGGATCCATGTACTGGAGAGCCCCTCCATTCAACTTAATGTGGGTAAAGAGGAAGAAATTTTTGAAGTACAGGTGAAGCAACCTCAGGATTGGAGATTTCCTCTCCTGCAGTACCTCTCCGATGGCATTCTGCCTCCAAATAAAGCACTAGCAAGAAAAATGAAACACAAGGCTCGTGGTTTTATCATACTAAGAGACGTTCTGTATAAAAAGTCTTACAGTAAACCTCTTCTGCGGTGTTTGGGAGATGATGAGTCTCAAATAGTCCTCTCCGAATTCCATGATGGTGAGGGATCAACTCATTGTGGATTTAGGGCTTTAACAATGAGAGTTTTACTGGCCGGCTACTATTGGCCATCTATTATGCAGAATGCTAAAGAGCTGGTAAGAAGGTGTGATCTATGCCAGAGATATAGCAATGAAATTCATGTCCCAGCCATCCCTTTAGAGTCAATTTCTGAGCCTATACCTTTTGCTCGATGGGTGTTGGATTTAGTGGGCCCTCTCCCTATGGCGTCCGGAGGGCGCAAAACTATAATTGTTGCTATAGATTACTTTTCGAAGTGGATTTAAGCTGCCCCCTGGCAGGAACAACATCAAAAGCTGTCACAAAATTCATTGTATCCAACATCTGTTGCAGATTTGGTGTTCCACAAAAGATAACGACAGACAATGGGCCACAGTTCGACAATAGAGAAATGGAGAGTTTATGTGCCTCAAGGGGTATACAACATTTTTTCTCTTCACCTTTCCACCTACAAGAAAATTGTCAGGTTGAAGTGGCTAACAGAACTATACTGTCAGGTTTAAAGAAGAATCTGGAAGGAGCTGCTGGGAAATGGCCTAGCTATTTACAAGAGGTCTTGTGGGCCTACCGGACAACACCTGGGGCTGCAACACAGGAGTCACCCTTTGCCTTGGTCTATGGGATGGATGCAGTAACTCCCATAGAAGCAACTCTCCCATCATTTCGGGTTCACAACTTCTTCGAATGCGCTAACGAAGTGGCGATCAGAGGTCAACTTGACCTGGTAGAGGAAAGACGAGTTAAAGCTCACCTTAGAGCTGCACACTATCAGGGTTTGATGAGAAGCAGATTTGCTTCTAGAGTTAAAAGAAGAGATTTCCAGCCGGGGGACAAGGTATTAAGGAAAGTATTCTTACACACTAAAGATAAGCTGCTCGGCAAACTCGCCGCGACTTGGGAAGGACCTTATATGGTTGTTGAAAGGCTTAGACCTGGAACATATTGGCTAGAAGACAAGGATGGAAGAATTTTGACCCACCCTTGGAATATTGAACATCTCCGGATGTACTTGGAGTAGCATCTGTATAAATATTTACTTGTTTAAACATCCATGTAAATATTTGGGGGCATACTCTTTCCTACCCTGGTGGCGCGGGGAGGTTTTAATGAGGTGTCCGGGCTTTTTAATGAAATTCGATGCCTTCTTAAAAAAAATCCGAAGTATTCTTACTTTGTTTTTTGTCACACCATCCGGATTGAAGTAAAAGAATGATGACCACTTAAACATTTGTCATCGGAGAGCTTAAACATTCTCACTTTAGGCCATTTATGAAATAACTAAGGGCTATTTAAACACTAGCCACCAAAATTGAAACAAACTATGAAAGGATGTGAAAATTATGCAAAACAAGGATATTCATTGAAATAACTTAAGTGCCTTGGCCTTCCAAGGACTTTTAAATTGTCAAACAAAGTAAAGAATCTATCCGGTCAGATACCGGACACATTAACAAAAAGAGTGCCTTGGCCTTTCAAGGACTTTAGTTTAGATAACATGAAAAGTGAAAAAATAATTCATAATTCAAGACTGAGCCTTTGAAGATGGCTCAGCCTCATCCGTCTTCTTCTTCCCCTTGGGATCGTCTTTTTCTTCAGGAGGACCCTCCCCGACATTTTCTTCTGCCTCGTCAGAAGAGGAAGCACTGGAATAGTCGTGCAAGTCTCCGTCAGCCATGGTGTAAAAAAGGGAAGATCTTCGTACTCTACGTGAAGCCACAAATCTCCCAAATTCCTCTTCGGGAACTTCTCATGGAAGAGCAGGACCATGTCTGATTTCACCTTGGCATACATTTTCTCTTGAGTATCTATTACGTTGTTGGCATAAGCATCGATCTTGGCCTGGATTTTGGCCTCTTGCTCCCGCAGCAGATCAGCTTTCTCCTTTGCAGCCTCGGACACCGTGTTCTCAAGTGTAATCTTGTCATTTGTCGAGTTGTGAATGACTTGATTCTTGGCCTTGACCTCCTCTTTTGAAGAAGTGAGATCTTTCTCTACTCCGGACAACTTCTCCCGGAGCTCCTTGATAGTATCTTCCAGAGTAGCAACTTTGGTGGTCCACCCCTCTTGGTTCTTTTTCAGCTCCTTGATTGTATCTTCGAGGGTAGCAACTTTGGTGGTCCACCCCTCTTGGTTCTTTTTCAGCTCCTCGTTCTCCCCCTTTAAAATGTCAGTATGTTGAGTGGCAGTAAGAAGGTCATCGGACAGCCTCTCCTTATCAGACTTGATGTCTTTGATAATGTCTGCCTGACTTCGAACTTGCTTCTCCAACAAAAGCACCGGCTGAACACTACTTAATAAAGAGTGAGCTATAATGTCCCTTTCACTTGAAACACTAAAAGTCTTACCATTAAAAGTGACGGTGTTTGAAGTACTCGGAGGGGGGTAAGGCCCAGCAAAATCGTCTCTGGGGAGGTTGATAAAGTACTCACCAAGCCCACCAAGACCAGTGATGTCTACCTCATCAATTCTAAGACCTCCCCCTTCGACCTCATCAGTTTGAAAGTCACCAGGTATCTCCTCTGCTTGTGTTGGGTCAGTGGGATCAACGTGGGGGAGAGGCTCTGGAGGCCGGAGAGAAAGTTCATCACCCTTAGAGGTCTTCTTCTTCTTGGCCTCCCTGTCCTTGCTCTCAGCTCCCCGTTTACGGTCTCTTTTGGAAGCCCTTGGGGGTTTTGGGGAGTGAACTTCTTGCCTAACACTCTCCTGCTCTACCACTTCCAAGAAAGCAGCATCAATCTGGCTTGGGGCTGGCCCCTCCGGATTTGTTAAAACAGCTTCCTCCACCTCAGCAGGGTCCGCTCCACCTACCACTTTTTTGCCCTTCTTCTTTTTGCCTTTCATCTTACTCGGGGCCTTGGCCCGGCCTGGCAAGTAAAGTGTCCCATCCGGTTCATGTGTCCTCTTGAGCACTACATCCGGAGGGGGTTGAGTGGTGAGCTCTTCCCAAGTTAAGTCCCTCCGGCCAGTAGTGTTCCAGAGGTGAGACCTTGCTAAGTTTCCCCCCGTGAAAGCATCGTGGAACCGGTTTCCCCACCTTTCAACAGCCCAAGTGTTGATCTTGGTGCAAGTGGTCTGCCCGGACTTTAGATAGTCATTGAAGTCCTTGGGCAGTTCTGCTAAGAAAAAGACAAAGCCAATCAGTTTAAACAAATTTGATAAAAGAATAGATAAAAATATAAAGTATGAGCCTTAAAATCACTCCTCTATCTGCTGGTGATGAGACTTGGATTGACTCCGGCCTTGATTTTCTTCCCATTCTCCCAAGCACCACTTACGAACAAGAATTTAATCCTCCAATTCCTCTCCGACTTTAGCAGGTGATCCACTACTTTGAAGTTGTCCCCCATGTTGAAGTGATAAAAGGGGATATGGTGGTTTCTGCAGAGACTGGCCACAGCAGCAAACTCCTCCATCGGTAGAGGAATCCCGGAGAGCCTAGAGGCCATAATGCAAGCCATGAGGGTGTACCAAGCATTGAGACTCAGCTGGCTTGGACAGAGCTTTATCAGATGAAAGTATCTGACGATCTCTGGGTCCAAGGGAAACCTGAGCCCCCAGTTAAACAGCTCCGTGAAAATAACTATCTCACTCAGCTTGCAGTCTATGGGAGTTTCTGGGTTTATAGGGATTCTTATCTTCACGTTCTCCGGAATTCCCCACTTCGTACGCATCCGGCCAGCTCAGCTGTGTGGATGAAAGCGTAGTTGATCTTTTGCAGGGAAAGGAGATACTTAACATTGACCTTGTGAAAACAAGGCCCCACCTTTCCTTCGAGACAGTCCGGCAGATCCGGATGCCTCAAGCACAACTTTTCCTTGCCTTTATCTTTTTGGGCAGCAACAGCACTGCCAGTCTGTCTGGAAGGTTCGGACTCAAATAGAGCCTCTTCGATAGAATTTTCTATTATTTCCTCCATGATTGAGGAAGGGTTTTCAGTCGCAGTGGTGAGAGGGAGGTTTGGATTTGGCTCAGCCTGACTTCCGGCCTGATGAGCTTCGGTACTCTCCTGATTTCTAGTCTCTGGTTGGGGCTCTGTTGTGGACGTTTCTCTTCGGGGACTTGAGCCAGTGCCCTCCGGACCGGACAGCCTGTCCATGGGTGCCCTAATGGGTACTTCTGACCCAGTACTACTATCCTTGGCACCTGATACAGGGGTGCCCTTAGAAGCCTGCCCTTTGACCAGCCGGCCTTTTCTCCGATCAACTAACTTGTGAGGAGAGGTTTCAGCATAAGACCCCATTGCTAAAAATGGGGAGGGTTTTTTTAGGCTGGTGACTGTTAAACCTGGTTCAACAACGGGTTCCGACTCTTGAACCGAAGAACCTGAGATGATAGGGGAAAGACTGGATTGAAATAACCTCCTCGGTTTGACACCCTTTGTGGAGGAAGAACCCTGGTCTGACTCTGTGGGTGAAGTTACTGGTTCGTCGATGGGGGAAGCGGGTAAGCCTGCTGCAATGCGCCTTTCCCTTTCAACCTTTTGCGCTTTTTCTAATTTAGAGAGACTGAGCCACCCGCCTTTGATCAGAGCGTTCCTAGCCGTGAACATAAACAACATGAGTAAAAATTTGTTTTTGAGAGAAAAAGCTTTGAGGATTTGCAGAGTGAAAACGAAAGTGATGGTGAAACAGTAGAAAGTATTTCAATTTATAGTAAATCTCAAAAAGGAGTCTTGATTCCTAGGAGAATTCGAAAAGATTAGTAATGATTAAAAGACGGCGCTGATGTCACCCTCATTAATGAAGAGGTTGTTTTTCGAAGAAGGTGGGTGCGAAATTCAAGGTGAAAAAATGGCTGAAACAACCAACCAAAAAGTGACACGTGTCCCATGAACTCTGGCAAAAAACCGTTTGGATTCACAGAGTTTTTTCAGTCCGGATAAAGCCATAGCACAAGTCGAAAGACCTGTCTGGGTAAAACTGCCCCTGACATCGGACTGTTTTTCAGGTTTTTGGCAAAGGTATTTGAACAAACACCTAAAAAAAGGGCTCCTGATGAGTCTGAATGTTGCTACCTCTCCGGATGGGGACAGTTCGGACTAAGATCACCAGACCGGACAGGGCAGTTCGAACACCTATCCCATTGGATTGTTCGAACTATGACTAAAGTACTTAAAAACCTAAACACTTCTTGACTAAGCTGCTTGCTCTTTTACTAAAAGCTCATGAGTCCTTGAACATGACCCGGGTCCATTAAACATGACCCGAAAGCCCATAAAGCCCAAATACAAGGGTATAAATACCCAACCACCCGCATTAAATATGGGTAATGAAAATTAAATACAACCAGGCTGCTCAATTCTCCCTCTACTCTCTACTCAAACATTAAACAGTTACCAACCTTCACAAACTCTAAACAAATTACAAAATTACCCTCAGACGAAAATTAACCACACCAATAGCATCACTATAATTCCAATGATCATCCTCAATAATAAAATAATATTGACAGTTATACCATTCACCCTTATAAAGTTAAAAATCATATCCAAAAGACTTAGCTTTTCTAGCTCTAGTGTTTTTCCTTAGTTTGGAAGGTTTGTGTACAGAAACAGTACCACGTGATCCGTCTTCAGCTTAAACTGAGTTCATATTTATTGAGTTCTAAATTATATGTTTATGTCTTGGTATAGATGAAAATATATTTTTTTATCAAATATTGCATCTCTTGACTCTATAGTTTTTTTTTTCATTGACACAGAATCTATACGCAATAGAATGCTCAACATATCTAATGAACTGGGTTTATATTCATTGACTTCTATATTATATCTCCAGGTCTTGGTATAGATGAAAATATTCATCCAATATTACATCTCTTGAATTGATAAAGTTTTTCACCGATGCATAGAATTTATACGCAATAGAACAACATATCCAATGAAGATACAATATATACCTCTTTCACCCAAGTTTTTCATGTTGGGTTCAGTGAGCCTTACAACTGTTCTACAATGTCAAACTATTAGATAACTCAATGTTGGAGACTTTTTATACCAAATCTCATATGAGGTTATCTTATTCCTTTTAGTATGGATTATATTCAATAAGTAACATGTTGTTAATATAACATCACCCCAAAATCCTTCACTCAAACCCGAATAAGGTAACATGGAATTAACTATTTATTTTAAAATCTTATTATTGTATTATGTCACGCCATTTTTTGTGTTTTGATGTATCATACTAGTAGACACTCAAAATATATATGATCATAATATACATCTCCTCAATCCATACGTAGATTTTTAACTAAATAATTTTTATATAGCTATAATTTTCTTTGTATATTTAAAATTCATCAAGAGCTTCATTTTTTGCATGCAACAAATAAATTAACAATATCTAGATGCATAGTCAATGAAAATAATAACATATTTTATGTTTCCTAGCTAAGATGTAACATGTAAATCACATAAAATACTATGAACTAACTCCAATATTTTGGAAACTCTGTTAACATTATTAAAAAGTTTTATGGTTATCTTAGTTTACATGCAATTACATCAATAAAACGTATAAGACTTATTCTTTACATGTCTTTTATTCTTTTATAATGTACATTTCCTAGTCTAGCATTCCATAAAATTGCTTTTATTCAAATTTCTACAAGTATTAGTAGAAGCCATGCAAACAAATTTATGTTGAAATGGAACATTAATATTTAGCATAAACATACAATTACATAAATATCTAAAACATACAAATACACCATATTTTGACAAGATATACTTTCCACTTTCATACATTTTTTTAAAACCACAACTATTCAAGACAACAGCTAATAATAGATTTTTTCTAATCCTAGAACATACATTACATTGTTTAATAATACATATTTTCTAGAAGTAAATACTAGTTTAACATTTCCTAGTCATTTAATTGACTTGGTTGCAACCTTTCTCATTTTCAATATAGATTCATCATCAATTAGTTGAAAATAATAGAACCATCAGAGATCTTTACATACATGGATTATTGCTCCCAAATCAATCTACCATGCGATCTTTTTCGAAATGACCAGGTTTGTCACACTTTCATAATGAAAACTTTCAGTTTTTTGTAAGAATGTATATTGTTGTTTCTCTTAAATTTTATTTTATTTCCTTTTTGAGTGTTTCATTCGTATTCTTAGACAATCTACTAATTCAAACCATATTCATAGTGGGGTTTTTTGTTTTAGAATTATTGATTTCTTTTTTATCCCTTAGAGACTCTTTAATTTTGAAACAACTACCAAGTTCAACCAGATTTATTTCTTAATTGTTATGTTTCAAAATATGTTTAGGGAAGCCGGTTTCTATACCCTTAATTCACAATATATTCGTATAAATGTGCAATTCGCGCATTTCGACTTGTTTGATAAAACATTATAACTACATTATCCGACTAATCAATCTGATTATATTAAATTATCTTCTTCTTTTTTCTTCGAAGAAAATATTTATTTATTGATGTTGGAAAAATGAGTTACATATGTCCTGATATTTATTACAGGGTAGTAGCTTAAGTACTACAAAGATTTTTCAGCTCTAAGTATTTAGATGTAGGTAAGCTTCTCCTTGTTTTATTTCCAAATCCATCACTATATCATCGTCTTTATTCTTCAGCTTCTCTTTCTCCTTGTATGAATTTAGCTTTTATTTCTCCTTGTCTTTCAGCGTCACCATCTATCTTGTTATATGTCCTGCAAAATAAACAAATATTGGTTAGGTTTTTTCAACCTGCCAAGCTGTTAGTGTCACTAAAAGAACCTAAAATGTCCCAAGTTCAATGAGTCAAGTAAGATAATAACATATAATTCATTAAAAGAATGGTTAGCATTGATTTCAAATTCTGTGTAATTTTTAAGTGCATGTTTAGCTAACCAATCTGCAACAGTAGTTTGCTCTCTATAAATATGTTTCAGTGTTATTTGGGGCTTAATTAGGTTCCTACAACATAGGATAATATGTTCTAAGTGCCATTGATATTTACCTAAGGCTAACATGTTAAACAATCCTAAAGAATCTATCTCAATATCAATCATTTTGAGCTTTTTCTCTTTACAGCATAACAGAGCATAAATTTCAACAGTCATTGGAGAAAATTTACCTATTACACTTCATTTAGCTAAGATTAGGTTACCTAGTTCATCTCTCAAGATAAAACCATAACTTTATTATCCATTTATTAAAGTTGAGCCATCACAGTTCAGCTTAAAACGATTGTTTAAAGGTAAATTCCATTTAACATATATAAAAGGTTTGGAATGTTTAAAATGATTAAAAGAGCTTAAGTCTTTAGCTATATGTGAATCACTTATCCAATGTTTTCGAGTAAGTACTGATGTAGAGTCTAAAGAAATGAGCATAAAAGATACATGATTATTTACCTTTTTGTGTGAGATATCTATGTTTTGATATTTATATTTGTTTCTGGCAATCCATATGGTCCAGATTATCAAAGCAGGTAAAATGGTATGTATGTGAATTGCTTTAGGAGTTAATAGTAGCCATAGGTTAATAATATGAATAACTTTCATGTGTTTGCCTATTTTAATGTTGAATTTTTCAGAAAAGTAAAACCAAATAGACCATGAAGATTCACAAGAAATAAAGGCATTATTTAGTGATTCAATGTTCTGGCATTTAAGATATTTTGAAGCAAGTTGGAATCCTTTTCTCTGTAAAATTGTATATACGCTAATGAAGTTGTTTAATACTCTCCAAAGGGTGAAAGAACACTTCTTTGGAGAGATATTTTTCCATATTTTCCCTTTGATTAATGAGAGTGTATCTTTTTGCCTTATGACATTAACTCTCTCTTTTAAATTAAAGGTTACATCAATGGAAAACTTCCAAATGGTGGAGTTGTCAATATTTAAGTTAATTTGTGTTTTGATGATTTTGTTGACGTTTGCAGGTGGTAAATAAGATTGTAATTTAGGCAAATCCCGTTATTATTGTTCCAGAAATCAGTTACCCTTGTTAGAGAATAGTGGTGTGAATTAGTTTCTGTTAAAGTGATTAAGGGTTTATTATGGTGCCAACTATCTAACCAGAAGTCCGGTTCTCCCTTGCCTAATTTCCAGTTTATATGATTCTCAGCTTCTTCTTTAATCTTAAACATTATTTTCCAAGTTTTAGAGTCTGTGGATCTTAAAGAGGATTTTAAATGGTGAATGTTTTGGAAATATTTCGAATGCATCAACTTGGACCATACAGTTTTATTGTTTCTAAAGTTAAACCAAAGTTTAAATGAATAGGCTTTCTGAATATCCTTTAAGTTCCTTATATTAAGGCCATTTTCATTGTGTGGTTTACATATATTGTTTCAGTTGCACCATAACATTGTTTTATTGTTTTCACTGTAACCTCATAGAAATTTATTCAACAGTTTGTTAATTTTAGATATTACTTTCAAAGGTAGATTAATGGACTGCAAGTAATAGTTTGGGTAAGATAAGAGAACAGACTTGATTAATATTATTATTCCTCTAAATGAAATGTTTTTTTATTTCAATTCATTGATTTTGTTTCTTATCTTTTATATTAAATCCTCAAAGCGAATAGAAAAATTATTTGTATGGATTGGGATACCTAAATATTTAAGAGGTGCATTAGCTTGTTTGAAGCCTAAGAGTTTTTCCTGGGCATTTATCCTAGTTTTACTCATGTTTGTGGAGGCTATAAATGTTGTTTTTGTATATTAATTTGTTGGCCAAATAACAGTTGGTATATATCTAAAAAAAATTGAAAGTTTATTTATGTTTATTAGTGAACCATTTAGAAATATAATTATATCATCAGCATATGCTAAACAGTTAATATTTAAGGAGTTTATCATGTTATCGGTCATTAATTTGTGTTGGCCAATTAAGTTATTTATTCCTCTTAATTAAATTTCTTTGCTATAATAAAAAGGCTTAGGGACAGAGGGCCCCCTGCCTTAAACCATTAGTAGAGTTGAAGAAGCCATTAGTTTTGCCATTAATTATCACTGAGTATGAGATATTTTCAATACTTTTCTATATTAGTTTTATTACTTGTCGATTAAAAGCAAAAGATACCATAACCTCATATATGAACCTAAATTCAAGCTTGTCAAAGGCTTTTGACACATCTAGGATAATTTTAAATTGTCCCCTCTGGTTTTTCTATTAAGATATCTAACCATTTTTTGAGTTATTAAAATGTTGTCTTGTATTGTTTTTTTTTCAATGTAGGCACCTTGTTCTTTTGAAATGATTAGAGGAAGTAACTTAGCTAATCTATTATTTAGTATTTTAGAGATAATTATATTAAGAACTGAGCATAAGCTTAGAGGCCTAAATTGCAGCCAAGTTTGGGGTGATTTAACCTTGGGTATTAAACAAATAAGGGTTGCAAAAAGGTCTTTAGGGATATCACTTTAGTAAATTAATCTATGATGGCTTTAAGAAGATCATCTTTGATTATAAAACCAGTATGATAAGTAGAATATGGAGTTGAATCCATCAACTCTAGAAGCACTATTAATGTTTAGATTTTTTATGACATTGTGTAATTCATCCATTAATGGCATTTCCAATATATATTAATTGTTTTGATCAAATATTGATGAGTTCGGATATTACAGTCACAGCCAACCCATTAATCCGAACAGGAGTAATTCGGACCATATCACACCACTATTAATACGAAGAGGACAAACGTAAATAACTATTGACTAAGCTATTTGCTAATCTACTTAAAAACTACTGGGTCTTTGAATTCGACCCGGTTTCATGACCCGACCCGATAAGCCATTGGGTCAATAATTAAGGTATAAATACCCCAAACACTCTCATTAATGAGGGTTATTAGAATTTAATACTAGCAGGTTGCTTAATTGTCTCACTACTCCTCACACTAAACACAAAACACCCAAACTTATTAAAATAGTTTACAAAACTACCCTCATCCAACCAAACCAAATTGGAGACCACGGTGGGAGCATGACGGTGCCTGAATTTTATATTCAAAACCAGTAAGAAAAATAGTTCGGATGGATCCGAATGAGTAAGGTACTCCACCTCCGAAGGTGGAAACAGTGAAGGAAAATAAGGAATACATTGTTTAGGAGCGAGATCAGTTGATGACAGAGATAAGGCACTAAGGGCCATAAAACAAGCAGAGAAAGGTATTAAGGATAAATCTGGAGTGTCAGTTCTTCACCATACTAACAATCCTGGGGAGAATGAGCCATCACTAAACACTCACCTCAATTCAAAAAAGACTCATCTCAGTTCAAAGAAGACACATCACTCCAAGCCTGTTGAAAGTTCTGGGTCTGAGTCCTCTAGTAGCTCTTCGAATGAGGCTGATCTTAAATCATCTTTTTCATTAAGCAATGAAGAGGAGAGATCTAGAAAAAATATAAAAGTTACCAAAAAGCACTCAAGAAAGAGGGACATGCATGGTAGGCTTAAAAGGCATCTGGACAAAGGATCGTCCCATAGGCATGTTGATCAGTTGCTGATAGATCTTTTTGCTTTTCAGTCCGAACCAAGTATTTTTACAACTCCTAATGAAGATACAGTATTTAGTCGCAATAAAAATTGGAGGCAGTCACCTTTGTCCGTAAAAATATTATCCGGACACCTTCCCAAAAGGTTTGATAGCTCCAACATGGAAAAGTATGATGGAATTTGGGATCTGGACAACCATTTAGAGAAATTCAAGAACTTCATGATGAATTTTGATGATGATGATGATAAGCTCTTGTGCAGAGCCTTCTCCCAAACTTTTACGGGGAGTGCTCTTAAATGGTATAATAGTTTGCCTCAAAGTGGATTAGAAACTTTGATACATTTTAGGTTGCCTTCTAGAGACAATTCATTGGGAGTAAAAAATTAAAGGGTAATGAGGATACCATCATCCATGTGCCCAAAAACCAAATGAATCTTTGAAAGACTACATAAGTCGATTTGTGAATACAAAGAACGAATTATCAGATTGCTTTGAGCAGGTGGAAACTGCTTCTTTAACGCAAAGGTTGAATCCTGGGAACTTAATTGATTCTGTAACCCGGAAGAAAGCTATGACCTAGGGTGGCTTGTTAAACCAAATGGGAAAGCAGATCAATATGGAAAAACGAAGAAAATAAGGGTGCATCGTCAGGTGAGGTCCATTATAACGGCTCCTCCAGCTGCTAACCAATCCGGATACAAGGCAAATGAGACCGAACAAGGATCTAACTGGTCCAAGCAAACTCAATCCAACCAGAACCAGACCCAGAGCCAACAATCAAGGGGTAAGAGGGGTCATTGGGTCCAGCCTGAGTGGTTCATCAAGTTAAGAGAAAATGTAGATACAATCTATGATAAAACTAAGGATGAAGTACACTTGCGAAAGACGACGGTATTGCAGTCCCCGGAGAAAACCGAAACACTTGTTTTTGCCAGTATCAAAATGATATAGGCCATAATACTCAAGACTGTATAGCATTGAAATAAGAAGTTCGGAACCTTATTGAGAGGGGTAAACTGGGATCATATGTTAAAATAAGAAGTGGAAACAGACCTTACAATACTCCTCGGACAAGTTCTACAAACAATCATGGAACGTCTACTCAAGAAGGGGAATGGTAATCCTTGGAAGGTTCGATGTGGACACTGAGTATCTGGATCCCAAACCAACTCGGAATAATGTGGGAGTGATAACTGAACAAACCAAGACGGTATGAGGACTGATAAGTTTGATTGAGTCATTAACTATTTTTGGAGGGGATACTATAACTGTACCTATTCCTTCATCAAGGAAGAGGCATGTCTATAATTTGGCTACTAAATTGGAAGAGAGAATGTCTTCCCATTAGTGCCAGTACTATTTCACATTCATAGTCTTTGATGAGGATGATTTGAGGGATATTGTCGGACCCCATGAGGATGCGGTGGTTATAGGAGCATTTCTAGGGGGAATGATATACGCCGAATTCTGATCGATACATACAGTTCGGCAAACATCCTGTTCTTAAGCTCCTACAAACAGATGAGGAATCCGGTTGTCATTCAACTTTCGAACAGAAATATTGTGGGTTTCATAGGTAGTACTGCGGATGTAATTGGAGAGTTTGAAGAAATAAGTGTTGTTGGGCAAAATGGCTTTTAAAAAGATGGTGAGGGTGCTATTTGTTGTGGTAGATTGCCCCACCTCATACAACGCGATTTTTGGGAGGTCTTGGCTTTCTAGAATGCATATTATGGCCTCAACACTTCATCAGTGTTTAAATTATACGGTTCAAGGACAAGTAGGCGTTGTCCGAAGTAGTCAGAAGATAGCTAGAGAGTGCTATGCAACAGCTCTTGCTCCTAATACATTGGGGGCAGTTTGAATTAATGAAGATTAGCAGTTACTTGGGCCATCTGCTGAGGAAAGTGAGATTGATGACCTCATAGAGGCTCCTAGTGTCATAATACCCATTGAAGAAGTTGAAACTCATTCCCTTGCAAAGGGTAAGAATGTCAAGATTGGTTCCAAGATGGCGTCAGAGTTAAAGAAGAAGTTGTTGTCTTTTTTGCTAAACAATCAACATGTGTTTGCTTGGTGCAATAGTGATGTAACCGGAGTACCAACAAGTGTTATTTCACACAAGCTGTCCATCCGGAGCGATGTTTCACCTCTTGTACAGAAAAGAAGAGCTTTTCTAAGGAAAAAACATATGTGATCGTTCAAGAGGTTGATTGGCTGACCAAGATGGTACACATTAAAGAGTCCCAATATCCTCTATGGACTGCCAATCCAGTGTTAGTCAAGAAAAAGAACGGAAAATGGTGTATGTGTATTGATTTCACTAACCTTAACAAATATTACTGAAATGATCTTTATTATGTCCCTCGGATAGATTATGTGGTAGACTCTACATCTGGAAATAAGTTTTTATCCTTCATGGATGCCTTCTCGGGATATAATCATATACAAGTGGATCCAAAGGATCAAGATTACACTACTTTTATTACAGATAGAGGTCTTCATTGCTACAAGGTAATATCTTTCGGGTTAAAGAATGTTGGGGCTACTTATCACAGGTTGGTGAACAAAACATTTGCTAATTAGATCGACAGAAATATGGAAGTGTACATAGATGACATGGTGGTTAAAATCCTGGAGGAGGATTTGCACATAACTGATCTTCAAGAAATATTTTATAATTTAACAACTGTGAATTTGAAATTGAATCCAGAGAAATATGTCTTTGGGGTCCGATCTGGAAAGTTTATGGGTTACATAATAAGTAAGAAAGGTATCCAGCCCAATCCAGATCAACTTAATGCGCTATTAGAAATGGATCATCCTCAAAATGTTAAAGAAGTTCAGAGGCTCAACAGAAGGTTGGCTGCATTAAATATATTTGTTTCAAGGTCATCAGACAAGTGTGCTCTATTTTTTCAAATATTAAAAAATGCTAAAGACTTCAATTGGTCCCCATAATTTGACCATGCCTTTGTTGAAATAAAGAAACACTTATCCTCACCAAAGATTCTTTTCGAGCCCGTTTAAGGAGAAAAGCTTTATGTATACTTGGTTGTGTCAGAATGTGCAATAAGTGGTGTCTTGGTAAGATAAGTGGATAATTATCCTCGTCCGATGTACTATATCAGTAAGAGTTTGTTGGATGTTGAAAGAAGGTATTTAAAGTTGGAAAACTTGGCACTAGCCTTAGTGATTCCAGCAAGAAAGATGAGGCTGTATTTTCAGTCTCATTTTATTATTGTCCGAACGTCTTTTCCACTAAAGAATGTTCTTCAAAAGGCAGATATATCAAGCAGAATGACCAAGTGGTCAGTAGAGTTGGGTGATTATGATATTGATTTTTCCCCCGAACAACAATTAAAGCTCAATCAGTGGCTGATTTCTTGGTAGAATTCTATGCAGACAGGTGCTCTAAACAACCTTCAGAAGATAATTTCAAGAAAGAATGGATGGTCCGAACGGATGGTGGATCAAGTACTATGGGCTGCATAGATGGATTTTGCTTAACCTCTCTATATGGTAACAAAATGTATCAAGCTATATGATTTGTAATTAGGGCCTCTAACAACGAGCCTGAATATGAAGCAACTATAGCTGGTCTTAAATTAGCTCTCTTTTGTGAAGCTAAGAGGGTCCGGTTAATGAGTGACTCTCAATTGCTTATCCACCATGTCCAAGGTCAGTTTGCGGCCTAGAAGGAACAACTGGTTAAGTACTTACTCATTTATAAAGAAGTGGCAGCAAGCCTAAAAAATGTTTATTATGAACATATTCCTAAATTGGAGAATACGCTGGCAGACTCTCTAGCAACTATAGCATATTATGAGTCCTACCCTTGGATTATCATACAAGAATACCCATCCATACAGCTAGATCAGAAGAAAGAAAATGGGGAAAGTATGAGCATATATGTGATCCAACCTAAGGATTAGAGATATACCCTCCTTCAGTATATTTCTGATGGGACATTGCCTTCGGATAAAGCTGTGGCAGAAAAGGTTAAATACAAGGCACGTAGTTTTTTTTATGATAAGGGGAATTATATACAAAAAATCTTTCAGTAGACCTCTCCTACGCTGTTTGAGGTTTGAAGAATGCCAAGTTTTTTATCTGAATTGCACGATGGGGAGGGATCAACAGACTGTGGGTACAAGGCACTAACTAGGAGAGTCTTATTGGCTAGATACTATTGGCCAACCATAATGGCAGATGTTAAATAAATGTGAACCATGTCAAAGATATGGGAATGAAATCCATGTGCCAGCAGTACCTATGAAGTCTATTTCTGAGCCAATACCTTTTGCTAGATGGGGGATGGATTTAGTTGGTCCTCTACCCATGGCATCTGTGGGGTGCAGAACTATTATAGTCGTTATTGACTATTTCTAAAAGTGGATAGAAGTAGCTCCCTTGGTTGGAACCACGTCGAAGGCTGTTATTAAATTTATCTTATCCAATATATGTTGCAGATTTGGAGTCCCCTAAAATATTACTACAGAAAATGGGCCACAGTTTGATAACAAAAACATGATGATTTATATGACTCTAGAGGCATCCAACATTATTTTTCTTCTCATTTCCATCCGCAAGCAAATGGCCAAGTTGAAGTTGCAAATAGAACCATTTTGTCTGGATTAAAAAAGAATTTAGAGGGGTTTGCAGGGAAATGACCAAGCTATTTACAAGAAGTATTGTGGGCCTACTGAACCACTCATTGAGTTGCTACACAAGAGTTTCATTTTACCTTGGTGTATGGGATGAATGCAATTACCCCCCGTAGAGGCTACTTTACCATCATACATGGTCTATAACTATTCCAAATAGGCTAATGAGATAGCGATCAGGAATTAGTTGGACTTAGTAGAAGAGAGAAGGGTTAAAGCACACTTAAGAACATCGCACTACCAAGGTTTGATGAGGAGCATATTTTCCTCCAAAGTCAAAAAAGATATTTTCAACCAAGGGATAAGGTATTAAGAAAATTCTTCTTACATATCAAGGAGAAGCATATCGGTAAACTGGCTCCGAACTGGGAAGGCCCTTATGAGGTCTGTGAGAAAGTCAAACCTGAGACATATAGGCTCCAAGACAAGGAAGGAAGAGATTTGAAGCACCCATGAAATGTTGAGCATCTCAAGTTATATGTAAATAAAGTTTTTATGTAAATATTTACTTGTTAAATACCACTGTAAATATTAAGGGGCACACTATTTCCTACTCTGGTGGCGCGTATAAGTTTTCATGAGGTGTCCGGTTTTTTCTTTAATAAAACATGATGCCTTCTTAAAAAATTTGGTGTGCTTTTACTTCAATTCAATTCAAGTATAAATAACTTCAATTCAATTCAAGTATAAATCACTTATTCAACGCTCCAGATTTCTAGTGATCTTGAGCAGATCAGATAAGCTTGGTGATTGATCGTGACTATCAAATACGTGGGATTGGAGGGGTTACTTAAACATTAGCCATGAAAGATTTAATACTTCTCAATTCAATACTTCTGAAATTCTAGGGGCTACTTAAACATTAGCCATGAAAGATTTAAAGCAAAGTATTAAACGAAAAGGAAAGTTGATAAATTAAACATGTTCGGACTTAAACCGAATAGTGATACAAAATATGCTTTCCCCATCCAAGGACTTTGATTGTTCAGAAAACTGAGAAAAATACATAATAAAACCTTAGGGATTATTCCCTTTGGATTTTTCTTCACCATCATCTTTTTTGAGACTTTTGAGTTCAACACTTGAACTCGCACCCGTACCTTCTTCATCATCAGTGGAATCAACTCCACTGGAATAGTTGTGCTTGTCTTCGTCAGCCAAGGTATAAAATGGGATGTCCTCGTTCTCTACATACTTTCATAAGGGACCAAGGGTTCTTTTATGGAAGGTCCCGTGGAACAAAATCACCATGTCAGATTTGATCACATCATCTCTCTTTTCTAAGGAGTAAACTACTCCATTGACATATTCTTCAATACCTGCTTTGATATCTTACTTTTGCTGACACTTCAGGGCCTCATTTTATTTGGTCATCTCCGAAATAGTTCTTTCTAACTTATTCTTCTCGTTGGTTAGGGTTTGGATAACAGCATCCTTAGTTTTCAACTGCTCCTTCAAAGCTGTGAGGTTTTGTGAGGAAGAAGTCTCCAGGCATGATTACTTAGTTTGGAGCTCAATTTTGGCTGCTTCTGATGCGGTTAGCTTGGTTGCCAAATCTTATTTTTCCTTCTTCAATACCTTTATGCTTTGTTGAGCACTTAGATGACTGTCTGACAGAGATTACTTGTCAGAAGTGAGAGAGTTGAGAACATTGGTTTGAATTTTTACATGCCTCTCCAGATCGAGTACTGGTCGGATATAACCAAGGAGAGCATGGTTTAAGGTATCTTGTTCTCAAGATACGGAAAAAGGTTTCTCATTGTAGGTTACCATGTTAGAGGAACTGGAGGGATGGTAAGGACCTGCAAAATCATCTTTATCAAAGTCATTAAAGTATAGAGCGATGTCTTGAAGGGCAGAAAGGTCCACTTTGTCGTTTCCTCCACCAGCAAACTGTCCGGAATGGAGGTCTGTTGGGATTTCCTTTTGCAAAGTAGGGTCAGAATGAGCTGGGGGTGTGTTTCCTGAGGGGGCGAAGGATTGTATTTTCCCTCAGAGTAACCTTCTTCTTCTTGGCAGCCTCTTCATCACTGCTGGCCTTGCGCATTCTGTCCTTTTTTTTAGGCCTTGGTGGGTTATTTGACCCTCCAGCTTCCCTTACAGTCTCGACCTCTACCGCCTTTATCAAAGCCACATCAATACCACTCTGGTTCTCCGAACCAGTCCCCTCCGTAGCTGTTTGAGCTAAGTCTGTTGTAGCCTTCCTCTTCATGTTCTTCATTTTGCTGGGGGCTTTAGCCCTGGAAGACAGGTACAGCTTGGCCTCTTTGGCTTTTGTCTTTTTCAAAATCACGTCAACAGGATGAGGGGTGGTTAGCTCTTCCCATGAAAGGTCTCTTTCTCATGTGGTGTTCCACAGGTGAGACCTCGCAAAATTTCTCGACTTAAAACAATTGTGGAAAGTATTCCCCCAATATTATGAAGCCTGTGCATTGAGCTTTGCACAAGTCTTTTTCCCTTCTTCCAAGTGGCTGGTGAACTCCTTAGGCAGAACTTAAGAGAAATAATAAATTAGTCAGAATATGAAAAGTTGGAGTTTAAGAAGTAAAAAAGAAAAGAAAGAAAAACTTACCAGTGTTTTTCCATCTCCTGGTCAGCAAACTAGGGTTTGTGTTGGCCTTGATCTTCCTACCATTTCCCACTGATAAAAAGGAACTATGTCCTCCAAGGTTTTTCGGACTCTAACAGTTCGTCCACAACTTTGAAACAATTCCTCATGTTGTGGTGGGCCTGATGTCTGGTAAATGTTGTTGTCCGGAGGGCTTGGCCTGTTGAGCAACTTTAGCCACCTCCAATCCAGAGGGTTTTGAAGATGATGGTGTTGACTGGTTTTTTGTTTGGCGAGTTGTCCGGCGAGGAGTTATCCTCTTTGGTGACCGTTCTGTTGATCGGAGCCCATCGCTATAAACGGTGAGGATTTTCTAATGGTTGAAACAAATTTTTCCTTGGAAAGAAGGTGTTGACATTCTTGTACGGAAGAGCCATAAGGGATGGGTGAGATGTTTAGTATGAATGGAAGTTTTCTGGGTCTAGGGTTTCTTGAGGGAGACGACCCCTGATCGACGTCCTGGTTTGGTTGTTTATTTTTTTCGCCTGGAGAAACAGGAGACCGGCGACGATACGACTTTCTCTTTCTACTTTCCTTGCTCTCTCTAACTCAGATAAGTTCAACCAACCTCCTTTAACTAAGACGTTTATGGCTGTGAACATAAATCTCTTAAGAACAGTTTGAAGATGAAGATGAAATAAGGTTTTTTCTCTCTAAGAAGGTTTTGAGTGTGGAAGACCATGGAATAGTAAAAAGATATATATATATATATATATAACAGTAAAAATAGCAGTTACCAAAGAGAAGGTGAACATGGTTTTTTCGCAATGATTAAGGGTTGCACAACGTGTGAAAAACCAAAACCTAGGTAACTTTCTAGACCTAGTGGGTGCGACAATCTAGGGGAAATAACGGTTGGGAGGTTAAACCATATGTTGACACGTGTCCCACGATTCAAGAAAAAACTCTTAGAATTATGGAAAGAAAAACCAGTCCTGATAAAATTCGAACTGGGTTATTTGTGAAAAGAAGCTTTTCAATTAGGACAACGCAAGTAGATCAAACAAAATTGATGTTGACTTGGTAAATTTTTTAACCCTTCCAAAGAGACTTTGCAAGGCCTAAAAAAGAGGCTACTGATGAGTTCAGATATTACAGTCACAGCTAACCCATTAATCCGAACAGGGGTAATTTGGACCATATCACACCACTATTAATCCGAACAGGACAAACGTAAATAACTTTTGACTAAGATATTTTCTAATCTACTTAAAAACTAATGGATCTTTGAATTTGACCCGATTTCACAACCCGCCCCGGTAAGCCCATGGGTCAATAATTAAGGTATAAATAACCCAACCACTCTCATTAATGAGGGTTATCAGAATTTAATACTAGCAGGTTGCTTAATTATCTCACTACTCCTCACACTAAATACAAAACACCCCAAACTTATTAAAAGATTTTATAAAACGACCCTGAGTCAAAAATAAACCAAATTAGATATAAAATTAGGAATGTTGTCATTTATTATTGATAGGTTATTCTGCGTAGTTGGTTTGTTTAATAGGGTAGTGAAATATTCTACAGCAGATAACCCAATTATATCATCATCTTCAATATAGTTATCTTTAATTTGAATGTCATTGATTCTCTTTTCAGATCTTCTCTTTTTAACATAGTTTTGAAAGGTTACAGAATTATTGTCACCATCTTCTAACCACTTTACATAGCTTTTTTGTTGCAAATATATTTCTTCTCTCTCAAGTAATGTTATAAGTTTAGTATTAAGGTTAGATAAATTAGTTTGGTTCTCTAAACTGTTTGTTTCTTCTAATTTAGTTTCTGTTATTTTTATTTATTCTTCAGTTTTGTTTAAACAGTAAAAATGTTACCATAGACATCCTTTTTCCAACTTTTTAGATGTTTTTTTAGTCTTTTTAATTTGGACCAAAATATATAAATGTGAGAAGAATCAGAAAGTTGTTTGGACCAATTGTTTTCCACTGTTTTAAGAGAATCTTTATGCTTTAACCATATGTTTTGGAATCTAAATGAAGGTTTTTATTTTGTAGACTTTAATATAATTGATATTATCAAGGGTGAAAGGTCAGAACAAGTTCTACCCAGGCGATTCACTCTTGTAATGTGAAAAGTTTCTCTCCATTTATCATTGTGTAAGGATCTGTCTAAACATTTCCATTTATGTTTGTTTGTCCATGTGAAATTTGGGCCTGTATATCCTGGGTCTTCTAATTTACAGCCTAAAATCATGTTATTAAAGTCATCCATACTTTTAGAACAAAGTATGAAGCAATGTAGTTGTTCACTTATGTTGGAGATTATATTAAAATCTCAAACAACAAGCCAAGGTAAGTCAGTGTCAAAAATGGTTTTTAAATGATCCCATAGAGGCACTCTATGGGATCTGGTACATTGTGCATAAACTATGGTAAGCATAACTACTTTGTTAGTAGCAGAATGACTTACCATAGAGTTAACAAGTTGTTCGGAATTATCTCTGATGCTTATAAATTGAAACTATTTTTCCAGAAAATCCAAATTTTATTATTAATATTTACAAAATGTGATTCAAATCCAAGTTTATTACATGTAGATTGCAAGTTATCAGCTGATATCATAGGTTCTTGTAGAGCTATGATATCAGTTGAGAATTTTTAGACAATATTTTTTATTCTTCTTAATGATTTCTGATTTCCTAATCCTTTAACATTCCAGTTAAGTAAGGCTATGTTCATTTTAAGATTGTTTTGAGGATCTTAATGATCATTTAGAGTTTATAGATTTTGCCAGTATTTTGCCTCTTGAAGATCTTCTTATATGAGTTTTGATTGAGCTTTTCTTAGGTTGTTTATGTTCAGGCGATTGAGGTAAGCTCAAATTGGTCCTAGTCATTGAAAAGTCTTGTTCTGGTTATGATGATTCTTCCAATTATTCTACATTAAGTGTATTGAAACAGTTACTTAAGTGAATGGTGTGTATAGCCTCAGTTATGTCATTTTCAGTAACTTCAGGTGATTCATTAAGTTGATTGAAGATTAAAATGCTTTCACTTTGTTCTTCAGTTTTTGTTAACTCTCTTAATTCTTTATTCTTTTCACTATTGATTACCAGTGCAGGAGATTTTCCAGATTGTAAAGTTAAGCTTGTATTTTCTAGTTTATCAATTCTGCCATTATTTGTGTTTTTTCAGTTGTTTCATTAGGTTGGTTAGAGACTATAACATTCTCAATTGTTATAGTTTCTAATTCAGTATTCTCAGTTATCAGTGGTTCTGTTTGTGATTCCCTGTTAATTTCAAGGTTTGTTTTTGGAATCCAAACTTCTTTTGAAGGAAGTTTGGATTGGTTTTTAGCATTATTTTTTGTGGTTCTGTTTTTGTTCGTTATTTTCACAAATTCTTCCTTTTTACACTGCTCTTTTTGGTGTCCTATGTGTCTACATTTTTTATAGTAAAAAGGTTTGTTTAAGTATAAAATGTATTGCGATTAACCATCCTTTTCCCCAAAGCATACCCAGATTCTTTTGCAATATTTTTTAGGGACCCATACTGCTAAGGGCAATCCAATTGCCTTAGAAATATGAGTGACAAAGTCAGGTTCATATAAACTTTCAGGGGTTTTGGGTAGGGAAATCCAAAAAGGATTCAACGGAGTCTCATTCTTGGGGTGAAATTACGGTGTCCACTTAAGGATTCTGAAAGATAGTTTACATATTATTCTAACAATTTTACCCCCAAAATATTTTTACGTCATATAGCAGTTCTAATTCTACATAGAAATGCTTATAGTCTCATTTATAGATGTTATATGCTCCTGAGAATCTAAGTGATGAAATGTATGCATTGAACTCACTGAGAGTAGGACTCTCAAATGAGAACTTGGCAATTAATGTTGTTTTAGAGATTGTGGTTAAAGAAAACTTATCTGAAGGTTGGAAATGTACTAACGAGTAGTCTTCATGCTCCTCGTGTATGACTTTTTTTGTGAAAGAACTCCTTTCTTGCTCCTTCTCCTCCTACTATGTCTGCATATGATCTCCTTTTTTACTCGCTTTCTCTATTAGGTGGGGATTTTTCGAAAATTGGGTTCAAAAACATTTGGGGTAGCTCATTCTCCATTCTTGAGGTGGTTTCCTTCAGTGGTGGAAACTCCTCGTCTCTGTTGTAGTAGGAACTGCAATCTTGTCGGTCTGCATGTTCTTTGTATGGCTTCATGGAAGGCTGATGTCTGTTGACGATATGTAATATACGATATGCTTGGTCTTCTTGGTCTGCATGTGATTTGTTTAGCTCCGTTGAAGATCAATTAATTGAATTAGATATTTTTCGGGTGCGCATTCAAAAATTACATCCAATAGTGGTCAGGTGCTGCTTCAAGATTGATTTTTGGCTGTTGATTTTCCTTCTTTTGTGAAGTAGAGTTTTGAATTTGGGGGCGAAATGAAGAGAGATAAGACTGAGGATGAGAGTTTTCCTCGAGATGACGAAGAAAACTCCGCAAATGTTAACGCAAGTGGAGATATAAAGGTATTTGAGCTTTCTTGGAAATCCGACGAAGTTCTTGGAGAGTCCCCTCTCATCCATCAACACATAATCTATATTAAAATATCTAACAATATGTATATCTCTTTTTAACAAAAAAATATACGTTGATTTTTGTTTTTTAACCAAAAAATAAAACCTGCGTTTAGAAAATATATGATATATCTTAAATCATTCAATGTATAAGGCTATTTCAAAATTAAACTAAAAAAAATGTCTATGTAAAGTTCAATGAACAAATTTTCATAACAAAACAATCTAATCCGATAATACAAAAAGCGAGTGGTCTACACGTCAGGTGTTTATCCCATAGGCAAGTACTACCATAAATATAAAAATATTAGTATATTAGCAGCGAATAATAAGATTTCCATTTATAACTTATAAATGATGTGCTGGTTGGATATTAATTTACATATAAATTTATAGGATGTGGTTGGAATTTTATCATTATTTGAAAAAAATAGTAGTTTATCTGAATAAATGAAAACATTATTGTTCCCTGTTTTCAGTATCATTGCAAACAAAAATCAGCTTTGTTATTCAACCAAAAATAAAATCAAGTTTAGTATTAAAAAAAATAGTGTAAAGTGCATTAACATTAACATTATTATATTTTGGTTACTAAATATATTTCTTTAAATGTTTCTCATTTAAAGAAACTATCATTGAAATGATTAAAAATAATAGAACATAATAAAATTTAATTTAGTTTAATTAAGTGAAAGTTGATAAAAAAATTAAATTTAAAATTTAATAAAAAAAATGGATATTGGGTTGGGAGATAGATACTCCATCTCAGGTCGACCGTTTGCAAAATGTATTGTTAATTATGAGTATTACATTGATTCGTGATTAGATGTCAATTTTAAGGTGTCTAACATCATTATAAACGGTTGTTGTGTCGGTTTACTAGCATCAAATCCAATAATGTCAGGAATCATAACAATCAAATTGAGATTAACAACTTTGTCCATTCACTCCATGCATCTAGTATAAAGTTTAGTGACGTCTATTGTTGAACCGTTAAGATTTAGAAGATTGAGTTTACTATTAAGGATAATTATTATGTGAACCGCTTGCCTTCTTTGTGTGTCAGATGGGCGGGTTTGGTTTGAAATAAATATAATACCCTACATCATACTTTTATTATATGACTCGCCATTCAGGATACGTCGACGACCCGATATAAGCTCATAAGTTGGAATTAATGGCCCTCATTATTATGTTTTTTGCTATTCGGATGTTGAATTTTTAGATCATATCTTTTATTATAGTGTGTTTTCACTCGAAGCATCTGGCAACGACGACTGTTAAGCTCGGTTTCGCTTGTACAGGCCACTTGCCTAGTTGGTATTTGGAGGCTGTTATTTGGCTCCATTCACGACATTGCCACCTATAATGCACTCGCTTCAGGGCTATCATCTACCATGTGTCACCAGAGATTTACTCAATAATATATGGTTCATCTTTCACCCATGATTTTACAATTTATCATCGTATGCTTAGTGACCTCCGGTTTAGATTCTTTAGCACCAAGGTTTTATAACATGCTTAATTTTCAATTTCTTAAGCATTTCTAGCTTAGGTTTGTTTTGTACTTTGTTGGTTTTCTTAAGACTACAACTGTTGGAGTGTGATTTGATGTGATCTTAGGAGTTCAATTTGGCGTTGTTTTGGCATTTTTTGGTTCTTTTTTGGATTGTATCAATTGTCATGCTGGCTACTAAATTTTCAAACAGTTGTCTCTTGAATAAGACGAATTGTTTCATTTCTCGCTCACTAATGTATTTAGGTTATTAGCTATTGTTATGCCAGTTTTCAAGTCCACTAGACTTGGATTTTGCGCGTAAATCATTGTTTTTTTGTCCAAATAACTAGTTATTGTAATGTAATTGCGCTCAAGATTTTCCATTCAATGTATACGATATTGTTATTGTGCTCGCTATTATTGAATATCAAACTTAAAACGACAACATAAAATGAAAATACATCAGAACCAAATACATTAGCTTAAGAACATAAAATAAAAAGTGTGTGCTACAAATAACACGATATTTAATGAAAAGTTATATCATTGCATATCTAGTTATACGAGGTAAGCATCCTCATGTATTTTCTCGTGTCTATTTTCAACGAGGGTCAAGTTCATATCTTCCAACATATGTTTTTAATGGAATCAGTAATATTCAAACCAAACACCATGTGCTCCTCTTGTATGACATCATGCGGGGAGTTAAAACCCAAAAACTTGAAACCGATTTCAAATATTCAAACTTAATAAAGACTTTTTCACGATTTCGTGCAGGCGGCAATATACAAGAACAATATGCATGATTTATATTATAGAGATAACATATCATGAATATAACTTCATTAAAAATGAGTAGTTTCATCCGTTGTCATTCTCTCCACGTCAATGATGATTTTCAATAAGTGGTTATCTTCTTCATAGTCCATTTCATATCGAAGAAATTAGAAATTTGATTTGTTATTATAGTTTATAGATGAATATAAAGAATTAAATAATGAATTAAGTCACACAAGAGAGATGTCTTAATTGATGAGATATTGTGTTTTGCGGGATATTAAAGTGCACGGAGACTGTAGTTCATGGAAAATTATATTTGGCAGAATATTATAGTTGGCAGAAAATCGGAAATAAAATTAGGCTGCAAAAATGAAACATATACATGAACACAACAAACACACTACCTGACCTTTATTTAAAGATGGAAGTGACTCAACATATACTAGAAATTCTGATTTTAATAATTTTACTATGTAATTGATCGTTCTTGTTTTTTTTATTCGGCATTTTCATTTATTTTTTGAATGTGTCTGTTTTTATTTCAGATTTTTTTCAAATTTATTTGAAAAAACAATATATATATATATATATATATATATATATATATATATATGTTTTTCCATCATCTAACATCTATGTATTTATAATTTATTTAATGTAATTTATATTTTTCAATTTTAGTTGATTTGTGTTTATTTAAGTCAGTTTTAATTGCTTTTACTTTGGACTAATTTTGTTTTAAAAACTAAATATAAAATGGATGAAAATTTACGTATCTATCTAAATATAAAATATAAATACTTCAAATAAATATCATAAAAATTTACAAACCATTGAAGTAATTATATATATTGGTCCATGCTAAATTATGTTACAATTTGAAATAATAAATCTAAATCGATATTACAAATTAAAAGACTTAATTGAGATTATTATACTAATTTTATCTCATAACTTATTAGATTTGTCATGAACAAGAGCTTTGGTGAAGAGATTGATAAGTTGAGTTTAGTTTTGAAATACTTCAACACAATATTCTTTTTGCTCAAAACTTTTGTCAAGAGATGGTGCCCAATTCCATATTTTTCTAAGCGTCATAAATTGTACAACATAAATTTTATCTATATTTGTTACATTACTCTTGTACCAGCAGCCGTGAATTTCACTTATGCATGAAATAGAACCACGCTGCTTTTCATTCATTAACCACGTCGAGCTTGAATACTTTTGTGTAGAGGATTAAGTTGCATAGAGTACTCACCGCATAGTGAACGAGGGATAATTAGATTGTATTAGCTAATATAAAATTATTTTGTTACCGTATAATCACAACAAAACCAAATCGTATAAAAATATAACTAATATATCACTAATGTGGCTTGTATCTTTAAAGCATTTTACATGTGATCACTTTAACATAGAAAAACTAGTTCATCCTTACACAAATAATAATTTGAATATGAAAACTATTGTATTTAGTCTCACATAAAAATATTATAAACACTAGAATAATTATGTTAGAATATTCACGCAATAACATGTTTTTAGTGCGCTAGCATGTAACACATTCACGCTGCATAGTATTAAAAATGTTTGTCATGTTTGGATATTGTTAGAATATTCAGTGTATTAAGTTTCCTTGTATATGCCTCTAAGTTATCTATATATTGAGAGCCTTACTTGGGTTTGCATTATAAAAAAACAGTTCAATACAAAAAGGAACATTTTCTAATAAACACAAAACCTTAGCCGCTTCCTGCAGCTACTTCTCTATTTGTTTTTAACATGGTATCAGAGCACGTGTGATTCTGGGAATTCTGAACATCCTCAACAAAGATGGTTGGCAATAAAGTCGTGGTCAGTTAAATCCTTGATGAATTAACAATGCAGATTGCTGCCATTCTGAGAAATGGTCTCGGAACACAACAAAAAACAACTAACCCCGAGAATTTATCCCTAGGGATTAAACTCGGTGGTGACAACTATACCCTATGGGCAAACCTGATGAAGAAAGAAATTGAGGGAAGGGGGGAGAGGTTCTCACATTACACAGGAGCTGACACCTCCATCCAAAACTGACAAAACATATACAAGGTGGGAACAAGATGATCAATGTGTTTTCATATGGATTATCCAGAATCTTGAATCCAGCTTGGTGAATAATGTCTTGCAATATCCCACTGCAAAAGCCCTATTGGATGGGTTAGCCACCACATACGGTTCTGGTACAGATTCGTTACAAGTGTTTGACCTTCATAAGAGGGCTAATTCATTAAGGCAAGGGTCCGATACACTAGAAGACTTGTGGAACAAACTGCAGAACATCTGGAAATCTATAGATAGGCAACATCTGAACCATATGAAAGACCCAGAAGACATTCAGATCTACAATAAGAAGACTCAAGAATAAAGACTCTATCAATTGCTAATGGCGATTAAAGACAAGCTGGAACCAGTCAAGAGAGATATCCTAAAAAATGATCATCTTCCTTCCATGGAAACAGCATATGCTACAATACGAAGGGAAGTAGCTAGGCTCAATATACTAAAATCAAGTTCTTCTGATAGAGACTCAATTGAAATTGGAATGGGTTTGGCTGCTAAAGATTCTGCACAAATGTTTAAATTCTGATCCAAAGAGAAAGAAGATAAATCCAAGTTGTATTGCACTCATTATGGGATGAAGAAACACACTAAAGAGACATATTTCCAGCTGGTTGGCTATCGAGAATGGTGGGAGGACGGTCATAAGGAGAAAAATAACCAGTGTTTCAGATCTAATGTCAAACGGGATTCGTCTACAAGTGGCAGTGAAGATCCGACTAAAAATGAGCAAGGAAGTGGCACTGGTTTTGGAGGAATGGCGACAAACTCCTATGAAAAAACTTGGAGGTAAAGGGTTTGAGAAATCAATGAATTAGATCTTTGATTGCGGGGCTACAGACACCATGTCTTATGATCCTAAAGACTTTGGTGACATGTCATCTCCAAAAAAGTCCCATATTGAGACTGTTAATGGAGAAATTTGTGAAGTCAAATGGGGAGGTTCAATTATTTTTTTTGGGAAAAATAGAAATTAAAAACTGTCTCTACATTCTTTCACTATCCTTAAAGTTATTATCTGTTAGTCAAGTGACAAAACAACTCAACTCTGTGGTTCTTATGTATCCATTTTTTTGCATTTTACAGGGCATTCGTACGAAGAAGATCATTGGGGCGTGGTACTGAACAATGAGGTCTCTATTATGTTGATAAGGTAGTTTATAAGAGACATGTCATGCTTGCTCACGAAACAACCGAAAAGCAACTTTGGTTATGGCACCGGTGACTTGGTCAACCTTCTTTTAGCTATCTTAAAAGTTTGTTTCCTAGTCTTTTTTTGAATAATTCCATTCATGAGAAATGTGAAACCTGCATTCTTGCAAAAAATCGTAGGGTCTCATTTAATCAAAGTAATACTATAGTTGATTATGCTTTTTCGCTAATCCATTCTGATGTTTGGGGTCCAACACCAAATTCCACTAACAATCAAATCATATACTTTGTTTTATTTGTGGATGATTTCTCAAGAATGACTTGGATATACTTCATGAAACATAAATCGGAAGTACCATAAATATTTGTTTATTTTTACAAAATGATGTTGACTCAATTTGAAGAAACAAAATACATATTCTTCGTTCTGATAATGGAACAGAGTTTGTCAACCAAATAATGCATAATTGTTTCAAAACAAATGGTTTTATTCATCAAACCACTTGTCCAAACACACCTCAACAAAACGGTACTTCAGAAAAAAAAACATACTTTACTTGAAAAAACTCGTGCTATTATGATTGAATCTAGAGTTCCTCATTCTCTTTGGCCAGAAGCTCTTGCTACAGCTACGTATCTTGCAAATCGTCTAACAACCCGATGTCTAGGAAATAAAACTCCATTACAAGTGCTTTCCACCCAAGTTACAATTCCATCTGTTATGACCTTACCACCTCGTGTCTTTGGTTGTTCAGTGTTTGTTCATATCCCAAAAACTAGTCGAAACAAACTTAATCTGTGTGCTGAAAAATATGTATTCGTTGGGTACGGTGTTCATCAAATGGGATATCGGTGTTACAATCCGGTTACTCGTCGAATCCATGTCACCATGGACTGTGACTTCTTAGAATTTGATTATTTTTTTGACCACCAATCTCGTGCTCAGGGGGAGAAAGTAAGTGAATCACTCGACTGGTTGTTATATGAAAGTTACTTTGAGGATGTACCAACAGAGTCGGTAGATAGCGCCACCGAACACGCATCTTCCAACATAAAGGAGAATAATGAGGCAGTTCTTACCACCAATGATTCTCCCGAAGACAATGTCCAACAAGAAATAAATGTCATGGATACTACCAGCGAATCAGCCGAAGAAAATGTCCATCAAGAGGTAAACAATTTACAATGTCATAATTCACAAAATGCTACTGACCATGACATTTCAGGAAGTTCATTTGTTGAAACTCAAACTCCGGTTCTTCCCCCAAGAAAGAATAGAGGGATTCCTCCTGACCGGTATTCACCGGAACACGTTCATCATGCTTCTACATATCTAGTAAAAACGGACAGGAAAGGAATGACGAAGATTCAAAAGGCGTTTTCAGTTACTATTCTCTCTGAACAAATCCCTAAAACAGCTCAAGAAGCTAAGAAGATGACTGAATGGCATGAGGCATTGAATACCGAAATGGAAGCTCTAAAAAGGAATGGTACATGGGAGAATTGTGTGTTGCCACAAGGGAAGAAAGCAGTCGGGTTTAGATGGGTGTTTAATATAAAATATAAATCTGATGGCACTATTGAGCGACACAAGGTAAGATTGGTTACCAAAGATATACATAAACATATGGTATAGACTACTCTGAAACGTTCTCTCCTGTTGCAAAGATTGACACTATTAGAGTTTTACTTTCAATAGACGCGAATAAAGATTGGCCTCTTCATCAGTTTGATGTAAAGAATGCTTTCTTACATGGAGACTTGGAAGAAGAGGTATATATGGAACCCCCACCAGGGTTCTCTGATGGTTTTCAAGAAAATGAGTTATGTAAACTAAAAAATGCATTATATAGGCTCAAACAGTCTCCTCGTGCTTGGTTTGGGAGATTTACAATGGCAATGAAGCAGTATAGTTACAAACAGAGTAATGTGGATCATACATTATTTTACAAAAAGAGAAGAGAATTAGTAACTTGTCTTATAATATATGTCGATGATATGATTATAACGGGGAATGACGAAGAAGAAATTAGCTCTCTTAGGAAAAACCTCTTCAAGGAGTTCAAAATGAAAGACCTTAGGGGATTGAAGTATTTCCTACGAATCGAGGTTCTTAGGTCAAGAGGAGGGATTTATATCTCCCAACGGAAATATATACTGGATTTATTAGCTGAAGTTGGCATGGTGGATTGCAAACCAAATGACACTCCTATGGTTGTGAGTCACAAACTAAAGATAATTGAAGACCAGCGAGTAAAGAAAGGTACCAAAGGTTGGTGGGGAAATTGATTTACCTGGCTCACACTCGTCCCGACATTGCATACGCGGTGGGAGTAGTTAGCCAGTTCATGCATCATCCTCAGGAACACCATATGGAGGCAGTAATGAGGATTATTCGATATCTCAAAGGCACACCAGGAAGAGGCATAATTTTTTTTAAAAATGGACACCTTGATGTTGAAGTATTCACATATGCTGATTGGGAAGGGAATCCTAACGACAAACGATCAACTGCTGTATACTTTACTCTTCTTGGAGGTAACTTGGTAACTTGGAGGAGTAAGAAGCAGAAAGTAGTATCACTGTCAAGTGCTTAATCCGAATTTAGAGGAATCGTTAAGGGGTTTACTAAGATACTTTGGTTAAATAAGATAATGAAAGAAATCGGATCCCCTATGAAGTGTCCAACTCAGTTAATGTGCGATAATAAAGCTGCGATTAAAATTTCAGAGAACCCGGTACAGCACGATAGAACAAAGCACGTTGAAATAGATAGGCACTTCATAAAAGAAAAGATTGAAAATGGGACAGTCGAACTTCCGTTTGTTAGATCCGAAGACTAACTAGAAGACATCTTGACAAAAGCGGTTGCTGCAAGAACATTTGAATCAATTTTATCCAAGTTGGGTATTGGTGATACCACTACACAACTTGAGGGGGAATGTTAGAATATTCACGCAATAACATGTTTTTAGTGCGCTAGCATTTAACACATTCACGCTGTATAGTATTAAAAATGTTTATCATGTTTGGATATTGTTAGAATATTCAGTGTATTAAGTTTCCTTGTATAGGCCTCTAAGTTTTCTATATATTAAGAGCCTTACTTGGTTTTGCATTATAAAAACAGTTCAATACAAAAATGAACATTTTCAAATAAACACAAAACCCTAGTCGTTTCCTGCGGCTACTTCTCTCTTTGTTTTTAACAAATTCTTAGTTTATTATGAGAAAAAAACTGTACTCGGATCTAAGATAAATATCCACGCGTACACAATCTAGGTTAGGCCAAAGACAACACCTAAAAATTTAATTTGGTAAACTTAAGTGGTTGATCTAACTTCGGAACTAGTAAATTCATATTATTATTAGTCATATCAATATGTACAAAAATGATTTGGATGTAAATTACGCACAACACCATCAAGGATACAATGGATACAAGACAAACGAGAAGGTAAATCGAGAACTTACATATTCTTTCGAACATTTACATGCTTCTCTTTTTTCTCATACTCATGCATGATCTTTTTCTTCTTCGCCTTAAGAAACTATAACTTCTTGACAGATGGATATTACCATTCTTTACTCTATCTTTTTCAACATCTCATGATTTAATCAACACCAATAAGGTTTTTCAATATCCCATAACATAAACCAATTAATTTCCCTTGAATTCACAATTTGTACCAATTATCATAAATTTGAAGTAATATTAACAACACTAGACAAACATCTATTGAGTTAATTTACTTTCACTCTATCAAACTCTAATTAAATGTTCAATAACACTAAATTGGATTAAAACACACTTATAAACATCAAAAATAAAAATTAATTTTTTTAAAATTTATCGGACTCATGTTGAGATCCAACATCGATTGAATCCAAAAACCTAATTAAAATAAAATAAAGAAATCATCAATTTTATATAATAATTTTACATACTTATCAAATTGTGTAATTGTTTTATAAAGATTGAACTCTATTTTTCTTTCTCGTCAATAAATCCCTTACATAAAACTTTTCTCCTCTATATAATATTTATTTTTCATGTACACGACTAGATTTATTTTTCTCTATCTCATGTTTTACCTGTTTTCTCTCTTTTATCGGTCTCGATTCTCCATCGAGCCCAGACAATATTTTGATCTTTAATTTCAGAGATTAAAATCGGTCGCCAGTCATGATGTATACATACAATTAGAGATAGTATAAGGTCTTCTTTAACCATGGGTCTCTTATGAGACTCATCTAAACTCATACATAATTATTTATTTATAGATCTGTCACACAACTTTTATCCGTTAGTTTACTATTTCAAAGACTTTTAATATAAACAATTCAATCTAAATAATTATACTATTTTTTATTACTCATCTCGTTCTCTTTACTTATCATTATATCTCACTCTTTCAATCTTCATAACATTATACTATAATTTAACATTTTCTAGCATTATTATAAAATAATTCAACATATAATGATAAACATTATTTTATTTGTATTTTTCTATATTATTATTTATTTTAAATTTGTCTTTTAAAATTAGTTGTTTTATTTTTTATTCGAAAAAATAAAATTTATGTTTATAGTTACAATAAGTTTAAGATATACAATTCATACATGGGTTATGCTATTGGGCAATAAATTGGTGATCTCTTCCACCCGTGTCCATATTTGTCATTGTAATGTATTTGTTCTAAATATTTGTTCGTATCGTGCTCACGATTTTAAAACATCACACTTAAAGCGATAACATTAAACATAAAATGAAAAGACATCAGATGCAAATATATAGAATTCGAGAATGTAAAATGGAAAATATAAGTACGAGATACAAATAACATAACACTTGATAGCCTTGTACATCTACTTGTAGGAATTAAACATTCGCATGCACTTGCTACAATCTTTTTTCAACGAAGTTTAAATCCATGTTTTCTATCGTATGTATTTTTTATAGACTTAGTAATGCGCAAACCAAATTCCGTATGCGCGTCTTTTTTCTTAACCTCATGCCGGAGGTCAAAAATCCAAAAATTTGGAACTGATTTCATATATTCGAATTTGATAGAGATTTCTTCAT
The DNA here is from genome assembly GCA_036936605.1 of Limnanthes douglasii subsp. nivea. Classification (NCBI taxonomy): domain Eukaryota; kingdom Viridiplantae; phylum Streptophyta; class Magnoliopsida; order Brassicales; family Limnanthaceae; genus Limnanthes; species Limnanthes douglasii. Next base: position 24,242,315 of record JAUPFV010000004.1, on the reverse strand, counting down.
GAAGTTGTGCATGATACATCATACAAAAAAACATGTATGATTCATATCTTACATTTAGTAGATTATGCATACAATTTCGTCAAAAAAAACTAGTTATTTCATCTTACATTGTTCTTTTTACGGTGGCATTGACTTTCAACCAATGGTTATCTTATTGCATGGTCTATTCCATATCGAAGCGTTTAAAATTTGGATTTGTTATGATATTTTATAGATAAAGATATATGATTTGTTTGATTGGGTATATATAGATAATTGAATGATATATTATGTCACACAAGAGAGATATTTGAGTTGGCGGGATATCACAGTTGACGGAAAATCAAAACCACCAATAAAGTAGCACCATATATAGGTTTTGCATCGGCTTGAAGAATATTATGTGAGAAATAATAGCTTGGATGGAAGATATTCAAATTTAAAAAGAAAGATCACATAAGACAATATATAACAAACTTACATTAAAAACAATTAAAACCAATAGATTTAAACAATATAGAACAAGCTTAAAATAAAACGGTACACTTAAACGACATAAATAAACTTAAACAACATAGAACAAGCTTAAATTAATAAAAATAATACAGTTAAACAACATAAACTATTACTAATAAATATCTTTATATCGACTATGTTCTGTCCACACATGTTTGATCAAATCATTTTGTAGTAACTTGTTTGCTCTTTGGTTGTTGATAGGCGGATTGCAAATCATATATCATTAAAAAAATTATTTTTGTATGATTATATCTATATTAACGTAGATATACATTCGTGTTTTACGATATGTAATGTTTGCTAACTATAAATATTATATAAACTAATATATATATATAAAAAGCAACATTATTTTATTACGTGAAAAAAACTTTATTACATTTATATATATTTAATCCGGTTAAAATAAAATATTTATGCAAAAATAAAAATTTCATTGTACTCAATAAAAAATTGACGATGTATCGTTAAAATTATCTTCAAATATTATTAATAAAATAGGGGTACCCGATTTTTCATTTTATTAATTTAATAATTTTAATTATACCCACTTTGTTAGTTAGCAAGCAACCTAATTAAATTTGATTAATATAATTAAAGTTAAATAGAATTACAAAAACGATGATACGGTTTTGTCCGTTTTTAACCATACTCAAAACTTTGATAAACTGAAAATAAATCCATAATAAATATTGGATATGTAGTTAAAGTGAATATATTGATATTGTTATGAATTTATATATATATATATATATATATATATATTTTGATGCAAATCCCCTATTTTATATAAAGTGACAAAAAATAAAAGAGAAGTATCGAACATGTTATAAGTTGCCCACCTGTAATGCAACGACTAAAAGAAACTACTTTTCCTTTTATGGATATCTGGCATCTGAAGGTCGACGTTGTAAAGTAATAATTTCACTAAAACCATATAACAAGTAAAGGTCATAATCAACTTTTAAAATATAATGATTGGTGGGAAAATTATCGTATAAAAAAAGGTTTTAAATCTCTGAGTATATTTATTATATTGTATAATATGGAAATATAATTGACAAACTGATCTATCAGGATTCAGGATAAAGAAAAGAGTTTAGAAAATGTAAATAATATCCACCTTCTTTCCGAACGTATTTAATCCTCCAAGCTCTTTTCACGTATTTAGAATCTCTTCGTATGGGGTATTGTATTCTTACTTTATTATAGAAAATATTGGGAAACAAACATGCGTGGGGACATTTGCTTTGGTCGAATAAATATGGTATATTAAACGTAATAATAGACTTTACCATATAGTTTGGATCGGTTTTGTTGGTGTAAACAAATAGGGAAATGACCAAAAAGTATCCCCTCATAAATTATATCGGTATATAATATTCAAACTATTATTAATATTTATTTAATATTCTACTTTTGGTTCAACCCCTAAATTTTTAATTATATATATACACGTTTTTTCACAAATTAGATTATTATTTTTAATTTTCGAACCAAAAATTTTAATTTTTAATTTTTTTAAAGTTATATCTCAAATCAAAACTCGGACAAAAAAATTATTAAACATTATCGGTTTTGTTTTCTAAAACGAAAAAAATTTGAATTATTGATTTTTTTATTTTTTTATTTTATTTAACAAGCAAATTTGCTAATAACATGCGAGTTTAACCATAAGAGTACTATTTTTAACCGTGCGAGTTTATTGAATATTAAACATGTTACTTCGTCAATATAATTCAACCATGTGAGTTTTTGTATATTAAACCATTCGATTTTAAGTATATTAGTTGTGTTAGATCTTTATGTTTCCAATCATGTTAAGTCTGTACGTTTTTAACCGTGCGAGTTTACTGAATATTAAACATGCTACTTCTTATGTATAATCTAACTACGTGAGTTCTTGTATATTAAACCATTCTATATTAAGTCCATTGGATGTGCTAGATCTTTATGTTTCCAACCATGAGAATTATGTATAATTTTTACTGTGCGAGTTTATTGAATATTAAACATGCTATTTCTTCAATATAATCCAACCATGTGAGATCGTGTGTATTAAACTATTTGATTTTAAGTCTATTAGTTGTGTTAGATCCTTATGGTTTTAACCATGAAAGTTTTGTACATTTTTAATCGTGTGAGTTTATTGAATATAAACATGTCACTTCTTCAATATAATCCAATCATGCGAGTTCTTGTATATTAAACCATTCGATATTAAGTCTATTAGTTGTGTTAGATCCTTATATTTCCAACCCTTACATGTGTTAGATCCTTGTATTTCCAACACTGAGAGTTCTGTATATTTTTAACCGTGCGAGTATATTCAATATTAAACATGCTACTTCGTCAATATAATCCAACTATGCGAGTTCTTGTATATCAAACCATCAAATCTACTTAAAACGCTCAGATGAGATCATAAAATTGTTATATTTATTAAAAAAAATATTACAAGTTCCCTTGAATAAAAAGAAGCCCTAATAATCTTCAAAAATTGTAGAAGTAAGCTTTCAGAGATAAATTTTCTCAAAAAAAATGAATCAGCACGGGTTGATTAAAAAAAATAAACAGGTTATTTTTTTGAAACGTCAACCATGCTACTTCTTTGAAAATTAACAATGCTATTTGTTTAAAAAAATCAATCATGCTACCTTTTTAGAAAATCAACCATGTGAGTTCTTTGAAAAATTAAACATGCGAGTTTAGAGGAAGATATAATTAACGAACACAATTGTGCGATTCTTTTGGACTAACACAAAATGCCATAGCACAATACAACCATGTGAGTTCTTCTTACAACAACTAAAGAATATGCGATTTTAGTATATTTTCGGATATTGAAGATGCGAGTTTATTATAACTTTCGAAAATTGAATCACAAACAACTAAACCCAGAACAATACAATACACTACAACCCGGAAAGATACAACACATTAAAATGTAACACAATATATGCACCTAAGAACCATAGAAACTACTCTAAACATTATGTCTACTAAAAAGAAGCTAACAACGGTCGACGATATACCTAGCAACAATGTGAGTTTAACTAAGAACGACCAATGTAATGAACCCCCGAAATACACTATAAATATCAGGAAATAAAAGCACAAACAAAATCTTCCCTCTTGTATCAAATGTGATTAGAGATAATGATCCCAAACAAAATACCAAGTATCAATAAAATCAACGCAAATAACACAGATAGTTTTTACGTGGAAAACCTTTATAGTGTATGAAGTAAAAAACCACGGGACTGATTTCGGAGTCCAACCAAATATTCACTATCATAAAACGGGTTACAAAACTATTCTCTAGTTAAAACTAGAGAATACACCACACAAAGTATGAAAACTTCATACACAACCCCAATACACAAGATAGTGAACCGAAATCAGAAAACTCACTAAAATATCCCCAAAAACACAATTGGAAGAAGTTGGTCAAAAAACACAGTTAGAAGACTCCAAATCAAAATCCCTCTGGTCAGATTGTAGAGGACAAATAGATGAGCTTGTTCACCAAAATTGAAGCTGATTAGACCACGGTAGACATTCCGATTGAAAGCACAAAGTTCTGCCTAGAATTATTTTCTCTCAAAACTGCATTGCACTGCACATTGGACAGCAAAAAGCATGAGACAATAGAATAATATTTATACATAAACCCATATAATAATTAGACTCCCACATAGGAAGATCCCAACAAATCTCCCCATCACAACTATGTGGGAGGATTCGTCATCCCGACGATTAATCTACAATGTTCAAGCTTCCACCTAGGCAATGCCTTTGTCATCATGTCAGACCCATTATCATATGTATGAACTTTATCAACCTCCATTAGTTTAGCATCACGAATATCTCGAATCCAATGATATCTCACATCAATATGTTTCGACCTTGAGTGAAACGATGAATTCTTCACGAGATGAATAACATTCTGATTATCACATGGGTCAAGCTATATATATCTAGATGTGGTTTAAGTATACCCAATTTTGAGTTTACCTAAAGGTGGTATAAGTTTACCCAAATTTTGACAAAAATACCCTTTTATGGGTATATAAGGTTTTTTTTTACTAACCTCATCCACCTCATTTTTTCTCTTACACTCTCTAACTTCTCTATAAAACCTCCAAGTTCCCTCTAATTTATCCGGCGAACTAAAATCTGGTGAACTAAAATATGGAAACTTAGTGTTAGTATCAAAATTAGGGTCAGGGTTGAATTAGGTAAAAAAAAATCATAATTTTAGGGTGTTTGGAGGCCATTTTCCAACCGAAATTCGGCCGGAAAATGGCCGGCAACAAAAGCTAAGCGCATCATAGGTACATGCCTAGCGTACCAGTCGGTACACACCCTCTGTACCTATGGTGCGCTCAGCCTTCGCTACCGACCATTTTCCGGCCGAATTCCGGCTGGAATATGGCCTCTAAACACCCTAAAATTATAAATAAATAAATAATTAAATCCTTATTTTTTTTATAAAAAAACTTCCAAAAAACAAGTTTTTACCTTGATTTCGGTTGATTCATGTTTGATTTTATGTTTTTAGTAGAAGAAGTTTTAAAAAAATTGAAAATAGTTTGAATGTTCTCGAGGCAACTTTGAATGTTCAAAAACAATTTGAAGAACTTCACAAAATTGTAGTAATATGGGGTTTGATCTAGTAGGGAGTTGTGTTTTTTCGGGTATACATAGCCAAATAGATTATTTTGTGAATCAGGTATATCTAGAATATACTTAGTGGCAATTCGGATATTAAATGAAAGTTCAAGGGGTTTTTCGTCTTAAAAAGTCAAACAAAAGTCAACTGCATTTTTTGGGTAAACTTAAACCACATTTGGGTATATATAGCCATACCCTTATCACATAACAGTACATACATATGTTGCTCAAATCCAAGATCTCTCAAGAACTTATTCATCCATAGAAGCTCTTTACTCGCTTCTGTCAGTGCAACAAATTCAACTTCTATCGTTGAAAGGGCAACACACTTTTGTAGTCTTGGTTTCTATGAAACAGCGCGACTAAAAAAGTTAATTAAATATCCAGAAGTAGATTTGCGAGTATCCCAACAACTCAAGTTTCGCCATCCCAAAACTGGGCTTTAAATTAGAGGTTCCTCGCAGATACCTCATAATCTATTTCACGGTTTCCCAATGCTATATACCCGGGTTTGACAAAAATTTGCTCACAACATAAACACTGTGAGCTAAGTCATGACGAGTACATACCATGACATACATGAGACTTCCAACTACAGATGCATATGGAATATTAGCCATATCTCTATTTTTCTTCATTAGTTTAAGGACATTGTTTCTTCCTTAACTTGAAATGACTGGAAAATGGTGAGCTAACCACTTTAAGTTTGTCCATCTTGAACTTCTAAATATTTTCTCACTGTATCTTTCTTGTGACAAGAACAACTTCTTCGAATCTCTATCTCTAGTAATTCGAATGCCAAGAATTTGCTTTGTTGAGTCTGAATCTTTCATTGCAAAAGACTTACTTAACTGTTTCTTCAAAGAATCAATCCGCGAAGTATTATTCCCAACAATAAACATATCATCCACGTAAAGTAAGAGAACAATAAAATCAGCATCAGAAAATTTCTTCACAAATACACAATTATCAGAAGAAGTCTTCTTGTAGTCTTACTCCCCCATAACTGATATGAACTTCTTATACCACTGTCTCAGAGCTTGCTTCAAACCATATAGACTCTTCTTCAGTCTGCACACATAATCTTATTTTCCTTAAACTGGAAAACCTTCAGATTGTTTCATAAAAATTTATTCTTCCAAGTCACCATGCAAAAATGCTATTTTTACATCAATTTGCTCAATTTCCAAGTCTAGACTATCTGCAATGCTTAGAACCACACGAATAAACGACATTTTTACAACTGAAGAAAATATTTCATCAAAATCAACCCCTTTTTTCTGACCAAAGCCTTTGACTACCAATTTTGCTTTGTACCGGGGTTGCAGAGAACTATCATCTTGCTTTAACCTATACACCCATTTGTTACTCAAGGCTTTTCTCCCTTCAGGTAGCTTCACTAACTCAAATGTGTGATTCTCATGAAATGATTTCATCTCTTCATTCATTGCTTCAATCCAATGATTTTTTGGAGTACCACTAACAGCCTCATCATAACACTCAGGCTCACCAGGATCGGTTAGCAAAATATATTGGTCATAACGATATCTAGTATAAGGTTGTCTATCTCTAGTAGATCTCTATTTTGGAACTTCGGGTTGTTCAACCTCTTCTTCATTATCTTGTTCATCCACGAAATCATTATCATGATCACAAATAAAAAAAATATGCGAACCTCTTGCAGCAGATGACTCACCAACTTTTGTAGGAGTATGTGCAAGCGGAATACGCCCCAAATCTACCAAATTATTCTCAGATATAAGCACTAAATTCCGACTCTTATCAATATCATAAACTATCTGATCTTCCATAAACACAACATCTCTGATCCTAATAAGCTTCTTATTAATTGGATCATGAAATTTGTAGCCGAACTCATCAAGGCCATAACAAATGAATACACGCTGTCTTCTCTTCGAATTAAGTTTAGACCTTTCATTTTTAGGAACATGCACATAAGCTTTGCACCCAAAGACACACAGATAATCATAACAAACATCTTTACATGTCCACACTCTATTTGGGATATCTGCATCTAAAGGTACATAAGGACTACGATTCAAGATTTGTACCATTGTATTCAAAGCTTCACCCCAAAATTATTTATGGAGTTTTGATTGTGAAAGAAGACATCTTACCATTTCAATTAATGTTCAGTTTAGTCTCTCAGCCACACCATTCAACTGAAGGGTCTTGGGAGGTGTCTTTTTATGCCGAATACCTTGCTGTCTACAATTATCATAAAAAACCAATGTATTCTGACTCATTATCACTTCTAACACACTCTAATTGTTTCACAGTCTGTCTCCCAACTGAAGCTTAAAACTGCTCAAAGACATCTAGCACTTGATCTTTTGTTTTCAATGTTGGGCTCTTTCTATGTAGGAGTCCAATTATCATATGGGCTAAGCCCAATTTGGATAACACATAGGATTTTGGTTTATGTATAAATATATATTTATACAGTGTCTTTCGGAGATGAGCATCATATTCAATAGTGCAGTTTTTGAGAGAAAAAGGTGATTCGAGGCAGAACTTTGTGCTTTCAATCGGACTGTCTCCGGTTGTCCGATCGGCTTCAATTTTGGTGAGAAGGCTCGTCTATTTGTCCTCTACAATCTGTCCAGGGTTTTTTTTTATTTGGAGTCATCTAAGTGTGTTTTTTTATCATCTTCTTCTATTTGCGTTTTGGGGATATTTCAATGAGTTTTCTGATTTCGGTTCATTATATTGTGCATTTGGGTTGTGTATGAAGTTGTCATACTTTTGTGACGTATGATCTAGTTTTATCTAGAGAATAGTTTTGTAACCCATCTTCTGATAGTGAATATTTGGTTGGACTCCGAAATCAGTCCCGTGGTTTTTACTTCCTACACTGGTAAGGTTTTCCACGTAAAAAGTGTTATATGTTGTTTGCGTTTATTTTATTCAGACTTGATATTTTTTTTGGGATCGTTATCTCTATCATACTTGATACAAGAAGGAAGATTTCGTTTGTGCTTCTATTTCTTGTCAAACGGGTATCAGAGCGAGTGGTTGTGTACTTGTCTTGTATCAAATATGGAGGTGAATACAAGCAGAATGGTGACGATGAATGGTTCTAATTATCATATATGGAAATCGAAGATGGAAGATCTTCTTTATGTTAAAAGTTTTCATTTACCAGTGTTTGGTGATGAAAAACCAAAAGATAAGTCTTATGCAGAATGGATAATTATTCATCGACATGTTTGTGGCTTTATTCGGCAATGGGTTGATGATAATGTGTTGAATCATGTTGTAGACGAAACAGATGCAAGGAAATTGTGAAGTAAACTTGAGGAGTTATATGCTCGGACGACAGGAAACCTAAAGTTACTTTTATTCAAATAGTTGATATATTTGAGGTATCAAGATGGATCACCTCTTACAGATCACTTGAATACCTTTCAAGGATTGATTAATTAGTTGGCTGTTATAGGTATCAAATTTGATGACGAGGTTTTCGCATTATGGTTGCTTGGTTCGCTGCCAGACTCATGGGATACTTTCAGAATGTCTCTTTCTAATTCAGCTCCTGAAGGCAATATCTCAATGGCATTAGCTAAAATTAGTGTATTGAATGAAGATATGAGAAGAAAAACAATTGGCTTCTCTTCACATTCAGAAACTCTAGTCGTTGAGAAACGTGGTAAAAATGAAAATCATGGTTAGAAAACTAGAGGTAAAAGTAGAAGCAATAGTCGGAACAAGTCTAATAAATTTGCAGATTGGGAGAGCTACTACTGTCATGAGATCGGGCACACTAAGAAATTTTGTCCTAAGTTGAGAAAAAAGAATAATTTTGGGAAATCCAACAATGGTAAAGAAGAAAAGAACAAGGAAAAAAATTATGATGAAAGTGATGATGAGAAACATGTAGCTGCAGTTTCAAAAAGCTACTTCGTTGTTATTGATGATGCTGTTGTGAATTCTGTGTCTGATGAAAATGGTTGGGTAGTTGACAGTGGCGCTACAATTCATGCCACTTCCCGTAGAGAATTTTTCTCATCTTACACCTCTGGTGACTTTGGTTCTGCAAAGATGGGAAATAATGATTTGTCTAAAGTGGTTGGTATTGGTGATGTTTATCTAGAAACAAGCATGGGTGCAAGATTGATTTTGAAGGGTGTTAAACATATACCCGATTTTCGATTGAATTTGATCTCTACATGGAAACTAGATGATGAAGGCTATTGCAGTATTTTTTCGAATGGGCAGTGGAAACTTACTAAGGGCTCGTTAGTTGTGGCAAGAGGACAAAAATATTCAGCCCTCTACATCATGTATGCAAGGGTGTCTGCTGAGAAAATCAATGTTGTTAATGATGAAGCAATGCTTGATTTGTGGCATAAAAGACTCAGTCACATTAGCGAAAAAGGATTAGATATTCTGAGGAAGAAACAGTACATTCGTGGGATACATAAAGATCATTTAAAGAAATGCGTACATTGTTTGGCTGGAAAGCAGAATATAGTATCTTTCAAGAGCTCGGTTTCTTCAAGAAAACCAAGTTTGCTTGACTTGGTACATACTGATGTTTGTGGTCCTTTCAAAACGAGAACACTTAGTGGTTGGCTGTACTTTGTTACCTTTGTTGATGATCATTCTAGGAAAGTTTGGGCTTATACTTTGAAAACAAAAGATCAAGTGTTAGATGTCTTTAAGTAGTTTCAAGCTTCAGTTGAGAGACAGACTGGGAAACAATTGAAGTGTGTTAGAATTAATAACGGGGGAGAATACATTGGTCCTTTTGATGATTATTGTAGACAGCAAGGTATTCGGCATCAAAAGACACCTCCCAAGACCCCTCAGTTGAATGGCGTAGCGGAGAGACTAAACCGAACATTAATTGAAAGGGTAAGATGTCTTCTTTCACAATCACAACTCCCTAAATACTTTTGGGGTGAAGCTTTGAATACAGTGGTACATGTCTTAAATCTTAGTCCTTCTGTACCTTTAGATGGAGATATCCCAAATAGAGTTTGGACACGTAAAGATGTTTCTTATGGTCATTGCGTGTCTTTGGGTGCAAAGCTTATGTACATATTCCTAAAGATGAGAGATCTAAACTCAATTCGAAGACAAGACAGTGTGTATTCATTGGTTATGGTCTTGATAAGTTCGGCTACAGATTTCAGGATCCAATTAATATGAAGCTTATTAGGAAGAGAGATGTCGTGTTTATGGAAGATCAGATAGTTCATGATATTGATAAGAGTCAAAATTCAGCGCCTATGTCTGAGAATGACTTGGTAGAATTGGGGCATATTCCGCTTGCACATACTCTTACAGAAGTTGAAGAATTCAGATCGGGACTCATCTGCCTTAAGAGGTTCACATATTGTTGATACTGGTGATCATGATAATGATTTCATGCATGAACAAGAGAATGATGAAGATGTTAAACAACTTGAAGTTCTAACGCGGAGATCTACAAGAGATAGACAACCCTCTACTAGATATCCTTCTGATGAATATATTTTGTTAACCGATGCAGGCGAGCCTGAGTGTTATGATGAGGCTATTAATGGTGTATGTAAAAATCAATAGATTAAAGCGATGAATGAAGAGATGCAATCACTTCATGAGAATCATACATTTGAGTTAGTGAAGATACCTGAAGGGAGAAAAGCCTTGTGTAACAAGTGGGTGTATAGGTTGAAGCAAGATGATAGTTCTCTGCAACCTCGGTGCAAAGCAAAATTGGTAGTCAAAGGCTTTGGTCAGAAAAAATGTATTGATTTTGATGAAATATTTTCTCCAATTGTAAAAATGTCTTCTATTCGTGTGGTTCTAGGCATTGCAGCGAGTCTAGAATTGGAAATTGAGCAAATAGATGTAAAAACAGTGCATGGTGACTTGGAAGAAGAGATTTTTATGAAACAGCCTGAAGGTTTTGTGGTTGAAGGAAAAGAAGATTATGTATGCAGACTGAAAAAGAGTCTATATGGTTTGAAGCAAGCTCCGAGGCAGTGGTATAAGAAGTTCATGTCAGTTATGGGGGAGCAGGACTACAAGAAGACTTCTTCTGATAATTGTGTATTTGTGAAGAAATTTTTCGATACCGATTTTATTGTTCTCTTACTTTACGTGGATGATATGCTTATTGTTGGGAAGAATACTTCGCGGATTGATTCTTTGAAGAAACAGTTGAGTAAGTGTTTCGCAATGAAATATTTAGGTCCAGCAAAGCAGATTCTCGGCATTGGAATTACTAGAGACAGAGACTTGAAGAAGTTGTTCTTATCACAAGAAAAATACATTGAGAAAATTCTTCAGAAGTTTAATATGGACAAAGCTAAAGTGGTTAGCTCACCACTTTCTGGTCACTTCAAGTTAAGCAAGAAACAATGTCCTTCAACTAAAGAAGAAAAGAGAGGCATGACTAATATTCCATATGCATCTGCAGTTGGAAGTCTCATGTATGTCATGGTATGTACTCGTCCTGACTTAGCTCATAGTGTTTGTGTTGTCAGCAGATTTTTGTCAAACCCATGTAGAGAGCATTGGGAAGTCGTGAAATGGATTATGAGGTATCTGCGAGGAACCTCTAATTTGAAGCTCAGTTTTGGGATGAATAAACTTGAGTTGTTGGCTTATTCTGATTCAAACTTGGCTGGAGATGTCGATACTCGCAAGTCTACTTCTGGATATTTGATTAACTTTTGTGGTGGCGCTGTTTCATGGAAATCAAGACTACAAAAGTGTGTTGCCCTTTCAACGACAGAAGCTGAATTTATTGCAGTGACAGAAGCAAGTAAAGAGCTACTATGGATGAAGAAGTTCTTAAATGAACTTGGATTTGAGCAACACAAGTATGTACTGTTATGTGATAATCAGAGTGTTATTCATCTCGTGAAGAATTCGTCATTTCACTCAAAGTCGTAACATATTGATGTAAGGTATCATTGGATTCGAGATATTCTTGATGCTAAACTAATGGAGGTTGATAAAGTTCATACAGATGATAATGGATCTGACATGATGATAAAGGCTTTGCCTAGGGGAAAGCTTGAACGTTGTAGATTGATCGCCGGGATGGCGAATCCTCCCACATAGTCGTGAGAGGGAGATTTGTTGGGCTCTTCCTATGTGGGAGTCCAATTATCATATGGGCTAAGACCAATTTGGATAACACATAGGATTTTGGTTTATGTATAAATATATATTTATACAGTGTCTTTCAGAGATGTGCATCATATTCTATAGTGCAATTTTGAGAGAAAAAAGGTGATTCGAGGCGGAACTTTGTGCTTTCAATCGGACTATCTTCGGTTGTCCGATCGGCTTCAATTTTGGTGAGAAGGCTCGTCTATTTGTCCTCTACAATCTGTCCTGGGGTTTTTTTTTATTTGGAGTCATTTAAGTGTGTTTTTCGATCATCTTCTTCTAACTGCGTTTTGGGGATATTTCAATGAGTTTTCTGATTTTGGTTCATTATCTTGTGTATTGGGGTTGTGTATGAAGTTGTCATACTTTTGTGGCGTATGCTCTAGTTTTATCTAGAGAATAGTTTTGTAACCCATCTTCTGATAGTGAATATTTGGTTGGACTCTCAAATCAGTCTCGTGGTTTTTACTTCCTACACTGGGAAGGTTTTCCACGTAAAAAGTGTTATGTGTTGTTTGCGTTTATTTTATTCAGACTTGATATTTTGTTTGCGATCATTATCTCTATCATACTTGATACAAGAAGGAAGATTTCGTTTGTGCTTCTATTTCTTATCATTCAAAGTGTAAGCCCAAACTCTCATAAAATGATCATCAATAAAAGTAACAAAGTGCAGACAATCACTAAGTGTTCTGGTTTTGAAAGGACCACAAGCATTAGTATGTACCAAGTCAAGAAAACTTGGTTTTCTTGAAGGAGTCGAGATCTTGAAAGACACTTTATTCTATTTCCAGCCAAACAATATACGCATTTCTTTAAATGAGTTTTATGTATCCCAAGAATGTATTGTTTTTTCCTTATAGTATTTAATATTTTTCGCTAATGTGACTGAGTCTTTTATGTCACAGATCAATATTAACAACATTGATTTTTTCAGTAGGCACCCTTGCAGACATGATGTAAACGGCAGAACATTTCTGTCATCTTACCACAACCAACAAGCCCTTACTAAGTTTCCACTACCCATTCGTAAAAATATTGTAATGGCCTTCATCACCCAGCTTCCCTGTAGAGATCAAATTCAATCAAAGATCGGGTATATGTTTAACACCCTTCAAAATCAATCTTGCACCCATGTTTGTTTCTAGATAAACATCACCAATACCAACCACTTTAGACAAATCATTGTTTCCCACCTTTGCAGAACCAAAGTCACCAGTGGTGTAAGATTAGAAAAATTCTCTACCAGAAGTGGTATGAATTGTAGCACCGCTGTCAACTACCTAACCATTTTTATCAAACACAAAATTCACAACAACATCATCAATAACAATGAAGTATCTCTCTGAAACCGCAATAACATGTTTCTCGTCTCCATTTTCATCATAATTTTTCTCATTGTTATTATTTATATTTTACCATTGTTGGATTTCCCAAAATTATTCTTCTTCCTCAACGTATGACAAAATTTCTTAGTGTGCCCGATCTCATGACAGTAGTAGCATTCCCAATCTACAAATTTATTAAACTTGTTCCGACTCTTGTTTCTACTTTTACCTCTCGTTTTCCAACCGCGGTTTTTATTTCTACCACGTTTCTCAACAACTAGAGTTTCAGAATGTGAAGAGAAACCAACTATTTTTCTTCTCATATCTTCATTCAGCACACTATTTTTAGCCAATGCCATTGAAATATTAGCTTCAAGAGCTGAATTAGAAAGAGACATTATGAAAGTATCCCACGAGTCTGGCAGCGAACCAAGCAACCATAACGCCAGAACCTCATAATTAAATTTGAAATCCATAGCAGCCAACTGATTAATCAAGCCTTGAAATGTATTTAAGCTATTTTTAGGAGACGATCCATTTTGATACCTCAAATACATAAACTGTTTGAACAAAAATAACTTACTATTTCTTGTCTTTCGAACATATAACTCCTCAAGTTTACTCCATAAAGTTCTTGCATTTGTTTCGTCTACAACATAATTCAACATATTATCATCAACCCATTGCCTAATAAATCCACAAACTTGTCGATGAATAATTATCCATTCTGCATCAGACTTGTCTTTAGGTTTTTCATCACCGAACACTGGTAAATGAAAACCTTTAACATAAAGAAGATCTTCCATCTTTGATTTCCATATATGATTATTCGAACCATTCATCGTCACCATTCTGCTTTTATACACCTCCATATTTGATACAAGACAAATACACACCCAATCGCTCTAATACCACTTTGTCAGAAAATAGAAGCACAAACAGAATCTTCGTTTTTTGTATCAAATATGATTAGAGATAATGATCCTAAACAAAATACCAAGTGTGAATAAAATCAACGCAAATAACACAGAACACTTTTTACGTGAAAAACATTTCCAATGTATGAAGTAAAAACCACAAGACTAATTTCGGAGTCCAACCAAATATTCCTTATCAGAAGACGGGTTACAAAAATATTCTCTAGATAAACCTAGAGCATACACCACACATATTATGAAAACTTCATACACAGCCCCAATACACAAGATAATGAACCGAAATCTGAAAAATCACTAAAATATCCCCAAAAACGCAGTTAGAAGAAGCTGGTCGAAAAAACCCACTTAGAAGACTCCAAATCAAAATCCCTCTAGTTAGATCGTAGAGGACAAATAAACGAGTATGTTCACCAAAATTGAAGCCGATCGGACCATGGATGACAGTCCTATTCAAAGCATAATGTTCTGTCTCGAATTATTTTTCTCTCAAAACTGCATTGCACTGCACATAATATTGTGACAATAGAAAGCATGATACAAGAGACTAATATTTATACAAAAACCAAAATCCTATGTGTTACCCTTATATTTCCTAAGCCCGTATAATAATTAGACTCCCACATAGGAAGAAACCAACAATAAATACAGTACAACCCTACAAATACAGAAGCTGTGTGATGTTTACAAGGAAATACGGTGAATGTTTTTTTACTGTTTTAATTTTAGTACACGTAGGGAATTATCGAGGTATGAACGACAAACAAATCGGCAAATACGTATTCTTTGATGATGAACAACGGTCGGTGTGCTTCTTCAGTTTGAGATACAGTCGTCGGAGGTACTCGGATGGTTACCGGGTATCGGGTGCGGTAGTTTTACTGGGTTTTAGGGTTTCATCGGGTTTAGTGATTTTACAGGGTTTAGTGAGTTGAAAAAGTAATACGCACTGAAAGGCCGTATTTAAAAGGAGTAAGAAAAGGTTTTTAAACCTAAAAAAAACTATTTATACTAGTGGATGTATTTTTGTCCTTTTCTAATATCTAATTACATATCGGTAATATGCAATTTTTGGCACTTTGTGTGATTTACCTTCTGGCGTTGGTTTGCAGGCTATCGCGTCAGACTGAGGGTTTACCCTATGCGCACTCATTGCACTCTGAGTAGCGGCTGCGGGTTCCCTAAAAAAATGCAATTTTTAGGTATTATATGATAGTCTGATAGTTGAGTGGATATTTATATAAAATATATTTCTCAAACAAATAGAGATAATTTTTATTATATAAAATATAATAATTGATACAATGACTATTATAAATATTATACATATTTTATTTAATAACATCGTTATTTTCCAATATTTTTCTCATGTAAAAATATAACTTAAATATTTGTCATTTACGTGAACTAGGAACAAAATCTTTTAATAATATTTTCGAATGTTTTTTGTCCAACCATTTTAAAGAAATTTTATAAAATACCGTTAAAAAAATTTACCATCGTTCTTTATAGATACTAAACCAAAAAAATTATATCGTGAATTAAAATATAGAACACAGAATAATACATAGAAATAATTTAAATTCTAAGATTTAAATATATTTTTATCTTCAAATTTTTAAAATTATGTTTATTAAAAAATTTTAATTCAAAACAAGATAACAAAAACTATGGAAAAAAGTTTGTATTATGATATTTAGCTTAAAAATTAAGTTATCCATTTTATTTATATTCTTGATAATCTTTATGTTTTAAATAATTAAAAAAAGTAATTTAATATATTATAAAAAATATTATATATATAGAAAGAGGGAGGGAGGGGTAAGTTATTGATAGAAACTCGAGTATAAATAAAATTATTAAATTAGTGATAGTTTTTTGCATTTTGAAATTTAGCGGAACTCACTTCGAAATTTATCAAAAATTATATGTAACATAAATTCTTTCAATAGCACTTATTCACACATAAACATGCATATATTTAAACAATTGGTTATTTTTAATATCCAAATTTTTTATCTTTCAAACTCTAATAAAAAATAAAAATAAAACATATATATTTCTATTTAAAAAAAACAAAACGAAATTCATAAGTAATATTTTAATTTTTTTCTTATTTTCACAATCAAACTATACGTAATTGTTTTTAACAACAAATTACACGTAATGTCGCAATTATAACACAATTGTTTTTTCGAGACTGGTTTGCAACTAAATTGCACGTATTTTTACAACTAGAACACATTCTAACTTTATTTTTATTCTTGAAAAAATAGTTTTTTCAGCATAAAAAATGCATATATTTTCGTAGTTACAATAAAATTAGTTGTTTTATACCCAATTAACACTTATTTTCACAAAACAAGTTTATATTTCGTTATTCACACAATTAGACTTATTTAGTAACCAAAATAGTATTTTTGTAACAATTTTTTCTTCTTTTCAAAATATATTTGCACGTAATTCCACAAATGGAATACAATTTATTTTTAGCAACCAACTTACTTGTAATTCCACAACTAGAACACAAGTGTTTTTTCAAGATATATTTTGCAACCAAATTACACGTGATTTCGCAACTAAAAAATTCGAAAAATTATATTTCATGGATCTAGTTTTGTTCGTGTTAAAAAATCAATGATATATTTGGAGACATGGTTTGAAATATATGACATGTTTAAAAATACAAAAAATCACGAGATAGATATAGAAACAGTTAGGGGCATTTCACACTACTATGTGGTTATTTGTAAATACCAATTTAACACCAGGTGGTTATTCGTACTTTTTCAAACCTTGGAAGGTTATTGGTGAATAATTTTGATATTTGGCGGTTATTGGTAGATTATATATATGAACAAAATTAGTATAAACGACAGAATGGTACACACCCGAATTTATAAGCCTTTATTGATGATGCTCAAATTTATTAAGATACTACAGAAAGTCAAATCTAGTCGGAATTTCATTTAACAAATAAATAATTATCTAATATATATATGGTCACTAAGCAAATGAATAGAATATGATCTGTTCACATTTCCAAAGGTATGTGGTAAGCATATTTACAACCACAGAAGTAAAGTTTTGACATATAAGACTCAAGTATATAAAGACCATTATTAGGCTAAGGCTTACCCATGTTATTTACTTATGGTTAAATATTTATATGTATAATCGATCCAAACGCATTGTATATATCATATATTTTAACCATATTTTTAACATCAGTTATAAGAGTTGACCAATAGTAGCCAGCCAGAACAACCCTTCTTACTAAGCTTATATGCCCACGATGAGCTAAACTCACTTAATCACAGAGATTAAAATATTATAAGACTCGGTCGGTCCCAAGCATCATAATAGGGGTTTCGGAAAAACCTTACTGATACATACAAGATATACTTGTTTTATTTTTGCTTTAGGTTACGTGTGTTGACTTTATCGCTTGGTATACAAGTGGTAGTTTTGAATATAAGGCTTTCCAATCTACCTCTATATCTAGGGCATTGACTTCGACCATGTTTTCGTTGTGGAGGTTGGCCATTTTCGTTATGGATGAGTGTTTATGTACTATGATCCATGAAGATGCATCTGAGCATGCTTGTAAAACTAAGGAATCAACCCATGAGTTCTCAACCTTGGGAACTTGCTCAAAGTGTACTTTTATAAATTTATTTGCTAGCTTATTTAGAACCTTCATCTATTGTATGAACGTGTATGTTCTTACTTGTGATTGTCTAAGGGTTTGGTTTACTGTTAATTATAAATCACTAAGTAACTTTGCATGCTTAATACCAGAGATCCGAGATAGTTGGAGTCATGGGATCACTACTTCATATTCGACCTCATTATCAGTAGCTTGGAAGTCAAATTGTATTGAATGGTGCATAGTGGTTAATTATACGCCAATCATAACACCCGGGAGGAACTTGACCGTCTATTTTTCCAGACATTATTTTGGAGGTAGATTTTCATAAGTTGGCATATGTCTATCAACATGAAATTTGGTTAAGAAGTCAGCTAGTGTATGCGCCTTTGTATGTCGTAATCTCCTAACTTTACTGACCAACGAGTTAAGTGGCCAAATAATCTGGTATTTGTAACACACTTTTAAAGTGAGAAAGAGGTTCAAACGACAAAAAAATAACCATATAAGTAAAGTCCCATTTTTTGTTATTATTACCAAGGCAAAAGTTAACTCTTACAACCGGAGGTATCTCGTCTCTGCATCTATAAGGATTTTGCTTATATAGTTGATTGGTCTCGAACAACTCTCTACCTTCTTGAATAGAATGATACTAATTGAATAATATGATAATCATATATATAAAGGGATTTACTTGTTATGGGATTTGAAATAACTTATGAACAAGACAAATATCCGTTTATATTGTTAATTTCTTGGTTACATTCTTTAGACCCTTGGAAACGGTTATTATTTTTCAATACCAAGAAAAATTGAAACATTTATCTACGAAACAAGATATGAACCTACTCAAGAAATCCAACCTACCATCCAATACTTAAGACTTTATTTATTAACCTTAAAGGGTATACGAATCAGCTTTTATACCTCTTTCACTAACTAGCTTGACTAAGCTTGTCTGACCGAACACCAAAAGTAAATTTCTTGAGATTCAACTTAAAGCTAATGGCTTCGAGGTTTATAAATGTCTATTTTAAGTCTCTAATGTGCTTGACAATGGATTTTGACAAACATATCATCAATATACACTTCCATATTCCAACCTATTTGATTAACAAATGCTTTGTTGACAAGTCATTGGTAAGTAACCCCTACATTATTTAATATAAAATGAATAACTTTAGCAATGAACGCCTCATTTGGTAATGAAAGTAGTGCATTTTCGGTCTGTTTGAGGTATCTAAATCTGGTTGTATCCCAAATATACATCCATAAATGATAAGAGTTTGTTGTTTGGTACATGGCTTGTTCAAGTTAGTTAAGTCCATATACATTCGCCACTTTCTATCTTCTTTTGAACTAGGAATGGGTTCATAGTCCATAATGGGTAGGTAGATTTTATGATACGTCTGACCCTCCAAAATCGGTCTATTTCGACTATAATAACCTTAATTTTTTCAAAATAGAAAGTGGTTCGCTTATAAACGATAGGTCGAATGTTAGGATTAGTGATAACGTGTGATAAATAATGTTTTAAGGTAAGCTTGTTACATTTTCAAATTTCCAATCAAAAAATTACTTTAAAAATATAGTAAAGTAGTATGGAAACTACCTGAAAGAGTTGTTCAAGCCCTTAAAACTTTACTCTAGCCAGCTCAATCACTTCGGTATCCTCGCCATATATAACTAAGCTCGAGGTATCGCGAGGGTCATTAACTCCTTCATTATCGAGTGAGACCCCCATGGTTTTTATTTATTTGGTAAATTAAGAGAGGTTGCATAACACTCTATAACGGTCTTTTGATTTACTATTATTACTCATACTTTACCTCTCACTATGTAGCGGATGCATCAGTGAATTTTAGAGGTAATAAAATGTATTTTTGTTAGCCATGATCGACCCAACATAACATTATAAAGAGGTTATCCATTACAGTAGATAAGATATTTACAATCTTCTTATACTCTCATATGCCTTGTTAGACATGGTATCAAACTCACGCAATAGCTTGGTATCTTCCCATGTGAACCTAACCACTATCATATCGGCCTTTCGATAAGTAAGTGGATTTTTCATTTTATCAAGTGTGCTTCTGAACATTATATCGATATAGATGTCGGTATCCACCATGAGTCTTCTTACCTTAATCATGGAATACAAACAGTGATAGAAAAAATATTTTGGTGAGGCTCATACACCTCTAAAAAATTATAGTCGGTAAAGATTACCAGTGGATAAAAGACTCGGTCTAATCAGAGGTTTGCTATGGTAACGATACTTAAGTTCGAAAAATCCCGATTGACACATGCAGTTCGGAAAATATATTATTATTATTATTATCTTATGAACAAATAAAAAATCCTTCGGTTATTCAACATTTGAATGGAACCATAGTAGGGTTTAGTGGCAGCTCTGCTGATGTAATTGGAGAGTTTGAAGAAAAATTCTTGTTAAGGAAAGGACCATTGAAGAAAATGGTAAGGTTTTTATTCGTAGTGGTTGATTGTCCAACGTTATACTTTGTATAACGTATATGTAGGTCATTTAGTGATCATATATGTAGGTCATTTGGAGAATATAATTGTAGCTCGTTTGGAGAACTTATTTGGAAGTTATTTGGAGATCACATCCATATATTGTTTTACTTATAACCGTTTTATCAGTCGACTTGTATATTATTTGATCAATAAATGTATATATCGTTTAACGTGATGTATTTCCCTTAATCCTTAAAACAAATTTAAAGTATTTGTTCAAAGCCTAATAAAAATGATTAAGATTAAGTAAAATTTGATATATTTTTTATCCGTTTATAGACTCATTTTTTCCATTTTATAGATGAGAGCTTATTGTTCAACAATGTTAGTTCTTGTATATTATATTATTCAATTTTAAGTCTATTAGCTGTGCTAGATCCTTATGGTTCCAACCCGGAGAGTTATGTACGTTTTTAATCATACGAGTTTATTGGATATTAAACATGTTGCTTCTTTAATATAATCCAACAATGCGAGTTCTTGTATATTAAAACATCATATATACTTAAAAGGCTTAAATGAGATAATAAACTTGTTATATTAATGAAAAACATATTACAAGTTTCCTTGAATGAAAAAAAGCCCTAACAATCTTCATAAACCGTAGAAGCATGCTTTTAGAGACATATTTCTTCCAAATATATGAATCGACACGGGTTGATTAAAGATAAAATAAACATACTACTTCTTTGAAACGTCAACCATGCTACTTCTTTAAAAATTAATAATGTTATTTGTTTGAAAAATCAACCAGCTACTTCGTTGGAAAATCAACTGTGCGAGTTCTGTGAAACATAAAACATACAAGTTTATAGGAAGACAAAAGGTACAAACACAACCGTGCGATTCCTTTGAACTAACACAGAATTCTCTAACACAATATAACCATGCGAGTTCTTCGTACAATAACTAAATAATATGCGAGTTTAGTGTATTTTCATAGGATGAATATGCGAGTCTATTGTTACTTTCGAAAATTGAGTCACAAACGACTAAACCCAGAAACAAGACAATACACTGCAACCCAGATACACACAACATATTAAAATGTAACACAATATATGCACCTAAGAACCCTAGAAAGTACCCCGAAATATTACGTTTACCAAAACCAGAAACTAGCAACGATCAACGATATACTTAACAACAATATGATTTTAGCTAAGAAGGACCATTGTAATAAACCACCGAAATACATTTTTTTAAAGCAAAGGAACATTTATTACTAAATTGCAAAGTTACAAACATTCAGGAGTCAATTAAGACTTAGAACAGAAATGGGGGACAAGAAGGCAAAAAGCCAAAATTAATCCCTAAATCAAAACTAATCGATCACTTTCCCCTCTACGCTTCCCCTCTACGCTTCCCCAACTCCAAACCTTAATCTGATTCTCCTTTGCCATCAAAGCTCCCCGCTCTATAACCAGAAGAAAAATTATCAGGATTATCATAACACTTCAATTAGGCAAGCAAATCGACCCGTAAACCTGCTTCTAGACCAGATCTTCACCAGAACTTTTAATGAACGTGAATCCATTCTCCAAATCACTCGCCATTTCCCAAGATTCTTAAGCTCCTCACCATTAGCCATAAACTCCCAAGATCTTGCAATAGAAACCAACCCGCAGTACCCTTTCTTCCTGTCACATGATTATTGATGTTGTTTTCATTGTTGTCAATGTTGATTGTTTCATAATTCTCTTGGGTTTTTGACTTTTCTCGGGTTTTGTTGCACGACTTCTCATCATGTCCTATATGGCTGTAGATTCCGGAATATTTGGGAAGATCATTATAGCTCGCCGTAATCCAGCACCCATCATTATCCCAAAACCCGATCCAGATGTCTTTGTGAATCTTTCTTGTTAAATCAAGCTCAACCCATACAAGAGACGAGTTACAGTAAGCCCGATTTTTGTTTGTTTTGTAGTTTATCACTGACATGGCAATGTATTATATGAAATGGGTGTTCACATATACGAGTCAATAGATTATGCAAAAGTATGTGTCTTTCTAAACAGCAAGAAAAGAAGCATACTCTTGTAGAATATGATTCGAGGCTAAGTCCAGATGCAAGACCATTATGTGCATAGGGCACATGATAACCACCGTCTAAGTAGTTGTCACAGAATACCTGCAAGACCATTATGTGCATAGGGTATACGAATCAGCTTTTATACCTCTTTCACTAACTAGCTTGACTAAGCTTGTCTGACCGAACACCAAAAGTAAATTTCTTGAGATTCAACTTAAAGCTAATGGCTTCGAGGTTTATAAATGTCTATTTTAAGTCTCTAATGTGCTTGACAATGGATTTTGACAAACATATCATCAATATACACTTCCATATTCCAACCTATTTGATTAACAAATGCTTTGTTGACAAGTCATTGGTAAGTAACCCCTACATTATTTAATATAAAATGAATAACTTTAGCAATGAACGCCTCATTTGGTAATGAAAGTAGTGCATTTTCGGTCTGTTTGAGGTATCTAAATCTGGTTGTATCCCAAATATACATCCATAAATGATAAGAGTTTGTTGTTTGGTACATGGCTTGTTCAAGTTAGTTAAGTCCATATACATTCGCCACTTTCTATCTTCTTTTGAACTAGGAATGGGTTCATAGTCCATAATGGGTAGGTAGATTTTATGATACGTCTGACCCTCCAAAATCGGTCTATTTCGACTATAATAACCTTAATTTTTTCAAAATAGAAAGTGGTTCGCTTATAAACGATAGGTCGAATGTTAGGATTAGTGATAACGTGTGATAAATAATGTTTTAAGGTAAGCTTGTTACATTTTCAAATTTCCAATCAAAAAATTACTTTAAAAATATAGTAAAGTAGTATGGAAACTACCTGAAAGAGTTGTTCAAGCCCTTAAAACTTTACTCTAGCCAGCTCAATCACTTCGGTATCCTCGCCATATATAACTAAGCTCGAGGTATCGCGAGGGTCATTAACTCCTTCATTATCGAGTGAGACCCCCATGGTTTTTATTTATTTGGTAAATTAAGAGAGGTTGCATAACACTCTATAACGGTCTTTTGATTTACTATTATTACTCATACTTTACCTCTCACTATGTAGCGGATGCATCAGTGAATTTTAGAGGTAATAAAATGTATTTTTGTTAGCCATGATCGACCCAACATAACATTATAAAGAGGTTATCCATTACAGTAGATAAGATATTTACAATCTTCTTATACTCTCATATGCCTTGTTAGACATGGTATCAAACTCACGCAATAGCTTGGTATCTTCCCATGTGAACCTAACCACTATCATATCGGCCTTTCGATAAGTAAGTGGATTTTTCATTTTATCAAGTGTGCTTCTGAACATTATATCGATATAGATGTCGGTATCCACCATGAGTCTTCTTACCTTAATCATGGAATACAAACAGTGATAGAAAAAATATTTTGGTGAGGCTCATACACCTCTAAAAAATTATAGTCGGTAAAGATTACCAGTGGATAAAAGACTCGGTCTAATCAGAGGTTTGCTATGGTAACGATACTTAAGTTCGAAAAATCCCGATTGACACATGCAGTTCGGAAAATATATTATTATTATTATTATCTTATGAACAAATAAAAAATCCTTCGGTTATTCAACATTTGAATGGAACCATAGTAGGGTTTAGTGGCAGCTCTGCTGATGTAATTGGAGAGTTTGAAGAAAAATTCTTGTTAAGGAAAGGACCATTGAAGAAAATGGTAAGGTTTTTATTCGTAGTGGTTGATTGTCCAACGTTATACTTTGTATAACGTATATGTAGGTCATTTAGTGATCATATATGTAGGTCATTTGGAGAATATAATTGTAGCTCGTTTGGAGAACTTATTTGGAAGTTATTTGGAGATCACATCCATATATTGTTTTACTTATAACCGTTTTATCAGTCGACTTGTATATTATTTGATCAATAAATGTATATATCGTTTAACGTGATGTATTTCCCTTAATCCTTAAAACAAATTTAAAGTATTTGTTCAAAGCCTAATAAAAATGATTAAGATTAAGTAAAATTTGATATATTTTTTATCCGTTTATAGACTCATTTTTTCCATTTTATAGATGAGAGCTTATTGTTCAACAATGTTAGTTCTTGTATATTATATTATTCAATTTTAAGTCTATTAGCTGTGCTAGATCCTTATGGTTCCAACCCGGAGAGTTATGTACGTTTTTAATCATACGAGTTTATTGGATATTAAACATGTTGCTTCTTTAATATAATCCAACAATGCGAGTTCTTGTATATTAAAACATCATATATACTTAAAAGGCTTAAATGAGATAATAAACTTGTTATATTAATGAAAAACATATTACAAGTTTCCTTGAATGAAAAAAAGCCCTAACAATCTTCATAAACCGTAGAAGCATGCTTTTAGAGACATATTTCTTCCAAATATATGAATCGACACGGGTTGATTAAAGATAAAATAAACATACTACTTCTTTGAAACGTCAACCATGCTACTTCTTTAAAAATTAATAATGTTATTTGTTTGAAAAATCAACCAGCTACTTCGTTGGAAAATCAACTGTGCGAGTTCTGTGAAACATAAAACATACAAGTTTATAGGAAGACAAAAGGTACAAACACAACCGTGCGATTCCTTTGAACTAACACAGAATTCTCTAACACAATATAACCATGCGAGTTCTTCGTACAATAACTAAATAATATGCGAGTTTAGTGTATTTTCATAGGATGAATATGCGAGTCTATTGTTACTTTCGAAAATTGAGTCACAAACGACTAAACCCAGAAACAAGACAATACACTGCAACCCAGATACACACAACATATTAAAATGTAACACAATATATGCACCTAAGAACCCTAGAAAGTACCCCGAAATATTACGTTTACCAAAACCAGAAACTAGCAACGATCAACGATATACTTAACAACAATATGATTTTAGCTAAGAAGGACCATTGTAATAAACCACCGAAATACATTTTTTTAAAGCAAAGGAACATTTATTACTAAATTGCAAAGTTACAAACATTCAGGAGTCAATTAAGACTTAGAACAGAAATGGGGGACAAGAAGGCAAAAAGCCAAAATTAATCCCTAAATCAAAACTAATCGATCACTTTCCCCTCTACGCTTCCCCTCTACGCTTCCCCTCTACGCTTCCCCAACTCCAAACCTTAATCTGATTCTCCTTTGCCATCAAAGCTCCCCGCTCTATAACCAGAAGAAAAATTATCAGGATTATCATAACACTTCAATTAGGCAAGCAAATCGACCCGTAAACCTGCTTCTAGACCAGATCTTCACCAGAACTTTTAATGAACGTGAATCCATTCTCCAAATCACTCGCCATTTCCCAAGATTCTTAAGCTCCTCACCATTAGCCATAAACTCCCAAGATCTTGCAATAGAAACCAACCCGCAGTACCCTTTCTTCCTGTCACATGATTATTGATGTTGTTTTCATTGTTGTCAATGTTGATTGTTTCATAATTCTCTTGGGTTTTTGACTTTTCTCGGGTTTTGTTGCACGACTTCTCATCATGTCCTATATGGCTGTAGATTCCGGAATATTTGGGAAGATCATTATAGCTCGCCGTAATCCAGCACCCATCATTATCCCAAAACCCGATCCAGATGTCTTTGTGAATCTTTCTTGTTAAATCAAGCTCAACCCATACAAGAGACGAGTTACAGTAAGCCCGATTTTTGTTTGTTTTGTAGTTTATCACTGACATGGCAATGTATTATATGAAATGGGTGTTCACATATACGAGTCAATAGATTATGCAAAAGTATGTGTCTTTCTAAACAGCAAGAAAAGAAGCATACTCTTGTAGAATATGATTCGAGGCTAAGTCCAGATGCAAGACCATTATGTGCATAGGGCACATGATAACCACCGTCTAAGTAGTTGTCACAGAATACCTGCAAGACCATTATGTGCATAGGGTATACGAATCAGCTTTTATACCTCTTTCACTAACTAGCTTGACTAAGCTTGTCTGACCGAACACCAAAAGTAAATTTCTTGAGATTCAACTTAAAGCTAATGGCTTCGAGGTTTATAAATGTCTATTTTAAGTCTCTAATGTGCTTGACAATGGATTTTGACAAACATATCATCAATATACACTTCCATATTCCAACCTATTTGATTAACAAATGCTTTGTTGACAAGTCATTGGTAAGTAACCCCTACATTATTTAATATAAAATGAATAACTTTAGCAATGAACGCCTCATTTGGTAATGAAAGTAGTGCATTTTCGGTCTGTTTGAGGTATCTAAATCTGGTTGTATCCCAAATATACATCCATAAATGATAAGAGTTTGTTGTTTGGTACATGGCTTGTTCAAGTTAGTTAAGTCCATATACATTCGCCACTTTCTATCTTCTTTTGAACTAGGAATGGGTTCATAGTCCATAATGGGTAGGTAGATTTTATGATACGTCTGACCCTCCAAAATCGGTCTATTTCGACTATAATAACCTTAATTTTTTCAAAATAGAAAGTGGTTCGCTTATAAACGATAGGTCGAATGTTAGGATTAGTGATAACGTGTGATAAATAATGTTTTAAGGTAAGCTTGTTACATTTTCAAATTTCCAATCAAAAAATTACTTTAAAAATATAGTAAAGTAGTATGGAAACTACCTGAAAGAGTTGTTCAAGCCCTTAAAACTTTACTCTAGCCAGCTCAATCACTTCGGTATCCTCGCCATATATAACTAAGCTCGAGGTATCGCGAGGGTCATTAACTCCTTCATTATCGAGTGAGACCCCCATGGTTTTTATTTATTTGGTAAATTAAGAGAGGTTGCATAACACTCTATAACGGTCTTTTGATTTACTATTATTACTCATACTTTACCTCTCACTATGTAGCGGATGCATCAGTGAATTTTAGAGGTAATAAAATGTATTTTTGTTAGCCATGATCGACCCAACATAACATTATAAAGAGGTTATCCATTACAGTAGATAAGATATTTACAATCTTCTTATACTCTCATATGCCTTGTTAGACATGGTATCAAACTCACGCAATAGCTTGGTATCTTCCCATGTGAACCTAACCACTATCATATCGGCCTTTCGATAAGTAAGTGGATTTTTCATTTTATCAAGTGTGCTTCTGAACATTATATCGATATAGATGTCGGTATCCACCATGAGTCTTCTTACCTTAATCATGGAATACAAACAGTGATAGAAAAAATATTTTGGTGAGGCTCATACACCTCTAAAAAATTATAGTCGGTAAAGATTACCAGTGGATAAAAGACTCGGTCTAATCAGAGGTTTGCTATGGTAACGATACTTAAGTTCGAAAAATCCCGATTGACACATGCAGTTCGGAAAATATATTATTATTATTATTATCTTATGAACAAATAAAAAATCCTTCGGTTATTCAACATTTGAATGGAACCATAGTAGGGTTTAGTGGCAGCTCTGCTGATGTAATTGGAGAGTTTGAAGAAAAATTCTTGTTAAGGAAAGGACCATTGAAGAAAATGGTAAGGTTTTTATTCGTAGTGGTTGATTGTCCAACGTTATACTTTGTATAACGTATATGTAGGTCATTTAGTGATCATATATGTAGGTCATTTGGAGAATATAATTGTAGCTCGTTTGGAGAACTTATTTGGAAGTTATTTGGAGATCACATCCATATATTGTTTTACTTATAACCGTTTTATCAGTCGACTTGTATATTATTTGATCAATAAATGTATATATCGTTTAACGTGATGTATTTCCCTTAATCCTTAAAACAAATTTAAAGTATTTGTTCAAAGCCTAATAAAAATGATTAAGATTAAGTAAAATTTGATATATTTTTTATCCGTTTATAGACTCATTTTTTCCATTTTATAGATGAGAGCTTATTGTTCAACAATGTTAGTTCTTGTATATTATATTATTCAATTTTAAGTCTATTAGCTGTGCTAGATCCTTATGGTTCCAACCCGGAGAGTTATGTACGTTTTTAATCATACGAGTTTATTGGATATTAAACATGTTGCTTCTTTAATATAATCCAACAATGCGAGTTCTTGTATATTAAAACATCATATATACTTAAAAGGCTTAAATGAGATAATAAACTTGTTATATTAATGAAAAACATATTACAAGTTTCCTTGAATGAAAAAAAGCCCTAACAATCTTCATAAACCGTAGAAGCATGCTTTTAGAGACATATTTCTTCCAAATATATGAATCGACACGGGTTGATTAAAGATAAAATAAACATACTACTTCTTTGAAACGTCAACCATGCTACTTCTTTAAAAATTAATAATGTTATTTGTTTGAAAAATCAACCAGCTACTTCGTTGGAAAATCAACTGTGCGAGTTCTGTGAAACATAAAACATACAAGTTTATAGGAAGACAAAAGGTACAAACACAACCGTGCGATTCCTTTGAACTAACACAGAATTCTCTAACACAATATAACCATGCGAGTTCTTCGTACAATAACTAAATAATATGCGAGTTTAGTGTATTTTCATAGGATGAATATGCGAGTCTATTGTTACTTTCGAAAATTGAGTCACAAACGACTAAACCCAGAAACAAGACAATACACTGCAACCCAGATACACACAACATATTAAAATGTAACACAATATATGCACCTAAGAACCCTAGAAAGTACCCCGAAATATTACGTTTACCAAAACCAGAAACTAGCAACGATCAACGATATACTTAACAACAATATGATTTTAGCTAAGAAGGACCATTGTAATAAACCACCGAAATACATTTTTTTAAAGCAAAGGAACATTTATTACTAAATTGCAAAGTTACAAACATTCAGGAGTCAATTAAGACTTAGAACAGAAATGGGGGACAAGAAGGCAAAAAGCCAAAATTAATCCCTAAATCAAAACTAATCGATCACTTTCCCCTCTACGCTTCCCCTCTACGCTTCCCCTCTACGCTTCCCCAACTCCAAACCTTAATCTGATTCTCCTTTGCCATCAAAGCTCCCCGCTCTATAACCAGAAGAAAAATTATCAGGATTATCATAACACTTCAATTAGGCAAGCAAATCGACCCGTAAACCTGCTTCTAGACCAGATCTTCACCAGAACTTTTAATGAACGTGAATCCATTCTCCAAATCACTCGCCATTTCCCAAGATTCTTAAGCTCATCACCATTAGCCATAAACTCCCAAGATCTTGCAATAGAAACCAACCCGCAGTACCCTTTCTTCCTGTCACATGATTATTGATGCTGTTTTCATTGTTGTCAATGTTGATTGTTTCATAATTCTCTTGGGTTTTTGACTTTTCTCGGGTTTTGTTGCACGACTTCTCATCATGTCCTATATGGCTGTAGATTCCGCAATATTTGGGAAGATCATTATAGCTCGCCGTAATCCAGCACCCATCATTATCCCAAAACCCGATCCAGATGTCTTTGTGAATCTTTCTTGTTAAATCAAGCTCAACCCATACAAGAGACGAGTTACAGTAAGCCCGATTTTTGTTTGGAATTTTTATTTGAAGATGATTTCCTATAGAATTAGCTATAAAAAGAATCATTCTTTCATTATACAAAAATTCAGGAAGATTACCTAATTTAATCCATACTGGACAGACAAGACATTCTCTTTTGACATTGAATTGTGGCGTCCATTTAAGAAGACGCATTGTTAAGGATTGAACCAGCCAAACACTTCTCCTCCACAAAGAGCACAAGTCCTTTTTACAGTTAAATTCAAGGAGCAAATGTCGTGAGTCCCATATACTCATACTACACTGCATTTTCAGATTCATCTTTTGCAAGAAGTCCTCCATTGTCTGTCTTTTAGGGATTTCTTTACTAAACTTGGCAACAAGAGTATGTTTTTTTGCTTTTCAAGGCTTTCTTTGATTTGTTTCTCGAATTGAAGAGAAATGTGGTCTGTTTTGTAGAAGTATTCCATTAGAAAGCATTATAACTCTTATTTGTTTTCTTTGACAGCTGCAGCGTAGGACTTGCGAGGCGGCTTAGATGATATGGGACTTTCCATCAAGATTTTCAGAGGAAAATCAAAGAGCTCAATGAGAGATTAATAATCAGCAGAATACTCAGAGTCTCGCCGATCACCCAACGATTCAGATGATTAATCTGGAATTAAGAAGCAAATTGAATCCAATTCAATCTTATTGCGTAGAGATTCTCATGCTTTCAATCTTGGAGAGTTTCTTGATTCAATCTTATTGCGTAGAGATTCTCATGCTTTCAATCTTGGAGAGTTTCTTGATTCAATCTTGGATCACCGCATCTTGTATGGAACAACTATTTCTAATAAGTTTACTAGTTTGATATGCGTAATATATTTGATCTTAGATCTCGACTAATTTGTTTGATTCTGTAATGAAAGAAAAGCTTTATTTAGGGGACTTGTTTTCCGTTCTCAAAGAAAAGCTTTCTTATATTTAGAAGCTTAATATTTGATTTTTTTATCAACCACTGAAATACACTTTGAATATAATACAAACCTACAAATGCAAGGCTAGGTGATGTTTAAGGAAAGAAATCCATTTTTAATGTTTCGATTTTAGTACTTATAGGGAGTTTTCGAGGTCTGAATGACAAACGAATCTACAAATACGTATTCCTTGACGATGAACAACGACTGACGTGCTTTATCAGTTTGAGATACAATCGTTGGAGCCTTTGTCGGAGGTAGCCAGATTGTTAATGAGTATTCGATTCGGTGAGTTTATTGGGTTTCAAGGTTCACTGAGTATGAGAGGGAATGTGTACAGAAATGTATTGTTTCAAAATAGAAAAACCATTTATTAGCCTAAAAAAGTCTAGTGACGGTATTTTTGTTCATTTTTCATATCAAAGTTATCACTATGTAATTTTTGGGTACTATACAACAATGAGATAGTTGTGTGGATATTTATAAAAATATTCCAAAAAAACAAAATATTTTACTTTTTATTTATATATAGATAATAAAACATAAGAAATAAATAGATGATTAGGAAACACAAAATTCCTACCGAGTTAAAAAATTAATGGAAAACGGTAACGTCATATATCATGTTATCAATGCATATCACGCGCAATCGTGTTTTATAAACTACTAAAAACCTTAGGCTTTTACTTTTTCGATCTGGCACTAATCAAACCCTTGTACAGATCATACCGACCGACGTAATTGACAATTTCGATAATACTATCTGGCACTAAGTCTCTTATCGAGAGCATAACGACCGACATAGCTAGATGGTTCGATAATATCTGGCACTAATCTCTTTACACGTTGCATACCCATGATTGTTTTCTGTTTCTAATTAAACCACTAGCGGTCCGATAAAATAAAAAACACATCGTTTTTATGTGACTACTACCGGCCCTACGCTCCTGCTACACGTTCGTTTGCTAAACGCCACGTTACTCTATTTCATTTTAAAAGTTGGCTCTACCTACAAAAAATATTTGAATTCGAAATTGTATTGATGGATGAGTCTATGTCGGAGTATATCGTTACCAAAAGTAAACACGTATCTGAATTATCGATTATGACATTTATAAATCCTTATTATTTCAGTTTTTAACCGAGGATATGTATTTATGAAATTTATATGAGTTTTATGCATAACGGACACATTTCTATTACAAACTTTGACTAGGGTTTATTTATTTATTGAGTAATAAACATAAACCATAATATTTTAAATTGAAAATTAAATAATTATTTGGTAGATTATTAATTATTACTATTTTTTTATCCATAAAGAACCCGCCCTAGCGCGTAAAAGCATCCAAACAAATATATTTTTAAAAAATATTTTTCAACTGTTAATTTAAAAAATAGTCTAAATTCATGATAATCTATATTTTTTTAGACGGTTCAATAATCTAAAATTATAAAAAACAATAGTTTCATCTATATTTACCTAAATTATATATTAAAAATGATTTAAGGCTTTAAACCAAAACCAGATGATGAACCACACACAATTTATAATTTTTTTTTATCACAAACATGTCTTTTAAAAACAGTTGTGTTGTTTGAGAATGGCTCTGAAATCAGATGGTACATTCCTCCAAAAGGCGAAAAGTCCAATAATGAACAAATAAGGCCCGAGAAAGATTAAAAGACTTTGAGAACTATTAGTATTTATTATTTTTTTCGAAGGAAACCTATAACCGCTATTCGAATACAATGAGTGTAAAGAGGATGAACCCATTCAGAATATAATATAATGTACACAGGATAAACTCTCATACGGACGCGATAACCTACAAACCAACGTAAGAAGGTAAAATTTATTTTGAGAAATGGTAAATTTGTTTGAAGTAAAATTTTGAAAATTATATTGATAATAAATAGTTATTTAAAAATGTATTTTATTTAAACAAATTCAAAAGCGTGTTTTTTATGTGTATAAATACGAGTAATGAACTACAACTTTAATAGAGAATATTATTACCGTGTAAATATAAACATACAAAAACAGCAGGCAGCGCATCTATAGAAGAAGTACAGTACAAGAAAACTTTTTGAAGTGAGAGAGAAAATAGCAAATCTCCTGTATTAAAACAATATTATACAACTTTTTTTATTTTCTAATAGGAAGGTGAAACTTTCTATATATAATAAATTACTGTTCTATTTCTTTTCCTTTTCTTCATTTCCGTTTACAAATCTTGCTTTCGATTTAAGAGAGAGAAACCAAAGAAAACTAAACCAGAAAAAAAAAGCTAGTGAGGAAGACGACGACATCGAAGAGAAAGGTATGGTGTTATTGTAGTTTTGATGTATATCTTTAACTGATTACCCGTAATATATATGTATATATATAATTATATATATTGGCACTATGTACTTACTATGTAGACCTAGTCGGTTCACCTAATAGTCGCTGTTGGGAAAATTGTACTGTTTGTTTCCCGAGATTTTCCACGGTGAGAAAATTTTGAGAGTGAGAAAGCGGTTTGTGTGAATAAAAGTTACTGAATCGGTTTTAAATGTCTTTTAGCGAGTTTTGGATAACGAAATATAATTTTGAAAAAAGGTAAGAGAATTGTTATGTATTTTGATTTGAGAAGTTTCGTGGAAATTGCCGTACGGAAATAGTAAGGGTCGTCTTCTCTGGACGAGGATATTTCCCAGAAGCTCACTCTATTGTTTTTTTTTCTCTGTTGTGGATTTGAGGTTTGCTTTGTAGAGGTTTGTTTGAATTCGATTTTTTCTTTTCTGTTTGTTTTCTTTGATTTTTGAAAAAGATCGATGTCGATAAGTTCTATGGGAAGCGAGAAATGCATTTTTTGTTGTTTTGGTTCTTATGTTTGAGATTGAATGTGTAGGGATTAGTAACTTGGGACTGACTGACACAGTGCCATCTCTCCTGCGACAGTTATGAGTAATAGAAACTCTCCTCGTCGGCCGGCCGGCGACTTGGAGGCTGGACACAACGGTGGTGTTACTGATCCTGAGGAAGATGCTCACTCGGATCCTTTTGATATCACCAGCACTAAGAATGCTTCTGTTGAGCGCCTTCGTAGATGGAGAGTAAGTCCTAGCTCTATATGTATATGTAAATGTTTCTATATGTCGTCTTTTTGCAAGTACTGTGATTCTACTAGGAGCTCGCGGTTTGAACTCGTGAGTTTGTTCACACTTGATTACTGAAATTCGACGTGACCAAAGTTGATTTGGTCTCGGTTCTTAAAAATGGCTATATAGGAAATGCTTTTTGGAGGAGAAAGACTGATAGTAGGTCATGAAAAGTTACCTATCTGTTTTTCCTTGAGAGCTTAGGAGGGGCAAAATCCTTGTGTCACGAGGACACTTGATTTTCATTTCTAATATATTCACTGAAAAAAAATCCTATTGAACTTTTTAAGTTTGTTGCGAACCCTGAACTTTTTAGTTTAAGTAATTTTGCTTGATAATTGAATGAAAAACAAAGATAGGACCTATGGTTGTTCAGATGGAGATGCTTGTGTGAGTAATTTTGCTCGATATTTGGGCTAACAACGTGTTTTCTTTGCAGCAAGCAGCCCTGGTGCTTAATGCTTCTCGGCGGTTTCGGTACACCTTGGATTTGAAAAAGGAAGAAGAGAAGAACCAGATGCTGAGAAAGATAAGAGGGCATGCACAAGCAATACGAGTATAGAACCACTCAAACAAATGTTTTCGAGTTTTGTTTGGATACATAAATTGTTTCTTTATTTCGTTTCTTTCATGTCAGGCTGCATACCGTTTCAGATTAGCGGCAGAACAATCAGCGGATGAGCCAAATGGTATTTTTCAGTGTTTTTACTTTTTTTCTTTCGATTTGCAATTGCTAATTTATGTTTTGTTTCCTAGGAGCAAAACCAACACCTCCAACTCCTAGCGGTGATTTTGGAATTGGACCAGAGCAACTTGCCACGATGACCAGGGATCATAATCTTGATGCTCTGAAGCAGTATGGAGGGGTAAGTTGATAGTGGTGTACTGTTCGTTTTTTTTTAGTTCTTTTGTCTTGCTTATATTTCTTATATTCTGTTTAATTACTCTATCAGGCTAAAGGACTATCGGATCTGATGAAAACAAACTTAGAAAAGGGTATTAACGCCGATGATGACGACTTACTGAAGCGGAAAAGTGCATATGGGTCAAACACCTATCCCCGGAAAAAAGGAAGAAGTTTCTGGGTATGATAAGATTTATAGTTATTCAGTAGTTCTGTGAAATTCTTAATGCCTTCCTTTCTGTATCATACAAAGAATAACACGCGTGCCTGCAGAGATTTGTGTGGGAAGCTGCTCAAGATCTTACTTTAATCATACTGATGGTCGCTGCAGCTGCTTCCTTAGTGCTGGGAATAAAGACAGAGGTATGCTTCAGTTATGGATGCTTATCCATTGCACAGCATATTTGCGGAAAAGTTCAATCATAGTTGGATATTGTATTTACAAATACTTTGCATTTAACTTGTCTAGGATTTGGCTAGCTTTCTCTTTCCTAAACTAAAGAATTTCAGAATCTTTTTCTTACTCAGTCGAAAGTCCTAATCTCACATTCTCAATCTTACAGGGTATTAAAGAAGGATGGTATGATGGTGGGAGCATTGCTTTTGCAGTTATTCTCGTCATCGTTGTTACAGGTGATACACTTACCTTACGATGTATCACTTGTCTTATAAATCTATCATTATAAACTTTGCATCCCTTGTTGGATTTGAATATGTTGGTGATTTCAAAATAATCATTATCTAATACCAATATCTGTCTGGTTTACCTCGGAGTGCTCTACTTTATTTTACAATCTGCATCTGTTTCATAATCACTTTATTTACGTCTTGCAGCTATCAGTGACTATAAGCAGTCTCTTCAATTCCTAAATTTAAATGAGGAGAAGAGAAACATACAGCTGGAGGTGTGTCATCGCAGTAATGCTTGAATTTTAAATATCTAATAATTTCTTTATTCTCATTGCTTAAGTTGCACATGTCCAGGTTATCAGAGGTGGCCGAAGAGTTGAAATTTCCATATATGATATTGTGGTTGGTGATGTTATACCCCTCAACATTGGTGATCAGGCAAGTGGCTTCAAATCCTTTGTTTCGTTTTGTATTTTAGTATAACTGAGGTGCATACTGTATTAATATCAGATAATTGTGTTTAGGTACCTGCTGATGGAGTTGTAATTTCTGGCCACTCCCTTTCGATTGATGAATCCAGCATGACCGGAGAGAGCAAAATAGTACGGTTCACATTTTGTATAGTATCCTAGGGCAGCATTATCTTCGATAACCGTCCTTATTAACAATTTCCTTACAGGTTAACAAGGATTCCAATAAAAATCCATTTCTTATGTCGGGCTGTAAGGTAGCAGATGGCAATGGCATTATGCTGGTAAGTACAGCCATGCGATAGATCTCATTGTTTCTTTTGTCATTTTTTAGCCTTCAAACTTGCATTCATTTGGTTATTTTAGAAGAAAAGAGGATTAAGAAGACTAGTAATCTTCTTAAGTGAACTTGAGATACTTTTGTAGGCCTTTTTAGGATCGTTGATTTTATTGCAAACCTTAATACTATTCTCCATATTCGCTCTCAATCCTCGAGCAGCCCAACCTTATTTGAAAAGTATATGCCAACCTAGTCATATTATTATTATAATATATTTTGAAGTTAGCTTTATGTAGTTGTTTTATCAATATCTTTTATATTTACGTTTGTTTTTGTATAATGAAGACATGAATCTGCCATATTTCAGTCTCAGCCAAATCAATCAGACTTTCAGATAGACTTAGTGTATCGTATTTGATTATAATGAAGGAATCAACTTTTAGGTGCTGAGGCCACATAAGTCTTGGTCTTTCACCATAGTATGCTTCGTTTTGTGATTAGTTGTGTTATATTAGCGCCAGTCCTAGCTTTAGTTTAATTCAATTGCGGGGTAGTCTACTCGCATTCTGTATTGCTGCGAGCTTCTGTATCTTTGACGCACACACGCACACATAAAGACCTGCCCACATAAATACGCACAAATCCGCACGCTTACACGCGGAGATGTTATATCCCTGTACTTGTATAATGTATTTTCCGAAATCTTTTCAAATCTTCACACTATTTTGCTATATGTTTTATATTTCCCCATGTGGCTCTAAAGTGTTATTTTTCTCAAAAACCTTTTGCGCTTCTGTTTCTTAGGTTACTAGTGTTGGGATTAACACCGAGTGGGGGCTACTCATGGCAAGTATTTCTGAAGACAACGGTGAAGAAACCCCTTTGCAGGTAGATGTCTGAAAATATAATGTTGTTTGCTACTCCTCACTCTGTATGTTCGTACTTAATTGGTTTTCATTAGGTTCGGCTCAATGGGGTTGCTACTTTCATTGGCCTGGTTGGTCTCACGGTTGCTGCAATTGTCTTGATAGTTCTTTTAGTCAGGTATCTCAGTCTCACATGCCGACTTCTTTATATTGAAACATCGAGATAGAATCTTACGAATCTCTGTGTCCACTTGAGCATAGTCTAAAAACTATTATATACTCCAGATATTTTACCGGTCACAGCAGAAACCTGGATGGAACGGTTCAGTTTGTTAAAGGAAAAACAAAGATCGGTCGTGCAGTAGATGGTGTTATTAAAATTCTCACTGTGGCGGTATGTGCTTCTTCAACTGGAACTGTTATCATGTGCTGTCTGGAGGTATTTTATATGCTTTTATTACTTGCGGCTAAACTGTTGATATTGTAGGTTACAATTGTTGTCGTGGCAGTACCCGAAGGACTTCCTTTAGCTGTCACCCTGACGTAAGTCTGCTAATCATTATATCAAATCTTTTATGTCATAGAGGAAACTATTAATGTCCATTTTGCATAGTCAATGTTCATCTACTTTTCATTTTATACTTTAGTATTATTATCAAGTTTATGCACTTGGTGTACATCCATGCCTCTTTGTTGATGATGTCTCTCTGTCTCTTAATTTTTGGCTCTCTGTACAGCCTAGCTTATTCAATGAGAAAAATGATGGCAGATAAAGCTCTGGTACGATTTAATTTTCCATTGCCATTGTATTATGATATAGATTATGCTTCATTTCTGTAAGTGTATATGGTATATAGTGTTACAAAAGTTGTAATGCAGGTGCGTAGACTCTCTGCCTGCGAAACCATGGGCTCTGCCACAACTATCTGCAGTGATAAGACTGGAACTCTAACTTTGAATCAGGTACACTGTCATGTAGTCTCTAACTCTATGTATCTTTTTCTGGTATGTATGAGTCAACTTCGCTCCATATTTGTGGTCCTTTACATAAAAAGAGGAATGAGAGGACTGTCCCGGATATTTCCTTTTTGATTAATGTTGATGAGACACAAATTTGATCTCTATCTCTCACCACCTAACACATGCATCATGTGTCTATTTCTTGTGAACTGAACAGATGGTAGTAGTTGAGGCTTATGCCGGTGCTAAGAAAATTGATCTGCCAGATAGCAGCTCTAGCGTGCCCTCTGTAATCACGTCACTACTAATCGAAGGAGTTTCACAGAATACAACTGGAAATGTGTATCTCCCTGATGTAAGCTCTGAAATTAAATATTATATTCATTGACTGTGGTGTGTGATCAGAATTTTCATTTTGAGCACCTGTCTTACATTAATGATCTATTGATTCATCTGATCACAGGGTGGTGGTGATGTAGAGGTTACTGGATCCCCAACAGAAAAAGCCATATTGAACTGGGGACTGAAGGTTTTATTTCTAACCATAGTTCATTTACTTATTCTCAGGGCTCATAGCTGTAAGCTTAAATCTAATCTTTGTCACTTGTTCCCCTTTTGCAGCTTGGGATGAATTTTGAAAATGCAAGGTCAGAGTCCTCTATCATTCATGTTTTCCCGTTCAACTCAGAGAAAAAACGAGGTGGCGTTGCTTTAAAACGGGTAATACAGCTATCTACGATTTGCGCTACATAATTCTTACATCATATGCGTACTTTCTCTGCGTTGATAGAGTTATTAGGTTTAGTCTGTCTCATACTACTTTTCTCATTTTGAAGTGTTGAATCTAGTATTCTTTGCATTAGTTTCATAGTAAAAAAATATTTAAGAATTCTTGTCATCTCATTCTCTCGCATTATTCAGTAGATGTATTTCACTAAATAGTTTGCTTTTCTGAGAAAACTTAAAATTCATTCAGTAGATTTTTTTTTTGTATAAATGTTTTATTAAATCAGAGGAAAGCATGTATGCTGGTTTGAATTGGTAGATGAGAACAATACCTATGTCTTTTATGATTTTGATCATAAAAATCTGTCTGTAATATTTAAGAAGAAGCATATTGCAGGATTAAAAAGGTTGCAAGACTTCTAGCTTAAATAGCCATGTTGGATATTCACTTCAATGCATCTCCTTGATTGAATGATTATAAATGTAAAACGAACTGATCTATAAAGTGGTTTATTCTTCTCTGAATCAAATATATTTTTTCTATATAGTTAAAGGTAAATGTCACCGATGATGTGTATTTAATTCCCCATTAGCGAGTTTAGTGGTCTTTCTTCTCTGTAGATCATTTCCATGTCAGAAACTACTTTTTCCTATTTCCTGATTCATAATTTTTCCGTCTGTTCAATCTGTAGCCTGATTCTAAAGTTCATATTCACTGGAAAGGGGCGGCTGAAATGGTCTTGTCATCATGCACATCGTACATGGATGAAGGAGGTGATGCTTTAACAATGGATGAAGAAAAGGTTTGTAAAGTAAAATCTTTTGTTTTAATCGGCTTGATGTACTGGTGTGGGGATCATACGTCTGATATATTCCACTTGTGCTATGACTGTGTTTGTTTATATAAGTGCTGAGATGTAAATATTACATTTTCTTTTAAAGACCCTCTTCTGAAACACATCTTCTTTTGTCAGATGTTATTTTTTAAAAAGGCTATTGAAGAAATGGCTACAAGAAGTTTGCGTTGTGTAGCAATTGCTTATAGAACATTTGAAGCTGAAAAAGTTCCAACTAATGAAGAAGAACTTTCTAACTGGGCATTACCTGAGGGTGACCTAGTTCTGTTGGCTATCATTGGTATTAAGGTAAACAATTACTTCTGTGGCTGTATCTTGTTCATGTTGTCTCTAGGTGATATTTCTGTAGCTGTTATAGACTGGATTGATTAAGCACATGTTTAAATGTCTATGTTTTGTTCATGTAACACCATTGCATTAAATGTATACTACTGCCTTTAGAACAGAAAACGAGCGCTCTCATTGAGTTACTTCTCTTTAAGTTTATACTAGGTTTCTTAGTAATTTTAATATTTCATTCTTCATAAATCTGGATGATTCTTCTCAGTGGAAAGTGAGTTTTCTAATTTAACTTGCATCCATGCTGTGTTGATCTCTACAATTTTTAAAAAATCAATTTTACATGAGTTTTATTTGTTTTCGTTTTTCATAGATCTGCACATTAATATATTTGGATTTTAGCTCATATTGAGAAACCATTGTAGGATCCTTGCCGACCTGGTGTCAGCAACTCTGTCCGACTGTGCCAAAATGCAGGTGTCAAGGTACGGTATTTTCTTCATGTCATAAATGCACTCCATTATTGTATGCAATGGAGAGAATTGGTTCGAGTATGCAGTTCTGGGGTTGTAAATGTATAAGTTGCACAATTAGTTATTGATGTGTATAAATCTCTCAGGTACTATGTTGCATAATCACATGGGTGTAGATGATACTCTTTTTAATTATTTTATGCATGAAAAATGTATATGTTGCAAATTATCACGAATGCTAAAAATGTATATTAGACATGATTGCTTCTATGCTAAATTGAACTTTTTGAAAGAACCCGAATGCCTTAAGTGGCCTCAACTATCATTCTCGGATCGTTGTCGCTTGTCAGTATTTGTTGATTACATTGATAGACTATTAAGTATATTTATCGTAATTGAAACACTAGTAGCCTATATATTTAGCATTACAGGGTAAGGTACATACTATTTTGAGTATTACAAGGCTAATGCCTTTGTTTTCTTCCGGCCTACCTTCGGAATCCTCTGGCATGTGCTATCTGCACCTTATTATTCGTAGTCAAGCTTGTCTTGTACCTATCTGAATGGAAGACATTGCTGGCATATAGGTGCGCATGGTAACTGGTGACAATGTTCAAACTGCCAGAGCAATTGCTTTGGAGTGCGGAATATTAACTCCAGATTCAGATGCTTCCGAGCCTAATGTTATGGAAGGAAAGAGGTTCCGGTCCTTCACGGATTCGGAAAGAGACGAGATTGCTGAAAAGATATCAGTTATGTCCTTTCCTATTAATGTTTCTTCACTTCGTGATTATATATATTTTCAGGTCATAATGGTAAAAGTAGAGAGTTGGGAAAACTAACTTCGTTGTTCTTTGTGAAGGTCATGGGTCGGTCTTCACCAAATGACAAACTTCTATTAGTGCAAGCATTGAGAAGAAGGGGACATGTTGTTGCAGTGACTGGAGATGGGACTAACGATGCTCC
The DNA here is from genome assembly GCA_036936605.1 of Limnanthes douglasii subsp. nivea. Taxonomy (NCBI): domain Eukaryota; kingdom Viridiplantae; phylum Streptophyta; class Magnoliopsida; order Brassicales; family Limnanthaceae; genus Limnanthes; species Limnanthes douglasii. Next base: position 24,200,556 of record JAUPFV010000004.1, on the reverse strand, counting down.
TGCATTGCATGAGGTAGAGAACAACTCTTGTCTTCTAATTCAGATAGATTCTTGCTATAGTATCAGTAGTGATTCTTATGTTCACATTTTCTGTCATTATACTGACAAGTTAAGTACTAACTGCATTGCTATTGCTTGCTAGAAAGTAGTGCTTGAGACACCGCTTTATTTTCTTTTTCTGATATGTGTCGATATATCTCCTGTGAAATTCAGGCAGATATAGGTTTGGCTATGGGCATTGCAGGCACAGAAGTAGCAAAAGAGAGCTCGGACATTATCATCTTAGATGATAATTTTGACTCAGTTGTTAAGGTATCTTTTGTTTAATGGAACATTTGTTTGAAAGCTGTCTGTGCTATCGATTGAATCAGAAAGATAGATTGAATGGTTACAGAGTCGCAGCATTTCAACATTTGTTGCATTCTTAGTAACCTGAAATTAATCAACTGTAGTGTTCTCTATATGCATAAAGATAAATGCTTAAAGTTTGTATTTCCTGATGGTATAGGTTGTTCGATGGGGTCGATCTGTATATGCCAATATTCAAAAGTTCATCCAGTTTCAGCTTACTGTTAATGTTGCAGCACTCGTTATTAATGTTGTGGCTGCAATTTCCTCTGGTGATGTTCCACTAACTGCTGTACAAGTAAGTTTCCTGCTACTTTCAGTTATTGCTGTATGCGTATTCCGTGTATGTTGACCTACTGCTGTGGGTTCATGTGCATCCTTTTATTTTGAGCAGCTCCTTTGGGTTAATCTTATCATGGACACTCTTGGAGCATTAGCACTGGCAACTGAACCACCTACTGATCATTTAATGCACAGGCCACCTGTTGGTAGGAGGTATGATATCTGGATGAAACAAGATATTTATTTATTATGCGGAGTTTTGTGTTAGCTTCTTTGCTAGATAAATTAGGACGGATCCTTAATTTTAGTATTAACATAAAGGAAACATCCTTAAGCTTTCTTTGGTTCTCGATAATTTAAAGGAATGAAATTATATGAATTTCTCATGCAATAAAATGATTTTCTTTTTTGGTCTTGAAGGCATGTAACTATATAATTCTTTCATCTTTGTTGGTAGTGCATGACAGTAACTGAAACTATATTTTTTGTATGGAACGCTCTAAACTAAATTAGGCCTGTTATATCTATCTCCTTGTTACCCACTTATCTCTTGTCTTTTATATTTTCTCAGAGAACCTCTTATAACGAATATCATGTGGAGGAACTTGCTTATACAGGTATCTTCTTCTCTATTATGGCCACCTACGATTAATCTCTGAGTTCCCCTCACTTTAACTTGTATTAATTCCTGTCTTCAATTTTCTTATAATCTTGTTACTATAGTTGTTTAGTGTCTGATCCCTTAGATGTGCATATTACAACAAACAAATAGCTGACCATTAACGTAATTCAAAATTGCAGGCTATTTACCAAGTGACTGTCCTGTTGATCCTCAATTTTGATGGCATACAAATCCTGGGTTTGAAGCACGCTGACCATGCTCATTCCATCTTAGTGAAAAATACATTAATATTTAACGCCTTCGTCCTTTGCCAAGTAAGACATTAATAAATCAGATTTCTTGTGATAACTTTGAAATTCTTATATCCCTTAATTTGTGGGTTTAACCTATTAAAATTCTTATATCCCTTAAGCTATTAACATAACAAACTCTCTTAAATGCAGGTATTCAATGAGTTCAATGCCCGGAAGCCCGATGAGAAGAATATCTTTAAAGGACTCATCAAGAACAAGCTTTTTATTGGGATAATTTGCATAACCCTAGTTCTTCAGGTGAGACTAGATCACTGCATGAGTCTAGTTGATCGAACTTACTCAATTTTTTATGGTATTGAGATTTTGCTTCTTTATTACATAGGTTATTATTGTCGAGTTCCTTGGTAAGTTTGCTACAACTACGAAGCTCAGTTGGAAACTGTGGTTGGTATCAATCGCTATCGGCTTTATCAGGTTGGTGGCAGCATAATGTATTAACTAAGGGTGCTTTTGTAGTAAATGAGTTCAATGCCCGGATGTCCGAGTCCATATTTTATACATAAAAAATTATTTGTAGCAACTCTTTTTTGGATCGGACCTTTTTTTATCAATGACATATCGGTCAGCAACTAATGCCTGCTTCCTGTTATATCAATCAGCTGGCCACTTGCTGTGGTTGGGAAACTGATTCCTGTGCCAAAAACTCCTCTTAGTCGTTTGATTGCATGCAAACGTCGACCAAGTACCACAAGTAAGAATCCTTTTACCTCTAAGGTATCTCGCTAGCATACATACTTCAAAAGAATTTGACCAAATTATGCCTTTCACACTTTTTTCCAGGTTAAATACGCACTCTCTAGAACTCTTTAACAATATTATATGGGATGCTGACAAACGTGAAACACGGATATTTCTTTCGACGTTTTTGTAAGAGAACTTTGCAATAGGTAGTTGGGAAAGTTTCTCATCCTACTACGGAACTAGTTGGGCTTAGAGTTTATTATTTCCTCGGGTAAATTGGGTTGTGCAGTTTGGTTGCTATATATTTTCTGTGTTTACAAAGTAATATTAATTTGGTTTGGCAGACCGTGAAGGATGTCAAGTGTTTGGTTTTCCGCTTAGAGTAGATCGTTTGCATCGTGCAGTGTGAAATTTTGCCTCAACGTCATGGGGTTAAATGTTTTTATATTAATATTTTTACTCCCTGACCCAAAAGCGTTGATCATAGTGGGAAGTTTTTTGAGCATGGTTGTAAAAAACACCAAAATTATTCCGTATAGTAGAATACTTCCATTCCCGCCAATCAAAATATCCAAATTGTTTCGTTACATAAAGTAGTATTGTCTTTTTATAAAAACATTACCAAGGTTTGGGCAAAAGTATATTTTAAATTGTTGTCTAGATCCTAGTTAGTAGTTTCATCTTGATGGCTTTGCATACCAAATCTTTGAACAACCTTTTTCTTCGTTCTGGAGAACATAATCTAATGATGTTCTTCAGTAGGATACATCCTTTTTTTGTCTAGATAAATGTCATTTTACTTTAGTAAGTTTGAAAAATTTGTAAAAGCCGGAATTCTATTGTATAGTCGTAAACAATCCAAGCTATTGTATAGTTTAGGAACTGGTGGTAAATTTACACAGTTTGCAATATGCATGTTAGTGGTTTATTTTAGAGTTGAAGGTTTTGATAAAGCAGAGAATGAAAGTGGTACATAGCCTTCTCTACAGACGGTGCGTATCTACCGCAATCATAAGCTGGTGACTGGATTCCTTTTTGTACACTTTCGCACAAAACAATATCCTCCAGCTGTTGGGAATCAACCTAATTAAATTTTCGTTTTATCTTCATTACAAAAACAACTACATGAATCTAATAGATTTATTAATGTTACCTGCACTTTTTCACTGTCTTCAAGGCTTCTCTCTATGAAAGGCTTATCATCCTTACATATCACAGGTAAAAAAGTTAAATGAAACTCTAAATTTGATCAATATGATCTGTCTTATACGATTCATTTCTCCAAGGGGGTAGCGGCTAAAAAAAGATAAATTGTACTATAACTTAGCAAAAAAAAAATTATTACAAAAATTGCCGAATTAATTCAGTTTTGTTGTTTTTGTTTATACATTGATAATTTAATTATTTAAATCAGAAAACCAAAAAACATTGTAAGTAACTTGAGAGAAGACAACTATTATAGTTTTCATGTTGGAAAAAAGAAAAAGTTCAAATGAATACTATTGAAATATTAAAAGACACTATTTAGTATTTATTTCTAAAAAAACACAAAGAGGAATGAAACCAACCGGGTTTTGAAACTTCTGGATATAGATTTTCACTTTAAAAGCAAGAACTCAGCTTCAATTGAGGAACACAGATATTGGGTTCATAAAATATTAAAACTATAACATAAATACCCGACTTTGTACAATTTATGTTTTCATCTCTAATATAGGGGGAAAAAGTCATCCAAAATACTTTCTAATAATTTTGATTATATGTATATATACACACGGTTATAAGCATCCTCCTTGTAAATGAGCCGAACTTAAGTCCAAACTTGGGATTTTGTATTTTACGCGGATACTGGAAGTGAAGGACTAAGCTTTATATATTGTAGGCTTATAAATATTTTACTATAGCTGAGCTCAAACAATACTCTTATAAAATCTTATTGTTATCATTGGTGTCGAAATTTTAAAAACTATCATCAGTCAAAATTTCCTACTTTAAGTTAACATTGTTATCTTACGATTTTCAGTAATTGTGGTAACAATAAATAGTGATTAGGAATTTGGTGATTTCCCGATCTTTTAAAATCTAATTTGCTTAACTGAATTAATATTTTTAGTATCCACAAAATATATTTCTAACCGAGGTTTTTTATTAATTAATTTTTTTATGTATAAATCATAATTCATACGTTCTAAATGATCAAACTACTTTTTAAAACAAGTGTTCAGTTACCTTATATAATATACATATATATACTTATTATTCAATTTTTTTTTAATAAGACGTTCAAAATTGATATTAAACATCTTTTGATTGACCTTCAAAAAATCTTTTGATTGACATTCAAAATCCAGCCCCCCAGATAATAAAACGATTTTAATTAAAGACAAATACAATGGAATTGTTTTGTCTTTGTCTTGTTTTTAAAACTATAATAAGAATGATTATGAGTATTTAATGAGATGTTAAAAATCAGAATAAAATTTTGTAATCTTTTATCATTCCAATACTCTTCTGTGCAAAATTATAAATTGACAAAAACCAGATGGATGTGAGACTACCTTATAAGAACCTTCCAGAAAATAGTCGAATATAACTTTGCATTTACTAGGCCCCAATGGGATTACTAGATTCGTGTCCATCCATGGTCCGTACCTATAATAAAAGAAGCATAAGATTATCAACATGCATGGTACACAGAGAGGTTAGATCAAATACTCTAGAGAGATCGAGCAAGTACCTATTAATCATGAAGTTTGGATACACAAAAGCATAAAAAGCTCTTGGCCCAACTCTACCGAAATCATCTTCATTCCCTGTGCCACCTTCACATTCTTGGATACTGACCTTTTCGTATAACTTCAATTATAAACAAAAGAACTCAATGATTAGTTTCTTTAAGATTAACTCGGACTTTTTACAAAGCAAAACACTAGCAAATTCATTATTAGTGTCTCGCGCCATCGCAAAGTAGTACTTCCATACTGTTAGAGTAAGAAGATTTGCAACTAAGACTAGTCTGATTTGATAGGGGATTTGCAAACCAACTTAACATGGGGGATATAAAGTGTAAGCTCATTATCCAGATATCAACCATGGTTTTCGTAGTTTGTAAATGAATTTTGTTTGTTTTGTAGTTTATCACTGACATGGCAATGTATTATATGAAATGGGTGTTCACATATACGAGTCAATAGATTATGCAAAAGTATGTGTCTTTCTAAACAGCAAGAAAAGAAGCATACTCTTGTAGAATATGATTCGAGGCTAAGTCCAGATGCAAGACCTTTATGTGCATAGGGCACATGATAACCACCGTCTAAGTAGTTGTCACAGAATACCTGCAATTGAAAGACTTGTTATTACTCATTTGGTTCTTGAAACCTGGAAAAACAATGGAAAATATTTAAACAGAAAAGATCGATAACTTTTATTGTTTAAACCCCAAATTCTCTATTTTTTGTCCCTGAAATTATTAGAAAAGATGAATTTTGGAGGTGCAAACATCCCTTAGGCTCTAAACCTTTCAGAGAAAATTTCAGTAGTAGAAAATAGAAAACTCTATAGCTAAAAAGACAATTATTGCCCTAATAAAGAAACAGCAAAGTGATACGATAACCCCTCCTTTTGTTTTACATATTCAGTGAGAAAGAAAAAGACAGTGCTATAGTCATGTTTTGTAATTCTGTTTGTTAGTTTCGTAATCCGGTAGAGGACTCTTTCGTGTAACTAATAAATAGAGGATTTAGTGTTATACGTGTTATGAAAATCTACACAGCTTTCTTGGGTTTTGACTCATTTGGGAGAGTATCACAGTGTTTTTATTAAAAAGGCAGAATTGTATTTCTCGATCATGATACTTATAATCGTACCACTAAACTGTAAAACTTAATATGTAAGAGTAGAGGGACGAGGGACTGACCTTCCAATTACACTCTATTGTGTATTCGCGTCTACAAATGTAACTTAGTGAAGAATCAATTCCACCGAGGCTCAATATCTCTGAACAGCTCCCGAGCCATTCATTTGCAACTGTAGAACTGTTCTCTTCGCCTTGACATGATATATCTTTGTCAAAATTAAGGAGAACAAATGGTCCCCATGTAGCTACTTTAAGTGGTAAAAGTCCAAATTCCTATCCATCATAGTACCAGAGACAAAAAATCAATTCGAAAACATAAGGAAGAATGGAAAGATTGTGATGCATTCAATATAAGACATACATTCAAGTTAAAATCTTGTATCCCTGTTATTCTAGTCGCCTTAAGAAGTACTCCGTTCAATCCATACGTCCATCCCTACAACAGATCACGAAAGAAAAAAAACGTGAAGATAATTGCGGTCCATAAGTAAAAATAAAAACTGCATTGTGAACCAATACATAAATATAACTATAATATAATCAACTCATGCACTCTAAACCTATCGTGGTAGATAGTTGTTCGCCGGAAGATTCTGAGAAGGTGTTTTTGCTGCCAGTAACGGAGTTTATACGCCTTGTGCTCTAGACACGGATTTCCTTAAAACACATGTGCCAAATTTTTGCTCAAAATTTATTGAAACGTACGAAATTCAATTCTTATTATATCCCGCCAAATTAACAGACATATACTATTTCTTTGTACATTTTCGGTGACATGACACAGCAAATCTATCACAAACTGAACAAAGAAAGAATAAAGTCTTTTGCTTCAAGTGATTAAGAAGTAAAGTGAAACACTAAAAAAACTCACATGGTAAGGGCACACAAAACACGACTTTTTCCCACTTCCAGATGCAACAAGAGAAGCATGATGGCGACAAACATTATTAAAAGCATGAATGTCTCCCTTCTCATCTCGACATACCACGTATTCTATATCTCCCAGTCTGTTAGAAGTAATCTTCAACGAGTTCATCAGAAGAACTATGAAAACATTTTAAATCAAATCGTTCAAGATATCAAAAACAAGTTTGCAGTCAGATTGTTCCCATATTCTCACAAAACCCAAATTCACACTTATAATACTAAAACAAACTCAGTATTGATTCTCTTCAGTAATATGTATGAACCTTACTTCCAACAATGATAATTTCACCGAACAATTATACCTGCCGGTGAAAAAGTCGCGAGGGTGTTTTATCTGTTCAGTGTATCCTGACAATCAAGGGAGAATCACTTGTAAGAATGATGGCAAGATATAATCTAGTTCGAGGATCATTAGACTCTATATTGAATTGTGGAATGAAAATCTAGATATGTTTCTCAAGTTAAAGAGACAGACATCGATCTCTAAAGTAACACTATACAATTCATATATATTCTTCATCTATTTTGTTTACTGAGAATCATTACTGGTAAAACTTCTCATTCATGAAATCCTGGGAACTTTCTTGATCTTCGACTTCTATCATAACAGAAGTACAACAATCCATCTAACATCAAAAGCTAAACAATCAATACTCGAATCTAAGTTCATCAAAGCTTATTACTCTAATCAAATAGTCACTCACGCCATATATAAATTCAAACCCGAAAGCAATCAAATATACTAATAAAAGCCAAAATCGAACTCGACGATATCAAGAGTAAGTAACGAACATTACCAACAGCCTGCCAACCTCTGTAGAAGACGCGATCGAGCTCAAGAGAGTGAAAACTAAGATCGGTATACCAAGAGCTAGGCGGTGTCGAAGCTTTCTCGATCGAGATTTTTGGATCAAATCGATGGACTAAAGTTTGAGCGAAATCTTTGTTTTCACTGCGAGATTTTAACGAGAATGAAAATCGACAACCGTTTTTAGGATCGGAATTGAAGATTGGAGATAGAAAGTTTGTTTGATTTTGATGAGAAATTGATGAGTTGATAGTTTGGGATTGAAATGATTGATTTGGAGAGAGAGGTTTGAGTAGCGCCATTGTCATCCTCCTTGCTACTCTTGTGTGTCACTGTTACATTTTGTGATGTACTCTTGAAGTGAACCGTTGAAAGAAACGGGATCGAACCGGATCTATCCATGGTATCGGTCTCGATAAAACTGAATATTGATATAAATTTAGATCAAAATACGTGCAGACCCCAAATTTAATCAACTGTTTCATGGTACCTCTCTCTTAAAAACCAAATACACTACCGTTACTCTGTTTATGCCGATAATATTTACTTTTTTATTAATATATATATATATATATATATATATATATATAAAAAAAATGTTTACAGGTAGTAGTAAAGACCTTAAATATAAACCTAGACCAATATTATATAAGGAGAAGCATCTTGCCCCAAGGGGGTAGCCGAGTTGGTTGAGTATGACATTCTTATGACTAAAAGGTCATGAGTTCGAGTCCCTCTACATACGCTTTCTCAGGCTCACTATCGCGTCAGACTGAGGGTTTACCCTGTGTGCATTCATTGCACAGCCGGGTTCCCTCCGAAAAAAAAGGAGAGGCATCTTAGAGAGACGTAAAAAAAAAAACTACAAAGCAACGAAATTTTGGTACTATGGTAGCGATAACGGAGGTCGAAGAGAATATGATGGGCGATGCTCGAACTTAATTATGTTTGTTTTTGAAGATCCGAGAGTTTCTTTCTCTCTAGATATAGTAGATAATGCTACACAAAGCAGTACGCCAAAAGTGAGCTCGGTTGTTATGCGTAGGCGTCCAATTGCTGGCATCCTCAATCCAAGAGGTCCAGGAATGAGGGGTAAAATCAATAAGGAGTTTCCGCGAAATGGCCTCCCAGATAGAGGCCGAGTATGGGCAAAGGATGAGGAGTTTCAGAACAATTTGAGCAGAGAACACATTCGGGCGGGGTGTCGAGACCCCAACCGATAATCGTATCCCGAGTTGTGAGCTTGTTGAGGATGACCATCCAGGTTATAAACGAGTGTCTGGTATGGAGAACTTGTTCCAGACTAAGGAGGCCCAATTGACTTTGTTTCTTCTTGGTCTGAGGGTGGCGTAGGCACTTTTGATGGTGAAGTGTGGTTTAGACTTGTTGGGGATCTATAAGAAGACATCATCCTCATTGGAAGTCAGAGAGGGGGCATTAACGGTGTTAATGATCTCAAAGAGATGAGGCTGCAGACGTCTGTTAGGAGCCATGACATGAAAGGTCCATACCAACCTCCCACTGCAAAGGAGATCCGTAACCTTAAAGATATTACGTAACCTTGCCAGGTTAATAATACTAAGGCCATAACAACTAGACAAAGAAGTTTGGAATAACCATGGGTCCTGCCAGACCGAGGTGCTATTACCATTTCCAACGAGCACTTTGTATAAATCCATGGTCTGATTACGCATATTAAGGATCTTTCATTAAACCCAGTTGGTGCTGGAATGAGGGAGAAGGGTCCAAAGGCTTTTGTTTTTAATTTTTTCTGTGATAGTCCACTGAGCTCATATTGAACTCTTGTTATTGGTCAATATGGACCAGAAAAGCTTCAAGTCAGCCGCCTGATTCCAAATCTTTAGATTTCGGATCCCAAGGCCACCCTCTTTTACATGCACAGTTACATTGTCCCAAGCAATCTTAGCCCTTGATATTTTCATCTCCGAGCCCGACCAAATGAAGCGCCTTAGAAGTTGAGCAAGCTCTTTCAAAACTCTAATCGGGAGAATAAAAATTGAGGACCAATAAACTTGACCGACGAAGAGAACAAATTTAATCAATTAGAGTCTTCCCGCGTAGGAGAGGTGCTTGGATGTCCAAAAATTTATGCGATTGGTGACCTTGAGGAAGAGGGGTCTCCAGTCATTGTAGGTGAATCTAGATGTGATGAGAGGGACTCCAAGATACTTAACAGGTAGAGAGCCTTCATTAGAACCAAGGATCATTAGGATCTCAGCTTTGATAGAAGGTGAGGTCCCCGATAAGTAGATGTGACTTTTATTCGGATTCAGCTGGAGGCCGGAGAGGGCAGGAAACTCCAAAAGGCCATCATAAATGAGATTGATGGATTAGGGGTTTTCTCGACAAAAGATCATAAGGTCGTCCGCAAAGCAAAGGTTGATGATTTTGAGTTTGTGACACTTCCAATGGAAACCAAAGCATGGATTATTGATCTTCTCTTGGAGGATGCTAGAGAGTACCTAGATGACACTAACAAAAATATAAGGGGAGATTTGATCTCCCTGGCGGAGGCCCTTCATCCCCCTGAAAGTAGCTGGTCGGCTTACCATTGATGCATACCGCAAAAGTAGGAGATGCGATGCATTGAATGATCCAATTAATCATAGATATGGGAAAGTCCATGGCAATGAGGATGTCTAGGACAATTTCCCATCTCATATTGTCAAAGGCTTTTATCAGGTCAATCTTAAGGGCACATCTTGGACCCTTTCGATTGGTATGGTAGTCATGTATCAGGTCTTGCGTAAGGAGGATATTATCAACAATGGATATATCTGGGACGAAATCTGATTGGGAAAGGTCGATAAGGGATGGTAGGGCGGGCTTTATTCAGTTAGCGATGATCTTGGAAATGATCTTATATATTACATTGTAGCAGGAAATGGACCCTGAAGTCGGAGGCGGAAGAAGAAAAGTCTGTCTTGAGGATGAGTGCAATCATGGTTTGGTTCCAATAATGGTTCATTTTCCCTTTATGGAAAAAAAATGTTTAACCCAGCGCAGAAATCCTGTCCCACAGTCTGCCATCAAGTTTTAAAAACACCGGCACTAAAACCATCGGGATCGGGGGCCTTGTCACTATCTATCTGGAAAAGTGAAAATTTTATCTCTTCATCCGAGATGGGCTTAATCATATTGGATTTATCAGAGGGTGAGACGGTGGCCTTACTAAGATATCTGGTTATGTTGAGCCTGCGGTAATGGTCAGGGTTTGGCGAGCCCAAAAGGTTAGAAATATGGTGGAAAAAAGTATCAGAAATTACTCCAGGGGATGTGCTAATGTTGCCATCCGGGGTAGCAATAGACAAGATTTTGTTTCGGGCCCTACGAGCTCTAATACTGTGGTGGAAAAACTTTGAAGTTTTTATCTCCAAGCTTTAGACACGACTTTCTAGATTTCTTCTTGAGGAAGGATTCCTCAGCACAACTATAAAAAATGTAGGTTTTGGCAGCCTCATTCTCACAGGAGATGAGGGAGTTGTCCAAGGGGTTTGCGACAAGGTCATGTTGGGCTTGGGCAAGGGAAGTTTGGGAATTTTTGACTCTAAGACTAATGTTGCTAAAATCCCGTTTGTTCAGGGAGTCAAGGGAGGGGGCAAGCAGGGAGAGCTTGCAGAGAATAGATTTCATTGGGTTTCCCATGCACGGGAGGCTCAAGCTAGAGGAGACGATGCTATGAAAATTAGGATGGTGCTGCAACATGTTCAAGTATTTAAAAGGTTTGGGGGTTGGCAAAAAAGGATGGTAAGATAGGTTATAATGGGGGTGTGGTCCGAGGTACGACGGAGGTCAAAATGGGCAAAAGAGTTATGAAAATAGTCATCCCAGCTGCTATTAACAAGGGTTCTATCAATCCTCGAAGAGATGGGGTTATCAATTTGAAAGTTAGACCAAGAGTATTGAAATCTCGTAGAATGGAGGTCCTCAAGACCGCAAACGCGATAATTTTTGTTGTAAAAGGCCATGGAGCTGTTCCAGCGGCTATCTAAACCGGACTTGTCATGAGGGCTTCGAATTGCATTGAAGTCCCCCATGACTATCCAAGGGGTTGAGGTATTGGTATGGGCTACTGTACAAAGATCCTTCCAAAGAGGCTGACGGTTAGTTGGGTCATTAAAACCGTGGACATTGGTGAGGTGAAACGTTAGGTTTTGAGTAATCCAGTTAACACTACAATGCAGGGTTTGAGGGGTAGCATCAATCAACGATAAATTATAAATGTTAAGGTTCCAAGCTATCCAAATTCGACCATAATGGTAGCAGCTATGATTTGTAACATAGTGGCACCAAGTTAACATGAACTTCATAATAAGGGGAACATTGTCAACATTTACTTTGGTTTCAAGCATCCATATAGCATTAATACTGTTAGAGAAGACGAAATCACGAACGTCCTTTTGGCGAACTAGGTCATTTAGATCCCTAGCATTGCAACAAGCAATTCACATATTATAAAATTAATTCAAGGAGTTCAAAAGGTGATTAAAACATCATATGGTATCCCCGTACATACCTATATTGGCCGAAGAAGTTCCGGCCTGCATTCTGAGGAGGTTATCTCCGCGGTCGAGGTCTCTCGTTCGTCTTGTTCGATGCGGCCGGCAACCAAAATGTTGATGGTGATCGCCATTCTTTTGGTTCATCCGGGAAGGATCATCACCGAAACAAATTTTAATATCATTTTTAATCATAACACAAATACAAACAAACCTACAATTTTCACTTTGCTTGGTTTGTTTGTCAAGATTAAACTTAAAGCTACGGTAACTTGCAAATAAAGCTAGAGGAAATATGACCACGATACTACATTTAAAATTAAAATAAATAATATGAAAAAAATGTTTTACTACATTTAAAGCAAAATGAATTGGTATTAAATTTTTTATTTAAAGCATCTACAATTAAAACCATTATCCTACATTTAATGTAAGCAATATTAAAAAGAGATTCACTATATTTAAAGTTAATGTGGTTGCTTTCTTTGGTATCTGAACTACGCAAGCACCTGTAACATCTACCCCAGGAAGGCGACGTCTCTTTCAAAAAGAGTAAACGTGCGCACCCCAACACCTTACTCAAAGCTGTCGCCTCCTTTAAAAAGAATGTTGACCTGAAACCGAGTTGTACCACCATTATCCCAGCTGCATCGTTCCCCTTGCACCACAAATCCGGCATCACTCCTCCCTTGAGGCGAGCATCACCAACATTAGCGTCACCCAATAGAGGCATTTCAAGGAGAAAAAAGTACCATGCATTTTCTAAAAGGAAACAACAGACGAGGAAATACATGCAAACTATGATGAGGGCACGAGCAAAGGGAAATCTGAGCTCCTCTCGTGCAATACCATTCCAACAAATTGAGGCAAGATTGAAACCGACGACGCTCGCTTCCGAGGCGAAAAACAGAGCCGATAGAGAGCCTGATGAAGCTTGTAACCGGTGACAAAAACTGAGCCGAGAGAAAACCTTAATGGGGACACAAGCAAATGAAGATCTGATCTCCACACTCGCAAGACCATTCTGACAGACGGAGGTAAGATAAAAATCAACGAGGCTCGCTTTCGGTGAGAAAATCTGAGCCGAGAGAGAGCCTGACAAAGCTCGCTTCCAGAGATAAAGGTCAATTACGATTAGAGGTGTCTAATGGTTCTGGAACCACGGTTCAAAGCTGACAACCTGCTTAAGAACTGGCGGTTTACCTGCGAAACTGGCCCATTAGGACTGCAACCTGGCAGGACCGTAACCCGTCAGGACCGCAACCCGCCAGGACCGCATAAAGAGCAACCCGGCAGGACTGCAACCCGGCAGGACTGCGAAACCACGGTTTATTTGTAAAAAACCGGCGATTTATTGGTAAATACTATGCCGATTTTATTTATTTTATAACCAAAATGTTATATTTAAAAAATATTGTGATATTGTATATTATTATAGAATTATTATTACATTTTTTTTAATATTAATTTGTTTTGGTTATTAATATTTTAAGTGTTGTAATTATTATATAGTCCAAAAATATAAATATTACTTATGTTATTATCATATTTTGAATATTATTATTATTATTATGTTTTTAGATATAATACAAAGCAAAACTATATCTTATCATGTTAAAATATTACAAATTCTATGGTTATAATTTTAATATTACATTTTGAATTTTATTATTGTGATTTGGTTTTGAATATTACAAGTGTTATATATTATTTTTTAAACCAAAATCATATTTTATCATGCAAAAATATTACAAGTTATATTGTTATAATTTTAATATTACATTTTGAATTTTATTATTGTGATTTGGTTTTAAATATTACAAGTGTTATTTACTATTTTTAAGTTATATTGTTATAATTTTAATATGACATTTTGAATTTTATTACTGTGATTAGTTTTAAATATTACAAGTGTTATTTATTATTTTTAAGTTATATTGTTATAATTTTAAAAATTACATTTTGAATTTTATTATTGTGATTTGGTTTTAAATATTACAAGTGTTATTTATTATTTTTAAGTTATATTGTTATAATTTTAATATTACATTTTGAATTTTATTATTGTGATTTGGTTTTAAATATTACAGGTGTTATTTATTATTTTTAAGTTATATTGTTATAATTTTAATATTACATTTTGAATATTATTATTGTGATTTGGTTTTAAATATTACAAATGTTATTTATTATTTTTTAAACCAAAATCATATTTTATCATGGTAAAAGATTACAAGTTATATTGTTATAATTTTAATATTAAATTTTGAATTTTATTATTGTAATTTTAAAAATGATTATAAAATTATTATTACATTTTGGTTAGTATTAATTTGTTTTGGTTATCACAAACATCATTCCTTACAAGTGAAAATTAGCGGATTGGTGAGTATTAGTAAGTCTACGATTTATAGGCATTTTAAAACTTAAAACAACGTTTTTTTTAAATATGCAATAAAATACTAATCGAAACTAATTAATATCGCAAATAATAAAAACTAAATTTAGACTAATACCAACTAATACAAGTTATACAACTAATAACAAGCAATAACAACTAACAACAAGCAATAACAACTAACGACAACTAATAAAATTAGAATTAAAAGAACTAATTTAAATTACTATAACAATTAAATAACTTGATAAATTATACGAAGCTCTTAATTGAGCTATTATAATGTTATCCCAACGTTATTTAAGTGTTTTTATCAAATATAAACAATTTGCGGAAAAAAAAAATCAAACAATTCCGAAAGTAGGACTACAATATGTAAAATAAGAAATTTGAGTTTTCTAGAATATTTAGAACAAGTAGAGAGACGTAGAGAGGAGTATATGAATTTATATTTAAAAAAAAGCGATTTTTTTTGGAACCATCCGGATGGTCCGGACGTCCGGGGCATCCGGACTTATGGATTTTTTAATTTTTTAATTTTTTTTAAATTGTTAAAAACCATGTTAGGCATTTTAAGAAAATGTTAGGCATTTAAGTAGTTGCCCAAGACTACTTTAAAAAAATTAATTCGAAATTTTTAACTATTAACCGCCATGTTAGGCATTCAAGTAGTTGCCCAAGACTTGGTAAGTGAGAGGGTGTGTTTGTGCCTCCTTTTATATAGATTGACACTTTCATCTTCAATGGTAACTATCGATGTGTGATTCTTTTAAACAAAACTCCAAATCTATAGTTACCATTGAAGAGTAGTTTTGTTTAAAAGAATCCCACATCGATAGTTACCATTGAAGATAAAAGTGTCAATCTATATAAAAGAATCTCAAGTAATCTAAGATTATCCACATTGTCAATGATCATATATTATTTAATTATTGATTATTCGGCTTTTATATATTTTTTATTTTTTTATGATTGGTTTTGATATTAAACGTTTAATTATTAAAGACATACTACTAACTTAGTTATTAATATTTGTCCAAAACAAAAAACTTAAAAATATATATATTTCCTAAATTAATCTTTTTATAATTTAAAACAATTTTGTTTGTTAATTACAATCGCAGATTTATTACGGCATAATATTTAAAATACATTAGTTTTAGCAAGTTTTTAATAATTTTTTATTTCGATTCCGAATCGGTTCTAAACAATATACAAATTATTAAAATTAGAATACAATTATATGTCTAATAGGTATATATTATTTAATATGTACATAATATGAAATATAACATCTTAAATATCTAGTATGTTAAAACAATATACAAATCATTTTACAATTATATTGTTTACAATATCTTGTTTAAGACAATCAAATTTTTATTTTTATATTTTTACAATTATTGAAAGTTGTAATCGAAATACAAGTAGATGTACTTATTTTATTTAATATCTACATAATATTAAATAAAATATCTTAAATACATAAATATAAATATATAATCAAACGTATCAAAATCAAATTACAATTTTTTTTTAAAATGTAATTGATGATTATAAAGTTTCGATTAAAATGATAACATATTTAAATTAAAATACATAAAATAGAATAATTATCTCGTGTATATGGTACATATCTCAATTATTGAAATTAGATTCAATTAACAATTACAAATTAATTTTAAAAAATATTAAAAAATATTCTGATAAACGGTTCTTAAATGGTTAAATGGTTTGAACTGGTAAACAGTTCTTAAATGGTTCGTCTGGTGGTTTGAACTGATGGTTTAACTGTGAAACTGTACCATTAGGACTGCAACCTGGCAGGACCGCATAAGAGCAACCCGCCAGACCGTCAGGACCGCATAAGAGCAACCCGCCAGCACCGCAACCCGGCAGGACTGCAATCTGTGGTTCTGATTTAAACGGTGCGGGTTGGTGCTGGTTCAACCCGTTTGACACCTCTAATTACGATACACGAAACTGAACACTTACGCAACGCTGTCTGATATTGCCGATACCGCAGCTCGGCTCCGGTACCCACTTTCGCACCGAAAGAATCAATTCTCTCTCCGGTGAAAGTCACTGAGACGACATCAGAAATAATAGGTAGGGATAAGATAGGTGCATGACGCGAACAAAACAGCACTGAACCGAATCAGACGAGAAAGAAAAAGGAAAAATGAGGTTCCATAAGCTATGAAATCAACAATGCATTTCAGGCCATAGAACCTGAAACAACCTAAGAAAACCGAAGGTCTTAGAATTCTACCCGTTAAATTGAAGAATTAGCTATTAACAAGAATTTTTTTTAACCGTTAGTGAAGAGAGAAGTCAGACCTTCAATATTTACTTTTATATTAATGTTTTTCTGTATTATATTTGTATTAAACGTTCTTGGATATTTTGCCAAAATTTGAACATTATCTTATGTTTGTTTGTTTTTATTCGATATTTAGAAAAAAATATATTTTAGTGCTGATAAATCAAATACATTACTTTTTATTTTTCTTACCGTTTCACATGAGAAAGGAAAAAGAGTATGTTATAATTTCGATTAACTTTTTTTCAAAAATTTTGCTCATCGCCGTGATCTGGTCCACAAACTTCCAATCCATCGTATAAACCCCATTTTATTCGATACAATTTTATAGGTTTTCTATATAAAAAAATAAAATAACAAGGATTAAATTGTACAAAGTTGATGCACGAAATTAAAGCATAACTTTTCTGAAATATAAAATTCCCTTAGTATAAAAGTATATATGGAAGATTGTTCTCAATGTTATATATACAAAACTATATTTGCTTTCTTCGAGAGACAACATTAACAGAAAGTGTTAGTGATTTTTAAAGAGATAAAGATGTTTAATAAAAGTAAAATGGGAACCGGTAAAATTAATAGAGTTTGTAAATTGAAAAATTTAACGGAGCGAGGTATAATAAATAAAAAGAAAAAGGATGGAAATAAATCATGTTCATTTTTATTTTATATTTATATAAAATAAGAGAGAAGTACCAATAAATACACATTTAACTATTTAGTTATCCATTAGTATCCGAAATTAGGATAGTGTTATTTGGTACATCCACCTAAAATTTGGACAAAAATATCCCCGACTATATATACCTATTGGTATCTTTACTAGTACTAACATGAGAGTTGGTTGAAAAACATACCTGAGAGTTCTTTGAAAAACATACCTGAGAGTTGTTTGAAAAATATACATGAGAGATGTTTGAGATTCAACAATCTGGCAGTTATTTACAACTCTCTTTATTCCGTGAGAGTTGTGTGCAACTCTGCTATCTCAGATTTGTTTGCAACTCCTTCGATTTCCTGAGAGTTGTTTGCAACTCTCTCTATTTTCTGAGAGTTGTTTGCAACTCTATAATCTGGAAGTTGTCTACAACTCTCTTTATTTCCTGAGAGTTGTTTTCAAAGAACTCGCATGTTACCGTTGAAATTTTATTTTTAAAAAAAATTAAAAAAATATCATCAATGGATCTAGTTTTGTTCATCTTAAAAAAACAAAAGCGATGATATTTTTACATATTTTTTCCGAGCTCCGATTTGAAATATATGGATCTTTTAAAAAATAAAATAAAAAAGAAAGTAAGAAAGATAAATTTTGGTTACGTGGTTATTAATGAAAGGTGAAGGTAGTTATCGTATTAAAACAATGCTAGATAGTGAGAGTTTAATAGTTGAGATGAGTATTAAAAAATAATAAAACAGACCTAAAATATAGGAGTAATAATAAGTTTAATGGTTGAAATAATTTCAACCATAATGTTTTACTTTAAGTTATTTTTTTTAGAAATAATATCATTTTTTAAACTTAATTTTAAATACTGATCTGTTTTGTACAATAATTGAAAGATGAAATATTTAAAAATATTTAAAATTAAATTATTTATTATTTATTATTTATTATTGTCGCCAATTACCATTTATTTATTTTATAACATTATTTTTATTAACTATATAAAACTAAAATTTATGTATAAAATGTATATTTTTTACACAACTATATAAAAGCTCGTTTCACATATTACAATTTGAATATAAAAGGTAAACAAGATCAAAGTGGCAAACGAGATATAAACTTAACAAATTTTCCAAAGAACACTTGTATATTTGTATTTATTTCGTAATAAAGATTACTTGTTTTTACTATTCATTTTAACTTTCACCCAATTTCAGAATCATTCCACTACTTTTTATATAGTAACTTCGATGTTGGAGTATCTTAAGAAGGTGCATCATCATTAGTTCAGCTTTTTCTGATTTTAATCTCGCTTTATCCAGACACGGTTTTCCTATTATCAATGGTGTTGAAGAAGTGAAAATTCGCTCAAAGCCCACGCACGAGCTTTCCTTATGTGCTAGATTTTTTAGGCCAAATGTGAAAGTATACTTAGCCATGTTATAAATAGGTGTTTGACTATGATGGCTTAGTTTCTTGTCTCGTGTTAGTGTGTTATCTCGTCTTAGAATTTGTTTCGTTATCATTTTCGTGGTTATAACCCCTCGACCTTCAATTCTTCTGGTATACTTCAATAGAGACCACAAGCCTAATGCTCATTTTTTTCTCGTTTGTTTTTTAATATCGTTTTCTTTTTGTTAAGCCAAAACACCAAAGGCTCAACGAGAGACAAAATCGTACTTGAGGTACTTTATCCATTGCCTATGCACGTCTGTAGATCTTAACAATGACATCACTTAGTCGCATCATCATTTTATGGACATCTACCAGCTTCGAAAACTTTATCAACTTCAACGTTTGGACTAAATTGGCCCATATATCGAGTCATCAAGAAAAACTCATACGTAAAACCACTCAGCCCGTCTATGGCCTCGGTTGATTTACAATTTCCTCTGCCTCTGAGAACGACTCACCTACCAAGACTCCTGAGCACAAGTGTCTTCATACAAAAAATGCTAGATGATACTAAGAATCATTATCGTATTGGTTTCGACAAGCTTTCTCCCCCCCCCCCCATTCTCGCATGCCGACCTAAGGTCCGTCTGAAAGCGGTCGACATCGTCGTTGTTGCAGACCCGACTAATTTCTAATGTCCGATTTTCAAAAAATAAAAGTTATACCATAATAAAGAGATGAAAAAAGATGTCACGGTGCTTCAAAATCATATAGCCTCAGATACCTTCAAGTGAGTTCATCAGGGGATATATTTGGTTATGGTCATTTCTTAGGATTAATTTGATTCTCATCGAGATATCATCCTTGTTGAAGAATTATATACTTCTACTGATAATGTTCCTCACTTTATTGGCCCCAAAGTCATTTCGACTGAATAAAAAAAATTGAGAGAATGAAGGACACCAAGAAGATGTTGCCTACACTGGTCAATAAGATGAGGAATGAGTTGACCGAGGATAAAGTTTCCCATATGGCTAGCGTTTAGAAGATTAACCAGCATAAAAAATTGATGGAAACTCGTGTTAATGAAGCTAAAACGCGATGCAAACATGTTGTAAGGCTTGCCAAAATATCTCAAGAGAATATTCGCATTCTCTTTACTGATGTGCTCGAGCATCACGGCCAAGCCATGGTTTTTCAAATAATTTTTTATCCCAATCTAGATCTTATGCGCGAGCTTGAGGCACTTGCAAATTTTGATTTGATGATTCCTCCTGATGTCCAATATTTTCCCTGCTAGGTCTTTTAAGCTTACAAATAATGAGGTTGGTGCCGAGGATGACTCTGCAGCCTCTGGTCTTACTAATTTTGTTACCTCCTACAAATCTGATGAGTCCGAATTCAGCATGCTCCCCGGACAGGGACAGATCAGTCCAAGGCCTCCGGACCGGACAGATCGGACAGATCACATAGACCAGACAGATCACTTCGAACACAATGACCATAGGACTGTTCGAACTATGACAAAAGTACTAAAAAACCTAAACACTTCTTGACTAAGCAGCTTGTTCTCCAACTTAGAGCTCATGGGTCTTTGAACATGACCCGGGTCCATTAAACTTGACCCGAAAGCCCATAAGGGCCCAAACATCAAGGTATAAATACCCAACCACCTGCATTAACTATTGGTAATGAAAATTAACTGCTACCAAGCTGCTTAATTATCTCTCTACTCTCTAAACACTTAAAACACCCACACACCACCACTTAAACACCCACATACCACCATAAAACACCAACTGAAATTACTAGCCTACCCTCAGGCGATTATTATCCACACCAAAATCCATGATCCAACTCTGTAACAAGTGACTTACAAAGATACTGAAGGGGTTTGGTTTTTCCAAAGCGCTTGATTTCGTGATGAGGCTAAGAAATTTTGTGCTATATGAGAGGTTGATCAACTCGAAGCTCAGATATAGGAGGCTTACAGAATCATACTTTGAAGGATTTATTCCGAGCCTACCCAACCATTGCTGACCTCCAAGGGTGGCAACCAAACTCAATTTTCTCTTATATCTATGGTTGGGGTCGATGAGAGCACGAGTCATTCGCAAGAGTATGGAGTATCATACAATGAGCTGAGGTTAGGGATCAATTGATCGTTGTTTGTATTGTTATTTTTTCAAACTTGTAGCTCTTTGGACTTGTTGTTTTTTGGAACGTATATGGGCACTATGTGGCCTCTTTTGATTGCAACATAGGTGTTGTTGCCTCAACATTTTGTAACAATATGACCATAATACTTTTAATTATGTATCTTGTTGCTTTACATGTTTTCCTTAGCTCCTTACAAGTATGTACTCCACCTAATTTTGAGTAAGAGTATACCATGTCCCAATGGACTCATATGTTTGAGCTGATTCTTGGATATATTTTTCTAATTAGCTTTTTTGCGCTTACCTTCTTTTGTGTAAGCTTCACTTGCTTTATTGATAGCAAGTTATCAGTTTAGTTTTTCTCATATGTTGGCTAAACATGGTGTTGGGGTGTAAAATTATATAAAGAAAATAGACTATACTACTTATGATCATGGACAAAAAATGAATAAAGACTTATGCATTAAAAACATTTTGGGTTACAATACGATGCAAATCGATTAAACTTATTCGAATGATACTACAAATGACATTGAAATTTTAAGAGTTAAAATAGGTACAAAAATAAAATAAAAGGTTATCTTCTTTCGCACCTTGGGGCTCGACAACTTGGATCAAAACTTCAGATTAATCAGCCTCGATGGGATTCCTTTAGGGCTTTGATTGGGTTTTCTTGAGCGACCTTTTGGTTGCCTCAGATTATGCTTCCCTCACCTTTGATAACATACTTTAGGTATTTTTGGTATGTGGAAGATACCATCTTGATGTTGTACAACTATGGCCTTCCGATAATGAGGTTGTAAAGGGTATGGGTATCCAGAAACACAAAGTCTATTATTTTAGTCTTCGAATACCTTCCAGCTCCAATCGAAAATTCTAATAGCATTATCCATAATGGAATTATGTCTTGACAGTTGAAATCAACGACAGGGTGGAAGGTTGGGCGAAGGACGATTTTGAAAGAAAGCTACTTCATGACGGAGTTGAATAACATGTTCATAGCTTCTTTTGTATCTACCATGATCTTATGTGCATCACAAACTACTATGTTAGATGTTATTAAGAGTCCATCATTATGAGGATGTATGATGTCCTCCAGATCCTTGTCTGTAAAAAAAGATAGATAACGTTGAAGCTCTGGTCGTGCGCGCCCGAATCATGTCGACTTTTGGTGTATCGACGACCGACGTCAACTCTCACATGTGTCGCTTGTGGAAGTTGTGGGTGTACCTTGTTCAACCAGATAGATTTAGAGTATAGAGAGAGAGTTTTTAGGATTGAACTATTTCAATTAATGAATCAAGAACAGTCAATTATATTTTATAGGCTGTTTACTAACAATAAGTTGTTAGGTAGTTAGTCATGTAATTCTGTTACACATATTCTTGTTACATTTATTAATAGAGTAATACAACCCAAAAGGCCACACTTAAAAGCATCAGTTGGACTTCACCATTAGCTATTGGGCTTCAGCAAATAATCCGGCCCAATACCAAAACCAAATCACATGACCCGAATCGGCTTAGGGTTCAGACATTGAACCTAAGCCTCTTTCTTCTTCCTCTTCTCTTCTTTCTCTAGTTTCCTTTCTTTCTTCTTCCTCACTCAAATTCTGTATCGATGCAGTCCTTGAAGCTTTACTATTACCATGCTTCAAGGGCTTGCTTTCTTTCACACCCCCTCAAACGAAGGGGTGATAGCAGAAGTCCGAGTTTGTCTCTCAGAAACTGAAATCGGTGATGTGTTAAGGGTTTCGTGAGACAGTCGGCTAATTGGTCATGAGAGGGAAAAAATATGACCTGAAGCAAACCCTTCAACACCTGATCCCGAACAAAATGCACATCAATTTCCGTGTGCTTTGTTCGGGCATGAAACACCGGGTTGGAGGCGAGAGAGCTCGCTCCCAAGTTATCACACCAGATAACAGAGGGAGTCTCGATTGGGAATCGAATTTCAGTTAGAAGGGAGCGAAGCCACATTAATTCTGCTGAAAGATTCGCCAAAGCTCGATACTCCGACTCAGTGGAGGATCGA
Source organism: Limnanthes douglasii subsp. nivea (assembly GCA_036936605.1). Lineage (NCBI taxonomy): Eukaryota > Viridiplantae > Streptophyta > Magnoliopsida > Brassicales > Limnanthaceae > Limnanthes > Limnanthes douglasii. The sequence continues at coordinate 24,177,219 of JAUPFV010000004.1, read as the reverse complement.
GCAACCACATTTTGCTTCTTTGAAGACCAGGAGATTAGGGAATCTCCAAAGTACACGCAATAGGCACCAACGCTCATTCGATCATCAGTCGACGAAGCCCAGTCAACATCTGAAAACCCTTGCAGTTGAAAGTTGAAGGTTGGTTTGATGTGCAGTCCTATCCAACACGATCCAGATAAGTACCTTAATACTCTTTTTAAGTTTTGCCAGTGTATAATAGTTGGGGCTTGCTGATATTGACTGAGCTTATTAACAGCAAAGGCAATATCAGGCCTCGTGTGTGTTAGGTATTGTAATGCACCTAACAAACTGCGATACTGTGTAGGATCAGCAAGAGGAGCACCAGACGTGCTGGAAATATGAACCCCAGCAACCATTGGAGTAGGACACGGCTTGGCTAGAGAGAGACCCTGAGAGCTCAGTAAGTTCTTAATATATTGTTGCTGTGTTAGGTAGAAACCAGTATGATCACGATGAACTTCTATTCCAAGGAATAGATGGAGTGGTCCAATGTCCTTTAGAGAGAAGACAGTGTTGAGTTTATGAATAAACTCCTTCAAACATTCTGTGTGATTGCCTGTTACAATTATATCGTCTACATAGACCAAAATAAGTAGAACAACAGTTTTAGAGACCAAATAGAATAGAGAACAATCAGATTTAGAGTTAGTAAATCCCCAGTGAATGAGTGTGTCCCTCAGTCTAGAATACCAGGCCCTTGGGGCTTGTTTAAGACCATACAAGGCCTTATGTAGCTTACACACATGTGTAGGCTTCTGAGGATCTTGAAAACCCTGTGGTTGAACCATATACACATCCTCAGTCAAATAACCATTGAGAAAGGCATTATTAATGTCCAGTTGCCTAACTTCCCAATCTTTAGAAACTGCTAGGGTTAGAACCAGTCTAACAGTAGAGGGCTTTATCACAGGACTAAATGTTTCAGAATAGTCAATGCCAGGGGTTTGATAAAACCCCTTGGCTACAAGTCTGGCCTTGTACCTTTGAACAGACCCATCTCTGTTATGTTTCACCTTGTACACCCATTTACAGCCCACAATATTTAGATTAGGATTGCAAGGAACCAAAGACCAAGTCTTATTGACCATCAGAGCTTCATACTCTGTTTCCATAGCTTTTACCCAATGAGAACATTTAACAGCTTTAGAATAAGTGCTTGGTTCAAAAGTATCCATATTAGTTTTGGCCACAGAGCCAATATAAGGATTTTTAGGTACTCTAGTACCATCCTGGTTTCCGGTTATCATATGATGAGAGGAAGGTTTAGGAAGTGGACTTACTGATGTATCAGTAGACTCAAAAGGTAGACAGATAGAGATTTTAGGACATGGATGGTTCAAATGATTTATATGAGTCTCAGTAGTGTTTAGTTGGTCAGGAGAATAGCTAGAGGCTTGAATATGATTAGGGTTAGATATAGATGAATCAGATTTAGTTTGAGACTCAGTAGAACTGTTATGTATAGTATGAGTAGAATTATGAACAGGAGATAGAGTTGTACCTTGTGAAGTCCTAGTTTGCAGAGTAGCATCATCTTCAGGAGTACTGAGAGAAGTAGTAGGTGTCACAGAATGTTCATAGTTCACAAAAGCCTGAGATAGATTAGGTAGCCATGAATCCAAGAACACTTTAGTAGAAGACTCAGGAATAGTAGTGTGAAGAAACTGATGTTCAAAAGGGAAATCAGTTTCATTAAAAATGACATTCTTTGAAATGTAAACCCTGCCTTTAGGACTAAGACACACATATCCCTTGTGAAACTGACTGACCCCCAAGAACACACATTTAATTGTATGAAACTGGAATTTGTGAGATTGATAAGACCTGAGGCATGGAAAGCAGGCACACCCAAATGTTTTCAAGGTTAGATAGTTAGGTTTTTTGTGATATAAGACTTCAAAAGGAGAACTGTTTGATAGAACTGGTGTAGGTAGCCTATTGATAAGGTAGACAGATGTTTCAAAGGCTTGAACCCAAAACCTATAGGGTAAACTAGCTTGTGATAGAAGAGTCAGACCAGTCTCTACTATATGCCTATGTTTACGTTCAGCTCTGCCTTTCTGAGTTGAGGTATGAGGGCAGGATTTCCTAACAATGAACCCTTGTTCTTTGGCCATAGTGGACATAGGAAAAAATTCTCCTCCACCATCACATTGAATAACTTTGATATTTCTTTCAAACCGTTTTTCAACCAGATTTTTGAATTGTTTGAATGTACTAAACACTTCACTCTTTAGTTTGACAGGATACAGCCAGGTATACCTGGTATGGTCATCCACAAAGATCACATAGTATTTGTGACCTTGAGTGGATGCCACAGGGGAGGGACCCCATACATCTGTATGTATGAGATCCAAGACATTGCTGGCATGAGATTGAGACAAGGAAGATGGCAAGACATGGGACTTTCCAAAAGGTAAGTTTTTCTTTCATAATAGAAGAGAGATTACACTGTTTTAGAACTGAATTAAGCACATGTAAGGATGGATGGCCAAGCTTTCTATGCCATCCATCTTTTAGGGAATTAGACAAAGAAACAGACAAGATTTTAGGTAGTGATACACTGGAAGATAGAGACTTGTGTTTGACACTGATAGGAGACTCCCCAGTAGCTTGTGACCTAGAAACATCCTTCAACCTGTATAGACCTCCCTCAGTAGTCCCTTTGAGAAGTACTGTCCCTGTTAACTTGTCCTTCACAAGACAAAACCCATGATGAAACTCAATAAACACATTATTATGACTAATGAGTTAAGAGACAGATAGTAGGTTCTTATTGATCAAAGGTACATGTAAGATATTTTTGAGAGAGATATGAGTATGGTTAAGGGATTGCAGACTAGAGCACCCTACATTATGTATAGGCAGCATGTGACCATTACCAACAAGAATACTTTTATTACCTGTGTATTCAGCCTTCTGAGTTAACATGTTAGGATTGCCTGTGACATGGTGACTAGCACCACTGTCAGCATACCAAGCAGACTCACCAGTAGAATCTTGAGTGGCTACATAGGCTGCATGATCATTGTCCCCCTTAGGTTGTTCAGAAGAAGATGATCCCATAACAGATGGATCATCCCTATAGTAGCACACTGGTGCAGAATGTCCATATCTGTTACAGATCTGGCATGTAGGCTTGTTTTGAGAGAAGCGTCCCCCTCTCCCTCTATAGTAGTTGTTTCTTCCCCTTGAATAGCTTGAATTGTTCCTTCCTCTGTTGTTCTTGTATGAATTTTTATACTGACCAGAGTAGTTCTTTTGATTCCCATTGTTGTTCTGAGTTTTGTAGTCTGTTTTCTGAGTTACATTAGCTGTAGCTAGGCTTAAGGTAGACAAATTGTTTTGAATGCTTTCTAGCTGCTCTAGCCTACTCTCAAATGTGAGTAGACTAGTTTGAAGGTCTAGCCACCCCATAGAATCCTTGTCAGTTAGACTGACCACAATAGGAGTATATTCTGAGTCCAAGCCAGCAAGAACCTGAGTTATTAGATCTTCAACTGAAACTCCACAGCCAGCTAGTACCAAATTATCAGCAATATTTTTCATTTTGCTTAGGTATTCAGTCATAGTCAAGCTGCCTTTTCTTGTTCTCTGAAATTCAGACTTATAGTATGTTATTCTGGCTCTTGTGTGTGAGCCAGAAAGTTTGCTAGCTGCATCCCACAGCTCTTTTGAGGTGCTCTCTTTCATTAGTTGAGCAGCAACCTCTGTACTCATGGTAGAGTACAACCAGCCAAGGAGTAGCTGGTCCTTGGCAGTCCAGTCCTCATAGTCTGGATTGTCAACAATATTACCTTCTGAGTCGTTGACAAGCTTAGGAGGACAGGGTTTATCCACTGTAACAAAGCCTCCTAGCTTATTACCTTTGATGATAGGCAGCACCATAGTCTTCCACAGCAAGTAGTTGCTTCTATCTAGCCTTATCTGACTACTGTTGTTCATTGTTTGCAGGTGTACACTCTTGACAGCACCAGAGAGATTGTTGGGAAATACTGAGCCAAGGGACTCATTGCTATGGGTAGGAGAATCAGAGTTTTCCATTGAAGGTCTGCAATGGCTCTGATACCAAGATAGATTTAGAGTATAGAGAGAGAGTTTTTAGGATTGAACTATTTCAATTAATGAATCAAGAACAGTCAATTACATTTTATAGGCTGTTTACTAACAATAAGTTGTTAGGTAGTTAGTCATGTAATTCTGTTACACATATTCTTGTTACATTTATTAATAGAGTAACACAACCCAAAAGGCCACACTTAAAAGCATCAGTTGGACTTCACCATTAGCTATTGGGCTTCAGCAAATAATCCGGCCCAATACCAAAACCAAATCACATGACCCGAATCGGCTTAGGGTTCAGACATTGAACCTAAGCCTCTTTCTTCTTCCTCTTCTCTTCTTTCTCTAGTTTCCTTTCTTTCTTCTTCCTCACTCAAAGTCTGTATCGATGCAGTCCTTGAAGCTTTACTATTACCATGCTTCAAGGGCTTGCTTTCTTTCACACAACCGATGCATTTGCGGATAACTAGGATGTGTGTTAGATTGTATCCCTTCTTTCTCTCCTCTTGGATGACCTTTAGGTTTGTCCAACTCTCCTCCCGCTCGTTTTTTTATCTTGGCAATTTCAGGTCATGCGTCCATGAACTATGTGGTCGTTCTGGTTGATGCAGTCTGACATTTTACATACTCTTTCAAATTTCTTCTATCGAGCATTATAGCATCTAGACTACACCAACATGTTATCTTGGATACTGAGCGAAAATGAGAGACACATCACCGTATTCTTACACGGAAGGTATTTCATGAGTTTCCAATATTATAACATGTAGTGCTCAAGATTAGTGGTCTCCCTAAAGTGTTACAACTTTAATATTTCATATAAACTGATGTTTGCTTTATGAGGATTATCGATGATAGCGGGGAGTTCCGCACTCCTTCTATGTTGATGAAAGCCGCTAGGGTCGTCGACAATATGTCGGGTTTTGCCGATCGATCATCCCTAAACTAGGTTGTGGCATTCCGGGAAATCTGTCCCATCTCCAAGTATCGTCTGTGAGCTCCTACTGAGTTGTTTTCGTATTAATGGTCTTCGAATAGCTGATCTTCGACCCCGTCTACCATGTCTATGATTCTTGTCTATTTGTCGATGTTAATCATTTTTTTGTAGGTTCTCATCCTCAAGTCAACCTCGGATTGATAGAAGGGTTCTAAGCCGAACTCATGATAATCGATTACTGCAGGGTGGTCACGTTGCATTTCCCCGACCAGGTTGTCATGGGTGTGGTCCATATTTTTTCCCTCGGCCGTGGGGCTGGTGGACATGGCCGACCGGTTGCCTCTTAAGCAACAACAATTTTATCTACTATTTGCAGCAACTTGTTCACTTGCTAGGCTAAATCGTCTATAATTTAATTTGTTAAGATGACCGAGTTGTCATCTACCTTATCATTGTCGAAGTGGGTGAAAGTGGCATAATTAAACATAGTTTCATATGACGTAGCGGTTGACCCTTTCTATTGAAGGCTCCTTACCTTAGTAATGATCTCATCTGCATCTTCAAAGATAATATCTCTAAGTGAGGTTAGTTGGAGCGATGATATTCTTCTACTGGTGGCTAGAATCCTTCATGATCTCAAATTCATCATATGAGAAAAGATGGAAAGGTTTTTAAATTAATGACTTATGATATTGATGTAATTTTTTCCCGACAATGGAACCAAAATGATGAGGTAAAACTCACCTAACATAATGAAATTTGAATGTAAAATGTAAATAAGATCAAAGTGACAAACAATATAATAATTCAACAGACTCTTTGAAGGACATTTGTATTTATTTCAGAAAATGTATTTCAGTTTTACAATTTTTTTTATATTATTCACTCTAATTTTCACCCGATTCCATTACTCTTTATATATTAGCCTCGATTTGAGAGTATTATAGGGAGATGGCTTCACGTTGGTTCATCATTTTATGGTCTTCTTGTTGTTTTACTTGAATCCGATATGTCCTTTTTGGTTGTGTTATCGTGCGATGTCAAGGTCCATACGGTATTAAACATGGTTTATGTACTGTCAATGATGTTAAAGAAATGGGAATTTTCTTAAAGTTACCGTACTTTTCATGTGTTCTAGGTTGTTCTAGACCCAATGTGAAAGTATGCTTGGTCATAGTGTACACAAATGTTTTGCCATGATGCCTAGCTTTGGTCGTGCGCTAGTGTGCCACCCAATTTCAATAGCTACTTGGCCATAATGGACAAGTTCATAGATGTGTACTGGTGCGACCAATTTTAAACAACTGTTTGGCCACTATGACCACAACATGGGTTGCACGCTAGCATGCAATCCGATATGAAATACTGTTTGGCCACCATGGTCAAGCTCATGGTTGTATCTAAGTGGGTAACCCAACATCAAAAATTGTTTATTCATGATGGACAATCTCGTGGTCGTCCTCTAGCACACAACCAATTATAATCAAGTGATTGATCATGATGGTTAAACTACGTGTCGCGCTAGTTCTCGACACGGTTTTAAAAGTTGCTTGGACACGATGGTGAAGCTCTTAACGTACACTGGCTCAAACAGATGTAAACAAGTTTTTGTCCATAATGGCCAAGCTCTAGGTCTCGCTCTAGTGCAACAAAGTGTAAAATGTTGCTTGAGCAAGATGGTCAAGCCATTGGTCGCGCGCTGGTGTAATCAAGATTCAAATATTGATTTGCCTTAATGACCAAGTTATGGGTCATGATGATAAGTGTCATCCCATTTTAAGCGGGGGTCATGTTGCTCGGCGTGACCCTTTCTAGAGATCGTCTTGGCCACTTTGCAAAAATAAGGTTTTCGATGCTAAACGCGACCCTGTTATAAGCTGGGATCACACTGCTTGGCACGACCCATTCTAAAGATTTGTTTAGCGAGCCACTAGGGTTTATTCATAATGTATCATTACAATTTCCATGATTTCATCTCCGTTTTTTCCCAAATTTCTTCAAATATAATTTAAATAATTTGACAATCGTCATCATCATTTACATCTCTCTTCAATCTCTCAAGTGTTTTTTACTTATGATTTTGATTACAAGATGAATATTAAACCCTAATAATACTTTTGGCTGGTATCATAGAAAACCGTGCAGTCAAACAAAAATATAAAATACGTATGGCCAACATTTACAACCATATCTCCATTTAGTTTCGGATTTTAATATAGATACGCAACACCTGAAAATCTCAAACTAAACCTAATTTATTTCTGCATATCCAAATTTATACAAACATCATTAGATGAAACTTTTAACAATCGGTTATATATGTAATACACATCCTCAAAAGTACCGTTCTCCTTGAATTCTATTATTTTTCTCGACATCGGGATGACATAATAACAAACACATCGTCATGAATGATAGCCATCTCCTCAATCAAAACTGGAAAATATTAGTCTTTTAATGTCATCGTTCAAAGAAAACTTCATTTGACTGAGAGTTTGAGTTGAATTTACTCATGTGATCAATGAGCAGCCCGAATTGAGTCTCATCCGACAGATTCTTAACATCAATCTAGTTACTCAAGTCCTATTTTTATAAAAGTCGATACATAACTTGGACGTTTATGCCTGGACGGGAGTGTAAAAAAGACAAAGAATAGTATAGATATAAACCAAGTTAGAAAATATATATTCAAATATGATTAAACTTATAATCCTAATATATTTATTGTATGCCTCATGTTTCTTGTAGTCCAAAAACAATTAGTTGCTATTTAAGTATAAAAATATTTTTTTATTGACTTCAACACTATGTATACCAGTAGGTTTCTCGATGGGAATGTCAGCCTCTATATGTGAATCTTTATCTGATGATTTTCACATGACTAGGTGAGTCATTTGTTTCATCACGAGTTGTTTTATAAGCATAGTAGTTGGTTCACCGCATGTACTGCTCTGTATGCGAAGGCTCAGTGATGATAAATGAAACCTCAATTGCCTCAGTGATAGGGGTTTGTTGGGCTTGAGATTTGGTGGTACGACTGTTTATAGACCTTAGTCTTCTTACGTGAATTTTCATCTCAAACTCGTGAATTTTCATCTTGAGCCGTCTTAACCTGTTGAACATTTTTTCTCGGCCTATTACTCTTGTGCTAAAAATAAAAGATTAGTTAAATGATATGTAAAATAAGATAACATATAAATTAGAAAAAATGACTAAATCACTAGCGTAACCAAAACTATCGGTACATCATATATGTACGGGCAGTATTGCTACGGTGTACCGCCAGTAAGGAAGCAATGACAGTATGTAGGCATCATTAGTACATAAGAGCTAGCAGGACACTTTCTTTAGCACTAGCGATACATGAGTAGTGTGCCACTAGTGCTCAAAAACAATATCACAACCATTATCTGATAAAGCTCTAAACAAAAATCGATTATGACCCCAAATTAAACCCATTATACCTTGAAATCATTATCAAATCATTTAAGTTATTACCCTTGACTACAACATCTGTGCATTTCAATTCTTAAGAAAACAATTCTAAATACAAAAAGGAACAATGTCTAAAAATTAAATTTACATACTAAATCACTATTGTTTATCCACGAAGACGAACAAGAGATGAGGAACTTGTAGATGCCAACAAAAATCATGAAAAATAGTAGAATAAAGCTTGTATTGTTGAAAAAAACGGGTTAGTTTAAGTTGTTGGTTTTGTGATACAAAGTTGCTTTTGAACCTAAAAAAACCTGATAACAAATCGTTTTGGTAAAAGATCACCTAAAACGAAAACAAAAATAATTAGTAATATTTGTATAGGTATTTAGCCTTTAAAAAAACATATCTTGAATAGCTTATAAAAAAAATTAATATGTAAAAGGATTAAAAAAAACTTAAAAAAAAAAACTATTTCAATTACTATACCAAACAATAGAATCGCACTTGTTTGACCTGATTTGTCTTTCCTATAACTAGATTTTGTTTGGGCTAGCCTAATTCAAGACCCGTTTTTTTAATAACGAGATCTAGTTATAATGAGACCCCTCTTAGTTATAACGAGACCCAACATATTTACAAAACTGTTATTCATATAAAAACTTAAAAGTCCCAAATTCACTTTCTTTCTCTCTTTCAAAATCCTAAATCTCTCTAACTCAAATTTTAAAAACGTTAGATTTTTGAAATCCAACAACACACTTGTTAAGGTATAAATTTTCTACATCATGGTGGTTTTTTTTTTATAATTTTCATCTCTATTTGTAATTATATTTAAAGTTATTTTTTCAAATAGAAAAATCGTTTTTTTCATATATTATTAATTGTTGTCCGGATCTATGATTATATGTATATGCTTAGTTAGGTCGTGGCTTCGATTTGGTATTGTATATGTTTGGTTTGAGATTTGCAAGTGGATATTTTGGAGCAGACCTTTCCAAGCACGATTTCGTGCTTGGAAATACCAGATGCACGCAAGAACACGCACAAATTCGTGCGTGGATTTGGCAAATGCACTTTTTGTTTTTGCACAAAACTACCATGTTTAATTGTTTTCATATTTTGTTTTCGTATTTTTTTCATTTTTTATTTAAATTTTTTTATTTATTGACTCAGTTGGTCGGATACCCGATATATTTTGAATCAATTTTTTAATGTAACTTTTTTTTTTCTAGTGATTTTTTTATTCAAAAATTTAAATCTAAATTTAAATTTCTTAAAATCACATAGAAATTGAATAAATACGCACAATGTATCAATTAAATAAAAATTAAAATTTTAACAATAAACCTTAAAATATTAATTTATAAAATATTAATGTCAATTATAATTTTATTTTAAATCTAAATTTTAATTAACACAGTATATGTTGAGACGAATAAAAAAATACTTTTTTTATTCAATTAATATCACCTAACAATATTTCTATAAATATGTATAGAATATGATATCTTAATTTCTTAAAATCTTTTTAAGTTACAAACAAATCTAGTAATCTACTATTTATAAAATTAAATATATTTATATAATAAAATCAAATATTTTATTTGAGAAAAGAGATTAAATATAATTTTTAACTAATTAATATTTATAAAAGTTTAAAAGAATATTTTAAAATATGCATGAAATATAAATATTTAGATTTTTAAATATATATATTTAAAAATTTAAATTCCAAAAATGTGACATATAATTTCAAAAACATATTGGTTCCTACACAATTCATAAAAAAAAAAATATTACTACAATATCGTAATTCATTCCATTCAACAACAAAATAACTCATTTTATGAACAACGAGTTTTTTTTACAAAATAACAACTAAGTAACTCATTCAATTTTTAAGAAGTTCATATGTGTATTTAAACTTTGAAATAAGAACACAAACGAAAAATTCGGCATGAAATCATGCCCAAATTTGACAAAAAATTGGCATGAAATCATGCCTAAATTTGACGAAAATTCGGCACAATCGTGCGTGGATTTGCCAAATCCAAGCACGATCTTGCGCGTGGATTTGCCAAATCCAAGCACGATCTTGCGCGTGGATCTGCTCGATTTTGCGCGATTTTTCATCTTCCATGCATGTTCTTGCGTGGAATTTCCATATCGAAACGCACGAAATAATGTGAATTTGGTTTTGTTGCACTTAAACGTTATATCTAGATAGTCACTTAGTGGCTACTCTCGTCCGAACGAAAATATTTGAAATTGCAGCTAAAATCGTTGTTTAAGTCACTTAAATCCATAGTAAAAATGACTTGGAGTTGATTTCAAAGGTTTTTTCGGTTTTTAAGTGTTCATTTAGGATTTGATTTTAAGTGTTTTGGTTTTTGAGTTTATCGGTTTTTGGTTTTTTCTTGAATATTAGAGAGAGAAGTAGTAGGATGAGAGAAGAGGAGATAGAAGTGAGGTGGGTGAAAAAATTAAATTTTTTATATTTAAGATTTTATTTGTAATTACACATTCGATCAAAAAAAATTAAGATGTGCAATGCTATAAAGGGATCCCAAACCAATTTTTATTTTATTTTATTATATGTAAAATGACAACTTTACCCTTTTATATATAAAAGCAGATTCTTCGGAGAAGAAAAATAGCGTACCGGCGGCTGTTTTTTCATTTTTTTTATGATTTGTTGACCATTGTCTATTGGGTTAATATTATGTTTGTGTTCATTTTCGACAGAATAGTTGTGGATTGTGTTTGAACAGTGTTAAAACATGACAGGAGACGTCGATTTAAACGCGTGTGTGCGGCCATACATTTCATTTCCCTTGTATCGCGATCACGTCCATAAACAGGGTAAGTTAGTCGGTCCTGTTTGTAACACCATGTGGAAAGATGTTGCTTTTCTCGCTGTTCATAAAAATCTCGGTGATGGCTCGAGAAATGACAACATTAACCAACCGGATTCAGATAATATTGTAATAGAAGAGAAAAAATTGTGGAATCTTCTTCTTCTTTTTCACCACACCACGCCTTGCACATGAACCGGATTCGAGATCTTACCACGACGACGAACAGTGTGTCGTCCCCATCGACTGGTGCTCGATTTGTTACGATAGTGAAAGCTGAATTTTTATTCATATATAAAAAAAGATAAAATTGTAATTTTACATAAAATAAAATAAAAAATTTAATTTGGGATCTCGTTAGTCAAATACATCCCTATATAGCATTGTCCAATTAAAATTTAAACATCTCATCATAAAAAAATTGTTGGTTTAGCCTAGTCCAATTTTGTTTTTCAATGTATTACGATGTAAACGTCTATTGCCAAAACCAAAAACTTTTAGTCAAACCTATCTCGAATGGTCTCTGTACCTTCTCTATAGCATTAATGACCAATAGGTTAGAGTGCGGCAATAAGGTCCAAATAATTGATCTCCAACCACGTCCAATTTTAATCGTCTTTAATTTTACAGAAAACTTTCATATTTTCAAAAACAATTTTATTATTTAAATATTGATAACAATAACCATCTAACTTTAAATTTATTTATCAATACTATACTTTAAATTAAAAATATTAATATGCATTAACCTTTCTTAATTTATTTAAAAAAATGTTATATCTTTTGAACTATAATTCTTTTTTAAATATCATTAATTTTTTAAGAAGAAAAAAATTAGATAAATAAAAATATTTTTAAATTTTTATTTTATTTTTTAGTTGCATAATTACGTGCGATTTGGTTGTATAATAAGTCTGAAAAAAACAATTGTGTTTCAGCTGGGTAATTACATGTAATTTAATTACTAACTGCGTTGTTAGATATAATAGAAAGAAAAAAGTTGCGTAAATAGAATTTTGGTTTATAAATAAGTATAATTGTGTGAAAATAAAAATACAAAGTTGTTTTATGAAATAATTGTGAGATAGGCGTGAAACAACTAACTCTATTTATTTGCAAAAATATGTGTATTTTATGATGATTCTTTTTTTAAAAATAAAACTATATTCTAGTTGCGCAAAGACGTAAAATTTGGTTGCAAAAAAATAATTGTATTCTAATTGCAGAATTGCGTGCAAAAATCTTACATAAATAAGAAAAAAACTAGTTACTTCAATAGGACTTTGGTTATTAAATAGGTCTGAAAATAACAAATATGTTCAAATTGCGAAATTACCATAATTTAGTTGCTAAAAAAGAGTTGTATTCCTACAACACAATTATGTGTAACTTAGTTACGAAAATAAGAAGAAAAAATAAAAAATATCAAAAAATATCACTCATTGTTTTTGATTTGTTTATTCATTAAAGGATAAAAATATACGTGCTCTTATATTTTTTTAAATGAGAGTTTGAAACGTATGGAGCTTCCATAACTAATTTTTAAGGTTGTATATATTTTGTGGGTCAATAGGTATTGTTCGAAGCATTTATGTTGGAGGTGCATTTTTGTAAACTGCAATTCCATATCATTATAAGTATTTTTAATTTTATTTTGAATGGTAATCAATAATTTATCTTTTAAATATTATATATGTTATTTTTTATTTTTTAAATTATATTCTTATTTTTATGTGTTATTTTTATATTTTAGGTTTTAGGTTTTTAAGTTTATTTTGCTCATCGTTTCCGGGGATTATTTGGTAATTTTTTAATTAAAATGATTTTTTTTCATAATTTGAACTAAATTTAATGTTTTAAATAAATTATTGATCGAATTTTATAATTTCAAATCGTTTTTGGTGTTTCTAATTTTTTGAATTTGTTTTTCATAAATTGATAGTATTTAAGTTAGATTTGACCAATTTGTTGATTTAAGATTGGAAAAGTAGGGTTTTGAAGTTTTTCTTCCTCGCCCTCGGCACGGTATAAGCCTTGTTAATGTTAAGATCACACTAGACGTAGCTAAGATAAGACCATCTCCAAGACCAAATGTATCGAACATACCAGTTGTATAGTCCAAGTTTACTATAAGACTGAGATTCTGCATGCTCCTACCAAATGGTATGCACCCCACAACAAGCGGATGACAAACTCTATTATGATAGAGGTCATTGTAAGAGGTGCATCCGGTACTATCTTGCCATGTCATGTGAACGATTCACAAGAGGTCAACGTTCTATGAAGTGTCCGCGATGAAGATTCTGACGAAGATTCAACCAAATCCTTATTATCTTTGGCCGAAAGCCAATAATATATAAGAAACTATCAAAAATCACAGAGGCTAACAACATCCAACTATTTTCTGATTTCATGTTACGAGGCATATAACACGTTCATATTTCATAAAAATTAAACTCTTATTTGTTGTATTTGTTATAGTTACGTATGAGTTTAGGCATCCAAGCGCATCACTCGTAATTGGTGGTATGAGACTTGTATAAGTATACACAGACATATGTTGTTGTATGGGACTTTTTTTAGTTCTATGATAGGTCATATATGTCAGCTCACACTAGCCCGACATTGACAAAGGCTTTTATCAAAATATGGTACAAAAAGACTAACACATTTGAGTTTTGTTTTAAATAGATCTTTATCATACTTGATTATGTTTACGTTATCACCAACCTCCGTTTGGAGGGTATTTTGTTGGAGTTTTTATGGTAAAATATCAAAGAGGAATTTGTATTTTGAGTACTTACGATTTTTTAGAATTAGTTCGCATGGTATTCGGTGGGAGATAAAGAGAAAAAAAGTCAAGTTTTGGTTAGAAATGGCTTCGTTATATTTTACTACTAATTAGTATCTGGATTCAAACCCAACTAATTCGAAAGACCAAATCCGCAGAGTTGTTTGTGCGTAACTTATGTACTTTTTTGGATGCAGGATACTCATTGATAATATCCTGAACAACGTGAATGCATATTTTTTATTGGCTTTAGGAGACTTGCGTGGACTAAAGGACTATGTTCACGAATCTTGTGCATTAGTATTCCTCTATACCGGATTGGGAGAAACTTCAAATATAAATTGGAGGAACGTGATCGACTTAATCGGTTTGCCATATTTTTGGATATAAGATAACTTTTCATGTTTTTACCTTTGGTGACTCGTCTTATAGTTTGTCAAAGTAAAATATTATTTGTCGGTCTTCAAAGAAGTTGGCGGGCTCGTAGGTACGGCCGAAATATGTCTATCACGATACTCTTTTTAATCTTTTGCATACATATGTGAATATACTTGGATTTAACATTGTTAATAATATATATTTTTATCATTTTTATAATATATTTTGTTTGTTTTTTACAGGTTATCTTTGAGTCGTACGATGATCTAAGACGTTATTTTCTATTTCATCAGATCCGTCTATACGACTATCCGATTCACATGTTTTACTATATTGAAGCTTATATTCCGGAGAGAGTTACACGATAATTTAGAATGGTCCAACATATACTAGTTTCTACCTCAACAAGACAAACAATACTCGAACAATAAAAATTATACGGTCTGATACAGTTGGAGGCCATCGGGCTAGATAAAGTGGTATAAGTATTTAATGAGTATATATTATTTGAGATATTGTTTCATGTCATCTTCTTACTCCACGATAGATATACACGTTGACTACCTAAGTCAGGACATATATTATATCATGGTAAAACAATGATGGAGGCTCCGTGAGAGACAAAACAATCGTCATACTACTGATATTGAGACAAAGTAGAAGGTGTTTGTGAGGCGAGTGTTGCATACCAGTTCTTCATGGTTGTTTATTTTTATTTTGAAACTTATTTTACTTTGAATTTTTTGGGCTTGTTTTATTTTAAATGATGTTATTTTAATTCATAAGATGCTATTTTATTTCAGACTTAGACTTGTTTTGTTTTATATGATGTTGGTTTGTTTGAGCCTTAGACTTCTTTTGTTTAAGATGATGTTATTTTATTTCACACTTAGAGTTGTTCTTTTTAAAATGTTGTTATTTTTTTCATACTTATATCATTTTTGTTTTAGATGATATCACGTGAGGATTTTATGATTCAAGTATGTTTTAACTTTATTTTTTTAAAACTACATTAATGACAATTAATTCAGACAAAATAACTGTGTTAATAAGGTGTAATCTATCAAAAACCATTTTATTTAAAATTGTGTAACAAATTAAAAATTAAATTTAACTACTATGCAAAATGTATTACATGAACGATATGCATCGCACATTCATTATGCCTTCTGTACAAGGGCATGAATATGTCTCTATTAGGTTGAAGTATTTGAAACTGATACAAGTTTTTAGATTTTAGACCTTTCGTACGATGTCATACAAAAGGTGTACAAGGCGTTATTTTTGTGTATTATCGATTCCATTAAAAAACGCATACTAGAATAAGTGCACCAAAACCTTGTTGAAAATAGAGTGCAACAAATGGAAATAGATGTTTACAGCAACGAACTAGATATGCACATATATATAACTCTTTCAAATGTGTTGTATTATATGTATTTTGTTCTGATGTCTTTTTCATTTTATGTTTAATGTTATCATTTTATGTTTAATATTATAAAATTATAATTGGTGTTTGCATATAAAGGTTTGTATTAAATCACATCAAACAAATGTTTAGTACACACACATTACTATGACAAATAATTTCAAAATAAATTATATGTAATAAATAAACAAATTCATCTAAATTAGTTACTTGGTGGTTGCTGCTTTGTAGAATAAAAATTTGAATTTACAAGTAACTTTCACAAAGAGGTATCATCAGTAGTGCCCAATCTTCCACTTCTGGGCTACACATTAGGATACAAGAAGGATATATATGTAATATGTGTGCGTGTGTGTGTGCGTGTGTGTGCGGGCGTGCATGATACATTATTCCCAACAGAAAGCTATATAAAATAATAAGTTATGATAAAAAATTTACATTAATTCAACAATAAACTTCAAATATAATATAAAATAATTAGATGGGTAAAATAGTTGTTATCAACAAAACTAAGCTCTATTTCCTTCATTTGAAACATCAGATGAGGCGTATTTCGTAATGGTAGAAAAATGAATTTTGTATCACGTGGTAAAAAATAGATGATGTAGTTTAAAATTTAACGCGATCGTAATTCCCAACGATGACATTATATCAAATGTTGGATACCTACACTATCATGAAAATAGTTGAAACTCTCAGTACCCTTTATTAACTCATCGAGACAATTAAATATCTGCCTATAATACTTAATGTCAACCATAAATTCATAATAGAGGCTCTTTCTAACTATCTTCCACCCATTCTGCTGGCTATTCAAGCTACATGAAATTACCCGAAACTTGCAATGAGCATCATGTATAATGCCCTTAACCGTAGTTATAAAAGGTCGATGGTAGAACAAAAAATATTTTATGTAACCATTGGATCACCAAACCGTAGTTCACAACCAATATCTTGACTCGTTTCTTTGACTATTAACGCTTCACAATAACTAATCATTCCACTGAATAATGATGATATCTTAACAAAAAATATTTCGTAGAAGCTCTACATACCGAAGGTTCATCATGCAGAATAATATTTTCACTAGCTTATGTCAATATTTCAAAATGAATATTTGGCGTTCTGCTCCATCCTTTTATTTTGACCGAATAAGTTTTAAAAATTGCACTGAATGAAAGTGCACTTGTTTTTTCTGTTTAAACACATGTTTATAATGTGATTTATCTCGTTAACGCGACTAATAATTTATATTTGACCGGTTGACAATGATGATTTTTCTATTTCTCTCACGACTCTAAAAAGGAATATGTTTTTAGATAAACCATTTCAAACCATTAGTTGTAAATATATTATATACACCATTTCGTGTTGGTTTCTGTGATAACTTGAACAAGTTTCTCAATTTTTTAATAAAAAACCTTTGGCGTTGTTAGATTTATACGTACTATTATATATAAAAATTTACAATGATCCTCTAAAGATTATGAAGTTACCATAATGTTTTTCTTTAATAACTCATAAATCTCGTACCAACATAGTAAATCATGCATAGCTCGCAGCCTATAAGCACAATTTTTATCCCCCAATTAAATATTATTAGCTCTTTCTAAAGATTGGAAAACAATTTCTAAAGAAATATTCGAGACGTTACCTTTAATTTCGTTGAACACCATCTGTCCATAATTGAGTTGTGATATAAAACGAATCTTTTAAATGACCTTTTAATTGATCCATGTTGCATCTCGACAACATAATGTTCCTTACCCTAAAAGAACTGGAAGTGAAACTTACTGCATCAATAAAACACTTCAATTTATTATTAAATTTTCAACCGGTTAGTAGTTGTGTTACCAAAATGCATAAATATTTTATTTTTCCACATGACAAACTTATTAATGTAAATAATTAATCAAAATTTATAGTGTACTCTATTGCTTGAGGATAATGTTTTAGCTCATACTTCATCTTATTCCGATTGTTTTCGAATTCATGTTCATTCTCTGAATATATTCTCGCATTCCACAATAACGTTTTCGTTACGTGTCATATTATGTGCGATTTTAAAAATAATTTTCCTAGAGCATTAATCAATGTTAAGTTTATATCTGTAAAAACCATGAAAATTATTCGATTGAGTTAACTTCTATCAACAGCTGCAAATAATCTAATACTCACTTATAATTTTAAATTTGTCCATAAATAAACCCAAATCCAGCATAAAAATTTAAATTGGTCGAGGTTGCTCTAATGATCTCAAATAAAGGCATATGATACCTTATTATCTTGTAAGTGTTATCCATTATTAGCACTTATTAGGCAACATCCGTTCAAATGTACACTAACCAAGTGTGTAAAGAAAGAATATTTAATGATATTATTTTGATCTTTGATGTAACTATCTCATTCATAATTTAATCTTTTAAGTTTGCCAACATGTACTGCAACTACCACCATTTTTTTTCATAAACTGGTGTATTTGCCGACAATTATATATGATGAATTAAGAGTTCGTTTGAGGGTAATTTCGTGTAAAACAACTATTCGAGGGACCAAACTGCTATATAACTATTTTATAAAGATGCATTTTAGAGAGAGAAAGTAATACTCAGTCTAGAGAGAGAAAATAATACTATATTAATCAACGAGCCTTATCAACTCGTGTGGGGTCCTTTTATAGTACAATAATGGGCCCCACACGCTTTAATTCCCAATTATTACACATCTAGTCCCTATATTTTACCATTTATTCATAATGGATACTTTTATCATACATTTCTCCAATCCTTCCCTCATATAAACTCTCCTTTCCAATTTTCCCCTGTGTCTTTTATTCTCCCTCATCAGTAGCCCCCCAGTCCTTGTAAAAAATATTTTTACTAGGACTGTGATGACATCTTCGAATTTCGCCTTATCCTTTAACTCTCTTTGGAAAATACCTCTTCGAATCCCAACTCTTCTCCTCGAACAATGTCTCTTCGAAAAATGTTAAGTGAGAAAAAATATTTCTTCAAATCTTATAACTTTCCTCGAAAAATGCCTCTTTGAAATATGCTTCTTCGAAAAAATACCTCCTCGAATTTGTTCTTATCCTTTAATTCTCCTTGGACATATTAACCATTAGCCCCCCAATCCTCACAATTGCTTAGCAAAGTTTGAACCATAACTCAACATAAGTAAATTCTTCCTCAAAAGTTCTCTTCGAAAATAATCATACCAACGTAGCCCCCTAGACTTGGCTAACCAATTGCAAGGATTAAGGTCATCGAACTTCTCAGTATCAAAACTTTAACTTCCAGTCAGCCATCTCCTGCCTTTTTTATGACGTCACGAGTCGTAATTCCTTGTCACCAAATCTTTTTAGAGATCTTATTACACTTCCCAACACTTTTCATCATTAGATTACCTATTCATATTCTCCCTCAGTTCTCGATTTAATACAATTGTGCCTATGTTACCCATAACATCCCTAGGCAAACAAAGGAAAATATCCCCAGGCCTTTCTTACTTCTAAAAGCCCATTTGCTTCTATAAATATTCGGCCCCTTTCATTTTTACTCCAAACTTTTTGTTCTAAATTTTCTAGAGAGAGAAAGTCAGCTTATGCTCCCCAAGCCTCGTCGAATTCCTGAGTGGCTGTTCATTAGCCAAAAGTTCGAAGAGAAAGTTCATGCCGGTACTTATATTGAGCCTCAACCCCAACCCCCGGTTACTACTTTCTACGGTGCCTGGCCTCCATCGGAAAATTACTCTGCCATCATCCCCTTAGAAATTTCTTGCATCAACCAACGTCCCAATCTTGAATCCCTCGAAACTATGGGTAAAGAGAAACATCACAAGCACTCTTCTGGAAAGAGAAAAATGCATCACAAAGACAAAAGAAATTCTCAAGAACGCAAACAAGCGAGGGAAACCCCTTCGGATACCCCATAGCCAAATGCGACTTCAGTACCAAGCAACCCTCTGATAAACGATGCCTCTGGATCAAACCTGCCAGCCACCCCTTCGATAACAGGGAAAGGAAGTCCTCGATTCTCCCATTCAAGAAAGACAATCACCGACAATGATTTACAATCATTTCAAAAGAAATCCTTGGAAAATAAAGGGAAGGTCGTAGCCTCGGAAAACCTTGAAACAAAAACACATCAAATTCCGACTGTCAAAAAAGGTAAATCCGATGGTCCTTCCATGGCTTCTTCTAGTCAGGTAGCTACAACTCCTCTAGCAATATCTGAAGAGCAACTCGAAGGATTGCCCCTAAATCCAAGGGTGACATTGCTCTTCATTTAGAACTTGATGCTATTGTGGGCAATAACATCCGAGGAATCGAAAACAAACACCTAGTTGCACTCCATCACATCTCTTTCAAATACTTCTCGCCTTCGGAGGAAACTATGTTAAGGACTCGATGGTGCATCCCCTCGTATATTGACATTAGATTCCCCTTGGAAGGTGAGAGTCCTTTATCTGTTAAGGATAATGAGCTAATTGTCTATACATAGATTATGAACTAGGGGTTGAGATATCCCTTAGACCCATTCTTCATCGAATATTTTGCCAAGATTGATCTCTGCCCCTCCCAAGCTGGCCCAAACATGTGGTTCACACTTATAGCATGTATTATGGCTTCGAGAATTTCTGGCCATGAATTCTCCTTAAAAGAGCTCATCGGACTATATGGCCTAGCAAAGAATCTGTTTTTCCCGTTTTACTCGTTGACCTTTAGTCGAGGTCAAAAAGTAGTGAAGGACTTATTGGAGGCTGATAAAAAATGGAAGCAACAATTCCTCTTCTTTTCAGAACACTGGGAGACAGGCTCTGAGTCAACCCCTCGAATCCACACAAGCTTTCTCTTGTGTGGGCTAACAGATGTAAGTCTTTTTAACCTACTTTTATATCCCTCGAATAATCGTTTATCTACTCACTGTTCGAACGTTTTGCACAACTATGACTGGGATTTCGAAGCCTTATGCTGATTATGTAGAAAGTGCCACCACAGTATTTACTAAGCTTAGTGAATGGGCCAAGGAGAACTGGGAAAACAAATTCCGCCTCTGTTTTATGAATAATAACTTAACCAAAAGTCGACTTTGGAGGCTGAATCCCCTCGACAGGCTAACTATAAAGGAATTGATGACTCCCCCTTCTCAGTAAGAAGTCCTCGATCGAGTGGAAAAGAAAGACATCATCATTTATCTTCCGAAGCGCTCCCGAGCCAAAAGCCATTTAGACGACTCCGAAAAGGAAGCATCGATCAAAGATCTTCAATCAGATTCCGAAGGATTAGTTGTTAACCAAGAACCAATCTCTTCATCATATACTATAGCACCCATCACAATTTCCCCTCCAAGAAAATCTGTCCATCCCATCAAGAAAAAAGATGCCAAGAAAAAAGAAACCAAGAAAAAGGCTGTTTTGGAACCTATCCAAGAGATATCTGAGGACACTAAAGCACAAGATGATGTCCAGAGAATCTCCGAAGGCACTAAGACCCAAATTGTGGCAACTGACCATGAAAATGAAGCCAGAGAAAATTCAGGCCAAGCACCCAATTCTCCTCTCACCCAAACGTCAAGTCCATCTCCAACTGACAATTCCCCCAGATTAGCATTGCTCCCAATTCCCCGAAGCGATCCTCCTCAAAACGTTGATCCCAACATCTTAACTGGTGAGTCTTCGGATTTTGACCCCACAACAATAGGTTCTCCTACCAGCTCCTTCGAAATTTCTCAGAGTGATGAGTTTTCCTTATGTGTTCGCAACTTACTGCATGCTTCAGTCAACATGGGAAGAAAAATGCAACATCTTGAAGATCGAAAAAACCATTACAAGTTTAAAGCTTCCCTTGCATCCGCACAACTTGAAGAGGTAAAGAAACAACACTCAATTCTAGAGAGTCATGTTGATGCAATTTTTGAAAAGTTGTATGCCTCAGAAAACTATGTCATTGTCCTCGAAAAATGCTGCCAGGAAGAAAGGGATCTCTACCAAAAGAAGACAGGAGCTCAAGAGAGACTTCTTACAGAACTCAAGAAATCTCACCAAATTGCAACCCAGGGATTTAAGGATTGTCTTGCCGATTTCGAGTTTATTGTAGAGGAAAAGAAAAACTTACTGAAAACAATTGCAGACTTTCCTCAGCAGATAGAAACTGAAAAAGAGGCAGTTGTGAATGCTTATGCAGCGAAATGCGTGAACAAACTTAATGCTCGAGATGCTACTACCCGAGCAGGGATGGTCATCCAAATTCATACAGAATACCCTAAGTATGACTTGGGCAGTTTTTGGAAGCTTGTCTCCCCCGAACTTCGCCCACCTGACATTTTCATTAGCGATAGTGAGACATCAGACTCCGAGGAGAGCGACTCATCAAAAAATTCTGAGTAACACTGTTTTGATAATTTTTTTGTATAAGTTTTTGTATAAGTCCTTTGTAGCTTACAAGGCAACTTTCGTAATGGTATCAACATATTCCGAGGAACATTTAACTTGACCTTCCCTGTAAGCCATTGTATGGATTCCAATATTATAATTTTTAACTTCATATTTAATATGAAAATGATTGTATGCCAACTTGCGTTGAATAAAACAATTTTTCCTTATGCCAATTTTACTTGGTCATAATAATCGTTGTAGGCTGCTCTAAGGAAGACTTATAAAATGTCATAATTATTAATCCTAACAGCTCAACCACAACTTGTATCTTAGAAAGAATAATTTGAGGCAAAAGTTCAATTGTATTGATCAGCTCATAATGGCACCTCGTTAAAACCTTCCTGTGCCTAACAGGGTATGAAAGAGTATGCATTTGCTGTTTTTGTAAACCTGAAAATAAACATAAAAAATAATCGTTACATGCCAAATTATTTCTCATTCCAGATACAATTTTAAATGTTCTATGTTCCACGGGTGCTTAAGATATCTCTCTTCCTTATCTTTTAATCTATACGTTCCGTGCTTTACTTTCTCTGTTACTTCATAAGGGCCCTCCCAATTTGGCCCCAACTTTCCAAGACTTTTCTCCTTGGTAAGCAGAAAAAAATTTCGTAATACCTTGTCCCCCACCTTGAAATCTCGCTGCTTCACCATTAAAGCATACATGTGCCTCATCAATGTTTGATAATGTAAGGACTTCAACTGTGCTCTTCGTCTCTTTTCTTCCACCAAATCTAACTCCATAGCCCTGCTTTGATCGTTCAAATCCTCTGCATAAGCTGCCAAACGGTATAATGGGAAAACAATTTCCGAGGGGAAAACCGCATCCATACCGTATACCAAAGAAAATGGAGATGTTGCAGTTGAAGTTCGAGGCGTCGTTCTATAAGCCCATAAGACTTCCTGTAAATAATCTGACCATTTTCCAGCCTTGCCCTCCAAATTCTTTTTTAATCCATCTAAAATCGTTAGATTGTTCACTTCCACCTGACCATTATCCTGGGGATGGAACGGAGCAGAAAAACATTGTTGTATGCCCCTGGGAATACAAAAGCTCTTAAACTCCTTGTTATCGAATTGAGGCCCATTATCCGTTGTGATTTTTATTAGTACCCCAAAACGACAACAAATATTCGAGACAACAAACTTAATAACATCTTTTGCTTTTGTCTCTGCTAAAGGCTCTGCTTCCACCCACTTGGAAAATAGTCAACTGCTACTATTATCGTTTTCCTTCCACCAGATGACATTGGTAGGGGTCCAACTAAATCAATGCTCCACCTATCGAACGGTTCTGCTTTAGAAATACTTTCTAGCAGCACCCCTGGCTTGTGTATTATATTGGTATATCTTTGACATGTATCACACCGCTTTACCAACTCTTTCGCATCACTGGAAATGGTCGGCCAATAATAACCGACCAAAAACACTCGTCGAATTTGGTGTGGTTTATTTCTGTTTGAGGGTAAGTTTGTAATTTTTTGTTTAAAGTTTTGTGGAATTTTGAGAGTATTTAATACTTGGGTAGAATGTAGAGGGAGAATTGAGCTGCCTAGTTGTATTTAATTTTCATTACCCTCATTTAATGTTGGTGGTTGGGTATTTATACCCTTATATTTGGGCCACATGGGCTTTTGGGTCGAGTTTAAAGATTCATTAGTTCTAAGTAAGTAAATATGCAGCTTAGTCAAAAAGTGATTAGGTTTTAAGTACTTTAGTTCTGTTCGGATAGTTCAGTGGATGATAGTTGTCCGAACTGCCCCTGTCCGGTAAGGTGGACATTGTCCGAATTGACCCTGTCCGGTTCCCATAAAGTGTGGTGACACAATTCGGACTCATTAGTAGCCCCTTTTTTAGGTGGTGTTTAAAAACCTTTGGCAAGACCTAAAAAACAGCCTGTTGCTGGTGACAGTTACATCCGGACAGGTCCTTCGAACTGTGCTATAGCTTTATCCGAACTGAAAACGTTCTTGAAAACTAAACGGTTTCTTGCCAGAGTTCGTGGGACACGTGTCTCTCTCTGGTTCCTCACATCAGCTATTTTTTTCACCTGGAATGGCGCTCCCACCTTTTCCAAAAAGTAACCTCTTCATTTAATGAAGATGACATCAGCGCCGTTCCTTAATCATTGAAACCCTTTCGAATTCTCCTAGGTATCAAAGCATCTTTTTGTGTGTTTACTATAAATTAATCATTCCTTTACTGTTTTACCATCCTCTCCATCCTTATTTTGCTAAATTTTAGAGCTTTCTCTCTAAAAAACAAATACTTTTTTTCGGTTGTGAGTTTATGTTCATAGCTAGGAACACTTTAATCAAAGGCGGGTGGCTTAATTTATCAAAGTTAGAAAAGGCCCAAAAAATTGAACGAGAAAGGCGCATTGCTGCAGGCCTTCCTACTTCCCCTGTCGACAAACCAGAAATTCCAAACACAGAGCCTGATCAGGGCTCTTCTTCAACTAAAAGTGTTAAACCAAGGAGATTGTTTCAAACCAACCTCTCACCAATCATTTCAGGCTCGTCGGTTCAGGAATCAGAGCCCACTGTTGAACCAAGGCAAGTAGTTACCAGTTTTAAGAAGCCTTCTTCATTTATCGCCATGGGGTCAGATGCAGATGTCTCTCCAAATAAGTTAGTTGATCGGAGAAGAGGTCGCCTGGTAAGAGGGCAGGCTCAAAAGGGTACACCTTCCAAATCAGGGGCCAAGGATAGCAACACAGGGTCAGAGGCACCCGTGAAAATTCCTAAGGACAAGCTGTCCGGACCGGAGGCATCTAGCTCAAGTCTCCAAAAAGAAATTACTGCATATGAGCCCCAGCCGGAGGCCAGAGTACAAGAAGCCAGTGAAAACCAACAATCTGGAGGGCATACTGAGCCAATCTCTAACTCCCCTCACCCAAAAACAACTGAAAACCCCTCCTTGGTAATGGAGGAAGTAATGGAGGATTCTATTGAAGAAGCTCCGTCTGAGTCCGAAGTCTCCGGACAAACGAGTGATGCTGGTGCTGCCAAGAAAGATAAAGACAAAGAAAAGCTATGCCTAAGGCATCCAGATCTGCCGGAGATCCTTGAGGGAAAAGCGGGACCTTGTTTCCACAAGGTTAGTGTTAAGTATTTAATTGCTTTGCAAAAAATTAATTATGCCTTCATCCACACAGCCGAACTGGGTTGGATGCGAACAAAGTGGGGAATTCTGGAGAATGTAAAAATAAGGATCCCAATAGACCCTGAAACACCGATGGACTGCAAGCTTAGTGAAATAGTTATCTTCACTGAACTTTTTAACTGGGGACTAAGGTTTCCCTTAGATCCGGAGATAGTCAGATACTTCCACCTCATCAAGCTTTTCCCAAGTCAACTGAGCCCTAATGCCTGGTACACTCTCATGGCATGTATCATGGCTTCCAGGCTCTCCAGAATTCCTCTTCCAATGGAGGAATTTGCAGCTGTGGCGAGCCTCTGCATAAACCACCATATTCCCTTCGATCACTTCAACATAGGTGATAACTATAAAGAAGTGGACGACTTGCTCGAGTCGGAGAGAAATTGGAGGACTCGCTTTTTGTTTGTGAGTGGTGCCTGGGAGAATGAGAGGAAGATTAAAGCCGGTACCAACCCAAGTCTCCTCACCAGCAGATGGCGAAGTGATGGTAAGAATCCCATCTCTAATTCCCATCTTCATTCTTTATAAATTTGTTTATCTAACTTGCCTTTTCTTTTTCTTTTTGTTTCTTGACAGTGCTGCCTAAAGACTTCAATGATCACTTAAAGTCCGGGCAGATACTTGCACCAAGATAAACACTCGGGATGCTGAAAAGTGGGGAAATCGCTTCCACAACGCCTTTACTGGAGGGAATCTTGCAAGGTCCCACATCTGGAACACTACTGACCGGAGGGACTTATCCTGGGAGGAACTTACCTCTCCACCTCTCCAGAGGTAGTCCTTAAAAGAACACACGCACCGGACGGGTCACTGTATTTGCCTGGTCGAGCCAAGGCCCCACGTAAGATGAAAGGCAAAAAAAGTAAGGGCAAGAAGAGTGTGGTTGAAGCTAACCCCACCGAAGCGGAGGAAACTGCTCCAACAAACCAAGAGGGGCCAATTCTAAGTTAGATTGATGCTGCTCTTCTAGAAGTTGTGGAAAACGAGAGTACTAAGGAAGAGGCATGATCTCCAAAACCTCCAAGGGTTCCTAATAGAGACAGGAAACGGGGAGCAGAAAGCAAGGACAGGGAGGCCAAAAAGAAAAAGACCTCAAGGGGTGATGAACTTTCTCTCCGGCCTCCGGAGCCCCTTCCTCCCGTTGACCCTACTGATCCAACAAGAGCAGAAGAGATCCCTGGTGACTTTCAAACCGATGAGGTTGGAGGAGGAGACATCAGTATTGATGGTGTCGACATTACAGGGCTTGAAGGACTTGGTGACTACTTTGAAAATCTCCCTAGAGATGACTTTGCTGGGCCCTACCTCCCTCCAAGCACTTCGAACACCGTTACCTTCAATGGTAAATATTTCACCATTTCTAGTGAAAGAGATGTTATAACTCACTCTATATTGAGTAATATTAAGCCAGTGCTGGTTCTGGAGAAACAAGTGCGAGTTCAGTCAGCTATCATTACTGCCCTTAATTCTGACAAGGAGAAACTTTCCAATGACCTCCTCATTGCCACCCAAAATACTGATGTTTTGAAGATAGAAAATGAGGAGTTAAAGAAGAACCAGGAGGGTTGGGCCACAAAGGTAGCTACCCTAGAAGATACTATCAAAGACCTCCGGGCAAAGCAGTCCGGGTTGGAGAAAGATCTCTCCTCTTCGAAAGAGGAGATGAAGGCCAAGGACCAAGTCATTCATACTTTGACTAATGACAAGATCGCACTCGAGGACTCGGTGTCCAAGGCTGCAGAGGAAAAAGCTGATCTGCTAAGGGAGCAAGAGGCAAAAATCCAAGCCAAGATTGATGCTTACACCAACAGTGTGATAGATACACATGAAGAAATGTATGCCAAAGTGAAGTCAGACATGGTCTTGCTCTTTCATGAGAAGTTCCCGAAGAGGAACCTGGGAGATTTATGGACTTATGTAGAGTACGAAGACCTTCCCTTCCACACTATGGCTGATGGAGACTTGCATGATTATTCTAGTGCTGACTCATCCGATGAGGAAGAGAACACCGGAGAGAGTCCAAATGAGGAGAATGATGACCTCAAGAAGAAGAAAACGAGTGAGGCTGAACCATCTTCAAAGGTTCAGTCTTAGAATATCAATTATTTTTTTCACCTTTTGTTTTGATTGAACTAAAGTCCTTGGAAGGCCAAGGCATTTTTGTAACTGTGTCCGGTGTTTGACCGGATAGATCTTTTTGTTTTGATTGACAATTTAAAGTCCTTGGATGGCCAAGGCACTTCGGTTGTTTTAATGGGTATCTTTACTTTGCACAATTCTTGTATTCTTTCATAGTTTTTCAATCTTGGTGGCTAATGTTTAAACAACCCTTAGTTATTTCATAAACATTCTAAAGTGAGAGTGTTTAAATTCTCCGATGACAAATGTTTAAGTAGTCATCACTCCTTCAATTTAAGCCGGCATGTGTTTAAATAAAAATTTGACAATAAACTATTAAGTAAAAACACTCCGAATTTTTAAGAAGGCATCAAATTTTATAAAAAAGCCCGGACACCTCATTAAAACCTCCCCGCGCCACCAGGGAAGGAAAGAGTATGCCCCCAAATATTTACATGGACTTTTAAACAAGTAAATATTTACATAGTTTCTACTCCAAGTACAACCGGAGGTGTTCAATATTCCAAGGGTGGTTCAAAATTCTTCCTTCTTTGTCTTGGAGCCGGTATGCTCTAGGCTTAAGCTTTTCAATGACCACATAGGGCCCTTCCCAACTTGGAGCCAATTTACCAAACTGCCTCTCTTTAGTGTGTAGAAAAACGTTTCTCAACACCTTACTCCCCGGTTGAAAATCCCTTCTCTTAATTTTAGAAGCAAACCTGCTTCTCATCAAACCTTGATAGTGCACAGCCCTAAAGTGAGCCTTAACTCTTCTTTCTTCTATCAAGTCAAGTTGGCCTCTGATAGCCCCTTTGTTAGTGTGTTCGGAGAAATTATGAACTCGAAATGAAGGGAGAGTTGCTTCTATGGGAGCTATGGCATCCATCCCATAGACCAAAGAAAAAGGTGACTCTTGTGTTGCAGCCCCAGGTGTAGTCCGGTAAGCCCACAAAACTTCTTGCAAATAACTAGGCCATTTTCCAGCAGCCCCTTCTAAATTTTTCTTCAAACCGGACAGTATAGTCCTGTTAGCCACTTCAACCTGACCATTTGCTTGTGGGTGGAAAGGTGAAGAAAAACAATGTTGTATACCTCTAGAGGCACATAAACTCTCTATTTTTTTGTTATCGAACTGTGGCCCATTGTCTGTTGTTATCTTCTGTGGAATTCCAAATCTGCAACAAATATTGGATAAAATAAATTTTATAACAACTTTTGATGTTGTACCTGCCAATGGAGCTGTTTTGATCCACTTCGAAAAATAATCAATAACAACAATTATTATCCCGCGTCCTCCGGATGCCATGGGCAGAGGTCCCACCAAATCCAACCCCCATCGAGCAAAATGTATAGGCTCAGAAATTGACTCTAAAGGGATGGCTGGGATATGAATATCATTGCTATATCTCTGGCATGGGTCACACTTCCTCACCAGCTCCTTAGCATCTTGCATTATAGAGGGCCAATAATAACCAGCCAACAAAACTCTCATTGTTAGAGCCCTGAATCCACAATGAGCTGATCCCTCACCATCATGTAATTCGGAGAGCACTATTTGAGATTCATCAACCCCCAAACATCGTAAGAAGGGTTTACTGTAAGACTTCTTATAAACACATCTCTTTGTATGATAAAACCACGAGCGTTGTACTTTACTTTTCTTGCTATTGATTTATCCGGAGGCAAAATGCCATCTGAAAGATATTAAAGGAGAGGAAACCTCCAATCTTGAGGCTGTTTTGTATGTATATCGAAGCTCTCTTCCTAATTACCCATACTGAGTTGAATGAAAGGGCATTCCAGCACATGGATCCAAGGGTAGGATTCAGTATAGGCTATGGTTGCTAAGGAGTCTGCCAGTTCATTTTCTGTTCGGGGTATGTGCTCATAAACGATGCTCTTAAACTTAAGTGCCTCATTTTTAAGAAGAAGTAAGTACTTTATCAGCTGCTCCTTTTTGGCTTCGGATTGACCTTGTGCATGATGGATAAGAAGTTGGGAATCGCTCATCAACTTGACCCTTTTGGCTCCACAAATAAAAGCCAACTTTAAACCAGCTATAGCAGCTTCATATTCGGACTCATTATTTGAAGCCCTAAAAGCAAAACATATAGCTTGGTACATTTTGTCACCATACGGAGAGGTCAAGCATACCCCTGCTCCACATCCCATGGTACTTGATCCACCATCAGTCCGGACGACCCAGACTTTTTTATCTTTGGTATCTCTTGTTTGCTCTGTATCCCTATCTGAATGGAATTCAACTAAGAAATCAGCCACAACTTGAGCTTTGATCGCTGTCCGGGGAGCAAAATCTATATCGAAGTCTCCCAATTCCATTGAACACTTAGTCATTCTACTTGAAACGTCTGCCTTTTGAAGAACGTTTTTAAGGGAAAAGACGTCCAGACAATAATAGGATGAGCCTGGAAATAAGGCCTCATCTTCCTTGCAGCAATCACCAGAGCTAATACTAATTTTTCAAGCTTCAGATAACGTTTTTCTGCATCTATCAAGATCTTGCTGATGTAATATACCGGACGAGGATAAGTATTTACCTCCCTCACCAACACGGCACTTATGGCACAACTGGAAACTGCCAGGTATATGAAGAGTGTCTCTCCATCAACAAGTTTAAATAGAGTCTTGGGGGAGGACAGATGTTTTTTAATTTCATTGAAGGCCTCATCACATTGTGAACTCCAATCGAATCCCTTGGTACCTTTTAAAGTTTGAAAGAACGGGGCACATCTGTTCGAAGACCTCGAAATGAATCGATTTAACGCAGCCAACCTCCCAGTCAATGGTTGTACTTCTTTAATATTCCGAGGAGGCTCCATTTGGAATAAAGCATTAAGCTGGTCCGAATCAGGCTGTATCCCTTGTTCACTAATTACATACCCCAGGAATTTTCCGGGCTGCACTCCAAACACACAATTTTCTGGATTTAGCTTCAAATTTACTTTTACTAAGTTAGCAAAAGTTTCTTGGAGATCTGTTAAGTTTAGCTCTTCATCCACACTTTTTACCATCATGTCGTCGATGTACACTTCCATGTTTCTTCCAATTTGATCAGCAAAAGCTTTGTTTACCAACCTCTGATAAGTAGCTCCAGCATTTTTTAACCCAAACGGCATCACCTTGTAACAATGAAGGCCCCTATCAATAACAAATGTAGTATGCTCCTGATCCTTCAGATCTACTTGAATCTGATTGTACCCGGAGAAGGCATCCATGAAAGATAGTAGCTTATTCCCAGATGTGGAATCCACTAGCTGATCGATCCGGGGAACCGGGTATAAATCCTTTGGGAAAGCCCTGTTGAGATCTGTAAAATCAATACACATACGCCACTTGCCATTTTTCTTTTTTACCAAGACCGAATTGGCTGTCTATAAAGGATACTAAGACTCCTTTATGTGCCCCATTTTAGTAAGCCTGTCAACTTCTTGAACGATAACATCAGCCTTTTCCTTGGAAAAAGCTCTTCTCTTTTGTACCACATGTGCTATGTCTCTTCGGATGAACAGGTGGTGTGATATAATATCTGCTGCCACCCCGGTAACATCAGCATTGCACCAAGAAAAAACATGCTGATGGTCTTTTAAGAACTTCAACATCTTACCCTTTAGTTCGGATGTCATTATGGACCATATCTTAACATTTTTTCCCTCTTCCAAAGAATGTGTTTCAACTTCTTCAACTGGTATTAAAACTTCAGGGGTCTCTCTGGGGTCATCAATTTCACCCTCACCCTCAGAAAGCCCCTCAAATTTCTATTCCTCATTTATACGAATTGCCCCCAATGTTCGAGGAGCCAGTGCTGTTGCATAACATTCTCTTGCTACCTTTTGGCTGCTCCGAACAACTCCTACTTGTCCTTGCACAGCATATTTCAAACATTGATGGACTATTGAGGCCACTGCATGCATCCTAGAGAGCCAAGACCTCTCTAGAATAGCATTATAACAAGTGGGACAATCCACTACGACAAACAGTATTCTAACCATCTTCTTAAAAGGGCCCTTACCCAACAAAACTTCCTCTTCGAACTCCCCGACCACATCTGCTGAGCTTCCAGTGAAACCCACAATTGACCTGTTTGAAATCTGAATTACCGCAGGATTTTTCATCTTTTTGTAGGAAGTCAAAAAGAGGATATTGGCTGAACTCCCAATATCCACCAAAATTCGTCTTATGTCATTGCCTCCCAATGGATGCTCCTTTGACAACATCATCTTCATGAGGACCTGCTATATCCCTTAAGTCATCTTCATTAAAAACAATGAAGGGAAATGGAATCTGCGATTGATAAGAAGTCATGCCTCCCTCCAGTTGGGTAGCTAAAGTATGAACATGCCTCTTCCTTGAAGAAGCAGTGGGTGCTGTCATGGTATCCCCTCCGAAAATTGTGAGTGACTCAAAAAAGTTAATAAGTCCGGACACTGTTTTACAACGTTCCTCAATGACACCCACTCTGTTTCAAGTTGGATCAAGGTCCAAGTACTCTGACTCTACATCGAATCTCTCGATTATCACCATAGCTCCCTCCGGAGCAATATGCCTGCATTGTTTGGAGCAGCCCAATGAACATTATCAGGCCTATTTCTTCCTCTTCTTTTAACATATGCTCCCAACTTTCCTCTTTCAATTAAATTCTGGACTTCTTGCTTTAAAGCAATGCAATTCTCAGTGGTATGGCCAGTATCATTATAATACTGACAGAAGCAATTGTTACGATGCTCCCTAGGAGATTGTAGCGCAGCCGACCTTCTATTATGTACTTCTTCCTTTGTTTTGTCATAAATAGTGGCTACACTTTATTTTAACTCAGCAAACCACTCCGGTTAAACCCAAGGCCCTCTCTTATTTCTAGATTGCTGACTCTGGGCAGGCGCAGCTGGCTGAGACTGAGCTTTAACTCTGTTATGACCCTGCCCGGCCTCCCTTGCCTTGTTCCCGAACTGATTTTGGTTGGGGTTTGGAGCAGCTGGGGCAGACCTCACCTGCCTGTGCACCCTAGTTTTCTTTGTTTCATCCACGTTAATTTGCTTTCCAACCTGATTCAGTAGACCTCCCCATGTCATGGCCTTTTTTCTGGTCACTGAATCAGCCAAATTTCCAGGGTTTAAGCACTGCCTCAGAGAAGCTATTGCTACTTGTTCAAAGCAATCAACCAACCTATTTTTGGTGTTTACAAAGCGACTTATGTATTCTTTCAGAGATTCGTTCGGTTCTTGGGCACAATGGATAATTGTATCCCTATTTCCCTTCACCTCCTTACTTCCAACAAACTGCCTCCGGAAGGCCACCCAAAAGGTATCGAAATTTCTGATGCACCCCTGTGGTAGGCTGTTGTACCACTTCAGGGCACTCCCTGTAAACGACTGGGAGAATGCTCTACAAAGCAACTTATCGTCATCATCGAAATTCATCATAAATTTTTTGAATTGTTCCAAGTGATTGTCTGGGTCTTTACTCTCATCGTATTTCTCTATTTTTGTACTATCAAACCTATTAGGGAGGTTTCCGGACAAAATCTTGGATGACAATGGAGATTGTCTCCAATTCCGGCCACGACTGAAAACTGTATCCTCGTTAGGAGTTGCAAAGATACTTGGTTCATCATGGAAGGTAAAAGGATCCACCAGCATCCGGTCTATGTGTCTCCGGCTATGAGATGACCCTTTGCCTATATGCCTCTTTAACTTTCCATGCCTATCCCTTTTTCTTGAATGCTTCTTAACCAACTTTTGTTTCTTTTTAGATCGGCCCTCCTCACTGCTGGAGGACAAGGATTCTTGAACTCCATCTTCACCCGAGGAGCTACTGGAAGATTCTGAGTCTAAATCAGAGCTCTCCACCAGCTTGGACCGGTAATAATTTTTGGAGTTATCGTGAGTCTTCTTTGTACTCACATGGGTCTTCGAAGGCTCATGCTCTCTAGGGTTGTCAGTATGATGAGCAACTGATGCCTTTGACTTCTCTTTTATGCCCATCTTTGCCCTCTCTGCCCTCAGAGCTTCTATCTCACCCTTTAACCTATCACGCTCCTCGACGGTATATTCATCATTTTCTCCCACCACTTCAAGCAAAGCTGATGGTACTTCTGGTGCGTCCGGATTCATTCGGACTGGTTTTTCTGATGGTTTTGAATGCTAGATTCAGGCACCGTCGTACTCCCACTGTGGTCGCCAATTTAGTGTGGTTTATTTCTGTTTGAGGGTAAGTTTGTAATTTTTTGTTTAGAGTTTTGTGGAATTTTGAGAGTATTTAATACTTGGGTAAAATGTAGAGGGACAATTGAGTTGCCTGGTTGTATTTAATTTCCATTACCATCATTTAATGTTGGTGGTTGGGTATTTATACCCTTATATTTGGGCCACATGGGTTTTCGGGTCGTGTTTAATGGATTCAGGTCGAGTTTAAAGACCCATTAGTTCTAAGTAAGTAAATAGGCAGCTTAGTCAAAAAGTGATTAGGTTTTAAGTATTTTAGTTCTGTTCGGATAGTTCAGTGGATAATAGTTTTCCGAACTGCCCCTGTCCGGTGAGGTGGACATTGTCCGAATTGACCCTGTCCGGTTCCCATAAAGTGTGGTGACATAATTCGGACTCATCAGAATTAATGCTTTATATCCGTAATGGGCCGACCCTTCCCCGTCATGGAGTTCTGATAGGAAAAATTGCGACTCATCCTTAGCTAAACACCTAAGTAACGGTCTGCTCATGGACTTCTTATATAAGATTCCTCCCAAAATAATGTATCCATGAGACTTAAACCTGATTCTCCTAGCCTCAGACTTTTCTACTGGTAAGCTATCCATTTTTAGAAAGTCCACAATTTTTGACCTCCAATCGTTTGTGACCACATTGCTTACTTCCTCCATATTCATTGAATGCTATGTACTGCTTATAATCGAAGGATGCTTCTGAATTATGACCCATGGATGACCTTCTGATTGCGAAGCAGCTGCTAAGGAATCAGGGATAAGATTTGCTTCCCTTCGAACATGCTCATACTGAACTTCATCAAAATATAAAGCCAAGTCCTTCAAGACTTTCAATTACTTGGCTAATTTATCTTTTCTCGCCTCCAACTCTCCCAAAGCTTGATTTATCACCAACTGCGAATCACTGATCAACTTAACCTTTCAAACTCCATATATTTGAGCCAAACTTAGCCCCGCCAATGCCGCCTCATGCTCTGCCTCGTTTTTAGTTGCTTTAAAACTAAAACGAATAGCTTGAAACATGGCTATCCCATCCGAGGAAATTAGCTGGACTCCAGCACCACTTCCAGAAACATTCGACCCCCCATCCGTTCGAACCAACCATTCTGTCTTACCTGGGTGGTCCACGATCTCCATGCCTTCTCTTTCTAAGTCGAATTCGACCAAGAAATCAGCTAAAACCTGAGCTTTTATTACCGTCTGAGGCTCAAATGTTATGTCAAAGTCTCCCAGTTCAACTGACCATTTTGTCATTCTTCCAGATATATCCGGCCTCTGTAACAAACCGTTTAGGGGAAATGTTGTTCGAACTACTATGGGATGGGCTTGGAAGTATGGTCTCATTTTCCGAGCAGCTGTTACCAGGGCCAAAGCTAACTTTTCCAATTTGAGATATCGTTTCTCTGCATCTAGCAAACTTTTGCTGACATAATAAATCGGTTTTAACACATCAACCTCTTCTCGGAGTTATACGATATTGACTGAAAATCTAATACCGACACGTAAACGATCAACTTCTCTCCCATCAACGGTCTGGAAAGTATCTCTGGGGACATCAAATACGCTTGAATCTGGCGAAATGCGGCTGAACTTTCCTCAGTCCAATTAAACTGTCTAACATTTTTTAATATTTTTAAAGAAAGGCGCACATTTATCCGATAAACAAGAAATAAACCTATTTAATACTGCCAATCTCCTGTAAGAATCTGGACTTCCTTAATATTCCGAGGTTGAGTCATAGTTGTCAAAGCCTTTACCTGTTCTGGATCAGCTTCGATGCCCCTTTCACTTATCATGTAGCCAAGAAACTTCCCCGACCGTACTCCAAAAATGCACTTTTCTTGATTTAACTTCAAATTGACTTTACTCAAATTTTTAAAAGTTTCCTCCAAGTCAGAGAAATGATCTTTGTCCTGCAAACTCTTTACCAGCATATCATCGATATAAGCTTCTACATTTCGGCCAATTTGCTCCTCAAAGGTTTTATTGACCAAACACTGATAAGTCG
Organism: Limnanthes douglasii subsp. nivea; assembly: GCA_036936605.1. NCBI lineage: Eukaryota > Viridiplantae > Streptophyta > Magnoliopsida > Brassicales > Limnanthaceae > Limnanthes > Limnanthes douglasii. The sequence continues at coordinate 24,141,350 of JAUPFV010000004.1, read as the reverse complement.
CCCCTGCATTTTTCAGGCCAAATGGCATGAACTTATAACAGTATAATCCTCTTCCAGTGATAAACGATGTGCTTTCTTCATCTTTTGCATCTAATCTGATCTATTTATATCCTGAATAAGCATACATGAAAGAAAATAACCGATTACCCGAAGTAGAGTTCACTAACTGATCGATTCGGGGTACCAGAAAAGGATCCTTCGGACAAGATCTATTCAGTTATGTGAAATCCACCCACATCCTTCACTTACCATTCTTTTCATGATCAAGACTGGGTTCGAGGCCCATACATGGTACTGCGACTCTCGAATATGGCCTATGTTTAATAATCGTTCAACCTCTGAGAGAATAGCTGCAGACTTCTCCTGAGAAATAGTCTTCTTTTATGCACAATAGGTCGAACATCATGCCGTACTGCAAGTTTATGATATATTATCTCTGGAGGTACTCCCGTAACATCCTCTGCACACCAAGCAAACATAGTTAATTTTGTCGACAAAAACGCAATCAATTTTTCTCTGAACTCAAAAGAAAGCTTTACTCCAATCTTCAAAAATTTTCCTTCTTCAAACTTATGTTCCTCATGATCCTCATCCGGAACCAGAAATCCGGGGGCCTCCCTTGGATCATCACAAAGCGTGATTACCGAGGAAGTCCCATTTAACTGCTACGCTTTTTCTGATACTTCTCCCCAAACTCCTTTCGAGGATAAAGCTATCTGATAACCTTCTCGAGCTATCTTCTGGATGCTCCTAATCGTCCCTATATTCTTCCCTACCACATATTTCAAGCATTGGTGCACTGTCGAGATAAAACCATGCATCCTGGACAACCAGGAGCGGCCCACAATTGCATTGTATAAAGTTGGTGCATCTACAACTATAAACAAGACTTCAACTTCCTTCTTGAACGGCCCACGACCGAGCTCCACCACACACTAAAACTCTCCTACTACTATTGTTGTTGCTCCTGTGAAGCCCACTATAGTTCTGTCGAATTGTCGTATAACAGGCGGGTCAGAAATTCTCTTGTAGGTACTCATAAAAAAAATATTTGCAGAACTTCCCGTATCAATAAATATCGTCTAGACTTGGTCTCCGGCTATACCCACAGCAATAACCACCATATCTTCATGCGGGCCCGCTACATTCCTTATATTATCATCGTCAAAACATATGATAGGAGAGGGCAAGCGATGTATCTGCCCTGAAACCTCTGCCTCAATCTGTGTGGTTAGATTCACCATATGTCTTTTCCGCGAACTATTAGAGTTCCCTGCAATGGTATCTTCTTCGAAGATAGCTAGTAACTCGAAAAAAACACATAGGTCATTTACTTTCCCCCTTGGAATAATCTCCTTTACCATGTTCACGCTATTTTTCCCTTCTTTAGGATCCAGATACTCTACCGCAATATTTAAAGCATCAACATCTTCGGAAATCACCATTGCTGTATCAATATTCTTTGGGACAGCCTTTACTGCAGTATTTTTCTGGGTGTGCTTTTTCACAAATTCCAATAACATTCCGTTTTCAATTAAAGCTTGCATTTCTTTTTTCAAAGCGATGCATTCTTTAGTGTCATGGCCAATGTCCTCATGGTACTTACAGACCTTTTAGCACTTCTGTTTTCCCTCAGAGTTTTAATAGGAAAAGGTTTTCTGAACTGCATTGTTGACATTGCCCTATCAAATATCGTAGCCACATTTTCCGTCAACTCAGTAAAATAGTCCGGAGGAATCCATTTATTCGAAATTGGCCTTGTTCCTTGGTTATAACTTTGCTGATTACTATAGTTCTGTTGGTTTGTTCTCGGTCTCGGCAGATACTGACCCGCACTCTTGGCTTGAACACTATTACGAGTCCCTTGATTACTAGACTATGACCTTTGAAATTGGTTTTGGTCCAGCTCATCGGTTGATCCTTTCTCGGATGCCTGAGTCTTCTCCACCAAAATTATTTTCTCAACTTGATCCAGTAATGCCCCAAACATCATCGCCTGACTCTCTGCTATCATATCCTTTAAGAGTTCGGGTAGAAGCCTCATCCTGAATGCTGCGAGTGCCACATAATCTTTGCAATACTCCATGTCTGTTTTTGTTTTAACAAATCGATTGGTGTAATTCTTCAAGCTTTCCCCAATTTTTTGCCTACAATAGATTATCGTGTCTCCATTAGCTCGAAATTTATTTCTCCCCACAAAATGCTGTCTAAAGATATTCCAGAACATGTCAAAATTCTTTATCGAGCCCTGCGGAAGCCTGTTATACCACTTGGAAGCCACCCCTTTGAAAGTCCGAGAAAACGCTCTACACAACAATTTATCATCGTCATCGAAATTAATCATGGAATTTTTGAATTGTTCGATGTGATTGTTGGGATCCTGCGTCCCATCAAACTTTTCTAGCTTTGAAATATCAAAGTGTTTTGGAAGGTGGTCTGCTAAAATTTCAGAGGACAAATGGGAAGCTCTCCAATTATGACCCGTCTTATAGACATTAGCTTTTAAATTTTCATGGTTCGGAAAATAGAGTCCCTCCTCGGACGGCAGAGTGTACTAATGCTACCACTCCGAATTCTGCTGATCGACATTTTGGTTCCCAGAAGGAAAATTCATTTGGTCATAACCTTGCTCATTAGCATGAGCATGATAATTCTTTTCCCTCAAAGATTTTCTCTCCAAACTCCTTTCCCCCCGGTGTTCCACAAGCTTTCAGCCATATCTTTTCTTTCGATGACTCCTCAGAGACGATTCTGGTGAATTGTAGCGAGAATAATCACTTGAATCAGAGGATTCTAACTGAAGCTTTCCTTTCCTTCTTGAAGAACGTCGTTCATGACCTCTATATCTATCATCTCTGTTTCTAGGACGAAGGTTTGTTTCACGCTCATCTTTTCCACTGTCAGGCTCTCTTCTAACCTCAGAACGAATATTTGCCTGAACAGTTTCTTTTTCTGCCCTCAATTTTTCAATCTCTAGTAGTAACTCATTTCTTCGAGTCAGCAAAACCGAGTCATCAAAGGTTTCCCTGGCGCGCTGGCCACCATGCGCCTCATATTCCATATCATTTCGATAAGTGTTCCCGACAAGATTCTCCTCGCAGTCTTTAACAAAATCATCCCCTTGCTCTTCCATAATTCCGCTCGGATTAGGAACAATTTCCAAAAAGCGATTGTCGTCAGGACAATCTTCGGTTCCCACAGATGGCGCCACTGATGAATTAAGAGTTCGCTTGAGGGTAATTTCGTGTAAAACAACTATTCGATGGACCAAACTGTTATAGAACTATTTTATAAAGATGCCTTTTAGAGAGAGAAAGTAATACTCAGTCTTGAGAGAGAAAATAATACTATATTAATCAACCAGCCTTATGAACTCGTGTGAGGTCCTTTTATAGTACAATAATAGGCCCCACACGCTTTAATTTCTAATTATTAAACATCTAGTCCCTATATTTTACAATTTATTCATAATGGATACTTTTATCATACATTTCTCCAATCCTTCCCTCATATAAACTCTCCTTTCCAATTTTCCCCTGTGTCTTTTGACTATTATTTTGAAAAATAGGGATGTTAACTATTATTTTGAAAAATACCTCGCGTGCAAACGATTTTTTGAGTGTTTCTTCATTAAATGGTTGTACGCCCCGCATATAACCTCTAAAGACCATTGATATGGAGTGACCAAATTTCTCTTCAACTTAAAATGACATTCACATGTTTTTTATCTGGTCAACTTTCTCTTAATATCATTTGGGTCAGCCAACCTTTTATACCATCTGAATCTCTCGCATTCGAAGAATAATGGATGATTCTTTCGACTACGTCATTATTATGACGTTTTAATTAAATAACCAACCCATTTTCTTAATTTTTTTATCTTCAACCACTAACATAGTTCGTCTTACGTAAAATAAATAATTGTGGAAAAAAAGAACTATAATCTTGAACGCATTGATCTGTATCATTTTCCTCATATAATGTGAAATTACATAAGCCAACATAGGAAACAAAACATAGATAGAAAACAAACTTTGAGCTATGTTATGGACACTACTGAGGACCGATACCATATATATTGAGGCTTAGTAATATGGGTGTTGATAAGTAGTACCTCTAGAAAAGTTATTCACCTTAATGGTACTGCACTTATGTACTGCTGATACTACATAGCAAAAAAATAGAAAAATATCACTCATAGATCTAGTTTTGTTCATCTTACAAAAAACCTAACGATACTTTTAGATTTTTTTAGCTATCCTTTTAAAAATAAAGACTTCTATAAATTTAAATACATATAAAATAAAGAAGTGTGGACACACGTAAAAAGTAATTGTATATGCAATGTGTATTGAAGGAAGTACATGTGTCATAACTGCGTATTGGTAACTTAGTAATTGAATTTAGTTTTGGATGTCTATTAGTAACTCAATCTTCTTTTTTTAGGAGAATGAAATGCATACATTTAATTTTATAGATAAAAAATGTACATGTAATAATTGCTTAATTCAAATATATTATAAAACATGTATTGATAAGTAGTACCTCTAGAAAAGTCATTCACCGTGATGGTACTGCACTTATATACCGTCGATACTGGCATAGCAAAAAAATAAAAAAAATATCACTCATAGATCTAGTTTTGTTTATCTTACAAAAAACCTAACGATATTTTTAGATTTTTTGAGTCATCCTTTTAAAAATGCAGACTTCTATAAATTTAAATACATATAAAACAAAGAAAGTGAGATACACTTAAAAAGTAATTGTATATGTAATGTGTATTGAAGGAATTACATGTGTCATTACATATTGATAACTTATGTTTTTAGGTGACTAATAGTCATTGAATTTGGTTTTGGATACCTATTAGTAACTTAACTTAACCTTCTTTTGTTAGGAGAATGAAATGCATATAATTTAATTTTATAGATAAAAAATATACATATAATAAATTTTTAATCCAAATATCTCATATATTTTAAATTTTTAATACTTTTATTATTGTATAAAAATGGTCAATTAATAAAAATAATCACGTTTATGCATGATACTCATATTAATTAGGCTTATATAAATAAGTTTGGGTTACGAGATAATGATATGATAGTATCATGAGCTTTTATTCATGTAAATTCAAGTTTGACTATTTTGTATTGTGAGAGAATATATTTGGTTAAACACTTAAGCTAGCGACCTCTATGAACCGAATAAAGGTTACACCCTTCAAACAAAAATACTATAAATTAATATATTTTTTAGTTGAACCCATAAATTTAAAACAAGAGATGAGTATTTAATTTTATTATTAATTAAATATTAAGACACGTTAAAAAGATTTACAGGTTTATAAATAAAAATTGTATTAGAACTCTATTTATTTTTTTCTCAAAATTCTAAATTCATAATTCACATCCAATATTTACCAAATAAAAGCCGTTTAAAGTAATTTTATATTCTCAAATATTCAGTATTACAAGATCTCAAAAATCAATTTTGTTACTCTACATCTTATTTATATCTTTCAGTTTTTAGAGTGATTTGAGATTCAATTTGATAGAATAATTGATGTAAGAGCCTACATATACATGTTAGTAGTCGAATCAAGCTCTTATAGTGTTTTTTTATTGATTATAAATATATATAAAGGCTGAAGAATTCTATGAAAATGTTTGTTGATTGATTGGGATATGCATGTTTATATATAAGTTCACATTAATTTTTCAATTTTAAGGATTCGAGATGAAGATAATATCATTTAAAATTTTAAAAAATGTTTTTTTTTCTAGGGGCATCATTTAGTTGTGACCATATGTTAAATTACCGCATCAAATATAGCTTGTGGCTAGTAAATGGCTCATTAAATTGCACAATTATACTAATACAATAATAAAATGGCACGCTATATTACAATATAGTATCAATAAGCCGTTATTGGGTCGTAACAAACCATCATCGGTCTGCAACAAGCCGTTACATAAAACAATAAACCACTACACAATTTAAGTGACTTGATTCAAGGTTAAAACTAAATTATAGGATCGTAGAAAACCGTGGCTAGACCATTGAAGATCGTGGAAAATTATTCTTTAATTTTTTGGGTTATTTTTTTAGTCACCCTCTTTTGCTTACGTTAGGTTATATGTGAGAACAAAATAAACTTTAAACTTATTTTAGGATGTATGTAGTAAAATTACAAGTGCCTATAGATGATTGGATTATGGGGTGAATAAGGTGATGTACTACATGCCCGAAAATTGTTTATTACATGTTTTAAAGTTATTCAATGGTTCTCGTTCTTGTTTAGATTTCAAAAACCTCGATATGATGTAACAAAATGATAATATTAATCTGTGTTACATCCTAAAATCTAGAGATCTGTAAGATATTTATGATGTGATGAAATACATACATTGTCCTCATTTTACGATTTTTTTATTATGCACAAGTAAAAAATACACGCTTTAAATTCCTTATTTTGGAGTTGTACTAGTAAACAAGATATATCACAAACATGATCTCTAGTGGTATTGTATATGAAATAGGTTTGTGCGCTCATGACGAATATTGTTGTTGTATACGTAAGTTGATCCAAATGATGATTATGCATAGATTTTTCAAGGGTAAGCAAACACTACATAAGTTGGTCAATGATTATGCAGATATCATAAAATAATTGAATTTTAAAAAAAAAACTAATTATTTTAGATGTCATAGTGAACCAATATTTTTTCCTTAAAAGATGTATTTAAACGTAATGTATTGTGCGTTAGCCTAAAGGTCTCCGCTAAAAACTATGAGGGATAAGTTAAATTTACCACGTTTAATTATGTTATTATTAATTAGATTATATCAATAAGTTTTAGAAATGATTGATATATTAAATTGATGGACAAACTCTTCATCTTAGTCTATGCTTTAACCGAAGAGTAATAATATTATAGTAATAATGCTAAGATCCAACCACATAAGTGTGATGATACTTTATATGACATTCATTAAGCATATCATGATAATCATTTAAGGAGATCGTTGATATAGTTGTAAATTTCATTAACAAATGTCAAATTTTAAGTTTTTTTAGATTTTTTTAAAGTTTGTTAAATCTAATTTTAATTTTAGAATCTATTATAAAAAAATAATGAAATTCGTATAAGAATCATGTATAAATCTATTACAATGTCAAGTTCTAAATGTTTATTTATTGACATTTTACTAAGATGTTTTTATAAACTCTACGGTTTAACTTTGTTGGTCTCAATTCATTATATCGATATAAATGGTGAACAATATGAAGAAAAATGTTTAATTTTACCAATAAATAGGTTTTTAAGGTGTATATATAAAGATAATAAAAATAGTAAAAATGATAATTCAGCAATTTCATATGTTAACAATATTAAGTAAAATTTAACCCTAATACTAAATCTATTCTGAGAAAATATGAGATAAATTCAAAGATTTTGTGAGAGTCCATGATTGATAAAAAAATTCACTTAGTCTGGTCCATAATTCAATTTATTTTAAGTGATTAGAGATACTTGGTAAACTGATGTTGTTGTAACCATCGTAATATGTGATACTATTCATAGATGAACTTTTATATATATATATATATATATATATATATATAAAATTTATTTGAAAATCATAAGCTATTAACAAGTTCAAATATTTTAAGGTTGTAGTAAAAATATATTATGGTAAGAGAATTAAGTACGTCATATCTGACCATGGTTATTGCCATTTTTGTAGGTATAACGATCCATTAAACATTGTCATGGTTTATTTTGATAAGTTAAGTGACAGAATATTCTTTTTGTAAAATAATATACTCAAGAGTATTTATTAAAAATAATACATTAGTTTTGATTGGAAAATAATGTATGTAAAAGATTTGTACATTTGGATATGTCTAGCGAAAAAAGCCACTTGGGCCTCGCATATAGAAGATAGAACCCAATAAATTTTGATAGTTATATTATTGAGTAATTAGTCTATTTTTATTTTATTATTATTATAGAATATTACAATCAAGTTTAGATTCGAGATAATACAGTAGTTTTGAATGAAGTGTCTAGTTAACAATTTCGATTTTAAAAAAGAATCATAAATGTTTTGTTAATTATGAGGGTTTGATTTTTCATTGTTGTTAATTTACTTTATAAGTCAATACTGGAATCTCCACCTAAGAAGATATTATTGAATTTGTTCATATATAAGAGACTCATCATCCTTAAATATTTGTGCAAGTTAAAGCTAATAAAGTATTCTTACAAACATCTATACATATAGAGAGGATGGAGTATTATATTAAATTACGCAAAATATTTATATATGAGCATGGAATGTTATGAGATGAATATAAGAATTTGGTTCAATTTTTGTAATATCACACATATTTTTACTTTACCTTTTATAACTTCATTAAAGTTTATAATACAACATCACGATTATTGTCATGTAACAAAAGAATTCAATTTTAGTTTATGTAGTATTAGATAAAGTTTTAACTCTTAAATATTTATTAATATAACAACACTAAAAATTGACGCAAGATAATTCAAATTTAAGATCTATTTGTTATAAAAAAGACTATAAACTAATTGGCTGTAAGTCTATATTTTAAATCAGACATGATTGAAAATAAACACTTTAAGATATATAGAAGGACGTATATCAAATAATCTTCATTCAATGTGAAAATATTAATTTTAAGTGAATTCTCTTACAAACTAGAGAATGAATCTGTTAAAAAATCATGGTAGAAAATGTGGAGTTCAACTTTAAAACTATATATATATATATATATATATTAGAACTTTTTTGAATAATGATATTAAGAATATTTTAGATTAATAATCATATTTTTAATTTTGTTTGACAATATATCATAATATGATATATAAAGGTTTAATGTCAAACCTACTTTGCTCAATGTGAAAAAATGACTTTTAAGTGAACTTTCATTTGAATCAAGTGAATGAATTTTTTAGGATAATTATGATAAAAATTACACATTTCAACTTTAAGACTCATTAAACAAATATTAACATAATTTTTTTGACTGGTGACACTGAGAAAGTCATATGGACTACACGCTACATACCTTATTTTTATTTTTGTGTATGATAAATAACAAATATTAGTTGGTCGAAAGGAAGAAAAATCAAATGTTTGTAATAACTGCATGTAAAATTTATCCAAGGTTAATGGTTTGTAACCTTAAAAAATAGTTTAAATATTAAGAAAAAGTCTTATCAATAATATCAAGATCTCTCAAAGTTATAATCTTGTATAGTTTAAGATGAACTTAGTAGAATATTATGAATATCACAAGGTTAGTGTAAGTAAATTTATATTTAGTGTTATATGTCAAATATATTCCTTGACTTAGATCATGAAAGATATTGCATGATATCATGAAACTTATCAATACACAATTCAATATAAATAATGTAGTTAATGCATCTTATGTGTCCAGATTTAATCATGGTCATTCTTCATATACTGCGGGTTTGTCATAAATGACATATAATATAATCATTTTGTAACGTTATGGTATAAAGAATGCTAAAACTGTATAAGGCCTCATGATAAAAAAGAAGAAGAAGAAAATTTCTCTCTCAGTCATTGTCTTAATAATGATTTGGAAATTTAAAAAATTGCATACGATTACATATGCTTCGGCAAATCAAAGTTTGATGTGTGGTCAGGTTTGTTTAGGCTATGATATATCATTCATAACAAAAAACATAAGTAGATACTTAATTAGTTTAGAGAAAGACCATGCTATATAAGTATAAGGTTATTCCAATACTTATAAATAATAAAGCCCCACATGTTGATATATATTTTTCTAAATAAATAACGAGATCATTAGTGCGACACCACTTTATAGATTCAATAGATGTTATAATTACATGTGTGATTTAGCTATGCATGTTTTATAAGAATAATTTTTTTGTACATTACGAAATATCCAATATTAGAAGATATTAGGTTCCTTCATGTTAAGTAAATTATGATAAAATAATAAAAATAAACTATAAAATTTAGTTTTTATATTGTATAAAATAGACAAATTTGTGTCTCTGTGTTTTCCTCTTTTGTGAATGATTTAATGTCCAAGTTCTTTATTGAAGACATCATCTTTGTGTTATTAATAAAAAAGATATTGAGATTCAAAATTATTATTTTTACAATTTAATTTCATGTTGTATTATGTGTTATTTTTAATTTGTATACAATTTAGTTATATGATGAAATATTTAGTCTTGTTCTTGAATTTTATGTATATTTTGTACACTTACGTGATCTCGATTCAGATAAGTATGAACATTTTTGAATTAAAATATTGCTATTACATGATGATGCAATTTTTACGTTATATGTTTGGAAAAGAAGTCTAAATTTATCTAACTAACAATTGATAATGATAACTGTTACACTTCATTGTTAAATGATATGATTTTTTAATTTATTATATTACAAATGGTAAAAGATATTATTACATGTTATTACAACAACATATTTCAAATTTCATTACATATAATTTAATATAGGGTTATTTCCAATATCATACCAAAATAAGTAGATATTTTGTTTTTGGTCCACTTTTAGATGACTATTACCTAATATGACCTATTAATTTTTTTTAAAGACATTTAAGTCCACATGACCTCGTCAACCTTAGCGACCTCCTTTCTAGAGACAACCTCACCGACACAATTACACCTCTCTCCACACCTGATCTCCGCGTCGACTCTCTTCTGCTTCTTCATCCACCTGACCTCGTCAACCTTAGTGACCTCCTTTCTAGACACGACCTCACAGGCGCAACTACACCTCTTTACGCACCTAATATCTGCCTCGACTCTCACTCTTTTTGCATCAAATCCAAAGTCTAAACATACCCCTTCTCTCACCATGGTGACATCTCCACCCACTTCTCTCTGTGCACCATTGTTGTTTTAAAAACCGAAGAGATATCAAATAGATATCCGACATGGTGAGACTGATCGATGACTGTCCGATAGGCATAAAGTTCCGATGACTGGTGGAGGAGATCAACGGGAAAACAAAGAAAGTGTGGGTGATGAGGGAGTTTCTTCAATTAGTGAGGTCTATTGTGAGAATCTGCAAATGATTAGAGAGAGAGAGAGGGACTGAAGACTGGTCAGCTCGTGTTTGCGGCCAAGCGAGTGCGGGAGTTTAGTGACACTCAAAATTGGTGGCAAAGAGGAGGGAGAGCCAATTGTGTATGGTTTGTTGAGAAAAGATTGGTCTGATTGCTTTGAAGAGTACAATAACTTCTACCAAAACATGTCATGGAGATAGAGTTGGATTTTTTATGAATGAATGAATATTTCAAATGCTCTTTAGGTTACTTATCTTCTGTCTTTTTCCATTTCTTCTTATGATGCATCTGTGCACCAAAATTATGCTTCATAATTATGAAATGAGTTGTTGCTTGCAGTCATGTCAGGTTGATCTCGTAAATGGGGGAGATACATTTTTCATGAGGTTTCTTGATAGCATTAAAGCATATCCAGAACAACGAGCAATGGCTGCATTTGTTTTGTCTGTCATTGTTGATATTCATAAAAGAGGTCAAGAGGCGTGCATCGAGACAGGTTCAATTCATGTATGTTTCAGGAACCTTCAAGGATGGCTGCTAAATAAAGCACAAGCTAAACCTTTGTTTCTTTAGTGGTTGTGCTTGTGTCTTAGAAAGTTGGGGGGAAAATTTGATGGGGCACAGATCATTGGCATGGAAGCTGATGTTTCACCAATTATTGCTTTTTTACTGTCTGAGCCCCAGCTAGAGGTAATATGTGAGTCTGTCTTCTAGATCAGTTAAATCATCAAAACTGTCTTTTAGATCAGTTAGACTACTCTTAGTGCAATGAGTGCACACAGGGTATACCCTCGGTCTAACGCAATAGCCTGCAAACCAACGCCAGAAGGTAAAGCACACAAGATGACAGGCTCAGCCGAGAAAGCGTATGTAGAGGGACTCGAACTCATGACCTTTGGTCAAAACATGCCTTACACAACCAACTCGGCTATCTATTTGTAAATAAAATAATAAAAATTATAATCATCCTTACGCTGATGTTGTTTTGTCAAATAATATTTGAATTTTCATTTTAAGCTGTTTCTTTGACGATTGTGGCACATCACACATAAATATAAATATAAATATATGTATAATAAAATATTTTATTTCACATATATCAAAGTTTCGAGTGTATCACTGTAAAGCCGAATCCAAACTAAACAATTCAAATTGCATTGTTAAAGAGAGAGTAAGGAAAACATTTTGTGTAAACATGTATTTTTGGTTAGTGAGTGATTTGAAACAAAGTTAAAGACTCCTTAATGATTTTTAAATAAGTTAATAACATTAAAGAGACGAATCATATTTTTTTACATTAATATACTAGTGAACATGTGAATATACACATAAATTAAAAGTTAAGAAGGTACTAAAGTCCCTTACACTTTTTAGTGAACATGTGAATATACACATAAATTAAAAGTTAAGAAGGTACTAAAGTCCCTTACACTTTTAAATAAATCTTTCTATTTATATGTTCCCATTTCAGCTTAGAGCTTCCTCTATTTCTGCTTTGCATACTCTGTTTGATGTTATTTTAGACTCATGTAGAGTCGGTGAAGAAGAGAAAGATTGTAATGATGATGAAATGACTAATGCTCCAATTAGTATCATAATAAGCCTTTTGACAGTTGTTTCAGATGGTAGCCTGCTAGTTAGAGTCGATGTTGCCATAGGTATGTGAATTAATTTTATATGTTATTGTTCGTGTATTTTCATCTTTATTTATTTGGAAATAATTCTTTATTTACCACTCACGGATATTAGAGACTACAAGCTCCAACGTCTATTAATATTACCTATAATCGTGTTTCAATTTATGATTTTATATGGTCACTCTATATTAAGACTGTCTTGGTTGAGCATGGAGGTGTTATTCACTTATTCGAATAGATTCATAATTAATTATGTGTTTCATTCTTGACAGCTCTTGCACGTTTTGCATTCGGCCACAAACAAAACATAAAGTCTATTGCTACTGCATTTTTGGAAACCTCAATCTAATCCTTTGTTGAGTTCACTTCGTTCGTGGTATGGCATAAAAAATTTAAAAGTTCGAAGTATTTTTTCTTCACAAATTTATCCCGTAACACGAATTAGAACTGATTGTCAATCAATGATTCGAGATGGAAGGATCTCAGCTAGCAGTCCTCTTGCCATTTCTAATCATGCATGGATGTCTGCTATTTGATATTTCATCACAACATTCTGATAATGAGATTTTAAATGACTAAGCCAGTAATGAATTTTTTTGTCAATTCAGCACCTACGTCTAGATCACACAATCGAACCTCTTGTTTATTATTATGATTTATGTCAATTCAACACCTAAACCTTTGGATCACACAAACGAACATCTTATTAATTATTACACTCTTATTAATTATTATGCTTCTGGAAATAAATTGGCATTGGATTTTGTGATGGTTGCTTTGACTTTTTAATACTGCTAATTAACCGTATTAAATTCATTAATATGATTAGCCGTATTAAATTTTTAGCCGTGTCAAAAATGTCAAATAGGTTATTTCAATCGTTCCATGGAGGTTAATAAAATTTAACAACATTAAATTTTTAAGAGTTTAAAACTGTTAAACGGTTTGTTTTAACGGTATTAAAATTGTTAAACCATTTATTTTAAGAGTTTTATAAAGTTTAATGCACTTTTAACAATGTTGTTTTTTAATCATTTTATAACTGTTAAACATATATATGTTAACAGTTTTTATATAGTTTATAGATTTTTTAACAATATTTAATTTTTAACAGTTCTAAAATTGTTAAACGGTATATTTTAACATTTTTAAAGAAGTTCTCTAAACATATCTTTTACACTATTTGTTTGATTTATCTCGAAAAAATAAACACAACGGTGGTTTCAATTTCTTTTAATTATAATTAAAAAAAAAATCAGACTTTTAAATAAAGGGAAAAAGAAAAGAAAACTCATTTTTTGTTAAAAGTTACTGTACAACATTATAAAGAAGGGCATTATTTGGTACCATATAGGGATAAGGGTGAAGCTATTTCCTCCATCACATTTTTTATTTCCTCCCTGTTTTAAAATGAAAAATAAGATTTATCACTTGCTTTTACTATCTTGTCCTCATTTTACCTTCTAATTTATAACTTGATGTCATCAACCATTATGAAACCCTTATATCAACAAACGCATGATTTAGCCAAATTAAATCCAACATATATGATTTCACTTGTAAAATTAAACCCTAAAAACAAAAAAAAAACTTCAATTTTCTTAAAGATTACTCATGGAATAGGAAAACACCCAAACTAAAGATTTAACATCGGAGAACATCACCCAATCAACCAACAATATACTTTAATCTTGTTTTTTAGTTTTACATGCATGTAACTTGAGAATCTCTGTTAAAAAAAACATATTTTCGAAAATCCCGATTTGTACAGGTTTTAGCGGAAAACAACTAATTCCGAGACATCACTAATTCCGGAAAACATATAAGAATGTCACTCTTTAATATAAATGATGATTCAAATGTTTTATTAAATAAACTATAGTTACATATATTTTATAAATAAAATCACACATTTTTTTTTAATTTTTTTTTTAAATTCAAAATTGAAAAATCTAAAATACCCCAAACTATTCTCGTTGATTACATTAGTGTCACATACTGACCACTCAAAGTTAGTGGTATTTTGGGATTTCAACTTTCAATCAAAAATATTTAGAAAAATGTCAGATCTAACAAAAATACAACAAGACCTAGCCGCACTTTTTTTATAAATATTTACATTTCCACTTAAACGAACAATATATATATATATTGTAAAATAAACCGTTGTTTTTATTGTAAAATACTAGTTATTATTTTTATTAAATAAGCAATGTATTAATTAAAAATATGTATTATCTTCGACGATATATATTTTAGAAATAATGAGTTACGATCTAATACCGAGTCAAAAAATTATTACGGTATAATAACCAATTTTTTTAATACATTCCCTACTCAAAATATTCTTCTATATAAAACCACCGACCAAGTGTAGATATTCTCTCTCCTTTTTTCTTTTCAATTTAAATTTTCAAAAGTCTCTACGTTTTAAAACGTAAATCGCAATTTGTTTTATTTTATAACACGAATAAAACTAGATCCATGATATTTTCTTTATTCTATCTAATGATTTTTCCGCGAATCACATTTAGTTTTTTAGTCTCGTATTTATCATTTAAAAATTGTATTTTAGAATAGTCTTGTAACTTTGGTCTCTCGTCCGGCAACTCTTCTCTCTCATCTCTCGTCCCGCAACTGTCGTCTTCTGTAACTCTCATCTCTTATTCCACAATTCTTGTCTCTCATCTCTCGTCTCACAACTCTCGTCTTCTGTTTTTGCATTTCTCGTCTCTCGTCAAAATAATAATAAATTTTTTATTTATTGATCTAGTTTTGTCCATTTTAAAAGATTAAACTAATGATAATTTTGATTTTTTTTCAAAATATAAAATATAAAAAATTAAAATCATATATATATATACACACGTATTTGATGATTTGTCAAAAAATCTATACATGATATTATGATGAAAAATAGTTTTATAGTCGATATAAAAATGAAATAAATATTTAATAGAAAGGCGTGAATAAAAAAAATATTAAATAGAAAATAATTTTGTCTTTAAGTATTTATTAATATCTTATCCTCTTAAAAGTTATTGCTAAGTTTAAAATGTTAGGTGATAGATGTATTTGTTTACCTTTATATATAAGTAGGTAGTACGTATTTATCTCATTCATATAAATAAATAAATAAATAAATAAATAAATAAAATAATTATTAATGATACGTTTCTCATCCTATCACCATTTTTATATTATGTTGGTGGAGTGAATAAACGGTAATATATTCCTATTTTAATATATTAGCATCGGCATATTCTCTAAATATATAATCACGTTCCGAAGTCAACGAGACATGACGAGTCATTATTCATATCTATGTATCCAAAAATCTAGTACTATATCAATGTCATCTTGTATTATAGTATTACGGAACAATATGTTTGTACCCTCTAGACTTTAGTCTTCTATTTATTTAAATAAACATAATAAACATAATAAACATTTCCTTCCGTAGTCGGTAGGTATAGCTTCTATGGTAAGCAATGCAAATATTTTTTTACATTCATATCTATCTACATATCTTGTCATATCTATCTACATATCTTGGGTTGGACTTATTATCTAGGATTTAATCATGTTAAATGATATTCTTTTTTGGAAATTAAACTTAAAGAATCCACCAATTATTTTATTGTCAAAGTATTCAAAGTTTGTTCTATTATATTTTAATACTCATCTCAATCATCTAATTATCACTTAATATCTAATATTAAAAAATTATTTTAATATCGTAATTACCCTCAACGTATTATATAAGCACAGTTTTTTGTTTTCTTCTTTCTTTTCTAGCTTTTAAAGATTTGAATTTGTTAAGCCACTTTAACCACCTAACCCTATAAACCACCATGAACCATAAAAAACCACAATTTTCAGGTGATCAAAGCGTTAAAAGGTCTGTATATGTCTGTAAGTGCGGTATAAAATCCACCTAACTACTGCTTTCTACGTACAGGAACCGATCACACGTTATTCAAGTTTTTTGGAATCTCTGTTGTTTTCATTTTACATGTTGCTTTTAGGTAATGATGATTAACTACCGATTTCGAAGTTATCTCTTGGATTTCTGAGTTAGAATAGGTGTTATTCTACTGTTTTGTTCTTAGTCAATCTTGTTCAAGTTTTTTCTATGTTTTTTTTGTTTTTTGTTCCAGTGATTATTTATTATTATGTTAGTCTATGTCGTTAATCCTTGTTTAACTAGGTATATATTGATTTTTAGTGTATTATATGTTGATTTTAAACGTGGAACATGTGTAGACTATGAGTTTTAGTTGTCCAGGCATTCCCAACAAAAGATGCGAATTGTTTTATGGTTTTGTTTGATGGATCTAACGAGGAAGATGCAAATTGTGTTAACAACTCTCATGATATCCCGAGAGTTGCAAACAACTGTTTGCAAAGATAAGACTTGCAAACAACTCTCAGGAAATCCAATAGTTGCAAACAACTATCAGGAAATCCCGAGAGTTGCAAACAACTCTTTGCAAATATAAGAGTTGCAAACAACTCTCAGGAAATTCAAGAGTTGAGAACAACTCTCAGATACTATTGCGAATTATTTACATTTTGTTCATGCGTGAGTGCTAAAATACTTGATTTGCAAATAACTCTCAAGTAACCCTGAGAGTTGAGAACAACTCTCATGCACTATTGCGAATTGTATACATTTTGTTCATGCTTGAGTACTAAAATAAGATGCAAATTGTGCAATAAAACTGCGAACAATTCGCATTTTATAGATGTACAGAACCCTCAGGAGAGGATGCAAGTTGCTCAGTGCATGAAATAATAACTTGCTTTATGATTGTTCAGTGCAGGATAAGGTATGTCTAAATCACGAGTTTGTATTTTTAAATAAACATGGTCAACAGACTACAATTGTGCCTTTCATGGAGTTTGAAAGCTTTCAAAGTATCCAAGATTATATGGAGAGCACATGGGAGTAGCTGGTCACAGGTGGCTACCTAATTACCTACTCCTACAGGGATCACAAGATGTTTTTCTTAATAACCAGAAAGATTTTGTTCGTTTAGTATTATATATTGATTTGGAGCGTTTAAAACAAGTTAGTTTTCTCATTGAACAATACGTATTCGATAAAGGTTCTGGTGATAAGTGTTCTGGTGATAAGTGTTCTGGTGATAAGAGTTCTGGTGATAAGGGTTCTGGTCTAAAGCATAAACAGCATAGCATAAGTTTAGGAGAACTATCCCTTAATCAACTAATTAACAGGGAGAGTAGTGACGGTTTAACTAATTCTGATCAGAAAAAAATACAACTTGCTATTGCTGGTTGGGCTGATGCTATTACATGAGTGAGTCAAGCTTTAGAAGAAGGTGATGCAGGTCTAAGGTTATCTTTGTACAAGTTTCCTTTAGAGCATGGTTTTTCTTTCAAATACCTACACAATATAGCAAACAAGATCACTGCTTATTGTGAAAATAAATTCACAAGCAGATGCAAATGGAGACTTTATACATCTATTGATTCTAGCATCGGCTTGATGACGATCAAGAAGTATGTTCTGCACCATACTTGCAGTCCTGTTTTCTCCCAAAAACATAAGCGGCATAAGCATTTGACATCATATTTGGTTGCGGAGGAAATTCAGGATTCTATTTGGACCTGCCATTCGTTGACTGCCAAAACCATACAATTGACTGTCAAACAAAATGACGGTATTGACATCTCCTACCGTTTGTCATGGAATGCTTTAAAGAAGGCAAGGAAGGGAGTTCTCAGAGATAGTTCAAGTTCTTTTAGTTTACTAAGCGGGTACTTCAAACGATTGAAGAGCCACGATATTACTACGGACTGCCGATTGGAGTTATCAGCTAGAAATCGCTTCAAGCATTGTTTTGTAGCGTCCGGTTCATCCCTTCAGGGTAACCATTCATGCCGTCCAATATTGTTTATCGATGGAACATTCTTATATGACAATTATGAGGGTGTATTGCTTAATGTCGTAGCAAAAGACAACAACAACGATTAGTTTTATTTTTTTTAATCTGAATTATTAGGATGTTTTGTGGAAAAAATTTAAACAACTCGCAGCCTAGAGTTGCAAAGAACTCCCAGGGTATCTTGAGAGTTGTAAACAATTCGCATGGAATACAAGAGTTGCAAACAATTATCAGGAAATCCTGAGAGTTGCAAACAATTATCAGGAAATCCTGAGAGTTGCAAACTACTCTTTGCAAATATAAGACTTGCAAACAACTCCCACGATATCTTGAGAGTTCTGAACAATTCTTTGGGAATACAAGATTTGCAAACAACTCTCAGGTAATCCTGAGAGTTGCAAACTACTCTTTGCAAATACAAGACTTACAAACAACTCCCAAGATATTCTGAGAGTTCAGAACAACTCTCATCTAATCCTGATAATTGAAAACAACTCTCAGGCACTCATGGAAATTGTTTACATTTTTTAGATGCTTTAGTTCTATTATATTGACCATCTGGGGTTTCTTGTTTCATGATTATTCCCTGTTGCAATTGGTATAGTTAGCATTGAAGATTGTGACAATTAGATGTAGTTTTGGGGTATTTGAAACCTCATTTGTTGGAGCGTCACATTTATTTCAAACCGTTATTCTGGTATCATTAATGTTGTTTCTGTCTTGTATCCAAACTACTATCATGCGTACTGTTATTTCCATCTCATGCAGAATTTGAAATCTAAATTGGAACAGACTAACATAGACTATAACAAAGGATGGTGTGTTTCTTTCATCGTCTTGCTTATGCTTCCAGTCGAGAGATTTTTAAGGATATACTAACAGATTTTTTATGTGAAGGCAGTGACAGAATGAGTGATTTTCTTTCTAATTTACCCCCGGATAAGTATGCACAGGCTTACGTTAAAGGGAAACGATACGCGTCTATACCTTCTACTGCGACCGAATCTTTTAACAATCAGATCAAAAAATATTGCAGCCTACCCATTGTTGAGTTTATTGACTGGGTTAGAGTCTTGCTTATGACTCAAGTTTCACGAAGATACGAATAGGGGTTAAGCTGGATTACTAACTTGGTCCCCGAGTATGAGAAGAAGCTAACGCTAAATGTTGACGTGTGCCAAACTTGGGTAGTACGCAAGTCTTCTATAGCCATGTTCGAAATCTTTTCAAATCCTGTGGCGGTTGTTAATCTGTTAGATTTGAAATGTACTTGTGAATCATGGTAACAAGAGTATTTTCCATGTCCTCACGCTTTAGCGGCAATACAGTATACCGACCAAGATCCGTATCTATAATAGAGTCGTTTTTTACGATTAAGAATTACAGGGTAAGTTACTCTTCAGCATATCAACGATAACCAATTTCGGCGAAGGGTCCAGCGCTAACGATCCTTCAGTGGTGGAAATTCTGCCTCCCAACATTAAAAGATGCCCCAAAAAACCTAAGAAAAAGCGAATCCCCTCTAGAGGATAAACCTCAACCAAGCAGTTGAAGTGTGGCCGTTGTTCGAAATCAGGTCATAACAGGAGGACTTGTGATATTCTAGTTTAAAAACAATTCTTGTTGTGGACAATTCTCGTTGGTCACATTGATTTGTAATACTGTTATTGTTATGGACAATAAACTAAACATTTTTAGAGTTGTTTGTTGATTTACACATATTTCTCTTATTTGTATTACAGTAATGTAATGCTAGGTGTTTGGTTAATAAAGCTATTTTTCCCAAGCAACTTTCAGGAACATAGTTTCACACAACTTTCAGGAAACCCCGCGAGTTGCAAGCAATTCACATACACTATGGAGAATTCTATGGAGAATTGGATTTCCTCAGAGTTGTTTGTAACTCAAACTAGGGCGCCAATTATTTGCATGTCCACCATCTGGGTATAATCTTGCAAACAACTCTCAGGATTTCCTAAGAGTTGTTTGCAACTCCTACTAGGGTGTGAATTGTTTGCATGTCCAATATATAGGTATGATCTTGCAAACAACTTCCAGGATTTCTTGTTTGGAACCTCTGCTGGCTGAGGTACAGCAACCAGGGGAACCACTTCAACTGGTTCAGAGTCAGCAGAAAAGTAATCCTCGATATCAAAGTCCATAACAGAGGTTGGGCTGTTTGGTGGTGCCGCCGGAGTGATTAAGTCGGAGCGTATGTTGGTGGTTATGGAAGACCAGGAGTCACCTAAAGAACAAGAGGTAGACATGATGACTGTAAATTGAGGATGTTATGAGTGTTTGAAATATAGAGTTTGTTTTTAAATTAACCTCTGGTTACTAGTATTATTTATAGGCATAGAGGGAGTCTTAGTGAAGTAGTGGTGTGACTATATTAATCATTACATGGCCTCCTCTGTCCAATCAACAATTAATGGGTTGTGGTGATTAGATGGCTTGTTATGTGCTCAATGCACTTAACGTTTACCAAGGCAGATGTCATAGCCTATTTGTATTCTTCAGCCATGTTTTCTAATTATTTAATTTATATTAGGATAAGATGCGAACTGTTAGTTATAGTTTACTCCTGAAAATTGTGTAGAAGTAGTTGCTTGTGTACATTGGGAATTGTTTAGTAATAAATTTGTTTTTGTATATATCAAGGAATGATGCGAATTGTGCTAAATACCCACTGTTTTTCAAAGTGAATTAAAAAATATCATACGTTGCACATTTCTGAAACATAAAAACTCTATATACACCAAAAACATTACAAGGAATATATGTACAAAAAAACATTACAACTCCCATACAAAAAAATTAATGCCAGTATGAGTTATTGTTAACATCATTTAGGAAAAAGTAAAACATTTCCACTCTTAAGTCTGTTACCATATCTTTACGGTAGGTCTCTTGCACGTATCCTTTTTGGATAATATCTCTGGCGTATTGACATATGAAAATACCACAGTCGAGAGTGCCTTGTTTTTGTTATGAAATTTTTCTTGAATTTCTCACCTTGTACCCGGTCTTTGAAAGAAGTATGTATTATTTATCGACTAAATACTTAATATGGTTATAATAATTCGTGTCAGGGGTAAGCACAAATACTTATACTCTAGTTGCAAACAACTCTCTGGATATCCTGAGAATTATTTGGCAATCCAATCATAAAATGTTGCAAACAACTCTCAGGGTAACCTGAGAGTTGTTTACAATTCCTACGTGTTAGAGTTTCAAAGAAATCTCAGGATATTTTAGTTGCTAACAGCTATTAGGAAACCCTGAGAGTTGTTTGCAAATAAAGACAATTGATTTGGGCACAATTCATATGATATCTTGAGAAGTTTTTTTAAAATGTGTTTTACAGTAATTGTAGCAGTTAGGTGTTTTACCAGCGGTACATGTGTCTTTGTTGTGTGGTCCGTTGCTTGGGGTTTAGGCAGGAGTGGGTTGTAGTTTGTTGTCTTCCTGGCGTCTATATCAATGACGAGCAAATTCCAATGGTTGATTTGGTTCGTCTTCTTGCTGCATATTGGAATGAGGATGAGATTCACATTTCCAGGCGCTTTGCTAAAACATCGTCGACTACATTTGTTATTTCAGCTCTTATTTCCATTTGATGATGCATTCAAGCAAGAGTACATTGCAACAAGAACATGCGTGGTTTTTGTAGTTTATAGCTAAAATTGCTGTATTCATGCCAGAAATCTGTATGCAGTCAAATTTCGCTTGAGGAAAAGTTTTGCATGGAACTTTCCAATTTACTTCTTTTAGCATCTTTTGAATCCAGCGTCCACAATCTATGAAACGAATTGTTTATTTACGTAAAATATATGAGAATTGTTTGAAATATTCATGAGATTTGGTTGACAATTCGATACCTTGTAGTCCAGGTCCTTTTCAAAAGGTAGCGCCAACAAATCATTCATTTTCACATTAAGTCTGTAGGCAAACTGGGACGTTGGTAAATTCCATACTACTAGATTGGGTGATTCTTCTTTTGCTTTAATTTTCTGTGTTTTATAGTATTCACGGACATCAATCCGGTCAGTTGTTTGTGTTCTCTTTGGCCAGCCGGTGAGAGTTACTTATGCCTCTAGAGCTTCTGCCACACTTACCTCTACCTCTGCCTCCGGATGTTGTGTCGGTGTCAATAGATTAAAATTGGGAATCAGGTCATCCTCCTTCTCTATCTCTTCCCTTGACTTGAGCATATAAAATAACAAAAAGAATTTGTGTTAGACATCATAAAATTTCCTTCCCCAAACAACTCTCATGATAACATGCGAATTGTTTGAGCTCCCAATTAAATAAAATACCAAACAATTCTCAGGATATCCTGAGATTTATTTCTAACTCTTAATATATATCCACACAACTCTCATGATATACTGCAAGTTGTTATAAAATTGTTATACATATATCCAAACACTCATAAAATCCTAATACACACGTTGCAAAATCATTTAAAATCCTGCTTACCACACGGTCGTTGACAACCAATGTCGTTGACAGCTTCAGCATAATCTCCAGACCCCGTCGAAAAAATCATTTATCACATCCTCCGACATATTCTCCAAACACCGTTGTATGGCCACATCGTACTCAACATTATCAATTTCATTTAAAATTATCTATGAAACTTGAGTGTAAAAACCATCAATAGATACATCAGGTAAACGTACTGTGTTATCATGCGTATCGGTCGACTCTGGAGCTTAGCCTTCTACGTTTTGTGGTTGATTCGGTACTGGTCCTACAATTTCACCTTGGCTTAGTGATTCTGACTTTGCAAAGGCCATTTTTTGTTTTTCAGGTACATCCTCATCTCGCTTTTGGTCTTCTACCGGTGCTTCTCTCTAGCTAAGTAGTTCCGACTTCTTACAGGGATTGGCAGACTCTGAATCTTCCGAAGCTAAGTCTTGTGTTAGCCTTTCTCTCTTTGCTAAGGGTAGGTGTTGTTGTTGTTCTTCTTCTTCTTCTTGATTCTGTTGTTCTTGTGGGTGTTTTTGTTGTTGTTCCCCTTGATTTTGTTGTTCTTCTTGTGGGTGTTGTATGTCGGCCTGTTGTTTCATACTAAATACAAAATAAAAAGCTGGAAGGGTTAAACACCACTGCACTCTGAATTGCAAACAAGCCTCATGATAACCTAAGAGCTGTTTGATACCATAATTTATTAGAATATCAAACAACTCTCAGGATACCGTGCGATTTATATGATACCCAATTCAATAGAATATCGAACAACTCTCAGGATATCCTGAGATTTGTTTGGACTAACATAACAGTCCTGATATTTGTTTGAAAGTGAACATCTAGCGAATTTTGTAAAAATATATTATAACAGTACGCGAATTGTTAGTAAGAGAAAACCGCAGACTGCTTTAAATACATACACTGATTTTGTTTGAATATGTATACAATAATAAACATTAGTAGACAATTTCATCACAACAATATATTAACATATTTGAATCTTAGTGTACTTTGGATCCACTTACATCTTTGCGGCTTTCTGCATCTATAAGTCCAGATTCTTCCGCTGCCACTTCCTTCTCATGAGTTTCTACCTCCTTAGCTCTGTATTCTAGGCAACCTACTTCCTCTGGCATGTGAGGTACGAGCTGTCGATCATTCGCAAGAGACTCATGTCTATCTTTCCCGTTTGAAGGACTCAAAATTGTCGCTGCCTCCTGTGTAGGAGGAGATTTATCTGTCTGTTTTTCCGTGGTGTCTGTATCAGTAGATACAAACAACTCTTCCTGTCTTTATTCAGATGGATCGTCTGCCTCTTTTTCTAAAACCACCATTACCACAGGACAATCATTTGTATCGTGTACAACGGATGGTACCGGTACGGGTGAATGGTTCCCATCATCGTCTTTTTTAGTGGACTATGCTTCTGTTGGCAATGCCGGTAGACCAGGTTCCTTCTCCTTTGTAGGGCTTCCAATCTGGAAAATGGGTTGAGAGAGAGAGAGAGAGAGAGAATTGTGGTGTTGTGGTGCTTCAAGATCTAATATCTTCAATCTTAATGCTTTAAGTTGAAAAAGTAATATCAGACCTATTATAACATCATGTTTATGTAATATCAAACGTATCTTCAATCTTCAATCTTAATGCTGATTGAAGCGATTAAATCTACGTTTATGTAAGGCTCAATTTCTTACTTACTTATTTCTCCTGATTGTCGATCTTCCACTAGTACTTATTCTTATCGGTATACGTCTTCAAATGCTTTGATCTTGCTTCAGTACCAGACTTCTTTGGAGTAGCCTGTTTACGTTTGTCCCGATCGACGTTGGTGGAATCACTGGTCGGGGGGACTGTTTGTGGTTGGGCTCTAATTGATATCTCATGATTGGATTCTTTCTGTTTCTGTGTCGCCCGTTTCTTTGTTTTTGGGGTTGCACTTTTCTTCCTTTTCTTTGGTATTTATTTGGCTAAAATCGGTGCAACATCTGGATCTCCATTACCTACTGCTCCTCCGAATTCTTTGCTTTCATCCTTAGTAAAACATAATGGACCTTCCAAAACCTACAAAGGGAGGAATATGAAAGTAAATAGTTGCACGCGGTTTGTTTGAAAAATATCAGATTATAGCCGACAGTTTTTTGCAAACAAATCGCATGATACCCTGAGAGTTGTTTGGAAATCTATCAACTTGGAGTTGCAAACAACTCTCAGGATATCCTGAGAGTTGTTCTCAATTCTATCATCTATTGGGTTACTAACATCTCTCAGAGTTTCCTGAGAATTGTTTGCAAACTATAAACTGTGAATTGTTTGATATCACAATTTAATAGAGTATCAAACAAATCTCAGGATATCTTGCGATTTGTTTGATACCCCAATTTAATATAAAATTAAACAATTCTTGTGATATTCTGAGAGTTGTTTTGTACTCTGACAGAAAAGAGTTGTCTGCAACTCTAATGCGTGATAGTTGTCTATATAACTATATTTTTTTCATACCTCATCATTTTTCAGCAGAGGCATTCTTACGGTCGATGATACGCACTCCAATCCCCACCATTTGAAAAACCTTGGGATCAAGGTTGGCTTTACGACCTCTAGCCTGATTGTTGAGTGCTCCATAACGAAGGGCTGCATCGGGATAAGTATTATCATCAAGATTCTCCGTATATAACTAATATTTACACTTAATAAATCAATCTTACGATTAGAAGTGTGACGCAACCGACGACTCTGTCAGGTTTTTCGATAGCTAAGCAACACCTAATAGACTGGAGAAGCTTCAACGTTATTTATCCAGACCAGTCGTAATCGGTTATTCTGCTGAGGTCTTCAACAAAATCAAGAACACTCCAACCCATTACATCTCCAGATACCGAGTAGAATGGGGTTGAGCACAAAAATAGTATCAACAGCCGTGCAACATCCTCCAACCATGCTCCCCCCTTCGTTGATGGCTCTTGTTATATCTGCCTGTAAAACCCACGACAACATGCTATGTTGTCAAAGTTTAACATCCTGCTTATAAGATAAAGTCCATTTATAGGTACCTTTAAAATGGTATTCGTGATGGTTTTACTATTCGTCGGTCCTATCTTTCTCGATATTTCACCCATTAAGTATTTCTTCTTCCTGCAAAAACACAAATCATCATCTGCATGCAAATTGTTCCCACAAAGGGACTCTATCAGCTTGTAGTTCCAAACAAATCTCAGTATAGACTCTGAATTGTTTTAGAACTCTATCATCCTGTATTTGCAAACAACTCTTAGGGTATCATGAGAATTGTTTGCAAATATAAGTTGCGAATTGTATGGAAAATAAAAGCGATCAAGATGCGAATTATTTGCAACTATAAAAATCGATGAAGCTACGAATTGTTTGCATTCCTACGTGATGAAGATGTGAATTTTACTACAACGCACATGTATAGGACGCGAATTATTCTATTTTTACATGCACGTTGCAGAGACATGAAAAATATAAAAACAACACCAAAACCAACAAACAACCACCTAATACACATCTAATATACATCACAACTCTCATGAAAGTATTAACACTACATGAAAGCTAACAAACTCCTGCTTTAGACGATAAACCCAGAAACTAACATACCAACTGGCATCACTAAATACTTGATTTTGGTAGAAATAAGCAACGTCGATCGTCAAATAACAGCAACAAGTGGTTTGAAGTCATCATAAACGCAAAAAAGAGACATTTTCCACGAGAAAAAAAATACGCGCTTAGTGTAACACTCTCTTGCTTCACCGACGGACGTAAACTTAACGACACTCGTCGAACGGTTGCTGGTTACTGATTTGATGGCGTAGAAGACGGTGACGAGTGGAAATCCGGTGAAAAATGACTGATTTTTGGGTTGAAGGGTTTCTCCGGGTTGATAGGTTCGTGGAAGTCGAACGTTTTCTGGTTGTTTCTAAAAATTTAGACGTGTTTAAGTTGGTTTATGGTGCCGAAAAGAGGGAAAAAGTGGGTTTGAAGTGAAAAATGTGTATATATAGTCCGAGGGTATTTTTATCCAAAATTTAAGTGGAGGTACCAAGTGACACTATCCAAAATTTGGGTATTAGTGGGTAATTAGATAGTTGAGTGGGTACTGGTACTTTTCTCTATTTTTTTTCTAAATTATTTATGTTATAAATATATAAATCTTATGTTTAAAATGAAATTAGATCTATTTATATACCACTAATATAATATATTATTATTAGTGAATATATATGCCATTAGATTTTTTTCTAATAAAATGGTTTTATTTTTAATTTGGTGTAATTGAGGTATTATAAAAAAAGTAAAAAAAATAGTTTTTGGAAGCTTTATATATTTTTAGTTGAGGTAGAAGGAGATCACTAACTTCAAATCTCGCTGTCAAATTTAACAACGATATCACTTGTTGTCGACAACAGACACTACAATTTCTTATGGTATGCTTTTTTACTCTTCTTTAATTCTCTTCTTGCTAGTTACGATCCCACTATTATTTGTTATGATAAAATGTCATCAATAGCAATATCATGGTTTATAACGTAATATACAAAAGATTTTGAAATTGACTCAACCAGCTCCATTCCGGTAACACTATCAATCTCTTACCACTCCCTGCGAGGAGGAGGATGTTAAACTCTGGATACCCAACCAAAATCGTAACTTTTTCACCATCAGCAACACACACATCACATTAGGTTTTCAGTGTCTAAAGTTCTTTAGCCCAATCTCGTTTAGAACAAATATAATATACCCATACACTCCCTCATTCTCTGGTTCACCATTGGAATCTTACTATTTTTACGCAAAAAATATATATTCTATTATAGTAATAATAAATATTTTATTAGATATATGTTGATAAATTATTTATATTAAAATTATATTATATTAGCAGTAAATTTTATTGAACTATATAATAGTTAAATATTTTAGAGTAATCTATCAATAACCATTCAATATCAAACTTATCTACCAATAACCTCTCAAGGTTTGATAAAGTAAGGATACCACATGGTAATAGATGAGTATTTACAGATAACCATCTGGTAGTCCAAAATACCCCTTAACTATTTATTCTCTCATGTTTTTTCGTTTTTTTAAATAACATATGTTCAAACTATAGATCTAAAAAAATCAAAAAATACCATTGGTTTTTTTAATACGAACAAAACTAGATTCATGAAAGATATCTTTTGATATTTTTAGTTGCGTAATTACATGTAATTAGGTTGCGGAATAAGTCTAAAAAATCAATTGTATTCTAGTTGCAGAATTGCTTGTAGTTTGGTTGCTAAAAATTAGTTGTGTTATAGTTTCAGAATCATGTACAATTTGGTTACTAAAAATTAATGGTGTTCTAGTTGTAGAATTACGTGCAAATCTGTTGTGAAAATAAGAAGAATAGTTTCCAAAATAGGATTTTGGTTGCTAAATAAGTGTGATTATGTGAAAAAATAAAATACAACTTGTTATTGTGAAAATAAGTGTTAAAAACGTGCAAATTTATTTTTTTATATTGAAAAACATTTTTTAAAATAGGATTATGCTCTAGTTACAGAAATACGTGTAATTGTGTTCTAGTTACGAAATTATATGTAATTTGGTTGCTAAAAAATAATTGTGGTCTAGTTACGAAATTGCATGTAATTCGGTTGAAAAAAATAAGAAAAACAATTCTCTAAAAGTATCACTTATAAATTTTGTTTTGTTCGTCTTTTAAAAAATAAAAAGATATATGTTTATGAGTTTTTTGGATTTGAAAGCTATGTAGTTTTAACGATTAAAAATAACTAATTGTTGATTGCTGTAAGTATTTGTGTTATCATAGGTATTCTTGAAAAACTTTATGGTTTAAAATCCATATGATTATCGTTCATTTAATATCTAGCATGGTGGTTATACGTAACTCTCCTAATATTTATAAGAAGTTAATTTTAACATATAAAAAAATGAAATAAACATATTTTATTTTATATTATCATATTTTATTTTATTTTGCCTGATTTTTTGGCTGCATATATTTGTTTCAATGGTTGCGTTTGATTAATATTTAAATATCGATATTGTGAATTTTAATTCTATGATCACGATGTTAATTGCATTAACTTGTATTATTGCAGCGACCGAGTATATTGTTAATTTGTCATCAATCAGAGTATCTGAATCTTTCAACTTACTAAATATTCTAACGATATCATGAGTGCCAATAACTAAAACTATATGTGCTCATATTGATACATCTATCAATTTTTTTTTTGTTTTTATAGGAATATGTGCTCGGGTGATGCTAAATATTTTTTGGTCTAAGTTTCTATGGTTTTCTATAATTGAGTTGACTGCTAGTTTTTTTAAGTTTATATATTTCTAAACTCGAGCTATGAGAAACGTCAATTTGTGGGGATAAATTTTCAGACCGAATGATCAATTGAAGATCTAGGGATAAACGTTTCAGACCGAATGATCACATGAAGATCTAGGAAGGGAATCTTGTTACATGACTTACATTTAAGATGATCGTGGTAGTCTACGACCTTAGAACTTATGATCACATAACACGAGATATATTGTTACAATAATTTTTTGTTGTTCTTTCATGATCTACATATAATATTATTCTTAACAACTTTCTACTTGGAAAAATAAGTGGATAGACTCTTCAAGTGTATGATAGAATCCAACGAGGGTTTTTTACATTACAAATATATATAATGATATAACCAAAATTTAACATGTGATATTTTAAATTGATGAATTTTTGAAGTACTAGAGTTTCATAATACCAGTTCTCGGGGGAATGCTCGATTAGGATATGTTGCAAAAATGAATTTTAAACCCTATTTATTCTCACAAAATGGGTATCTTCTTGAGTGCTTATGTTAGAGTGTTTTTAAGACGAACTGACTTATTTATTTTTTGTTCACTATGTTGAGTGTCACTAGATGAGTTTTTGATAAAATTACTACATGACGTGGCATGCTGACATAATTCTAGTCTTGGCAAAACAGATTGACATTGCTACATCCTCCTGGATAATATCGAGGATAAATTGTTTCCCCCGAGCGCTCATAGTCTTAAGTCGTCTCATGAAATTTCAAGTCAGACTCTTTGTATTGGGTTAGGTCTTTTAGGTTTTATCATTCTTGTTTTAATTTTTTTTAAATGTTCCTAACCATATCTTGGATTATACAATCTAAGTTTGACACAACGTAACATCGCATTGGTGGAAAAAATGGTAAAACGGTAGGATTCTGACCATAGAAAGATCATTCACGAAGTGAGTTAGGCCACTAAATTGTTTGGTGGGAAGGTCCAACATGGATTTCTTCTTTTCTTTATCATATTTTTAGTATATCGGGTCTGATTAACCTTGGATTGATATGCCTTCCTCACTTTACACCGGTGATCAGTTATGGAGAGTCTTCCAAACATAAATTTATTTTACAGACTTAATTTGAATTGACGTTTAAAAATTGAGCATGTCTTATCGTTCGTGATAACTGAATAAAATAATGAGAAAAATTCCTTACAGAGATGAGTAAACAAAATGAAAAAAAAAATTCTTGAATATAGAAAGAATATTGAAAGTGTAGTACTAAATTAAAATTTATAAAGTTTAATATTATATTTTTTCTCCTCCTTCTATGTAATTTTCACTCAACTTAAACTTTAATTTTTTATGTATTAAGGTTCCAAGGTTCGGTTGGTAGGAAAAATCCCATTCTTTTTAGTGAAAGATAAATCTTTAGTGCTTCTATGATCATGTGGTGCATAACCTGATTAAAATGGACAGATAAAGTCAACTGAGAGGAGGAAAAAATGGTACTTAGTTTGAGAAGATAATTTTATTGGTGTAACTAAAGTCCTTTGCCAGTTAGACATAATAATGATTAATGATATATAAGTAAAAAACATATCTCTACTAGTACGAGACCTTTTCAAAGTGGACCAAAAGCAAATTCATATGGATCTTTGTACCTAAAGTAGAAATTATCATACTAGTGTGGAAATCGAGTTGTTCATACTTATATGCAAAAGGAGAATATGCATCTTTCATATTCCCAAACAAATTTATGGGCCCACCAAATTTTGTCACATCACTAGGATAAATAAATGTATTAGTGGGTGTATCTACCAATGTGTATGTAGTAGAAGTTCCTAAACTCTTTGGACCTCATTCAGTTCTTGGATCGGTGAGTATATCCACTAAACATGTATCTAAAATTACTTTAGAACTTTTATGCCTCCATCGATACTTGGATTCACTATTTTTGTGAATTATCACCCTATGTGTACCGATTATTCCAAAACAGTCTCGTAGAAGTGAAATTGCACATTTGCTCGGGTATGTGAAGAAAACTTTAATATATGTTAAAGTTTAAATTTTGTGAAGTTGAGAGGGTGATTGGTTATAATGCTAACAGTCATGACATTGACATAAATGATGGAAGAAGTACACCATGACACATCTTTTGTAATGAAGTTTGGCTATTACACTGAATAGTCACAAGCTTCCCACTTACATTAACTTCTCGTGAGACATAAATTTATGACTGCAATACATATTGCTTGTCAAGCCATACAACTTCATAGATTATTGGCAGAGCTTATGAGGATTGAGAGGAGGAAATTGATTCCTCATATTAATCAATATGTTATTGCACTAACGAAGAACCCGGTGTTTCATGTGAGGAGTAAGCATATTCTCTCAAGATATCACTTCATCGTATGATGCATTAAGAATGGGAAAATTGAAATTGAGCACATGTATAGAGTTCCGCAGAAATTTGATATTTTTACTAAACAATTAAGAAAGATCAAGTTTAAAGAGATGCAAATCTTGAGTGGAGTTGATGACATTTTGAACTCGTGATTCAGTATTAAGGGGGTAAATTTTGGGAATTAATTCCATGTTCACTTCGAAACCAAACCTGTAGGCTCAGTAAGTTCAATATAGTTTATTTCCTTATATTATTGTTTCCATTGTGAAACTAGGTTACCGATACAGTACACATAAATCTTAAGTAGTTAAGCTGACTAAGTCTTTTAGACACTTGAACAAATTCGAATCATAGCGCGCCGAAAAAACTTGACCATTGACTAAGTGAAATATTTTCCCTGGTCGGGCACCATAGCACGACCATAAGACTTAGCTATTAGCCAAATCATGCACTAGCCCTGACCACACACGGAAATGCGACTAGGCACGTGGAGAAGTTGGCTCAAGGCCT
Source organism: Limnanthes douglasii subsp. nivea (assembly GCA_036936605.1). Lineage (NCBI taxonomy): Eukaryota > Viridiplantae > Streptophyta > Magnoliopsida > Brassicales > Limnanthaceae > Limnanthes > Limnanthes douglasii. The sequence goes on along the minus strand of JAUPFV010000004.1, from coordinate 24,108,946 downwards.
GACTGTATAAGATGTAACCGCACCTCGAGGCACGACCAGGCCACTTGGTCAGTGGCCAAGCTAAGCCATAATATTTTCTTACACCTCGAGGCACGACAAGACTACTTGTCTAGTGGTCAAACTAAGCCATAAAGTATGGTCACGTCTCAAGACCGACCAAGCCACTTGGCTAGGGCCCAAGCTCAGACTTAAGGAAATGTCGTGCTACGAGTCACGACCATGCCACTTGGTTAGTAGCAAAGATATTCCACAAGGCATGATCGTTCCTTGAGGCACGAACAAACCACTTAAACAGTGGTAAAATCCCCAGCGAGCTATGGTCTCACCACAGAACGCGACCAATTATCTTGGGACTAGGTTATTCAAGGCCTAGTTAGCATTAACCATGGACGCGTACTAGCATCCCTCACAAATCCAAGCTATTTTTCTAAAAATTTAGTTCGTACCAAATCTTAGTATCCTTTCCGCTCACACTACTGAGAGTACATATTCCAAACCTAACAAGTATGGAAGTCGTGTCTCACTCTGTACAGATAAAACATCTGATATTGTACCGCACCGAAGCCACAAGGACGTACCTTATTATGATAAAGTACCTGGAAGGCCTATAAAACATTGTACCAATGAGAAATCATATATCTAGGATTCACCAAAATTAATACAAGCGTTCTTCATACAACAAACAAATTATAATACTCTCTACGAAATTATAATACAAGCGTTCTTCAATTGGAAGGTGGGTGAAAGTTATATTGAATAAAAGAAACAAAAAGAAATAACAATTACAATACTCTCTACGAAATTAATACAAGCGTTCTTCATAGTATTCTTTAAAAAAATTATACTTATACCATTGATCTTCTTTAATTTACAATTCTTAGTTCAAATATTTAGGTAAGTTTGTAGCCTCACCATTTTTGGTTCCGTTGTCGGGAAAGAGCACAACCAACATTTTAAGCTACCAATTTCAACCACCTTCATTATTTTTCCTAATGAACTTGAGGTCCAAAAAGATGTCCATCACTGGGTAAAGAGTATATACCCTACATCTAACTCGCCCATATAGGTGCACTTAAAATAAAAGCCTAACCTCCCAACCAATATGAAGAGCCCTTAGAACGAAGGGCTAGTCATGACACATTGTACCACTCCAGCCAATAAAGTTACCTTCATCCCTTTGGATAACGACGAGGAATGCGATGAACCATTCATCTTAACCAATGAAATAATTAATGACTTATCTCATCAGTGTGTGAGCTGGTGAAATTAGTGAAGAACATCACCACCGCCCAAGAGGCGACATGTGAGTCGTGTCCCCCAACTACCCGATCAAGGGGGACGAATCTAGGTCACCTCTACCACTTGATCTCTGGGAGGTCATGGTTGCACGAATTTATAGATGTATCATTCACTTACCACCACTTTGTAAAATATGTAGTTGAAGAAGAAATGGACACAGTTCAAGATAATCAAAAGGTGAGGCTAGAAAAACTAGCCAAAGCTCTAAAGGAGTTCACTCAAAGATGATCGATTCGAAGTATCGACCCAAGTGAGGTGAGTCCCCAACAGTTTAAAACAAGGTCCCAATATAATTATATCAATCTTAGTGCCAAGAAAATAAACTGCCCTTACCATTTGAAGACGTCTGCGGCCTACCAAGGCTTACTCCCAAAGTATCCATTCTACAACTCGGTCATAAATGTGGAACCATCTATTATAACTCACATATTATCCATACATGCATATTTTTTTTACCGATAAATATCTTAAGAACGTCGTCCATCTATATGATGACGCTCTCCTGATAATAGATGACATAACGAGATGCGAGGTGGATACAAAGGCTTCGGTAAATAGGATATTCAGTTTCATTATAAAACAACTTTTTTTATGACCTCCCTCCGCCCAAAATTTCATCCCATGGTAGGTTTCAACAACCAGACCGCTATGTCTTTATGAAAGACACTTGTGGATGTGTCAACTCGAACCAAAAGATGGGCTAAAAGTGAGGTAACCGAGTTCGTGATACTGGAAACCCTGACCCTTACAACTTTATCTTTGGAGAGGTTGTGGGTCCATGACTTTAAGGTTGTATCATTTATTTACCACTAATGTAAAAAATATGTGGTCATGTGACAAGTTGACATATTGTGGGACAATCAAAAGGCAGCGCTAGAATGACTAGTTGAGTCCCTAAAGAAGTCAACTCAAGGATGTTCGATTCAAAGTACCAACCCAAGTGGGGTGAGTCCCAAAACGTTTGGAACAAACCTCCATATCTTTATGTTTTTACGATAATCGTCTCCTCATCTGATTTGTTAAATATAACCTATCACTACTTGCAATTCATTTATTTATTTTAATGCAATCAGTTATCCCCTTTAAGTTATACATGATTAAACATTTTTTAAACATGCAAAGGAATATCATTTTTTCTCAAACAAGAATGAAAAAATAATATATTTTATACAAGTTCACACCATAACCCATTCCCTGGACAATAGTGGGTAAAAACTAGACCACAAACTTATACGATACATAAATCGATAAAACAGAGGCAAACTTACATAAAAGAGGAAGATGATACAAGGGAACCAACTGACAGGTAAGCTTAAGAAGCTTCTCTAACTTATGACTCATCTGGTCATACCCTACTCTTACTAGCAAGTATGGGAGTACATGCAAGCAAAAATGCTAAGCAACACAAGCAAAAAGTATGGTACATAGACAAAATGGTTTACTTACGAATAAGATTTCATCAAAGAAAGTCCTAAATGAAAAGAAAAAAATGATATTACAAACAAAGATGGCTACATACACTCCGAGAATACAGTTAAAACATCAATAAAAACAAATAAGTATAAAATATACAAGTTAAAAGAATAATATAAAAAATTATCAACCCTCGAGCTCCACATCCTCCACCGCGTGATCTTGGGACTAACTTGTGCCCTCAATAGCCTCACCTATAGATGAAATATGCTTATGTATCTGATAACCACCCTGAGAATGCAGCAATGTATGAGCAAAATGGGAAGAGCTCTCCTCAAACTGAGCCTTACAATCCTTTATATTATGCCTCTCATGCTCAACTACCTGTTATATGGCATAAAGCTTCTTATCCTCAACGATGGACTCACGTTCTTGGGATGATTTGAATCCTTCAAAGATCCTCATGAGTCGTTCATCTAAAAGCTAACTAAGAGAATTATAGAATGTGACAAAATTAGTTGGGCTAGAAGTCGTGATGTCCCTATCGACACCAATCTCAATGTCAGATTGCTTAGAATACCTAGTCGGAGAAGCAAGTGACATCTTAGGATTTATCGAAAAATCAATACTCAGAAGCTCCTCAAGATGACATTGAAAATATATAGTGGGGTAGTACTCGGGGATAGCTTAAATAACCATGACTTTGCCATATTTTTAAAACACATCAATATAAGGAAAAAGTAAATTCTATTGGGATTTTTTGGTAAGCGTCGTGTTATGTATGTGTCGTCTTTTAGCTTCTTTGGAATGAGTCTCTATCAGCCTCTTGATTTGGTTAATACTCTCAGGGTCGGCAAAGCAAAGAACTTCATCAGTAATAGAATCTTACCTCATAAGGACGACATCCTTATGAATAGCAAAGTAATTATCTACAATAATCATAACCAACGCAACCTCCCTTCTATCAACCTAGAAGTATTATGGGCGTTGTAGCTTTTCCACATCGTTCTTGCCATCTTTACTTCCTTATCATGATACAACTTACCCTTATCCAAGATTTGGTGAAAGGTATAATTTTCTTGTCAATAAAGATTACATTGGTGGTTGGTGGATGGACCCAACATAGAAATGTGAGAGCATGAAAAATGGGAAGAAGCTCACCAAAACCAAGCTCATGGTGGTGCTCAGATTCCTCGATAATATTTTTGCAACTGAGATGTTTGTACTCAAGAGAAATGGAATACGATGAACCCTCCAGGATGGGGCAGATGCCACAATTACTCACATATGAGCAAGGCCCTCGGAAGGCTGAGTGAGTCTGCGTATGAGTTTTTCTTAAAGGCTTTACATGAGGGGGAACTCGTTCCAAACACAAGACTTGATGAAGTTTTTGGATTGGCATATATCCATAAAATGATGATGCATTTCAGTTAGATTGAAGTTGTAACTATCAGGTGTGGTGAGATGATAGAGAAAGCACCGTCAATAAAAACAATTATCTGAAGAGCCTTGGCACGTTTAGCTACAAAGGAAAAGAAGTTAATAAAAAAAATCAATAAAAAAACGAGTATGAGCTAAAGACCTCTAATCGATACTTACCAGGTTGATTAAAGATCGAGGTAACAAAGCCACGATATGGGTTGAAGGTAAACGACCAAGAACCTTATAAATAAAAAACAAATCTTACACTTTATTGTTAGACTAAGGTACAACTATCATCACGATGCGACTTTGCTCTATATGTTAGAAAAAAGATCGGATTGTGTGCATGATGTATCAGAATGAGGTAAAACATTGGGTAGAATGAGGGATCCATCTAAGGTCACATATCACTAAAAAATAATAAATATGTGTCACTCATTAGGTTGTAGTTGGCTTGGTACAATGTTGGCCCATATCAAGTAATCAGAAGTAAATGGAAGAACGAGAGTCGGAGGCCAAAGTTGAACGGTTATTTGAAGATTATGGTCTCGTTTAGTGGATATCAAGTGAAGTCTCACTATGATTTAGACATCGAATCTTTATCTCCTTAGGAATGTTGTTCTCATAACAAATATTTTCCATAATCGCGACGATAAACGATGAGGTACAAAACCGTTACCGCTCCAACCAAAGCCTCATTTGTTGGAGTACAAATGAATATCATCCCCAATGGAAACAAAAGTATAAAAGTCTTCAAGAGGATCCAACTCTTCCTCTCTAGAGAGGGCCTCTACCGAATAAAACTAAAGTAATTATATGCATAATTGTTATCTTCCCCACCTGCAGCCGCGGTACCCCTTGAATATGGCTCCCCTTTCCGTCATGAATGAAAGAAACTTAAAGATTAAAGGAAGGATCCTTTACCTAAAGAGAACGATTCGAACACAACTAGTCACACCATCACAAAAAGCTCGATTCGACGAGAATAGGATCCTAATCATACTAAAGTGAAAACTCGACACCTAAAAGATTAAATTAAATTTCTAGTGAGAGGTGTTATGGGTAAAAGTGAAAGAAAACAAATAAAATGGTAAACCATTTATAGAATTAATTAGTCTCTATTTAAGTGACACGTGATTTAAAGAAGATTAAAATACATAAAGTAATAATAAAGAATAACTAAGCACGAGAAATAAATAGATACCTTGTGATTCGCACTAAAGTAAAAGCTTGGTGAGGAAGATAAGGTTAGGAATGGGAGCACTCCATCAGCTTAATATCAAAAACATAGTGGGGGAGTTACTAATACGATACGAATCAATCCTAAGTAGTTACGATGACTAAGTCCCTTAGACACATTAGCAACTCTGCATCATTGCGCACCCATAAAACTTAACTATTACCCAAGTCAAATATTTGCATGGTCGCACACCATAGAACGACCGAAAGACTTGCCCATTGGTTAAATCATGCACTAGTCTTGGTAGCGCTCGGAAGCGTGACCAACTCACATGGCCAAGTTTGCTCAAGACATAGTCGCACACTTAGCGAGTGGCCAAAGTAAGATATATAGAGTGGTCGCGCCTTGTAGGGCAGCTATGTCACTTGACCAGTGACAAATCTGAGCCATAAAGTGTGTGCCGGTCTCGAGGCGCAAGCGTGCCTCTTGGCCAGTGTCCAAGATCAGTTTGAAGGTGAGGTCGTGCTACGAGAGGTGACCAGACCACTTAGCAAGTGGCCAAACTAAAACACAAGGCGTGGTTGCGCCTCGAGATGCGACTAAGTCACTAAGGAATAAGACAAACTCAGCTTTAAATCGAGGTCACGACAGGAGGAGAGACCAATCCACTTGGTCAATGATCAAATCCTAATGAGTCATGGTTGTGCCACGGGGTACAACTAGCTAGCTTGGTACTAGGTAAGTTAAGCCTACGCCAAGGCCCATTTAACATTAACCATAGTCGCACACTAGCATCGGTCAAACCACTTTGACCAAGTGTTAGCTCACAAAAAAGCTTAGTCTCCATTCCTCCACACTGCTGACAATACAGATGTCACACCTGATAAGTACAGAAGCCTTGTATAACGTTATACAAATAAAGCAACATACCACGCCGCAGCCACAAGGACGTATCCTATTCTGATAAAAGATATGGAAGATCAAAAATATTATACCAATGGAGAGGCACCCACCTAAAAATCCCCAAATCAAAACCACTATATAAAGAGTACAAAAAATATTAAAAATGTGTATAAAAATTAGGATTATAGTAAATAAATAACAATAGTAATCCTTTCTAAAAATTAATACAAATGTTTTTCATATTATTTTTTAAATTTTTGTTATATATATTTCATTAATCTTTCTTTATTTTATAATTTTAAATTTAAATAATTGAGTGAGTTCTCCACCTCTACAATAATATGTGTGATATGATTCTTATTAGAGTTGTGTCTTTTTTTCACCTATAAACCTAACCTTACTCATAAGGAAATGAATTTGTATTAACCTAAAAAAACATATTTTTAGGTTTTGTGTGAGCTTTGTTTTTCAATTTTTTTTTATTTTTTTTATTTGTTTAATTTTAAAATATTGTACAAAAGGATAGGTTCAGCAAAAACAAAACATGAATAAACTTTTGGTTACAAACTTATCATTCCCGCCAACTCTGGAAGCATATCATTTGTTATTTATATTTGTGTTTTGGACTTAAAATTAAATATTAATTTTAATATATAGGATCTATGAAACGAAAGCATCTTTATTTCTAATAAAACATAAATAGCGTTTGTCTTTTGGGTTTAAAATTAAATACTAATTTTAGAATCTAAGATTTAAAATTTAGAACTATGAACTAAAAAGCATTTCAATTACTACAATAATTAAACCACTACTAGTAATTTATAAATAAGTAACCTCTCTTATCAACGAAGAGAGTTTTATGGAATATAAAAGGTAGGGTCAACTTTGTTAAGCAAGTTGATGTAAGAAAATAAATAGTGATGTGACTTATATTGAACTGAAAGTGGCTGCCTGGTTGGGATTTTAGTGGCTTATCATTACGCGAACCAACCCACTACTTACTACTTATCATTCATTTAATTATACAAATCTATGTGCTCTTTTGTTACACCTGACCTACCAAATGGTGGTTTTGTAGGTTTGTTAGCTCATAGCATCGCTTATGTTATGTCGTGGTTAGGGTAAGCCAAATCTCGATCTGTTCTGCTAGTGTTAGCCGAGTTTGTTCAGAGATGACCATTCATTTTCGGTTATGTGCGTATTCAATTCAATTGGGTTTAATGGGCTAAAACATAGGAGGAAAATTGTAGACAAGTTTGAAAATTGTGTAACATCTACTTCTATCGCATTCTCACTGATAGGCCTCCTATAAACTTCCATGATCGCAGGCTAAATCTACATTTATCTGGATTAAGCTTTATGTTGTCAATTTTAAAGTTGGAAAGTATATCGGCAAGTTCTCCTATATGATCTTTAAGTTGGTTGTTTGTGATCAATATTTCATCAATATAACATTGTAGGTTACGGTCGAGCTTGTCTGAAAAACTCTTGTTGACCAACCTTTGATATGTTGGCCGCGTTTTGTGTCCAAAATGCTTCACCTTGTAGCAATGTTGATGTGATTGGATTTTGTTTGGATTAATATTGTATGCTTTGAACAAGGAACACTAGTGTTCAAGCCAGTTCATGTGTAGAAATGGTATAATATATGTATACGAGAGTTTATGAGAGGTGAAGTTTAAAAGAAAATATGAACATCAGATAATAATGTATCTTAATGAATGATATTGTCATGATGTACAATCATGCAAACATCCGGAACTCCTCGTGTTGAATTTTATTTATAGATTATGTTACGTATGCAACTGATATATTAAATTATGTTTATTATATAAGTAAGTTGTCATATTTTTACATATTGAATGGCAGTTATAGTTGTTTTGTTGCGCTTTATACAAACTTTAGTCGATATGTTTAGGTCTCAAACATATCGTTCCAAGAACTACATCATGAAAGACGTAGCAATTCTACTAAAAATTAACTAAGTAATAACAAAGTAAGTGATGTAGCGAAGACTACGGACATATTGGTTTCTCGCTCAGGTATCAGAATTGGATCAACAGGTACTCAAATCAAATATTTCGACGAGCCCGTCAGATTTCAAAACTGTGACTTGTCACAAAGTTTGATACCCAAATTCGATCCGAAAAGCCTTCAAAAACTAGTTTTAATATTTTAGCGTTAATTTTGTTTATTTTTTTAAACATTTATGTAATTTTCCTTATTTGGAATTAGGGTTTTGGGTAGTGCTATATAAAATATCATATACCCTATTTTGCCACCAACCTTTGATTAATTAAATATTGGGAATTAATTCTCTGAGTCTCCTTATTTCTCTAACCTATGGTTAGGGTTTTATCGTTATTGTTTTCTTCTAATCTTCCGCCACACTATCAGTTGGTATCAGAGACAGCAATGCCTAGTACGCAGATACAAGAATCATGTTCCGGGTACCTCTTGATTTGAAGGCTAGAATAGAGAACGACATCTTCCAGTCTACCTGCACAATTGGAGGAAGAATTTGCAAGTTTGTAATTGATTCAAATAGTTATGAGAATCTGATTTCAGAAGAGGTTGTTCAGAAAATGGGGTTGAATATTGAAGCTCTTCCATACCTGTACATACTGGTCATGACTGATAGAGTACACTGAGGTACCAGTTTCTAAATGCGGTCAAATTGTATTTTCTGTTGGTAATTACAAATATACAACATGTTGTGACGTAGTTACTATGGACGTTTGCCATCTAGTTTTAGGACGTCCATGACGATTTAAGAGGAATTCTACTTATGATGGTAGAACGAATGAATACAGTTTTGTGAAAGATGATTGCAAGCTTATATTGTTCCATTTAGAGTAGTGTCTCCAAAACCACCACCAGTTAAGGAGTTTCATGCTGAAACAACACCAATCTTAGCTAGGATGCTAAAACTGTGTATGAGCCTGTGTTTGAAAAACCGATTTACGATAAGTATAATGACAAGGTCGAAGAGAAGAGCGTTGATGATAAGAAATTAAAAACCTCAGAAAAATTAGAACTTTCGAAACCAATTTTTTCATCAGAAAAAAAAATTCGAAATCAAAATTTTCATAGATAGGTACAAATCCTTCGCTTATAATCAAATTGGTGGCTAAGAACCCTATAATTCAAAATTCTCAGTATAATTTAAAAGCAAAAGAAAATAATATTGTGAAGGATTTTTGTGTTAAGGATTTTGATATTAGAAACCTTTTACCACCATATTTACCACCAAAACCTCCTCGGATACAAAAAAATGTATTGTTGAAGAGAAGCACAATAATACTTTAGAACTTGGTGATGTTTTTATTGCAGATGGAATTAGTGATATTCAGATTTGCGAGATTATCCCTCGCGAAATTAGTACCGTGGTAAAGGACAAAAAGTTACAAGGTTTATTTACAACCCTAGCTGGTTATTGAATCTTATGGAGAAGAAATATGCACAGAGGCAAGAACTTGAGAAGCCATCTGTTATTCAACAAAAAGGAATTGTTCCTTTCTACAAGGGTCTTGATGTGATACAGCAGGCACAGTCTAGAACTGGAAAGACAACAACTTTTTACATGAGCAAGGATGTTGTTGTTATTAGTAAATGGGTTGATGAAGCTGCCATATAACAAGTCAGTGGAATATATCTTGTTACCGCTGATCACGGTAATGCCGAGGACATGGTAAAGATGGACAAAGCCAAGAAACCACTTTTTGACAAGAGCGGGTACATTCAGATTCTTACCTCTCACACCCTTATGTCGGTACCATATGAACTATGAGGTGAACACGCCAATGTTTTTGCAGTTCTTTCAATGGTTCAACGTTTTGAATGCGAGGTCGAATTCTACCCATCGGGGAAGATTGATGTAGCGAAGACTACGGACATACTGGTTTCTCGCTCAGGTATCGAAATTGGGTCAATAAGTACTCAAATCGAATATTTCGACGAGCCCGTCAGATTTTAAAACAGCAACTTTTCACAAAGTTTGATACTCGAATTCGATCTAAAAAACCTTAAAAAACTAGTTTTAATATTTTAGCGTTAATTTTATTTATTTATTTTATTTTGAAACATTTATGTAATTTCTCTTATTTGGAATTAGAGTTTTGGGTAGTGCTATATAAAACATCATATACCCTATTTTGCCGCCAGACTTTGATTAATTAAATTTTGAGAATTATTTATCCGAGTCTCCTTATTTCTCTAACCTAAGGTTAGGCTTTTATCGTTGTTTCCTTCTGTTAATCTTCCGCCACGCTATCAGTAAGTAAAAGTTTAAAGATAGAGATTTATAGTGTTTTGGAAACTTGCAACGTCCACTATAAGCCATAAATAATATCATTCTCATGGTTGTTCAATAATAACAATAGTTTACAATATTGAGATAAGGAGACAATAGAGTGTTTACAAAAACTCAAAATCCAAATCTCACACTCGATACTCTTCCAAGATCATTCTTAAATCTATTAAGTATATTCTCTCTTTATCTCTATTGCACACTCCACCAAAGTCCCGCATTTTTATTCGAAGTCCAAAGAGCATTATATATAATGTTTGGTGACAATCTCTCTCCTCAACGGAATGTAGCACTTTAATCAATAAAAGTAATAATTTATGTTGCAATAAGGAGTAACTGATTCTTAACATATCGATCTAACCTATGTAACTGGCACCTTATACCACATGTTGCACTTAACAACGCAAGTTAATTATGTCACCTACTTAGCTAGTTTAGAATTTATTTCATCTCACCAATCTTTTCGAATTCTCCTAGGAATCAAACTCCTTTCTCAGATTTACTATAAATTAAAACACTTTCTACTGTTTCACCATCACTCTCATTTTTACTCTGTAACTTCTTAAAGCTTTTTTCTCTCCAAAACAAAACCTTTACCCAGATTGTTTATGTTTACAGCTAGGAACGCTTTGATCAAAGGTGGGTGGCTCAACCTTTCTGAACTAAAAAAGGCACAAAAGGTCGAAAGGGAAAGGCGGATTGCAGCAGGATTACCTGTTTCACCCACCGAAAAGCCAGTGACTTCAGCCACAGAATCAGACCAAGGTTCTTCTTCCTCTAAAGGCATTAAACCGAAAATGTTATTTCAAACCAACCTCTCACCCATCATCTCAGGTTCTTCGGTTCAAGAATCGGAACCCGTTGTTGAGCCAGGAGTAACTGTTACTAGCTTCAAAAAACCCTCCCCCTTCTTAGCTATGGGGTCAGACACTGAAACCTCCCCTCAAAAATTAGTTGACCGGAGAAAAGGCCGGTTGGTCAAGGGTCAGGCTTCTAATAGCACTCCTTCAAAATCGAGTGCCAAGGACAGTAGCATTGGGTCAGAAGTGCCCATCAGAGCTCCCAAGGACAGTTGTCCGGTCCGGAGGGTAGTAGTCCAAGTCTTCGAAGAGAAACATCTGCATCAGAGCCCCAACCAGAGGCCAGAAACCAAGAAAACCCTGAAGCTCAGCAGTCCGGAGACCAGGCTGAGCCAAATCTAAACCCTCCCCTCATCGATCATGGAGGAAGTAATGGAGGACTCTATCGAAGAGGCTCCATTTGAGTCTGAGCCTTCCGGACAGGCCAGTAGTGCTGTTGTTGCCAAAAAAGACAAAGGCAAAGAGAAGTTGTGTTTGAGGCATCCGGATCTGTCGGAGAGTCTTGAAGGAAGGGTGGGGCCTTGTTTTCACAAGGTCAATGTCAAGTACCTCATCGCTCTTCAAAAAATCAATTACGCATTCATCCACACAGCTGAATTGGGCCGGATGGGTACGAAGTGGGGAATTCCGGAGAACGTGAAGATAAGGATCCCTATAAACCCAGAAACCCCCATGGATTGGAAATTGAGCGAAATAGTCATCTTCACGGAGCTGTTTAATTGGGGGCTCAGATTCCCCTTAGACCCAGAAATCGTCAGATACTTTCATCTGATAAAGCTCTGCCCAAGCCAGCTGAGTCCCACTGCCTGGTACACCCTTATGGCCTGCATTATGGCCTCTAGGCTCTCCGGGATCCCTCTGCCAATGGAGGAATTTCCTGCTGTAGCCAGCCTCTGTAAAAACCACCACATCCTCTTTTACCACTTCAACATGGGGGATGACTTCAAGGCAGTGGATGATTTGCTGGAGTCGGAGAGGAATTGGAGGACTCAATTCCTCTTCGTAAGTGGCGCTTGAGAGAACGGGAAGAAAATCAAGGCCGGATTCAACCCCAGCCTCCTCACCAGCAGATGGAGGAGTGATGGTAAGGCTCCTACCTTATATTTTTATCTCTTCTTTTATCAAATTCATTTAAACTAAATAACTTTGTATTCTTCTTATCAGTATTGCCCAAGGAATTCAATGACTATGTAAAGTCCGGGCAAGCCACTTGCTCCAAGATCAATGCTTGGGCTGCTGAAAGGTGGGGAAATCGGTTCCACGATGCCTTCACGGCGGGCAACTTAGCAAGATCTCATCTTTGGAACACCACAGGTCGGAGAGACTTGACTTGGGAAGAGCTCACCAACCAGCCTCCTCCGGATGTAGTGCTTAAAAGGATGTATGAACCGGACGGGACACTTTATTTTCCAGGTCGGGCCAAGGCCCCGAGCAAAATGAAGGGCAAAAATAAGAAAGGCAAGAAAGTGGCAGGTGGTACGGACCCTGCTGAGGTGGAAGAAGCGGCTTTGCCAAATCCGGAGGGGTCAGTCCCAAGCCGGATTGATGCTGCTCTCTTGGAAGCGGTAGAGCAGGAGAGTGTCAGGCAAGAGGTTCACTCCCCAAATCCTCCAAAGGCTCCCAAGAGAGATCGTAAACGGGGAGCTGAAAGCAAAGATAGGGAGGCCAAGAAGAAAAAGACCTCTAAGGGTGACGAACTCTCTCTCCGTCCTCCAGAGCCCCTTCCCCAAACTGAACCCACAGACCCAACACAGGCAGAGGAGACACCTGGTGACTTTCAAACTGATGAGGTCGAAGGGGGAGATCTTAGCATTGATGGGGTAGACATCACTGGTCTAGGTGGGCTTGGTGAGTACTTCATCAATATTCCCAGAGATGATTTTGTTGGGCCTTATCTACCTTCGAGCACTTCGAACACAATCACTTTTAATGGTAAGACTTTTACTGTTTTAAGTGAAAGGGATGTTATACCTCATTCTCTGTTAAGCAATGTTCAGCCGGTGCTCGCATTGGAAAAGCAAGTTCAGAATCAGGCAGACATTATTAAAGAACTTAAGTCTGACAAAGAAAAGCTGTTTGACCTTCGCACTGCCACTTCAAATGCTTCCATTCTAAAAGGGGAGAATGAAGAGCTGAAGAAAAACCAAGAGGCAAGTTCCACAAAGGTCGCCACTCTAGAGAACACTATCATAGAGCTCCAGGAGAGGCTGTCCGGATTGGAGAAAGATCTTGCCACTTCAAAGGGGGAGACCAAGGCCAAGGATCAAATTATCACCAATCTGACCAGTGACAAAATGGCTCTTGAAAACGCGGTGTCCCAAGCTGCAGGGGAGAAAGCTGATCTGCTAAGGGAGCAGGAGGCCAAAATCCAGGCCAAGATTGATGCTTATGCCAACCACGTGATAGATACTCAAGAGCAGATGTATGCCAAGGTGAAATCAGACATGGTCCTGCTCTTCCATGAGAAGTTCCCGAATAGGAACTTGGGCGATTTCCCATACCACACAATGGCCGAAGGCGATAGGATTGGCTACTCCAGTGCATCCTCATCCGATGACGAAGGGAACACCGGGGAGAGTCTAATCGAAGAGGAAGATGATCCTAATGGGAAGAAGAAGAAGGTAGATGAAGCTGAGCCATCCTCAAAGGCTCAGTCTTAAATTATGAATTACTCTTTACTTTTCATGTTATCTGAACTAAAGTCCTTGGAAGGCCAAGGCATTCTTTTTGTAAGTGTGTCAGGTATCTGACCGGATAGATCCTTTACTTTGTTTTGACAATTTGAAAGTCCTTGGAAGGCCAAGGCACTTAGTTTATTTTAATGAATATCTTTGTTTTGCACAATTCTCACCTTCTTTTATAGTCTGTTCCAATTTTAATGGCTAGTGTTTAAATATCCCTTAGTTATTTCATAATGAGAGTGTTTAAATTCTCCGATGACGAATGTTTAAGTGGTCATCACTTTTTTATTTCAGTCTGGATGGTGTGACAAAAGACAAAGTAAGAACACTTCGAATTTTTTTTAAGAAGGCATCAAATTTTATTAAAAATCCGGACACCTCATTAAAACCTCCCCGCACCACCAGGGTAGGAAAGAGTATGCCCCCAAATATTTACATGGATGTTTAAACAAGTAAATATTTACACAGATGTTACTCCAACTACATCCGGAGATGTTCGATATTCCAAGGGTGGGTCAGGACTCTTCCATCCTTGTCTTCCAGCCAATATGTTCCAGGTTTAACCCTTTCAACAACCACATAAGGTCCTTCCCAAGTTGGGGCCAATTTTCCGAGCCACTTTTCTTTGGTGTGTAAGAAGAATTTCCTCAATACTTTGTCCCCCGGCTGGAAATCTCTTCTATTAACATTAGAAGCAAATCTGCTCCTCATCAAACCCTGATAGTGTGCAAATCTAAGGTGAGCTTTAACTCGTCTTTCTTCCACTAGATCGAGCTGACCTCGGATTGCCACTTCGTTAGCACATTCAGAGAAGTGGTGAACACGAAATGATGGAAGAGTTGCTTCTATGGGAGCTACTGCATCTTCCCATAGACCAAAGCAAAAGGTGACTCCTGAGTTGCAGCCCCAGGTGTCGTCCGGTAACACACAAGACCTCTTGTAAATAACTAGGCCACTTCCCAGCAGCCCCTTCCAAATTCTTCTTTAATCCGGACAGAATAGTTTAGTTAGCTACTTCAACCTAGCCATTTGCTTGTGGGTGGAAAGGTGAAGAGAAACAATGTTGTATACCCCTTGAGGCACAAAAACTCTCCATTTCCCTATTGTCGAATTGTGTCCCATTGTCTGTTGTTATCTTTTGCGGGACACCAAATCTGCAACAGATGTTGGATATAATGAATTTTATGACAGCTTTTGATGTTGTTCCTGCTAAAGGGGCTGCTTCAATCCATTTCGAAAAGTAGTCTATAGCAACAATTATAGTTCTGCGCCCTCCGGATGCCATAGAGAGAGGTCCCACTAAATCCAACCCCCATCGAGCAAAAGGTATAGGCTCAGAAATTGACTCTAAAGGAATGGTTGTGACACGAATTTCATTGCTGTATCTTTGGCATGGGTCACATCTTCTTAAGAGCTCCTTAGCATCTTTCATGATAGATGGCCAATAGTAGTCGGCCAGTAAAACTCTCTTCGTTAAAGCCCTGAATCCACAATGAGCTGATCCCTCACCATCATGCAATTTGGAGAGGACTACCTGAGACTCATCATCTCTCAAACAGCGCATAAGAGGTATACTGTAAGATTTTTTATATAGAATGTCTCTCAGTATGATAAAACCACGAGCCTTGTGTTTCAATTTTCTTGCTAGTGATTTATCCGGAGGCACGACGCCGTCAGAGAGGTATTGCAGGAGAGGAAATCTCCAATCCTGAGGTTGTTTCATTTGTACTTCAAAAATTTCTTCTTCTTTACCCATACCAAGTTGAATGGAGGGGCTCTCCAACACATAGATCCATGGATACGACTCTGTATATGCTATGGTTGCCAATGAATCTGCTAACTCATTTTCTGTCCGGGGTATGTGTTCATAAATAATGTTTTTAAATTTGAGTGCTTCATTTTTAAGGAGAAGTAAATAATTCACTAATTGTTCTTTTTTAGCCTCAGATTGACCCTGAGCATGGTGGATAAGAAGCTGGGAGTCACTCATTAGTTTTACCCTCTTAGCCCCACATACATAGGCTAACTTTAAACCAGCTATAACTGCTTCGTACTCAGACTCGTTATTGGAAGCCCTGAAAGCAAAACATATAGCCTGGTACATTCTGTCACCATATGGAGAAGTCAAACACACCCTGCTCCACACCCCATAGTGATGGATCCACCATCCGTTCGGACGACCCAGACCTTTTTGTATTTCAACTCAGTAGCCTGCTCCGAATCTTTGTCGGAGTGAAATTCAACCAAAAAATCAGCCACAACTTGGGCTTTGACTGTTGTTTCGGGGAGCAAAATCTATATCGAAATCCCCAATTCTACCGACCACTTGGTCATCCTGCTCGAAATGTCTGCCTTTTGGAGAAAATTCTTCAAAGGAAAAGATGGCCGAACGGTAATAGGATGAGCCTGGAAATAAGGCCTCATCTTTCTAGAAGCTATCACCAGGGCCAATGCTAATTTCTCAAGTTTTAAGTAACATTTTTCTGTATCTATCAAGCTTTTGCTGATGTAGTACGCTGGATGGGGGTAATTATCTACTTCCCTTACTAACACAGCAGTGATGGCACAACTTGAAACTGCCAAATATACGAAGAGTGTCTCCCCATCAACTGGTTTAAACAAGGTTTTGGGAGAAGCCATGTGCTTCTTAATCTCATTGAAAGCCTCATCACACTGTGAGGTCCAATCGAATCCCTTCGCACCCTTCAAGGTTTGAAAAATGGGGCACACTTGTCCGAAGACCTTGAGATAAATCTGTTTAAAGCAGCTAACCTCCCCGTTAGCCGTTGTACTTCTTTAATATTTTAAAGAGGCTCCATTTGGAATAGAGCATTAAGCTGGTCCGGATCGGGCTGTATCCCATGCTCACTTATAATATAGCCCAGAAACTTCTCGGATTGTACTCCGAACACACATTTTTCTGGATTTAACTTTAAATTCACTTTCATTAGATTGGTAAAAGTTTCTTGCAGGTCAGCCAAGTGCAATTGCTCATACACACTCTTCACCATCATGTCATCGATGTATACTTCCATATTCCTTCCAATCTGATCAGCAAAGGTTTTGTTTACCAATCTCTGATAAGTAGCCCCAGCATTTTTCAACCCAAATGGCATTACCTTATATCAATGAAGACCCCTGTCAGTGAAAAATGTGGTATGCTCTTGATCCTTCAGATCTACTTGGATCTGATTGTATCCGGAAAAAACATCTATAAAGGATAGTAGTTTGTTCCCAAAGGTGGAGTCTACTAGTTGGTTAATTCGGGGAACTTGATACAAATCTTTTGGGCAAGCTCTATTGAGATCTGTGAAGTCAATACACATGCGCCACTTGCCATTTTTCTTTTTTACTAGGACCGGGTTGGCAGTCCACAAAGGATATTGAGACCCCTTGATATGCCCCATCTTTGTGAGCCTGTCAACCTCTTGTACGATAACATCAGCCTTTTCTTTGGAAAAAGCCCTTCTCTTTTGAACCACTGGTGCTCTGTCTTTCCGGACGGATAAGTGATGTGATATTATATCTGCTGGAACCCCAGTAACATCAGCATTGCACCAAGCAAAAACGTGCTGATGACTTTTCAAAAACTTTAGCATCTCACTTTTCAGACCAGGTGGCATTTTAGACCCTATCTTGACGTTTTTTTCCTTCTTCTAAACAATGTGTCTCTACCTCTTTGACCGGTATTAACACTCCAGGGGTCTCTCTGGGGTCATCAATTTCACCCTCACCCCTAGAAATCCCCTCAAATTGCTATTGCTCGTTGATACGAACTGCCCCCAACGTCCGGGGAGCTAGGGCTGTAGCATAACATTCTCTTGTAACCTTTTAACTACTCCGGACAACTCCCACATGTCCCTGAACAACATATTTCAAACATTGGTGGACTGTTGAAGCCACTGCATGCATCCTAGAGAGCCACGACCTCCCTAAAATAGCATTATAGCAAGTGGTACAATCCACCACAATAAAAAGTATCGTGACCATCTTCTTGAAAGGGCCCTTGGCCAACAAAACTTCTTCTTCAAACTCTCCGATCACATCTGCCGAGCTGCCAGTAAAGCCCACAATTGATATGTCCGAACTCTGAAGTACAGCTAGATTTTTCATTCTCTTGTATGTGGTTAAGAAAAGGATATTGGCTGAGCTTCCAGTATCCACCAGAATTCGTCTTATGTCATTGCCCCCAATAGATGCTCCTATGACAACAGCATCTTCATGAGGGCCAGCTATATCTCTTAAATCATCTTCATCAAAAACAATGAAGGGGAATGGAATTTGTGATTGATAGGAAGTCATGCCTCCTTCTAATTGGGTGGCCAAAGTATGAACGTGCCTCTTCCTTGAAGAAGCAGTAGGAGCTGTCATAGTATCTCCTCCGAAAATCGTTAGTGACTCAAAAAACTTGATGAGCCCGGAGACCGTTCTAGAACATTCCTCAATTGCACCCACTCGGTTTCGAGTTGGATCAGGATCCAAGTATTCAGATTCCACATCAAACCTCTCGATTATAACCATGGCTCCCTCCGGAGCAGCATTTCTTGGACCAACCCGATGAGTATTGTCAGGCCTGTTACCTCCTCTTCTTTTGACATAAGCCCCCAGCTTTCCCCTTTCGATCAGGTTCTGAACTTCTTGCTTTAAAGCTATACAATCATCAGTGGTAGGGCCAGTATCATTGTGATACTGGCAGAAAGAGTTATTACGGTGTTCTCTAGGGGATTGTAGCGTGGCCGATCTTCTATAGTGCACCTCTTCCTTTGTTTTATCATAAATGGTGGCCACACTTTCTTTCAATTCTGCGAACCACTCCGGTTGAACCCAAGGTCCTCTTTTATTTCTGGATTGCTGACTCTGAGCAGGTGCAGCTGACTGAGATTAAGTTGTAGCCCTGCCATGCCCCTGTCCGGTCTCCTTCGCCTTGTTTCCAGATTGATTCTGATTGGGGTTTGGTGCCACCGGGGCAGACCTCACCTGCCTGTGTACCCTTGTTTTCTTTGTTTCATCAACGTTAATCTGTTTTCCAACCTGATTCAGTAACCATCCCCAAGTCATTGCCTTTTTTCTGGTCACCGAATCAACCAAATTGCCAGGGTTCAAGCCCTGCCTTAGAGATGCTATCGCAACCTGCTCGAAGCAGTCAGCCAACCCATTCTTGGTGTTCCCAAAACGACTTATATATTCTTTTAAAGATTCGTTCGGTTCCTGAGCACAATGGATTATTGTGTCTCCATTGCCCTTTAGCTCTTTACTCCCAACGAACTGCCTTCAAAAAACCACCCAAAAAGTATCAAAATTCTTGATACAGCCTTATGGTAGGTTGTTATACCATTTCAGAGCACTCCCCGTAAATGATTGGGAGAATGCTCTGCAAAGTAGCTTATCATCGTCATCAAAGTTCATCATAAAGTTCTTAAATTGCTCTAAATGGTTGTCAGGATCAGTACTGCCATCGTACTTTTCCATTTTGGTGCTATCAAACCTCTTAGGGAGGTTTCCGGACAGAATTTTAGAAGACAATGGAGATTGCCTCCAATTTCGACCACGACTGAACACAGTATCTTCATTGGGAGTTGCAAAGATACCTGGTTCATAGTGGAAAGCGAAAAGATCCATCAGCATCCGGTCTACATGCCTCTGGCTGTGAGATGACCCTTTGCCAATATTCTTCTTTATCTTTCTACGTCTATCACTTTTCCTTGAATATTTTTTGATCTGTTTTTGCTTCTTTTTAGTTCGACCCTCATCGATGCTAGAGGATAAGGATTCTTCAACTCCCTCATCATCCGAAGAGTTATCAGAAGACTCTGAGTCTGAGTCAGAACTCTCCACTGGCTTAGACCGGTGAGACTTTTTGGAGCTGGCATGAGTCTTTTTGGTACTCACATGAGTCTTTGAAGGCTCATGCTCTCTGAGGTTATCGGTGTGATGAGTAACTGATGCTTTTGACTTTTCTTTCATGCCCATCTCAGCCTTTTCTGCCCTCAGAGCTTCTATTTCACCCTTTAACCTATCGCGCTCTTCGATAGTATACTCATCATCTTCACCCACCACTTCGAGCAAAGCTGGTGGTACTTCCGGGACGTCCGGATTCATTCAGACTGACTTTTCTTGCTGGTTTCGAATGCTTGATTCAGGCACCTTCTTCTCCCACTGTGGTCGCCAATTTGGTGAGGTTAATTTATGTTTGAGGGTAATTGGGTAATTTTCTCAGAGTTTTGTGGAAGTTTATAGGTATTTAGTATTTTGAGTAGAGAGTAGAGGGAGAATTAAGCTGCCTAGTTGCAGTTAATTTTCATTACCCATAGTTAATGCAGGTGGTTGGGTATTTATACTCTTACATTTGGGCTTTATGGGTTTTCGGGTCATGTTTAATGGACCCGGGTCATGTTTAAAGACCCATGAGCTCTAAGTAGGAGAGCAAGTAACTTAGTCAAGAAGTGTTTAGGTTTTTTAGTACTTTTGTCATAGTTCGAACAGTCCAATTGGCTAAGTGTTCGAAGTGGTCTGTCCGGTCCGGAGGGCTAGGTCCGATCTATCCCTGTCCGGTAAGTAAGCAGAATTTGCACTCATCAGTTTTAGCTTAAACAAAAGTTTTAAGGCTAAAGTAGCCAATGCTTTAACTGAAGCAATCAATGCTTTAACAATGCTTAGGCTTATACAGTTTATTTTTTTATAATTCCTAAGAATGCACAATCGAAACACTCAATAAATTATGCTTTTCTTAACCAAGTACTAATCATATTTATACAATTCTCAACCTTGGTTTTGACTTCTCAAAAGAAAATACAGTTGTGGCTTTACCTGCCCCTGCAAGGGCCTTAGATGCTTCAAATATTAACCAAGTTTAAGCAATGTTTGAACTTGCTCGTCGTCACCAGTTTAGTAAACACATATGTTGAGTTGTCATCCATATGAACCTTTTCTAGCACAATATATCCAGTTTAAAAAATACTTCTTATAGAATAAAGTTTAACATCAATTAGCTTAGTCTATTGATGAAACACCTGATTATTTGGAAACTGTATTTCTCTTTGATTATCACAGTACACCGCTAGAATTTCTTACTACATCTCAAGCTCCCTCAATATTCCTTTCAAACACATAGCTTCCTTTATTTCTTCAATATCAATAATATATTTAGCCTAAGTGGAAGAAAAGGTCGTTACAAGTTGAAGATTAGCTTTCTAACTCATAGTGTTGCCGAAGAGCACAAATACATAACTAATCAAAGATTTTCTAGTGTCTAGAAAAACAGTATAGTCAAAATCAACAAAACCCTCACATCTTCCAATCCCAGACCAACCTTTCTATATATTAATCCCATACTAATATATCTCTTGATGTACCTCATAACCCACTTAACATCTTGCCAATGTTCATAGCAGGTATTCGATATAAATCTACTCACCAAGCTCAAAGCATAAGCCAAATCACGCCTACTATAGATCATGACATACATTATACGTCCCAAAATATTGGAATAAGGAACATCTTCCATTTTATGCATCTTCAAGCCTTAAAAGTCAACCTATAAATATGTCAATTTAAAGTTTTCAACAATGGGACAGGTAACTGGTACCGCCTTTCACATACCAAACATGTCAAGCACCAACTTGAGATAACCTTTAAGTGATGGGAACAAGGTTACCATATGTATATCCGTAGTTATCTCCATTTCAAAAATCTTATTTGGTGAACTTTGGTGAGGATAAAAACAGCCTAGGGGTAGGCTAGTAATTTTAAGTAGAGTTTCAAGATGGTGTGAGGGTGTTTCAAGGTGGTGTGAGGGTGTTCCAAGGTGGTGTGAGGGTGTTTCAAGGTGGTGTGAGGGTGTTTCAAGGTGGAGAGAGAATTAAGCAGCTTGGCAGCAGTTAATTTTCATTACCAGAAGTTAATGCTGGTGGTTGAGTATTTATAGCATGTTATTTGGGCCCTTATGGGCTTTCGGGTCAAGTTTAATGGACCCGGGTCATGTTTAAAGACCCATGAGTTCTAAGCAGGAGGACATGCAGCTTAGTCAAGAAGTGTTTAAGTTTTTTAGTACTTTAGTCATAGTTCGAACTGCCTTAGGCTCACATTGGTTCGAAGAGATCTGTCAGGTCCAAAAGTTCTGTCCGATTTTCGGAGAGAATTACACTGATCTGCCCTTCCGGGGAGCACTCCGAATTCGGACTCATCAGGAGCCCCTTTTTTAGATGTTTGAACAAGTGTCCTTGTCAAATAACTGAAAAACAGTCCGATTATAGGAAGTGGTTTTTCAATCCGGAGAGAGTTGTGGACAAATCCGGACAGACCGAACGTTACGAATTCTAAACGGTTCTTGCCATAGTTAATGGGACACGTGTCATTCTCTGATTGGTCACTTTAGCCGTTTTTCACCTTGAACTTCGCACCACTTTCTCGAACAAGTTACCTCTTTTAAATGCCATTAATGACATCAGTGCCGTCTTTTAATCATTGCCCAACTTTTCGGATTCTCCTAGGAATCAACTCCTTTTTTCACTTTTACTATAAATTCTAATTCACTTTTCACTATCTCATTATCTCTTTCAAATTTCACTATGCCATTTTTACTCAGAGCTTTATCTCTCTAGAATCTTCAAAACTTTCTTGGCTGTTTATGTTTACAGCAAGAACAGCACTAATCAAGGGTGGCTGGCTTAACCTCTCTGAATTGGAGAAAGCTCAAAGAGTTGAGAAGGAAAAAAGACTTGCAGCAGGGCTTCCAGCGTCACCTGTTGAGAAACCAGCCCCTTCAATCGAAGAATCTGACAGAGGTTCATCTTCTTCTAAAGGTACAAAACCTAAAAAACTCTTTCAATCAACGCTTTCCCCAATAGTATCTGGCTCTTCAGTTCAAGAGTCGATCCCTGTTGTTGAACCGGGAGTCACTGCCACAAGTGTTAGGAAAAAATCCTCTTTCATTGCTATGGGGTCTGATTCTGACCACTCCCCGGACAAATTAATCATGAAAAGGCCAAGTAGGTTGGTTAAAGGACTTTCCTTTAAAAACACACCCTCGAAATCGGGGGCAAAAAATAGTGAATCAGGGTCTGGGGCAACTATAAGGGCTCCCCGGGAGAGGCCGTCAGGATTGGAGGCCAGCAGCCCACTACCCCCCAAGGAAACTTCTACCTCAGAAACTCAAATTGAGGTGAGAAGTCGAGTAAATACGGACAGCCAACAGTCCGGAGGATCAGCTCTGCCAAGCCTCAATCCTCCCCGGACTATTTCTACTGAAGATCCCCCAACGATCATGGAGGAGAGGATGGAGGACTCCACTGAGGAGGTTAGATTTGAGTCTGAGTCCTCCGGACAGGCTGAAACTGCTATCGTTGTTGCCAAGAAGGGCAAAGAAGACTTGTATCTAAGACGTCCGGACCTGCCGGAGAGCCTTGAAGGGAGAGTGGGACCATGCTTCCATAAGGTGGAGTTCAAGTATCTTTTGGCTTTGTTGAAACCCAAGTACGCGTTCATTCATACTTCAGATCTGGGCAGATTGCGCACAAAGTGGGGAATCCCTGAGAACGTAAAGATAAGGATTCCTATCGATCCGGAGACCCCGATGGATTGCAAAAGGAATGAGATAGTCTTCTTCACGGAGCTATTCAACTGGGGACTCAGGTTCCCACTGGACCCGGAGATAGTGCGCTATTTTCACTTGGTCAAACTCTGCCCATCACAGTTAAGCCCCAATGGTTGGTTCACCTTGATGTCATGTATTATGGCGTCTAGGTTATCTGGAATCCCTCTTCCTATGGAAGAGTTTGCAGCTGTGGCCAACCTGTGCAAACATCATCAGTTCCCCTTCTACCATTTCAACATGGGGAACGATCTTAAGGCTGTTGATGATCTCCTGGAGTCGGAGAGAAAATGGAGGAGCCAATTCTTATTTGTCAGTGGCTCATGGGAGAATGGCAAGAAAATTAAGAGCGGAGAGAATCCAAGCCTCCTCAGGAGTAGGTGGAGGAGTGATCGTAAGCTTCTCATCTTAAGTCTCTGTTCGAATTTCCCTTTTCTTTCAAGTTTATGCTAATTAGTTTCTCTTTTGTTTTATCAGAGCTGCCAAAGGAGTTCGGAGACTACCTGAAGGCCGGACAGGTCACCTGTGGCAAAATCAACACTTGGGCCGCAGAGAACTGGGAGAATCGGTTCCATAAAGCCTTCACTGCTGGGAACTTAGCAAGGTCTCACCTGTGGAA
This sequence comes from Limnanthes douglasii subsp. nivea, assembly GCA_036936605.1. Taxonomy (NCBI): domain Eukaryota; kingdom Viridiplantae; phylum Streptophyta; class Magnoliopsida; order Brassicales; family Limnanthaceae; genus Limnanthes; species Limnanthes douglasii. The sequence goes on along the minus strand of JAUPFV010000004.1, from coordinate 24,084,671 downwards.
CACCACAGGTCGAAGAGACCTAACTTGGGAGGAGCTCTCCACACAAGCTGATGAAGACATCGTGCTGAGAAGATCTCACGAACTGGATGGGACTCTCTTCCTTCCTGCCCGGGCCAAAGCCCCAAGTAAAATGAAGGGCAAGAAGAAGAAAGGCAAGAGGGTAGCAGGGGACGATGAGAAGGAGGCCCCAACAGACACAGAAGGACTGGCACAGGCTCAGATTGATGCAGCCCTTCTATAGGTGGTGGAACAGGAGAGCGAGAAGCAGGAAGTGAACCTCCCTAAGCCTACAAGGGCCTCTAAGAGGACTCGCAAGCAAACAAGTGAGAGTGCTGACAGGGAGGCCAAGAAGAAGAAGTCTTCCCAAGGGGATGTAATTGCTCCCCGGGACCCGGAGCCCTCTTTCCCTACTGACCCTACACTGGACGAAGAGATCCCAAGGGACTTTCAAGAAGAGATTCCAAAGGAATTTCATACAGATGAAGTCGAGGGGGGAGAGCTTAACCTGGATAAAATAGACATCACCGGTCTGGGTGGACTTGGTGAATATTTTCTTGGCCTGCCCAGAGACGAGTTCGCAGGGCCCTACGTCCCTCCGAGCAGCTCCAACACGGTCAATTTCAACGGTAAGAATTTCATGGTTTCTAGCGAGAAGGACATCATAGCCCACTCTTTACTTAGCAATGTACAGCCAGTGCTTACTTTGGAAAGGCAAGTCCGAAGTCAGGCAGACACCATCAAAGAGCTCAAGTCTGAGAAGGAGAAGCTGTCCGATGACCTCCAGACTGCTGCCACTAAGATTGATTTGCTTAAAGAGGCAAATGAGAAGCTAAAGAAGAATCAAGATGAAGGCAAGACAAAAGTTGATCTTTGGAAGAGATCATAAAAGACCTCCGGGCTAAGGCGTCCGGACTGGAGACGGACCTGACAGCCTCAAGAGGAGAAACTGCATCAAAGGAGAAGCTTGTCACCAACCTGACCACTGACAAACTTGCTTTAGAGAATGCAGTGACTCAGGCTGTTGAAGAGAAAGCTGCTTTGGTGAAGGATCAAGAGGCCATGATCAAGGCCAAGATTAATTCTTATGCCAGGGAGATGATACGGAGTGAAGAATTAATGATTGAAAAAGTGAAGTCTGATATGGTCCTCCTGTTTCACGAGAAATTCCCGAAGAGGAGACTAGGGGACTTATGGCGCTATGTGGATGACGATGATCTCCCATACTGGACCATGGTTGATGAGGGGTACTCCGGTGAGTCCTCGTCTGGTGGTGAAGAGGAAACCGGAGAGAGCCCAGGTGAGGAAGAGATTGATCCCAAGGGTAAGAAGATAGTCGAGGAGAAGAGCGACATCAAGGGCAAGAAAACAGATGAGGGTGAGCCATCTTCAAAGGCTCAACCTTAATTTATAATTTTTTTTGTTTATCTTCTGCTTGAACTAAAGTCCTTGGAAGGCCAAGGCACTTTTTTTTGTGATGGTGTCCGTATTATTCGGACAGACTTTTGTACTGTGCCCAAACTTACTCAAAAAGTCCTTGGAAGGCCAAGGCAGTTTTAAATTGTTGAATGACTATCTTATTTTGCTCAACCATCCTCTTCTTTCATTGTTTGTTTAAATAGCTGGAGTTTAAATAATTTTATTGTATTGTGAGAGTATTAAGACTTCCCGGCTAGAATTCAAGTAGCCCTTAGATCTTTTAACCCGAGTAGTATGATAAGAGACAAAATGTTTAAAAATACTTAGAGAAGGCACCAAATTTCATTGAAAACTCTCCGTGCCACCGAAGAGGGGAAGGTATGCCCCCAAATATTTACATGGATGTTTAAACAAGTAAATATTTACATAAGTTTTATTCCAAGTACATTCGAAGGTGTTCAATATTCCAAGGGTGAGTTAAAACCCTGCCATCTTTGTCTTCCAACCAGTATGTCCCAGGCTTGATTCTTTCAACCACAGTATACGGACCCTCCCAAGTTGGGGCCAGCTTTCCGAAGAGCTTTTCCTTTGTGTGCAAGAAAACTTTCCTTAATACTTTATCTCCTGGTTGAAAATCTCTTCTTTTAACTTTAGAAGCAAACCTGCTTCTCATCAAGCCCTGATAGTGTGCCATTCTAAGATGAGCTTTAACGCGTCTTTCTTCAATCAAATCAAGCTGATTTCTAACTGCCATCTCATTAGCCTGCCCGGAGAAGTTATGAACACGAAAGGAAGGGAGTGTCTTCTCTATGGGGGCTACTGCATCCATCCCATAGACCAAGGCAAAATGGGATTCTTGTGTTGGAGCCCCAGGTGTTGTCCGGTAAGCCCACAAGACTTCTTGTAGATAACTAGGCCACTTCCCAGCAGCCCCTTCCAAGTTTTTCTTTAAGCCGGAGAGAATTGTTCTATTAGCCACTTCAACTTGCCCATTGGCTTGTGGGTGAAAAGGTGAAGAAAAACAGTGCTGAATACCTCTTGAGGCACAAAAACTTTCCATTTCTCTGTTGTCAAACTGTGGCCCATTGTCTGTTGTTATTTTCTGGGGGACACCAAATCTGCAACATATGTTGGATAGAATGAATTTTATAACATCTTTTGAGGTTGTCCCTGCCAAAGGGGCTGCTTCTATCCACTTTGAAAAGTAGTCAATGACTACAATTATGGTTTTACGCCCTCCGGACGCCACAGGGAGAGGCCCAACTAAGTCCAATCCCCATCGAGCAAAAGGGATGGGATCAGAAATTGATTCCAAAGGAATGGCTGGTACATGAATTTCATTGCTGTACCTCTGGCATGGGTCACACCTTCTCACCAGCTCCTTAGCATCTTTCATAATCGATGGCCAATAGTATCCGGAGAGTAGTACTCTTCTTGTCAAAGCTCTAAATCCACAATGGGCTGATCCCTCACCATCATGCAATTCGGAGAGTACCATTTGTGACTCATGATCCCCTAAACAACGCAGGAGAGGTTTGCTGTAGGATTTTTTGTACAAGACTTCTCTAATCATAATAAAACCACGAGCCCTGTGTTTCAATGTTCTGGCTTGTGATTTATCCAAGGGCACGATGCCATCGGACAGATACTGTATAAGAGGAGACCTCCAATCTTGAGGCCGATTCACTTGTATTTCAAAGACTTCCTCTTTTATACCTTCATCGAGTTGAATAGAAGGGCTTTCGAGCACATGGATCCATGGGTAGGACTCTGTATATGCTATCGTTGCCAGTGAGTCTGCTAGCTCATTCTCTGCCCGAGGGATGTGCTCATAGACAACAGCTTTAAATTTCAACGCCTCATTTTTCAGGAGGAGTAAATACTTGACCAATTGTTCCTTTCTAGCTTCTGATAGGCCCAATGCATGGTGGACTAGCAACTGGGAATCACTTAGTAGCTTGACCCTTTTAGCTCCACAAATGTAGGCCAATTTCAACCCAGCTATAGCTGCTTCGTATTCGGACTCATTATTGGATGCCCTAAAAGCAAAACAAATAGCTTGGAACATGTTATCCCCATATGGGGAAGTGAGACATATTCATGCCCCAGATCCCATGGTACTGGATCCTCCGTCTGTTCGGACAATCCACACTTTCTTGTCTTTTGAATCAGTAGGTTGTTTGGAATCCCTGTCAGAATGGAATTCAACCAGAAAGTCAGCCACAGCTTGGGCTTTTACCGCTGTTCGGGGAGCAAAGTCTATGTCGAAGTCCCCAAACTCTGCTGACCACTTTGTCATTCTGCTCGAAATGTCTGCTTTTTGAAGGACATTTTTTAAAGGGAAAGATGTCCGGACAACGATAGGATGAGCCTGGAAGTATGGCCTCATTTTTCTTGCAGCTATCACCAAGGCCAATGCCAGTTTTTCGAGTTTCAAGTAACGCCTTTCAGCATCAATCAAGCTTTTGCTGATGTAGTACACTGGGTGAGGATGCCCATCAACCTCCCTCACTAGCACAGCACTGACGGCACAACTTGAAAAAGCCAGATATACAAAGAGAGTCTCCCCATCAACCGGTTTGAACAAAGTCTTGGGAGAGAAAAGATGTTTCTTGATTTCATTAAATGCTTCATTACACTGTGGTGTCCACTCAAACCTATTTGCACCCTTCAAAGTTTGAAAAAATGGAGCACATCTGTCCGAAGACCTGGAGATGAATCTGTTCAAGGCAGCCAATCTCCCCGTTAATCGCTGTACTTCTTTAATGTTTCGAGGAGGCTCCATTTGGAACAAAGCATTGAGTTGGTCCGGGTCGGGCTGTATCCCATGCTCACTTATGATATATCCCAAGAATTTTCCGGACTGTACTCCGAACACACACTTTTCAGGGTTTAGTTTTAAATTCACTTTGGCCAAGTTGGCAAAAGTCTCTTGGAGGTCGGACAAGTGCAGCTGCTCATCCATGCTTTTCACCATCATATCATCTATGTAAACCTCCATATTTCTTCCAATTTGATCAGCAAATGCCTTGTTGACTAACCTTTGATAAGTAGCCCCAGCATTTTCAAGCCAAAGGGCATCACCTTGTAGCAGTGTAAACCTCTATCAGTGACAAATGTGGTATGCTCTTGATCTTTTGGATCCACTTGGATCTGATTGTACCCGGAGAAGGAGTCCATGAAGGAGAGTAGCTTGTTCCCAGAAGTTGAATCTACTAACTGATCTATCCGAGGAACCGGATACAAATCTTTTGGACAAGCTCGATTGAGGTCTGTGAAGTCAATGCACATACGCCATTTTCCATTCTTCTTTTTTACCAAGACAGGATTGGCAGTCCACAAAGGGTACTGAGATTCTTTAATGTGCCCCATCTTTGTGAGTCTGTCAACCTCTTGTACAATGACATCAGCCTTTTCTTTTGAGAAGGCTCTCCTTTTTTGTACCACCGGTGCCACATCTCTCCGGACAGACAGGTGATGGGAAATCACCTCTGATGGAACTCCAGTAACATCAGCATTGCACCAAGCAAAAACGTGTTGATGGTCTTTCAAGAACTTCAACATTTTTTCTTTCAACATCTGTGGCATTTTGGACCCTATCTTGACGTTTTTTCCTTCTTCCAAGCAGTGTGTTTCAACCTCCTCTATTGGAATCAGCACTCCAGGGGTCTCTCTGGGGTCATCAATTTCACCCTCACCCCCAGAAAGGCCCTCAAACTGCTATTGATCGTTTACACGGACTGCCCCCAGCGTTCGTGGAGCCAAGGCAGTAGCATAACATTCTCTTGCAATCTTTTGACTGCTTCAGACAACCCCAACCTGCCCCTGAACAGCATACTTTAAACACTGATGGACTGTCGAAGCCACTACATGCATCCTAGAGAGCCAAGATCTCCCTAGAATAGCATTATAGCAGGTGGGACAATCCACCACAATGAAGAGTATTCTAACCATTTTCTTGAAAGGGCCCCTGCCCAATAACACTTCTTCTTCAAACTCCCCGATCACATCGGCCGAGCTGCCCGTAAAACCCACAATCGACCTGTCCGACTTTTGAATCACAGCTGGATTTTCCATTTTCTTGTAAGTGTTTAGAAAAAGGATATTGGCAGAGCTTCCAATATCCACCAAAATTCGCCTTATCTCATTGCCCCCTATAGATGCTCCTATGACAACAGCATCCTCATGAGGGCCAGCAATATCTCTCAAATCATCCTCATCGAAGACTATGAATGGGAACGAGTTTGGAGATTGATAGGATGTCATGCCTCCTTCTAGTTGGGAGGCCAAATTATGAACATGTCTTTTTCTTGAAGAAGTAGTAGGAGCCGTCATAGTGTCCCTTCCGAAAATTGTCAGCCAATTTGGTGAGGATAAAAACAGCCTAGGGGTAGGCTAGTAATTTTAAGTAGAGTTTCAAGATGGTGTGAGGGTGTTTCAAGGTGGTGTGAGGGTGTTCCAAGGTGGTGTGAGGGTGTTTCAAGGTGGTGTGAGGGTGTTTCAAGGTGGAGAGAGAATTAAGCAGCTTGGCAGCAGTTAATTTTCATTACCAGAAGTTAATGCTGGTGGTTGAGTATTTATAGCATGTTATTTGGGCCCTTATGGGCTTTCGGGTCAAGTTTAATGGACCCGGGTCATGTTTAAAGACCCATGAGTTCTAAGCAGGAGGACAGGCAGCTTAGTCAAGAAGTGTTTAAGTTTTTTAGTACTTTAGTCATAGTTCGAACTGCCTTAGGTTCACATTGGTTCGAAGAGATCTGTCCGGTCCAAAAGTTCTGTCCGATTTTCGGAGAGAATTACACTGATCTGCCCTTCCGGGGAGCACTCCGAATTCGGACTCATCAGGTGCCATTTGGTGAGGATAAAAACAGCATAGGGGTAGGCTAGTAATTTTAAGTAGAGTTTCAAGATGGTGTGAGGGTGTTCCAAGGTGGTGTGAGGGTGTTTCAAGGTGGTGTGAGGGTGTTTCAAGGTGGAGAGAGAATTAAGCAGCTTGGCAGCAGTTAATTTTCATTACCAGAAGTTAATGCTGGTGGTTGAGTATTTATAGCATGTTATTTGGGCCCTTATGGGCTTTCGGGTCAAGTTTAATAGACCCGGGTCATGTTTAAAGACCCATGAGTTCTAAGCAGGAGGACATGCAGCTTAGTCAAGAAGTGTTTAAGTTTTTTAGTACTTTAGTCATAGTTCGAACTGCCTTAGGCTCACATTGGTTCGAAGAGATCTGTCCGGTCCAAAAGTTCTGTCCGATTTTCGGAGAGAATTACACTGATCTGCCCTTCCGGGGAGCACTCCGAATTTGGACTCATCAAACTTAGATCCTTCATCTTGAACTCGCTCCTCAACATTACTTTTAATGACTTAATTTTTTATGTTTTTTTGCTATTAATTAATATATCATCTATATAATGTAGTAGATATATATTGACATAACCAGTATTCTTCACATAAACACAACTGTCATAATTACTTATTTTATAACCCATATTGACCATGAAATCATCAAAACACTTATACTAACGCCTAAGAGATTGCTTAAGACGTACAATTCATTGTTTAAGAGACAAACATGGTAACTTCGTTCCTTGTTTTATAAATTCTTTAAGCTGCTTAATATATTTCTTCATTTCTCTTGAAAAAACCACTTGCAATTAGACAATCTATGACCTTCAAGTTTGTCTACCAGATCCCATGTGTTATTATTCTAAACTGAAGTAATTTCCTCATTCATCACAACAAGCCACTTGGTTTTATATTTAGTTTCTATTTCCTGTCTGAAGAACTCAGGTTCAACATACCATACATTTGAAGATCTCAAATGATTCTTCTGGTCATGTCGCTTTCTATCTGGTAGGATTGTTGAGTTTGACTACCTTTGATATCCATACATCCATCTTTTATAGTGTATCTGATGGGTCTGATACCCTTAAGCCACTAGAAGGTTCTAATCTAGGTGATTTCACCTCCTTCTCAAGTGTATCTCTTCCATTAGGTTAGGCTTTGAGTATTTTACCATCCAAACCATGATAATAATTTTTTTGAATTCCAAATCCCTATTGACTAAACATTTTATATAACAAGCTTCGAGACACCATAATGTGTAACCATCGATGACTTTCGGATACCTAATGACTAAGAAATTTAAAGCTCTTGGTTACAACTTATATGTTTAATGTGTGTATAAACAACGCAACCAAACACTATCATAATAAAATATCTGAAAGCTGAGAGCTTTAAGCCAGTCGCAGTAACAGACAATCATTATCGATTCAGTCCAAAACATTGGGAGCTTAATGGTAACCAGTATGCACCTCACCCTCTCTAAACATTATTATGTTTATTTTTTCATTAAGATAATTTTGTTGTGGAGTGTCCCGTATAGTCCTATCCCAAGTGGTCCATGTTGTTTTGCGGTAATCAACAAATTTATTTACAAATAATTCAAGATCATTATCCGTCCTAAAATTCATTACTTCTATGCCAACCTATTTTCTAGCCATGATTTTCCATTCATTGAACCTATCAAAAGGTTCTCCCTTCGACTTTAACAAATAGATCAACAACTTCATTGAGTGATCATCAATGATTGGCAAAAAGTATTTATTACCTCCATGATACTAAACCCTTGCGGGACCCCAAATATCTGCATGTATATAGTCAATGGGTCTGATTCTTGTGTGCTTGGATCGTGCAAACTTGACTGTGCTACTTTTTCTATACATACATGGTTGACACAATTCCAAGATAGTCAATTTTTCCTTTTGAAACATATATTGCTTATACAACTCCAAAAATCCCTTACCACTCCAATGCCTCAGTTTTCAATGCCATAAGGTTGTATCATTTACCGGTCCTTCAGACGAGCTAGCCATTGTACCTATAACATTATCAAAAATCAAATAATAGAGGCCATCAGACAGTTTTCCTTTCATCAAGATCATGCAACCTCTTACAATTTTCGTGTACAATTCTCAAATTTTGATAAAATAACCTAAGTTACCCCAAAATGCAAAGGAAAATTACATGTTTTATCATAAATGTACCTTACATGAGTCAGACTCCGATCATAGCCATTAAACATCCGAATCTTCACAAATCTGATTCCAACTATCTTGCAAGCTTTGTTATTGCCAAGTAATACAATGAATTCATTATTCTTTACAAACAAGTTTAGATAGTCCCTCTGTGGAATCATATGCAAATACCACCCGAAATTGATAATCCACTCCATCTGGACTTCATCTAAAGATTGCATTAGAACCTCTGTAGATTCATATCCATCAGAACAATAGAAATATCCCCGTGATCAGATCTACAATCATCTTGCCTTCTCAGTCGTTCGTGACACTTTTTTTTAAATAACCCAGGTTCTTGCAATGATGACATCTAATCTTGGACTTATCAAAACTATTTGATGAATATTATATAGATTTGAATTTGACCTTATTGGTATCCTTTCTCTATGATCTTATTCTAATGTTTAAGGCTTTATGACTATTATCAGAACTCTTAGCCTTTCGACAATGCACGAGTTATAACTGTTTGGATCTAATTGTAGGTTTCAACTCTTCCATTAACAATGTTTTGTTATAAAATATACCATCCTTCAGTTTTCCATTTGCAGAAGGCAATGAGTTCAACAAAATTATTGCCTAATTTTTATCAATGATTTTTTTACCTATGTTCGCCGAAGCTATCACTATTTTGGAGAAGTCATAAAGATTCTCATCAAAATACTTGTCCTTCTGTAACTTAAAACCCTTTCAATAGATTGGATTTGTCAGGATTTTTTTCATGTTTATTTTTTCTAGTTTTTTCCATACTAAAGCTACTGAATTTTCTTCAAAAACTCGTCTTAACAAATTATCACTCAGATGGTGATCATGTTGTAAGAAATTTCGATCATTTCATGCTTCTTAAACTCAAAAAATATTTCAAGAAGCTTAGTCTTCTTTGCAAGGTATAGAAAATCTTTTGTTAACCCCTAAACTACTCGTATTTGTTGTCACCGAATTTCAAAATCCCATTTCCTTTTAAATCTCTCAATCTCGAACTTTGTTACTCCCACTTTAGATATGTGAATTACTTTGTAAACAGGCTTTGATACTAAATATGATACTTTATAAAAACTTTATTTGATCTAATCAGGCCTCAAATATTCCGTTTGAAGAACTACGTGACGAAATACATAGCAATTCTATGGAAAATTATCAAAGTAATAACATAACAAGAGAAAGTTTGAACACAAAGATTAATAGTGATTCGAGAACTTTCCTCCCAATCGATGCAACGAATACCTTTCTCTAAGTTTCTTGTTATATGAACTTGCTTAAATGACTAAGGGATTTCTCAGTGAAAAATTCAAAACCTTGGATGATATCACTCTGATATAAGCAGTTGATTGGGCTTAAACCGATGCTTTGAAAATGATTAAGATTATACAGCTGATGCTTCGAACCATACATAATCAAAGCACTCAATCAGTTATGCTTTTCTAAACCAAGCTAAAACCATACTTCCACATATTTTATGCCTAAGTACATTCCCGATCCCTTTATAAGCTAAGGATCGATCAAGGTACATACATAAGTTGTTATCTAATAATATTTTATAATACTACAGATAATGCAGATTTTATGCCAAGGTCAACATATGCTTGGGTTTAGTCATGATACAAATCTAGCATGTCTCAATATCTATTCTAATCTTTGAAAAATAATACGAGAGAATAGTATAAGTAAAATGAGTGTTGCATGAGTATGTGACTTATGTATCTAGTTGAGTCAATAGGCCTCAGAATATAGTCGAGCCCCATGAAGTTGATCTTTCTTGTTGACTTTTTCTAAATTGAATGATTAGTCTATAGAGCCTTTAACTTTAGTGGTTTATACGTGACATGCTACTCTCACCCACTAATGGACCCAATTTACTTGAGTTGAAGTATCCTCACTCCAGAAAGCTTAATTCTTATTAACCGTGTTCATGTGTGGTTAAACACCTTTCACAAAAAAACCTCACTTAGGTTGTTGAGTTTCTAGTACGTTTCTCTGAATCTAAAAGACTTTACTCTATATTTTTAAATTCTTCCAAAGAGGATAGCCCCTTGGTACTTCAATAAAAACACATCATGAGTACTATAAGCATGAACATAAATCAACAATTAGGAAAATTGGTCATACAAACGTATTAAGAGATAACCAAGCCGGTAGAAGATGTTATGAGCAAAATGTTTCCCTATAGTTGCCTGGAATTGTGCAAAAATATTTGAAGAGAAGTGAGACCCTGTGAATCTACAAACATGCACAAATAAAATATAAAGAGAGTCAAAACTCTTAGGGTGCCCGAGCTTGTAACCAAGATTGTGATGAACTCATGGCCATGTACCTGACGAAGCCCATGCATAATATTGTGAAGGACTCACGATCCTTATTTTCCCAAACCATACATTATTGACATGAACGTTTTGACCTCACTATGCCCAAACTTATAGGAAATATCAGGAGAGAATTACGACTCTCAATATGGTAATAGGCGTATTTCCAAGAGAGTCGTAAATGCTTTTATCGCATAATGAATCATCTAAGTAAAGGTTTATACTTATAAAGTTATCAACGATAAACCATAGAGTGTGTGACACGTGACATCCAGGTATAAAAATATTATTGGGTTGCACGACCAATGACATTATACGGATGTTTTTGGTAATTGCGCTTGTTCACATATCGCCAAGATGCGAAGTACATCATCTATAAAAAGCAAGAGAAATATCCAGTACAATTATACTTCTGTTGTTTTTATGGATTTAGATTTAGACCAATATTCTTGTAAGAAGAAATATGCCAGTTTCCCCTAATGTTCTACCGAAAAATATCACGTCGATGGGCCATATTTAAAGAACTAACATATTCAGGAGGGAATCCCACTTGAAGACGCGAGCCTGGGCATCACAGTTGGAGAAGCGATAACGTCCGAGTGAACGTCCAAGTCCTTTGTACGTATTGACATTTATATATGTGGATGATGTTCCTGTAGGCAATGTCGAAACCAAAAGTTTGCATTTTCAAATTTGGTACGGAAACAGGTATTGTTCCGCTGTCCAAATTCGAAAACTTTGAGTCATTTCAACAGTACGTTGAGCAAACATGGCAAGGGCTTGCTAGAGGCAACTACAGCATTACGTACTCTTGCGGTGCTCAGAATAATTGTATTTTTAACAAGGAGACCGATTTCATTGGGTTGGAATGTTACCTCGATGTTGAGCGTCTGAAGACTGTTAGTTTTCTTATCGAAGAACATGTTGCTGATAAAGGCTCCGCCGTTAAACGTAAACAACCCCCTCAACTGTTCGAAGAATACTCTCACATGCAACGGACTAGCGGTGAAAGCAGTACCTGTTTGGCCATTACAACCCCCAATAAAAGACATCTAGCTACAGCGGGATGGGCAGAAGCTATCATCGGGGTTGGACAGTCATTTCCAGACGGTGCTCAAGGTCTGAGGTTATCCTTATCCCGTTATGCATTAGAGAACGGTTTTGCGTTTAGGTACATGCACAATACCTTTAACAAGATCACCGTTTATTGTGGAAACAAAGATTCGGATGGCTGCAAATGGAGGCTTTACGCTTCTGTTGATTCTAAGACCGGTATGATGACAATTAAAAGATTTTTCAGTACCCACACATGCAGTCCCATATTCACAAAGAAGAAAAGCAGGCATCTGTCGTCCGATTTGATTGCTGATGAAATTCACGATTCTCTACAGAACAGCCATTCCGTAACAGCTAAGACTATACAGTCCACCATCAAGCAAGACTACGGTTTAGACATTTCATATCGTCTATCTTGGAATGCGTTGGAGAAGGCCCGCGCGTTGTATTTGGAGATAGCAATACCTCTTTTGGATTGCTAAAACCATACTTCAAGAGGCTAAAGAGTCGTGACATCACTACGGACTGTCATCTGGATTTGGCTCCCGGCAATGTTTTCCGTCGCTGTTTTATAGCGTTTGGGGAGTATCTTCAGGGTTTCCATTCGTGCCGCCCTCTACTGTACGTTGACGGAACCCACCTAACAGGGAAGCATGGTGGCGTGTTGCTTTCAGCAGTGGCAAAAGATGGAAACAACGGTCAGTACATGTTGCAATTTAATAAGCCTGTCTGATATTTTAGATTACATACTCTGGTAGTTTAGTTATTACTGATTGCTATATTGGGAGGCTCTGTCTGATATATTATGTTACATAGACTGTTCTATGTTTACTATTACACAGTCGACCTCAACATCATTTTGTTAATGTAGTTCTGTTTTCAAGCTATATCTTTTCCATTTCAGGTCTCTTCCCCGTAGCTTTTGGTATATTTGGTAGTGAGGACTCGGACAACTGGTTTTGGTTTTTGGAAAGTTTAAAACTTCATCTGTTAGGGCGCCAAATAACTTTCATTTCAGACCGCCATGCTGGTATTATTAGCGCTGTCGCAACTCTTTATCCTACTGACTACCACGCTTATTGCATCTTCCATCTTATCCAGAACTTGACTAAAGCTCTTGAACACACTAACAGAGTCTACAAACAAAATATGCTAGTGATGTTTAAGAGCTGTGCTTATGCCCCTACGGTGGAAATTTTTAATGAACGTTATGGTCAGTTTTTGCTCGATGGCGGTAAGCGTATTGGCAACTTTGTAAGAAATCTGGCACCAGAAAACTGGGCTCAGGCATATGTCAAAGGCAAACGGTATGGGGCGATGGCATCAACCGCTGTTGAATCGTTCAATAACCAGATTAAGAAGTTGTGCCATCTGCCTATAGTTGAATTAATCGACCGGATTAGAGCTCTTTTGATGACTCAAATGTCTCGACGTTTAGCAGAAGCCCAAAGTTGGAACACACATTTGTGCCCCGAGTTTGACAAGATGTTCAAAGAGAATGTACAATCCAGTCGGACATGGTTAGTTCGCAAGTCTTCTGCCGCTTATTTTGAGGTTTTATCGGACCCAGTCATGGTGGTCAACATACTGGATTGCAAATGCACATGCGGCTCTTGGCAGCAAGAATGTTTCCCATGCGCTCATGCGTTGGCTGCAATTGCATCTGTAAACGAGGATCCTATGACGTTGGTTGAGCCGTTTTTCACTACCCAAAACTACATGTCCAGCTATTCATTTAACATACCGGCTATAACAGAGTTTGGTGAATCCAGTAGTGCAGATTGTGATGGAGAGCCCTTGGTGCTGCCCCCTAACGTTAAAAGACGACCCGGGCGTCCGAGGAAGAAGCGTATTCCATCAAGAGGCGAAGTTTCCAGCAGCCAGTCCCGCTGTGGTCGATGTTTCAAATCGGGGCATAATAGAAGGTCATGTGATGCTCCGTTCTAAACATTATTTACCGACTTTTTTGTAACATTTTACATCTGAAGGATAAGCACTCCTTATCTTTCGACTTATGTTTTGTACACTTTTAACATTGACATGTCCCATGTCTGTTTCTTTCTGACTCTGATATCTATTCACGTATACATTGCTATCTATGCTCTCATATTCTGATAGCTATTATATTCAACTTTGATAGTTTCTGGATTTTGCATCTAACAGATACATCAAAGTATGTTTTTTTTTTACATCCATCTGATACTTTACTTACATTTGTTAAAGATGTACTTCAAATATTTCATACCTGATTCATCTCAAAGATAAGCACTCCTTGTATCTCGACTTATGTTTTGTATCCTTATAAAATTGACACGTACCATATCTGTTTGTTATATACTCTGATATCTATTTCTGTCTACATTGCTATCTATGCTGCTACCCTCTGATAGCCACTCTATTCAACATTGATAGTTTATGGATTTTGCATCTAACAGATACATCAAAGTATGTTTTCTGTTTTTGTTTACATCCATCTGATACTTTACTTACATTTGTTATAGATGTACTTAAAATCTTTCATGCCTGATTCATCTCTAAGATAAGCACTCCTTGTATCTCGACTTATGTTTTGTCCCCTTATAAAATTGACACTTACCATATCTGTTTGTTACAGACTCTGATATCTATTCCTGTCTACATTGCTATCTGTGCTGCTACCCTCTGATATCCACTCTATTCAACTTTGATAGTTTATGGATTTTGCATCTAACAGATACATCAAAATATGTTTTATGTTTCTTTAACATCTGATACTTTACTTACATTTGTTAACACTCTGTTGTGTATTCGTGTTTACATTGCTATCTACGCTGTTATACTCTGATATCCACTCTATTCAACCTTGCTATCTATGTTTACATCTTATAGGTCTACTGGAACTGTTCTTTTAATGTTACCATAACTCTGATATCTTAGTGTTCATAGATTGCGATTCTGTGAAATAACTGCAAATAAAACTGCTACCTTCAACTGCACCATATCATACCATATCATACCAGTTTAAGCTAGAGAAGGGAAAATGCAATGAAACGTTAACATTAAAATCATGCACTGCTACAGAGATTCGGAAAGTGCCATAAACCATAAATTATCAAACCCTGTCACCAAAAGAGTCTACTGCACAGGGTTGGTCACACTAACAGTCCAAAAAAACCATAAACAAACAGACGAAAACAACAAAACATAAACCTAAAGTGCCATGAAACTACATCTCTATGTTCTAACCTAGTCAGAGGATTCTCCATCAGATCCCTCCTCCTCTTCTTCTTCTTCTTCATTTTCCTCATCTTCTTCGTCGTCAGAGGCCTCGTCGTCTGCCTCTTCAGAATCATCGTCGTCTTCTTCTGTCCACTTGTTGCTGCTCCTATGTCTCTTTCTTTTTGGCAGTTTTTCATCCTCAGAAAGATAACTGTCATCCATGGACCAAGAATCCCATGATCCATAAGGGTCTTCTTGGTCCTCAGACCAGACCGACCAGTCATCTTCTTCGTCAGAGGAGTACTTTGACGTTGTTGTACGCTTGTAGGCATTGTTACATGCGTAGTCGTCAGAGGACCACCAGTCGTCGCCGGAGTTATGTGGTGAGATAGGTGAGGAAGGTGCCATTTTAGAAGAAGCAGTGGTTTGAACTTAGGGTAGAGGTTCTGGTTTTTTTTTTGCTTTGGAGGGAAGTGTGTGAGGAGTAGATTCACAAATGACCCTCTATTTATAGCAAAAACACAGCACCCAATGCTGAGTCCTATTAAGCAACCATACTTTCTTTCACCAATTTAATGGCACACGTATATTAAATGAATGTAATCATTCAAGTTCATCTACCCATTGTCTTTTCAAGTTCAATCAAACCAATGGTTTTAACACATTAACTTCTAAAGAGTAATTGGTGTGGTTAAAAGTCCTTTAAAAAATTAATTGCATTTATCTACCAATAACCATATTGTGCAGTCTATATATATATATATATATATATATATATATATATATATATATATTTCGTGCATCAGTAACCTGTTATATGATATTTACGAGTAATTATCAACGGTAGATAAATTATATTTAAAATTTAAAACCTATTTGGTCTAGCTATTTTGTCTGAACGATATGTAAAACTATAGTATATGGTTCGTAACCAAATTTTTTAACATGTGGTCATGCATTTCTAGTAGATAATTATGGTTACAGATATGTAGTACGATATGTTTCGCACTACGATATTTGCTTGCTTAAACCCAGATAGATGCTTCTTTAAACCCAGATAGATAAACTGGTAGACATTGTTATTTCTTTTTATATAGGCATTATTGGTAGTTTTTTATTACATCTCTGATATGTAGAAATAGTAGAGATATACTGCCCATAGATGAAATTGATTCATGCAAATAATGGTGTATATGCCAAGGTAGTTTATAAATATATTTGGCCTACATATTTACTTGAGTATACACCTGCTTAAAAAAGCATTTCTTATAGATCTACATACACGACCTGATTATTATTCTGATAGTTAACCAATTATACATTGATAGATGTTTGGTTCAAGCTTGATAGGTAATAATAAAAAATGTGTCCAACGACTTGAAAACTGCTATGAAGGATACAACATATCTAAATTAGTAGATCCAACACTGACTGATGTAACATTCATGTGAAAATGTGCGTTTACACTTGAGTTTTCTACTACCAACAGAAAACATATTAGTTGTCTAATTCACCCATTGCTAATCTATCCAAAAAATACAAATGGGTGCCAAAAAATAAATTACATACTACCAACGTTTGTTTGTGTTACGATCATTCAAGAAATGTTTAAATATTTGTGCTCTTGTTTCTGCTGGCATTTCCTCACCATATTCCCGTGCAACAACCCCTCTTGTGATGATGTCTTCTACGTATTTACAAACAAATACACCGCAGTCATAGCTGTCCTTCTTTTGTTGTGGGATATTGAACATGGTCTTAATTTTGTACCCACCTTTTACATGCGGTATATATTTCTTCTTCATGCAATAGGTGAGCTGCATTGATACATACAGTAGCAGTCATTGGTATGCATTACTATACACTTTGATAGATATATTAATCGAAGTTGCTAGACAGGCAACCAAAATAGTTTACTTGGAATTTAAATTACTTACCAGAGCATCGGCTGTGCTTTTCGTCTTATCGGGAATGTATTTGCTCCAAGGCAACATTGGGTTGTAGCTTCTGGCAGCCCCATTCTCCATGTCTATAACCAGGAGCGTCCAGTGGTTCACGCCGTCCGTGTTTACGGTACATAGGGGGACAAATGCAACATATGTTTCTGGTTTCATTGTCTTAAAAACCTTGTCCACAATGACAGACATATCTCCCTTTTAGCCAGTATCCCCTGTACATTTAAGTCATTAATACAGGAAGTAGATGTACCTAATATAAAACCAATAATCCACTGGGAACTTACAGTTGCGATGCCAGTTATTTGAATGGCGTTGACAGGAAATGAATACTTATTATCAAACCCTTTAAGAGGGACTTTCCAATCTGAATCCTTTAACAGCTTGTATATCCAAGCATCTATTATCTATCAAAACATAATTACAGTCTCAAATCAGTTGAGTGACAGGGATTACTGAAAATAATAACAAACGGTTTATCGGTTGACACATTGATAGATGCTGCATTTAATATTGATAGACGTATATAAACAAGTTGCTAGACTAACAAGTAAACTACGATAGATACATCCTACTAGCTTTTTACCTTGAAGTCAACTTGAGTTTCGTTAGGAAGTTCCATTATCTCTGTCACACTAATGGAAAGCCTGTACGAGAACTCTGACGTTGGCAAGTACCATACTTCTGGATCAAGCTGTTGTTCTACCTGTTTGAGTTTCAGCACCTTCTCGTACTCACTTACATCGATCAGTTTCGTTGTCTCTGTCGGGAACGGCCAAACTACAACTTCAGTTTGCTGTTGTTGAACCTGTGTCGGAGTAAGTAAGTTGAACCCAGGCATTTCATCAACGGGCACCTAAAAATAAGTAGCATAGTAAACTGTTAACATTACTTTTTAAATCTTTATTGATAATACCAAATATCTACTTACGTCAACGTCTATTTGGTCTTCCTCGATGGAGTCCAGTGTACGTCTCTTCTCGTTTGAAGTTTCAACAGCCTTGTCAACTTCTGCGTAAAATGATTGGGTGCAATCTACAAAGCTATCGTCAGCCAACGGTGTAACCGATTGGACAATCAGATCCTTCGATGCTGCTTTCTGTTGCTGTGGTGTTGCGTACGAAGATGGCTCAACCTATGACACTTTTTCAATATTCTCTGCGGATTGATCTCCTCCGTTGAAAATTTGTATCACCTTTAATGGAGACACAGCTTGCGATAGTTGTTCGCACTTTGCTGCTGTTCCAATCCCAGTGAATACAACTAAGCTAGAGTGTCGTGTGTCTTCAGGCTCCGTTGTTTCGACTTCCTAAAAACATAACATTGGAAACCATAAATTGCGAGATTAACTATCAATGATAGATGATATTGAAATACAACTAAGCTATTTAACATCCACTTACATCTTCAGCAACATTCTCTACCAAATTGTGAGAGATAAGTTCTGGAACCTGTAGTTGTGTTGCTGTTATCTCCAACAATGTAGTTGCTACTACTATGTCATCTTGTCCTTTGTCCTCACCTTTCTCTGCATTCTGTCCTTCGTCCAACAAATCAATTCTGTCCACCGTCAGCTGCTGTTGTTCAACCTCGTTGTTTCCAACTCTGGGTCCCTGTGCAGGTACCAAAACTACATTTTGTGCACCGGCAGCATGAGTAAGGGGTGATAATTCTTCTGCCACATCCTGTTTCCCATTACCAGCGTCACAACCAGTTGTTGTAGTCTCTTTCGGCTTCCTAGACACATCAACAACAACAGCTTCCTGTGTAGTACTCTCTTCCATTGGTTCAACACGTGTTCCGGATTGAACACCCCCTCCATCAACTTCTTCATTCTCCTCCTCCGATACTTCCCTTTCTTTTTGCTCAGCTTTGTCAAGCTCCTGTTGTTCTTCCGTTTTTTTCTCCCCATCAACGCCCTCTTCTTCTGTTGCTTTTTCTGTGTCAGTTACTACATGCCTCCGAGATCTTTTGTAAACCAGTGTTTCCTTAACCACCTTCTCAGCAACGTTTGCATCTACGTTTTCAGTAGCATCCTCATCAACGCGGCAAAATGGCATGGATAAGGTCAACAGCAGTTGTTGATCCTCACCATCCACTCTTTCACCTCCCATCTCCAGCTTTTGTTTCAGGTCCTCCATATCTTTCTTCAACTTTTCCACCTGAATCAAACGAGCATACGAAATTGTTATATTATTTTTAACAATGATAGATACAACATACTATGTTGATAGACAACTTCATTTTAACAAACATACAGATGTTATTAGTACTTAGAAAACATGCTAGCACTAACCTCTTCGTTTCTTTCCTCAAGGCATGTTTTAAGCCTCTTGTTTTCAACTTTCAACCGGCGCAACCGGCTTCTTTTTTCAGTTTTTTGCTGTCACGCAAAACCGACTGCGACAGCACTCCAAAACTAGGAATCATACTAGACCTACGTTTTTTTTGGTTTTTCAACCTCTCCCCTTTGTTTTTACACACTGTTGCCTTCCTCTCCACAATGAACTCCCCCAACGTAACATCATCTTCAACCTCAATCATCGAACGTCTGCTCTTCTTACTACCAGCTCCGTCATCTACCTTCAGTCTTGTACTTCTGTTCGCAACAGATTTCTTTCTTTTCCTACTCCTCTGTTCGCTTGTTTCACCAGCCCCTTCGCACTGTCTCCGCGAATCATTTACTCCATAAACAAAACATTCCGATGCTGTAAACACCAACTCCCCGCCGACAACCTAGGAAATACAGTATAATATACATTGAGCAGCCCAATATTATAATCATTACTTATAATATTCACGGCTTCAATTTGTACGTAATACATTGATAGATATGATATCAGACATTGCTATATGCATAAACCAAACACCAACGTAGTATTATACTGCCAAATCACTGATAGATATAATATACTACTACGGTAGATGTGTACATAAACATGCAGGTTTTCATATCATCAACATGTGCGCTTTGTTTCATACCACAACATTGACATTGATAAGTGGGTTGCATACCTCGTTGTCCCTGAGCTCACTGACCATCTGGATCATTTCGAATGTCGACTCCTTGCCCTCTAGCCCCCACCACTTGTAACATCTAGGGATTATGTTTGGCCTTGGTATGTCGACGTTTATCGAAATATGCTCCATAAGAAACGGTTGCACAGAACATAACTAACCATTAAAAAAACCATTTTCGTAACAGACATGCTGATCATAACACACTATACTTACAAAAAGCAGAGCAACGCATCCGATAACTCTTGAAGGATGGCCGGCCTTAATACATCTGTCCAGCGATTTGTGAAGCTTATCCAAGATGGCTCTAGACCAGTCATAGTCGTTTATCTTGTCGAGATTCTCCACGTAGTAGATTGCTGTCCACCCGACAACATCGCCCGACACTGAAAAGAACAGTGTCGAGCATATGAAAAGTATCAGGAGCTGAGCCACATCCTTCGCTTCATCCTCCCCTCTTTCGCTGACTTCTTTCTCGATTGCTTCCTACAAAAATATCCAAAATCATACCAACAATACAGAAATAACAATTAAAGGCATCCACACCTAATAAGACAATTGATAGATATGATTCCATACATTGCTATATGCATAAAACCAAACAACAACGTAATACTACATTGCCAACTCACTGATATATATAATGTAGTACTACGCTAGATATGTATATACACATTCAGGTTTTTGTATCATCAACCTAAACCTGCAGCATAAACTACAAAACAACTACATTCTAACAGACTCTATTTACCTTTATCAACGCGTTGGAAACTGATTTGTCGTTCGTTGGCCCGCTTCTCCTCGTCCTTGGATTCAAAAAATATTTCTTCATCAAAATCGAATCTAACTCGGCTCCTTCGGCGTACCGAGTGATAAATCCACCTGATTTGCTCATCGGCATCTCTTCGTTACCGTGTCTGAGGCCAAAGATCGCCTTAACATCTTTCTTCGTCAGCCTTACATGCTTTTGTCCAATCTTGAAATCCTTCCATCTGACGTCGTATAAACCACAGATCTCCTCGATCAAGTGGTGGAACTTTTTAAGCTTCAGAACCTCGTTCCTCAAGTCGTACGAGGTTTTGAGGAAGGTGTAGAAAGGGGTTCCACGAGCAGCCTCGATGTGTTCAGCTTTGATTATATCCCGTCTCAGTACGTTGATTATGCCAACCAACCCCGAGCGGTAGAATACTCCTGTTTTCGTCATTTTTACCTGTTGACGTTCACATAATAAGCTAGTTAGTAATTAAATGGTAACTAAAACAATAACCCTAAGTAGCCACTGCATTATGAAGATTGGTAGAAGTGACCAGAATCTTATACTTCTCCCCTATACGTGCTGTCTGACAGGTAAACTATTATCAGACCCCGATATCTAACCCAAGCTACATTGCTAGATGTCTAACATACCAAAGCACACTCACAACAGTTGGAACATCAGCCCTATAACTGTAATAGCCGACGTAACACGTTCACGATTCAACCAGGCCAGGTTCAAATCCATGGCGTCGGACTGTAAACTATACAAAAACACTGATAGATAATGCAACCCATATTGCTAGATATGGACCAACCCTACGTAAACTCACAATGCTTACAACAGCAGCCACATACCTACGATACACGACGTTACAACATTTTAATCGACACAACACCATTCTAACCAACACAACTATAACCTAACGTCGTCCGGTCGATCATCAGTACGAAATACCCTTAATGCCTACCGGAGGGTTAAACGTGAGACAGCATGACTATCATTATAAACAACCTACTGATCAGTTCAAATATTCCGGCGACATTGGTTCATTCTAACACCTAACATCGAACAGAGACAGTATGTAGACGGATCAGTTCGACGGAATTAAGCAAGAACAGAGACAATACCTGGTTCGGTTCGAAGAAATAAGGAAGAACAGAGTCACTGGTCGACAGTTTCGTTCGTACCGGAGGTAACTTCGTTCCAGTTCGACGGTCGCCGGTGGTTGCTCGAGATATCGGAGCAAAGACGGTGGAAGCGGTTGGTTGAGATATTGGAACAGAGTTTGGTTTGGCTTCGCCGGAATGTTGTCGAAGGTGAGGTTTCAAAAAAAACTTTTGGGTTCCCTCTCGTTTCACGTGTTTCTCTCTCCTCAAATTTAGAAATGTGAAAGTGGGGGGAATTGGAACCTAAAAGTCTGATTAGAAGGTGTGAAAAAAGTGGGTTTCAAGAAAACAACCCCTTTTATACCCTAGAGGGTATAATTGTCCATAATTTGGCTCTAGGTAGTTTATGAAACTAGTCCAAAAACGGGTACCATTTTGGTATTTGATACTTGAGTAGGTATTTAGGGGTACTTTTCTCAAAAAAAAAATACGTAACATAAAATATTAAAAAAATAAAGAGGAGTATAGAATTAAGGGAAATTGTACTTAAAGTACCCACTCAGCTATTCAATTGTCACTTACCACCCAAGGTTTGATCAATTGTTACTTAATACCCATCTCAACTACCTTATTGTCACTAACAACCTAGCTTTATTTTAATACCCTAACTACCCTTAACCCACTATATAAACGTTATTTTCTGTTTTCTTTCTATTTTTTCTTGCTTTTTGAAGATTTGAATTTGTTAGCCGCTCTAACCACCTAACCCTACCAACCACCACGAGCTGGGTCTAAATCACATTTTCCGGTGATCGGAAGCTGCTAAAGGTTTGTTTCTTTATGTAAGTTGCTGTGTTAGACCTGTCTAACCTCTGTTTTATACGTACAGGAGTTCATCACGACTTTTTGGAATCTTGTAGCTTACAAGTGATCGTGTTGCGAGCTTTTTAGGTAATTACCTACCGATTTCGAAGTTTTTTATTCGTTTTCTCTGTTGGAATAGGTTATAGTCTACTGTTTTTAGATGCCATTGACTGATTTCGAGCTTTTCTCTGTTTTAATGCCGTTGGCTTAGCAATTCTGTCTTTGCTGACAGCACCGTTGGTCTTTGAAGTTCCACCGAAGAAGTGGTTTTGTCTTCTAAGCATGGTCCTTCCTGGGTGAGTAGTTCTGTCTTCTCACCGGGATGGACAGGTTCTGACTCTTGAGGTGCTACCTCTTGAGTTAGCCTTTCTCTCTTCGCCAAGGCTATCTGTTGCTGCTGCTGTTGTTCTTCTTGTCCTTGTTGTTGCTCTTGTTGCCGGTCCTCGTGTTGAACCTGTGGCGTCTGGTGTTCTTCGAGTTGTTGTTCTTCTTGTTGTTGCTCTTCTTCTTCTTCCTGTTGTGGTTGGGGGTGTTGTTGTTGTTCTTCTTCTTGTTCTGTTTGCTCTTGTTGTTGTTTCTTGCGGTGTTTTTCTTGTTCCTGTTCTCCTTGTTGTTGGGGGTGTTGTGGTTGGGGGTGCTGTTGTTCCTGTTCTCCTTGTTGTTGGGGGTGTTGTTGTTGCTGCTGGTGTTTCTGTTTCTGATGGTGTTGTTGTTGTCTTTCGGTCTCCTATTTCATAAAAAAACATATGTTAATCATCGTGTAATAATATTTCGCATCCTGACCTGATATCTATGTTATACATTCACTCCGTTATTACCTATTTCGCATTCTGATCTGATATTTATGTTATACAGTCCCCCAGTTTATTACATAGTTCGCATCCTAACCTGATATCTATGTTATAAATTCCCCCAGTTTGGTACATATTTCGCATCCTGACCTGATATCTATGTTATAAATTCCCCCAGTTTGGTACATATTTCGCATCCTGACCTGATATCTATGTTATAAATTCCCCCAGTTTGCTACATATTTCGCATCCTGACCTGATATCTATGTTATAAATTCCCCCAGTTTATTGCATCTTAAGCACAATAGTCCTCATATTTGTTTAATAACATCATATCATCTACTTACATTATGTACCTTATCTGTCTGTGTCTCCATGATGGGTGAATTGTGGGCATCATCATCCCTTTCTTCCGGCAGTACTCCATCAGCATGGTGCTGATCAGCATTAGACATGGATGCTTGCTGATCAGTGGATTTTTGTCCCTCTGGAAGTGCTGCTGGTACCTGCTTTATTGGGCTTTCAGTACGGCAGATTGGCAGAGAGATAGCATTGTGGAGTTGTTGTGCTTCGAGTTCCGCTATCTTGCGTTTCAATTCTTCCAGCTGCAAAAATGATAGCAAACTTTTTATAAACATATTAAGTGCTGATTGTAGTGATTATTTAAGGTTCAAGTCATACTTACTTCTCTGGCCTGTTTTTCTATTTTTCGCTCGTACTTGTTCTTGTCGGCGTACGTCTTCAAACGCTTTGATTGAGCAGCAATATCGGGATTAGGGTTGTGTCGTTTGAATAAATAATCACCGATCGTTTCACTCATATTGGTTGTGTCGGTGTCGGAGGGCTCTTGCCTGGATTTGCCTTTGGGTTGTGGTGGAATTGTTTTCTTGGGGAGTCTTTTTGGTGGAATCGATGGCTCGGGTGGTGTTGGGTGTTCGAGTGTGGGAGACATCATCTTATTTATTACATTATGTGATGCTCGTCTCCTTTTTTTTGGTTTTGATGCTGTGCTTTTCGACCTCTTCCTAGGTCTTTCTTCCGGTGAAGCTGGTACCGTTACTTCTGCATCTTCACCATCTTCATCATCTTCTCTTTCTCCGAAAGCTTCAATTTCAGCCTCGGTAAGCTGTAATGGACCTTCTAAAACCTACCAACAGATGCACATGTAAGTAAATTAATTGTTTCGAAAGTACGAGGTTTTAGACAAACAAATTGTTTTTTACAAGCAGTTCGCATCATATGATGCGAACGGTGTGGGTTTAAATCATATTTCGCATGTTAAGCTGCGAAATGGTTATGAGACAGTATGATGCGAACCAAGTATTAAACATATGATTATGGGACAGTATGATGCGAACTAAGTATTAAACATATGATGCGAACTGTGTTGAACATGAAGCTGCGAAGTAAAATTCATATCAGGCTGCGAAATGTTTGAGATATTTTTATAAGCAGTTCGCATCATATGCTGCGAACTGTATGCACCCCCAGTTCAATACATATATAAAGCTTATACCTGGTCATTATCCAGCGAGGGTGTTCTAAGAAGATATGTCATGGTGGATGCTTGGCACTCTAACCCCAACCATTTGAAGAACCTTGGTATCGAGGTTGGCTTCGCTACCTCGTGGCCGATTGTTGTGTGCTCCATGATGAAGGGCTGCATGGGGACAAGTTTTATCAAACACGATGCTATGTACATAACTAATTGTTATAATGAATAGATCAAACTTACAACTACTAGGGCGACGCAGCCGACGATTTTATCGGCTCTTTCTACTGCTAAGCAACTCCTGATAGACTGTCGAAGCTTGAACAGAATGGATCCAGCCCAGTCGTAATTGTTTATTCTGTTGAGGTCTTCAACGTAATAAACCGTGCTCCAGCCCAAGATATCTCCAGATACGGAGTAGAATAGCGTGGAGCACAAAAACAGTATCAACAGCCTCGCCACGTCTTCCAATTCATGTTCCCCTCCTTCGGTTATGGCCTTCTCTATACCCTCCTGTAAAACCAATGACAACATTCTATGTTAGAAATGTACAGAATCTTGCTTTATAAAGATGAAGTCCATTTTAGACGTACCTTTATGATGGCATTTGTTATTGTTTTGGTATTACTAGCTGATGCTTTCCTGCCAGTTTTTGACATGAAGTATTTCTTCATCATCCTTGATTCGTCCTCCTCGCCGTCTGCATACTTGTTGTGAAAAGCGCCGGTTTTTGTTAACTCCATTTTCTCGGTGCCATGCCTCAGCCCGAATATGATCTTGATATCGTTTGTAGTTAGCTTTACATACTTGTGGCCAATCCTAAAGGCGTCTCTTTCCAGAGAGAATTTCTCGAGGATATACTGAATGATTGTGTAGAATTTTTTCCTTGGCAGCTCTGCCTCATTACGGATTTCAAACGCCGTTTTCAGAAGCGTGTAGAAGGGTGTGTTTCTACACGCTTCAATGTGGGCCCTTGTAATACGCATGTCTTTGAGTAGCTTCAGAAGGCTCACCAACCCTGATCTGTAGTAGCTAGGTTTTGTTGTCATACTTTCTGCACAAACACAATCAGTTGGAGTGTCACAAATAATTCGCATCACAAGCTGCGAAATGCATACATATAAATACTGGCTTAACAAACAAGCTGCGAAATAGTTATAACAGGATGCGACTTATGTATATCAAGCTGCGAACTGTTTGTAAATAAGTATAACAATACAATCGAGCTGCGAATTGTTTGCATTGTGGGTGATCAGGATGCGAACTGTTACATTTTTTCCATGCACGTTGCAGGGATCTGGGAATTATGCACCAAACACCAAAATCAACAATGAACTACCTAATGCAGATCTAACATACATAATGAACGATGTAGAGTATCAGTGTTACATGCAACTAAAATTCTACCCTGGCTTCGACTATAAACCCATAAACTGAGCAACTATCGTCAGTAGATACTTCATTCTACTACGAAAAGCAATGCTATCGTGGAGTTGTTGAAAACAGTGGTTCAGATTAAAAAAAAAACGCAAAAAAAAGTACGCTTTCCACCATAATGCATACCTGTTAAATTTCACCGGCCGGAGAACGAGATAGAAGTTTTCAGAGACGATTTGACGACAACTTTGTCGAATGAGATTTGAAGGTGTTAGTGACTGTATGAGTAAAAGAGGCTGACCGGTGCGATAGTGACGAAGGTGAGAAGCTGTAGGGTTTCTGGGTTTGAGAGAGAGAGAGTATCAAGAAGTCGAACGGTTTTTTTTCTGGTGGTTTCTAAAATTAGAATTTTGCGTTTGTTTAGGGTGATAGGAGGGTCGAAAAAGTGGGATGGAATTGAAAAATGGGTATATATAGTGGAAGGGTATTTTTGTCCAATTTATTAGTCTGGGTATTAAGTAAACCTATGTTAAAAGCGGATGCCGCCGGGTAATAAGATAGTTGAGTGGGTATTTTCAGGTACTTTTCTCTAGAATTAATTGGGCATAAAAAACCAAAAAGTTATAAAACCAATATAAAAAATAATAAAGAAAAAAGACACGATTTGGTCCAAAGCGAGAGATTCGCGGACAACCTAGTTCCCGGTAGCAGAAAGCGAAGGGTTTATTGTTATTTGACTTTATCAACCTCCAAACGTGGCCACGTGAACTTACTTTCTCTCTACTCTTTTCTTTTTTAAATTCAATTCCACGCCCTCCTTTTCTCTATCCGTACGGTCCATTTTACTATTTTCTATAAATCAAAACCATTTTCACTACAACTCCACAACAACTCTCTCCCTCTTCAAAATCTTTTCTCTTCTGGGTTTCCTTTATCCAACTTTTTCTCATCTGGGTTTCCCATATTATTCCAAAATGATGTACGAAACACAACAGGGCTCCGATACGTGGGTGAACATGAAAAAAAAGTGTCTTAAAAAAGAAGAGAGATTAGATATTATCGATTTGAGTGGTTTGTCTTTAGATGTTCTTCCCAATAATCCTCTTAATTTGGGACTTATTTGCAAATTAGACCTCTCAAACAATAACCTTCAGGTATTTTTATATATATGTTTTATGCTGTTAAAGTGAATTATAGGTCTTTTTTTTTTTCTTTTTTGATCTTGTAAACTTAAGTTTGCTTATAAGGTTTTGTGGTTTGAAAATGAAACAGAACATACCAGAATCATTGACAGCAAGACTACTGAATGTGGTGGTACTGGATGTTCACTCAAATCAGCTGAAAGTACTTCCTAATTCGATCGGCTGTCTCTCCAAGCTCAAGACTCTTAATGTCTCTGGAAATCTTATTCAGTCTCTCCCTAAAACTATAGAAAATTGCAGGTTTGATCTCTTATTCTATACACTGTCAGACTTTTTTTATGAGGGGTGGGAATTTTGATCCATATAATAATAATAGTAGTAGTAGTAGGTATATATGAAACTTATATAAAAAAAAGTATAGTCTGTTTGAAATCCAATAAATATATATATATATATATATATGGTTTGAAAGGCCAAAATGTAAATATATTATGCATATCAAGAGTCATTTTTAGGTTTACATTTTATTGAAAGATTTTTTGTATCTCATTTTTGTACTAGTTATGTTTCTTTTATGTTCGAGTAAAAATGTTTCTTTATCTTAATTATTTTTACTTTAGTAAGTACAATAACTAAAATGCAATTTTGTTGAAACATAAAAGGTTTATGTTAATTTAAAGATTGAATAATTAATC
Source organism: Limnanthes douglasii subsp. nivea (assembly GCA_036936605.1). Classification (NCBI taxonomy): domain Eukaryota; kingdom Viridiplantae; phylum Streptophyta; class Magnoliopsida; order Brassicales; family Limnanthaceae; genus Limnanthes; species Limnanthes douglasii. Next base: position 24,056,431 of record JAUPFV010000004.1, on the reverse strand, counting down.
TAAAATTTTTATAGATGAAATTTTTGTTCAGAAAACATTTATGTTAGGTTTTAAAGAGTTACCGATCTCCGGGGTTATTAACTATTTATGTTGGATAAATAATTCTTGGTGCTTTGTCGACTAACATAAAGATGCCACGTGGTACCATGTTTAATAGAACAACTGTTAATAGAAACTTGTATCATCAATAATTTTTCGATTTTAATTTTTATTTCATTTGAACTTCGACCTAAAGTCGATGGACCATTGCTGATACATATTTTTGTTGAATATCGCATCTCGTGTCAGTTTTACATTAAAAAACTATACTATACGATAGATTAACTTTATACAAGCCGGATAATTCAAAAACTACTAACGGATTTTGAAAGTTTAGGGATTATTTGTCATTAAACTCGATAGTGTACAAAAATTTTGAATATGAAAAATGATTTTTGACTATCGATTTTTTTTATATAGTCTTACGACTATATCGTGATAATCGTTGACTACCTATTTTTATAAAACTAATTTTTTGATTAATTATTTTTGATAAAATTAATCTTTTAATCTAAAACTTGCGATCGACTAATTTAATAAAAAAACTTATATGTTTAGAAAGAGTTAGAGTCTCAATGAACCCTTTATCCGTATACAAAATTGAGTTTATATATCAAACATAAAATTCACACGGATCCTCAATATTTCGGTATTAACAAAAATTTACCACACATGCCACTTTCAATATCCCAAAAGAAAAAAGCCACATACCTAACATATTGTCTTTGTTGCTCTTTACTCAGGTCACTAGAGGAACTAAATGCCAACTTCAACAAACTAACAGCATTACCAGACACAATGGGATTCGAACTAGTCAATCTCAAAAAACTTAGAGTCAACTCCAACAAACTCTCATACTTACCACACTCCACATCGCACCTCACTTCACTTCGTGTCCTAGACGCCCGTCTAAACTGCCTACACTCCTTACCCGACGACTTAGAAAACCTAATCAATCTCCAAATCCTAAACATAAGCCAAAACTTCCATCACTTCACCGCATTACCTTACTCCATCGGCCTTCTAATGTCATTAGTCGAACTAGACATCAGTTACAACAAAATCACCGTCTTGCCTGATTCCATCGGATGCTTAAGCAAGTTACAAAAACTATGCGTCGACGGGAACCCACTCGTGTCGCCTCCGATTGAAGTTATGGAAGTGAGTTTATACGCGGTGAAAGAGTATTTATGTGTTCAAATGAACAAAGCTTTTGATACAAATTCGAGTAAGAAAAAACCGTGGGGGATTAGGAAATTGGTTAAATATGCGACTTTTAATACGAGGAGCGTAAATAAGGAGGACGAATATAGCGAAGGGTCGATCAGGCACTGTGATTATCGACAAATTGATGTTCTTGCTTCGCCTAGATATAAAAGGACGTCTTCTCAAGGAATGTTTTCTCCTAAACGTTTTTTCTCGCCGCGGAGATCTTTCAGCTAAATGATGCTGGATAATCTCTTGAATATGATCCAAGGATTGGTATTAGATGCAATAAAGTTTGTATGATCCAATGAAGAATATAGTTAAATAGTGTGTGATGTAATACTAGTTTTTTATCTCACAAGATAATACAGTTAAACATGTTAAGATATGGACATGTCCTAAGTCGAACTATATCTGAATACGCTTTTATGTTAATACATCTAGTGTAAAATCAGTAGCCTAAGCTGATATATATATATTCAGTACATGTTCGGTCCGGTTAAGGACCAGGGTCAGGAACTGCAGAAGAAATTAAGTAAAATTGTCAAGGGGTTTGTAATTCTTTTTCAAACATTTGCTGGTTGCCAACTTTGTAATTATTCGACAATTGTGTTCAAGTTACACTCTTTTTTCCAGAGTTCACTATGAAAGTAAGATTGAAATAGGACAGTTAGTTTTTATCTAGGAATGGTTATAAAAGATGCTTTAAAATCACATTTTATAATTAGTTATAAAATTATCAAAGAAAAAAAAAACTTAAATTTTTTAGAATTATTTACTTTCATTGTTATAATTTTTATTAGCTTAGATGAAGTAAAAGAGTTATCCAATAAACAGTTCCACTATATTTTTTATTGATTTGCGCAACCAATCCCGAAATTATAAAGAAATAATATATATATATATATATATATATATATAAAAAACGAGGAACATAAATATTCGAAAGATAAGTTGGACTAAGACCGATATCTTTTCATTAAAATGGAGTTGTTTTATTATTTAATTTTTCAAAAGCATAATAGGTTTCGAACTTTGAGCTTGACTCATAAGCCTGGTTCATCCCATTAGATCCATTTAACATGAATCATCCTATAAAAAGGGTTTTATAAAGCATTTTATGAAGAATGAAACATTTATTACAAAAAATTAGACATTATCTTTCTAGACATTCACTCAAACTGCTCAATTATCTCTATGCTCACCACCTAGAAATAATTTTTCCTCTTCACTTTACTTGATAGCCTATCGAATAAAATTTATCCACATCAAATTGGCGATCACAGTAAGAGTTACCATAAAGGTACCACGATAACAAAATCTGAAACCTAACGTAAAAAACAATTTGTCATCAAAACCCTCTGAAAGTATGAATCCTAAAATGCAATACATAATACTGTAGAGAATGAGGAAGTTAGATTCAAAGAAGAATCTCTCCTAACATCTCATACAAATGATGAAAACCAAGAGACTTCTCATTCAAGAGGAACGAGAGTAATTACAAGGAGAAATTGAGGCATTGAACTCTCAAAGAGAATTTGAAGTGAATCTTATGGGGAAGGTTCAACCAGAAGTTAAAAAATTCAGATGGGCAAGAGGATGATCCCTAACGTAGTCCGAAGAAACACAAATTGGATCAATCCTATTTTTTTTATCAAACTTAAAAAAAGGAACATAGAACCGGGGATTGTTCTAGTTCTTTGGATTCTGGTAAAGGTTCAACTTCTGAGTATGAAGTATCCTTGTATTCTTAGAGCAGTGATCATTTTCATAAGAAGAGAAAAAGTCACCATGAGAAGTGTCGATCATAGAATTGTTCGAACCGATATAACGAGTCAAGTAAACAAGACTCTAAGGGTAAAAAAAAGCACCAAAAGAATAAAGAGAAGAAAAATGATGCCAAAAAAAGTAAATAGGTCATGAGATCGTAGTATAGACCATCTGATGAGTGATCAAATTATCATCCAATCCGAACTAGATATATTTGCCACATCCAATGAAGATCATTAGTTTAGCCAATGGCATAATTAGAGGCAGTCACTTTCATCTTCTAAAATTATGTTCGGTAATTTACCCAGACAATTTGGCATCTTAAAGAGGAAAAAGTTCGATGCGAGCAAAGATCTGGATAACCACCTCAAACAATTCCATAATTTAATGATGAATTTTGACGATGATGATAAGTTGTTGTGCATGACATTTTCTTAAACCTTTAAAGACAATGCCTTAAAATGGTATACTAATTTCCATAGAGCTCAATAAAAAGCTTTGACATGTCATGGATGGCTTTCCAAAGATAATTTATGGGGATTAAAAAGCTTAGAGGAAATGAAGATAAGATAATCCACTGTCGACAGTTTGTTGACAAAACCTTGAAGGACTATACAAAACATTTTGTAAAAACTAAAGATGATTTGCTGGACTGCTTCGAACAAGTAACCATAGCCGCTTTTAAACAATGGATTCTACCTTCGGAATTAACTAACATTGTTACCCGAAAAAAATAAATGACATGGGGAGGTTTATTATCCCAAGTTGGAAAATATATCACAATGAAAGAAATGGAAATATTGAAGGTTCCTAATCAGTTTGGAAGCAACTATTCAACCTCACAACAATTAAAAACAACAAATTATCATCTGAATGAGTCAGGACAAAATTCATATATACCTAAGCCTAACCAGCATTCCTAAGGGAAACAATTTAGACCTATAAGGAATAAGTGGGTTCAGCCTGATTATTTTGCAGAGCTGACTGAGAATGTTGAAAAAATTTACGACAAGTCAAAGAAGTTTGTACAATTTCAAAGGCAACAACTCATTCAAACTCCGAGGGAAAATTAGAATACCCGATTCTTTAGGTATTATAATGATGTGAGGAATAATACCAAGGATTGCATTACTTTAAAGAAATAAATCTAAACTGTGATTGAAAATGGAGAACTAGCCAACTTTTTTAAATCACAAGTGGGAAATATATCACTACTAAACACGAGTAGGTTCAAACCCTGGAAATCTACTCTTCGAATATAGGCCATATGATTATGGTAATTATCGAACAATATTACAAGTTTGATGAGGATTCCAATTATTTGGATCCTGATCCGGATCGAGGTCGGATTATTAGGCTATGTAAAAAAAAGGAAAGGTGTCCGAATTATGTCAAGTCGTTGAATCATTGACCATTTTTGAGGGGGGGAGGAAGGATAGACATGTAGTCAGCCCGACTACACAACTAGAACGGAAAATGTATACTCATCTATATTAGAATACAAATCCGTTTATTGTATTTGATGAGAATGATTTGAGAGATGTTGTTGGGCCACATGATGATGTTGTGGTGACTGAGGTTGCATTTGAATGAATGGAAATCTCAAGGTATTTTATTGACACTAATAACTCAACTAATGTTTTTTGTTCACTTATAAGCTAATAAAAAACCCGCCCGTCATTCTCCGTTAAAATACAACCATAATGGGATTTACGGGGAGTTCTGTTGGTGTACTTGAGGAGTTTGAAGGTAAAACTGTCATCAGAATAAGACCATTAAAAATTGTAAGAGCATTTTTTGTAGTGGTTGATGGTCCAACTCCTTATAATGATATCTTTGGTAGAGTCTGCTTATCAATTATGCATGTTGTTGTACCAACAGTTCACCAATGCTTAAAGTACGTAGACAGAGGCCATGTGGGAGTTGTTCGAAGTAGCTAAAAAGTGGCTGGAGAATATTATATCACTGCCCTTGCCCCAAAAGTATTAGAGAGTGTGAGAGCTAAAAAGTAATAAAAATTACTAGAGTCTTCTTCAGATTCAATAAAAATAGATTATCATAAAGAGACTCATAGTGTGGTTATTCCAGACGAATATGTTGAGTTACATACTTTTCCTGATGGAAAATATGTTAAGATTGGAGCCATATTACCGTTAAAAATAAAGGAAAAGTTGTTATCATTCTTTTTCAAAAACTTGCACGTGTTTTCTTGGTGTATTAAGGATGTAACGGGTGTACCTGCAAGCATCATTTATTACAAACTGGCTATACGATTCGATATGGGCCCTGTCATACATAAACCGAAAGTGTTTTCCATAGCGGAATCCAAAGTCATTGTTAAAGTGGTAGATCAATTGAAAAAAATTGGACACATTCGGGAATATCAATACCCATTATGGACTAATAATCCAGTACTTTTAAAAAAGAAGAATGGAAAATGACGTATGTGTAATGATTTTACAGACCTAAACAAGATATTTTAAGGATACGTTTCATGTCCCTCGGATAGTAAAGTTATTCGATTCAACTTCTGGCAACAAACTACTATAATTTATAAATGCATTCACTGGATACAATTAGATACACATGGATTCGTATGATCAATACCATACTACACAAACATGGGTCTTCATTGTTATAAGGTTATGCCATTCGAGTTGAAGAATGTTGATACTACTTACCAATTCCTACTGAATAAAGCTTTTGCCAGTCATATTGGAAGAAATGTTAAGTTTACATTGATGATATGTTAATAAAGAGTTTAAGGGATCACTTGTCTAATCTCGAATAAACTTTGTCCAACTTGGAAGCTATTAAATTAAAGCTAAATCTGGAAAAATGCACATTCATATTACGATATTATTTTTTTTGTGATATGTTATAAGTAAAATGAGGATTCTAGCCAACCCAATGCATCTAAATGTATTACTTACTATGAACCCTCTATGATTCATTAACAAAGTCCAAATACTGACCAGAAGTCTAACTGCATCGAACGGATTCATATCAAGATCATCTAACAAATGTGCACCTTTTTTCTAAGTCTTAATGAATGTTAAAGAGTTTAATTGGTCTTTGAATTATATTGAGGCGTTCGTTAAGATCAAATAAAAAATTTCTTCACCAAAAATATTAACCAAGTTGGTAATGGGTTAAAGGATCTACATTGCCCCTAAGGGGTAGCCGAGTTGGTTGAGCATGACATTCTTATAATCAAAAGGTCATGAGTTCGAGTCCCTCTACATACGCTTTCTCGGCTGAGCCTGTCACCTTGTGTGGTTTACCTTCTGGCGTTGGTTTGCAGGCTATCGCGTCAGACTGAGGGTTTACCCTGTGCGCACTCATTGCACTCTGAGTAGCGGCTGCGGGTTCCCTCGGAAAAAAAATAAAAAAATAAAAAATAAAGGATCTACATTTACTTAGTAGTGTCCAACTATGCACTGAGTGCAGTTTTGGTTCAAGACGTTAATGGTTACCATCGCCCCATTTACTATGTTAGAAAAAATATGTTTGATGCAATTTAGCTTTGGCATTTGTGATAGCAATTAGAAGAATGAGGCTCTATATTTTCAAGCATACTTGATTACTGTTCCAAATAATTTTCCATTTAAAAATATTTTACAAAAACCAGATGTGTCAGGTCAGATGACCAAGTGGTATGTGGAGTTTGGGGACTATTATATTGATTTTTCTCATCGAACTGCAAACAAGGTACAAATATAACATATGTTTTGGTTAAGTTTCATTCAGAATGACCGTATGTTGAATTCTCCATAAAAAACCTATGAAAGAATAGGTAGTTCTAACATATAGAGGGTCAAACGTGTTAGGATGTGGGGCAAGAATTTATTTATTATCTCCTTTCGGGAATTCAATATATCAGGCAATACATTTTGGTTTTAAGGCATCAAACAATGAAGCTGAGTATAAGGCAGCATTGGTAGGGCTAAGTCTTGCCTAAATTTGTAGTGCCAAAAGAGTTTAATTGATAAATGATTTGCAATTACTCATACACCATGGTCATGGTCAGTCGGAAGCTAGAAAAGAATAGTTGGTGAAGTATTTACATGTGCCGAGGGAAACATCAGCCTTCTTCAAATATGTGGAGTATGCGCATGCACTGCGAGATGAAAATTTGATGGCCGATTCTTTAGCCACTATTTCTTACTCCGAAGCATATCCCTGGATTTTAATACAAGAATTCCCTTCGATATAAGAAAATTTTGAAGTTGGTACAAGCGTTGAATAAAGTTTCTAAGTGTCAACAATAACAAACAGGGATTGAATGCATGAGATAAAAACAATTCACTACTAAGGGAAGTTTGTCCGTTAATGAAGTATTGGCTAAGAAGTTAAAGTTTAAAGCACATAACGTTTTAGTCTTGAGGGATGTCCTCTATAAAAAAAAAATTTAGCAGGCCTTTATTATGATGCCTTAAGTATGATGAATCCCAAAACAATTTATTTGAATTATATTATGGGGAATGCTATGCCAATTGTGGCTACAAACATTTAACCATAATGGTTCTATTAGCGGGATATTATTGGCCTTTAATCAACGCATATGCTAAAGATTTAGTTAAATGATGTGATCCATAAAAAAACATTTTCTAATGCAATATATGTGCCGACAGTCCTACTATAATTAATATATGAGATGATAACTTTTGATAGATGGTGGCTTCACTTAGTAGGACCCCTACCAATGACATCCGGAGGTTACAGAACTATTATATTAGTTTTTGACTATTTTCCCAAATGGGTGGAAGCAATGCCTCTCTCCAGTACCACTTCCAAAACAGTAATAAAATTTAGCTTCTCCAACATATGTTGTAGATTTGGAATCCTTAGAACCATTATGACAGATAATGACCCTCTATTTGATAATATAAACATGGAATATATTCTGTAATTCCAAAGATATTCAACATTGTTTCTCCTCACCTTTTCACCCTCAGTCCAATGGAAAAATAAAGGTTGTTAATTGAATCATTTTGATGGGTCTAAAGAAGAATTTAGAGGGGGTTGTCACTAAATGACCAAATTATTTATAAGAAATATTATGGGATGTATACAGTGACACCAATTGAGTCTACCCTCCCATTGTTTTGAATTTAAAGTTATTCCAAAGAAGAGAATGACACCACTATAAGAGTTGAGTTGGATTTGATTACGAAGGAAAGAAACAGAGCTCATTTGAGAGCTGCTCATTATCAAGGTTTGATGAGAAGCAGATCTGCGTCTAAAATTCAAAGAAGAGAATTCGAAGTAGGAGACAACATACTGAAAATATGTTTTTACATGCCAAGGATAAAAGGTTAGGAAAGCTAGCACCAAATTGGAAAGGGCCATATACTGAAAATGAAATGATCAAGTCTATAACTTATAGATTGATAGATTAAGAGAGCACTTGTCTGAGGCACCCATGGTATATTGAACACGAAAGGCTTTATATTAAATAATTGTATAAAATATTTTTCACTTATATAAATATTCGGGGACATACTCTTTCTTACCCTAGTGTCTCGGGGAGGTTTCAATGAGGTGTCGAGATCACTTGCAATACATAATATTTGCCTTAAACAGTTCTTATTTTATTTTTGTACTCAATATATTTTTATAATCATGTATACATTCGAATGTATTACCTCTGAATGGTTAGAAGATATTGAGTTGTATACCTTTGAATGGTTATAAATAATTGATGTGTATACCTTCGAATAGTTAAAAGTGATTGACTTGTATACCTTCGAACGAATTATCTTTGAATGGTTAGAAATAATTGATTCATGTACCTTCAAATGGATTTCCTTCAAATGATTAAAGTGATTATTTTACCTTTGAATGGTTAAAAATAATTAATTTATGTACCTTCGAATGGATTATCTTCAAATGATTATAGTGATTGTTTTACCTTCAAATGGATTACCTTCGAATAATTGGAGTAAATAAAAAATGAAAGAAAACAAAGTCGATATGATTCATTGATAGGATAACGAGAACAAAACACATTGGCTATGCCAAAAGCTAAAATAAAATAAAAATAAATAAATACAGATAGTATTTCAAAATGACTTGGACAAACCAAGGACTTATTGGAATCCTTACACATGATAAGGACTTGCAATAACAACATAAAAATTCACTGGCCTCAGGGCTTATCCCCATTGGTGTTTTCTTCCTCTGAACTCCCACCTTCAGAGTTTCTCCCATCAATTTCTTCAGAGCTATCTCTGGATGAGTCCAGGGATGCACCCAACTGGTCTGGTATGAGCATATCATTGGGCCACAACTGCTCTGGAACCAGCTCCTATAAAGATCCAAGGTTTATCTTATTGAATACCTTATGAAAATCTAAGACCATATCCGATTTGATCAAAGAGTACCGTTTATCCAGAGATTTTATAATCTCATCGACATATTTATCTACCGTATCTTCTTTGTCTTTTGTGTCTTGAGTTTTAGTTTTGGTTAATTCCCCTTCATATTTCTTACTAGAGCCTCTTGTTCTTTTAGTTCATTCGACAAATGTTCCACAACAGTCTTGTCATTGGTTTGTTGGTTTTCAATATTGTAATCTCCCCAAAACTGGTTGACTGAAATCTTTCGTAAGCAACCTTTAACTTTGAAAGTTCGTCATTAACCAACTTGACCTTATATGCTAGACCACCAACACACACTTTTTCCCTTCGAATGACTCATTTTGATCTCTGTTCTCTTCTTCAAGAAAGGCAATGGCGTCTCTTTGTGCCTTAACCTTCTGCTCCAGCTCAGAATAGGTTTTATGAAGCCCAAAATCAAATGTTCCAATGTGTCATGTTCCTTTATCAACTCAAAGGGTACGTTATCATAAAAGAAGTTTCTGACGTTGTTAGTGGTTTTGGGGAAGTGTTTTTTGAAAGAATCAAATTCGATCCCACCTTTAGGCCCCGTTAGATTATCTTCTCTGTATGTTTCTTCTTCTAATGTTGGGAGAAATGGTGAAGGTGGTTCATATACTAAAAGGTCTGGAGGAATGACAAAGGGAATTATGAGAGGAACATCTCAAAAGAGGGAAGATATCCGAAATTATAGTTTTTCTTTTCTTCTTCTCTCTTTTGTCACTGCTAAGCTTGCTTCTCTTATGTATATTTTACTTTTTTTATACAGAAAGCTCCACATCTGTGTCATCCTCTTTGACACTAGTAGTGACTGCAACTGGAAAATATTCTTCAAGAGTGGCGTGCAAATACTCATTGGACTGCTCTACAATTTCAAACCCAACTATGTCTTTATTCAAGCCTTGCTCGACATCTTACCCCTCTTAGCCCGATGACTGAGGGATTTGGTCCTCGTTGGAAGGAATAACTTACCATATGCAGCCTCAATTCTCTTAAAGATAGTCGATGCTCCATGAGGAGTGGTCAATTTCTCATATGCTAGATCTTGTTCGGAGCTAGTCCTTTTGAGGTGGATCTGAACCAAGTTGTTAGGGGTAAAACACTGGTGGAAGACATTGGACCAATTATCCTCAGCCCATTGGTGTAGTTTTTTAGAAGTAATTTTGCCATCCTCTAGGTGATGCACATAAGACATCGGTATCATTGTAAAAGGAAAATTAGAGGCAAGTTTTTGAACAATAAAGAAAATAAACATTATAAGTTTGAAGGACTACCTGTGTTCTTCAAAAACCCGGTGAGACGACTCAGATTACCTTGAGAGTTAATATTCTTCATATTCTCCCAATAACCATTGATAAAGAGAAGCTGCATATTCCTCAGCTTATCAGTCTCCGATATATAATCCACCACCTTGTACTCATCACTCATGTTGTAAAAGCAAAAAATGATCTGATAATTTTGGGGCATCACAACGATGGCATCAAATTGTTCCATCAACATCTGAATTCTTGATAACCTAGATGCCATGATACATGAAATTAGGGTAAACCAAGAATTTTTCCTAGCCTGACTTGGGTATAGTCCTACCAAGTTGAAGTAGTTAACAATTTATGGGTCCAAAGAAAATCGTAGGCCCCAGTTCAATACATTTGGATAGACAACTAACTCCATTATACTATAGTTCATCGGCGATTCACCTCGAGTGGGTAACCTAACTTTCACCTACTTCGGGAACCTCCATTTCTCACGAGTGGAATCCATCTCATTCTTTTGAAACTAGTTATAAGAAAAAAAATCAAGGGCAAAACATATTGAGAACTAACATTTTACAAATTAGGCCCTACACGTCCGACCAATAATGGGGGATGTATTTCAGCCTCTACTTTGGTGGCTTTAGCCTTGCCACCTTTACCAGATTTTCTTTTAGAAGTTTTCTTCATATCAGACTTTTAAATCTCCACATTCTCCCAAGATTGACCAAATGTATCTAAAGAATATTTTTCACTTAGGTCCTCGATTTTATCCTCTAATTCTCTATAATTCGTTCCTGGAGGCTCTGTTTGATGAGAGACATTGCTTCTCTCTATTTAGTTATTGTAAAGAGGAATCAATAGAAGGATAGGTTTATTGGATATTTTCCTGGTCCCCGGAAAATGGGGTTGTGTGAACCTTATTTGATCTAACTATGTTCGGAGACGATTTTTCTTCTATATCAGAGCCCATAGTTTTGAAAGTGGAAGGATGTCTAGGACTGGTGGCTTTTTGAAATTGTACTTATATTGATTAACGAATTTTTAAAGTAACTGACTGAGTTGTAAAAGAAGGCTATAGTGGGATTCAGTGTCTGTTATATAGATAGGTACCCTCATAATCAATAGTATGAGAAACAGTGACTATGTCTTTAGATGCAGGAAACCCTGCAGGAGTCTTAGCTCTCTTCTTAGCTTCATCTGTTTTAGACAGACCCAACTAGTCCGTTAAATCTATTCTGGTAGTGAACATACAAGCACAAAAATATCACTAGATGTGGAGTTTGCGATGGTGAAAGTGGTAGAGCGAATAAAAAAATAATACATGCGATTAACTTTGTGATGATAATGAGGCACAACCTGTCCTTCGACAGGTAAAACGTTTCTCTCAAAAAATTATTATAATGAGATAATCGTGGGTAGAGATTACTAGTGAGGTGGAACCGTTTCCAACTTTTAACATACCTCACCTATGGAAGAGTGAGATTGTAGGCGTAATAAAATAATTACACGTGTTTCATGAAACGTCCGAATTATAGTCATGGTAAAGATACCTCCAATATAACTGAACGATGCCACCAGACTTCTCTAAGCAGTTCAAAAAAAGCTTCGAAGGGCTACGTCCGGAGGGATGATCAACTTTTATGCGAAGATCTTGTTTGTTACTCTTCCCAAATGTATTTGAGAGGACTAATGGGACTATTTGATGGGGTGGAAATATTTGAAGGGTAAATCAGACTTAGGACGATATTAATATTTTCATTAGAATGTAGTTGTTTTACCACTTAATCATTTTGGGCTTAATGAGTTTCGAACCTTGGGCTTGGCCCTTGAGCTTGGTTCAGCCTGGCCCATTTAACATAATTCCGCCTATAAAAAGGATTTTATGAAGCATTTATGAATGAAGGGACATTTATTACAAAGATCAGACATTTTATCCCTAAGCATTTACTTTAGCTGCTCAATTATCTCTCTACTCACCACCTAACAATAAATTTTTCCTCTCCGTTTTACTAAATGGCCCCTCTAACAAATTATACCCATATCATATACGATTTTTCCATTTATAAAACGAATAAGAATAACAATATCATCAATACAATGGAGAATTAGTTTAGATCATTCCAATCATGGATCTTCTGGTTTTGTTAGGATTTATATGTTGTTTAGCGTTGTGATAACAAAATTTACTTTAATTATTGACTTTCGATGTTTGTTCTTATCATTTTCCAACCAATACCGGGAATATGAAACTCTAGGCTATTATTTGCAAAATCTAACTGATTATGAATGCAAAATATTAAACACATTGTATTAAAAAACTTCATATGTGTTGTGTAAATAGATATAAAATCATATGTGTTACGCGAAATCTTCATAATTGATTTCGCCGCATTAAAGACAAATAAAACTAATTACGTCATCATTGCAATGAAAAATTATGTTCGGCCATTCCATCCTCAAATGTCTTGTTTTTGTTAGGACCCATATGTTGGTTTGGTGTTGTAGTACGAATATTTACGTGTAACGCTTACTTTAAATGCACGTTCTAATCATTTTCAACCTAGGCCGATAATACATAAATCTATGATAATGTTTACAAAAGATGCAGAAACCATATATAAATTCCATTAAAAACTTAAAGAAAGTATGATACAAAACATAGTAGATATAACATATATGAAACCTTCATAGTTAATATCAACAACTTTGTGATGAATAAAACTAATTACGTCACTAATGAAAATAAAAATTATTTTTGGTCCTTCCAACCAATGATATGTTGGTTTTGTTAGGATTCATATGTTGTTTTGGTATCATGGTATCAATATTTAGGTGGAATATTTACTTTAGATGCTTGTTCTTATCATTTTTCAACCTGCATTAGGAGTATGAAAATCTACATTATTACTTGCGAAATCTAAGTCATTAGAGATGTAAAACATTGAGTAAATGATATGCAAACACTTTACATTTGATGTGAAACAGTGTAGAATGTACATACGAAACCTTTTTTACTTACTTTTCCAACTCGATCACGAATAAAACATTAATATAGTACTTGCGAAATCCAATATAATACTCGTGAACCTAATATGATGATTGAAAAATACGTTCTTCCATAAAATTTAACGTTGGTTTCTTATTGTAATGGTCAAATGTTAGTAAAATATCAGTGTTAGTGGATTTCACCAATAATTTTGTGACCTACGACTATAACAAATATGATTCAATGATCGAGTAAAATATCAGTGTTAGTGGATTTCACCAATAATTTTGTGACCTACGACTATAAAAAATATGATTCAATGATCGAGTACATTCAAGAGATCGATTATATACTTGAATTTTTAATTATATTTGGATCGCACGATCCATGTAACAACAATCTTACATTTTTTTACCAATTTGAGACATATGACCACTATAATAAAGCCTTGATGGACAAAGATCGAAAACGAAAATAAACCGGTAGAAAAAATGAATTTCCAATTTAGATTCGTAGGCAACCCGCTCGTCGAGATTGATAATATGTGGTCCTTAAGCATGGTTTCTAGTATACACAACCATCAGTCGGCCAAGTACCTTCAAGGAAATGCATCAGGTATAGGTAGAAAAGTCACAAAAAATATTGGTAGATTATCTAATGTCTTTGGAAACATATCCCCGCAATATATTGCATGGACTAAAGATTAATGATCCACATAATGCCTCAAGCATGCGCAACGTATACAATTACTTACAAAAAAAAGATTGCCTCAAATAGGCAATCATTCACAAATGCAAAGTTTGTGTATAGATTACAAACACACAACTACATTTATAAGCATATGACCGTGAACAAGTTAACCAACTTTATAACATAGTTTTTCTTGCACATATGATTATCATAGGTTTATTACGTACGTTTCTCCAAGTGGTTGTCATAAAAAAATACATATATGACTATTAAATACGATTACTTCCACCAATATGATGTTTTGCGTCAGATTCTCATTCATGACTGTGAAGAAGTAAGATAGCTACAAATAAGCTTTGGGACGTTTCAAAATAATTATGGAAGATAACGAACACGAGTTGCCTTGTGTTATACTAACCGATCGTGAACTAGATTTGACGAATAATTTTAATAAAAATTTCTCGATTGGAGCACATATTATGAGAATGACATATCAACAAGAATTTACTCGCCAACACAAAAAGATTGTTCAAAGATAATATCGAGTTTAAAAAATGTATGGACGTTTGGGTGACACTGTTGAATTTTAAACAGTTTTAGAAAACATTTGATGGTTTGCTTGTGATGCAACATTCAACTCTAAAAGAATCCTTATAAATAAGTGTTTGTCATATCACGCATGATTATTAAATTCCTTGTTTTGTGAGTTGAATGGAGAGGTTTCACCATAAATTTTGATGATAATATATTAAACTATACATAAGTAAAAAATACAAGAATTGAACTCTCGATGTGTGGGTTTTTAAGTCGAACAAGACAAAGATTATTATGTATGTACTCATGAACTTACACAACTTCAACGAGACAATGGTGAGTTTTTTTGCGTTTTATAGATGGTCATTGGAAAACAATACCCAAAAAGCCTCATGTTAAGCTTATGAGATAAGAAGAGGTTATAGGTGACTAAATGTTTTAAATGCAAAGCTAGATTTGTTCCCTTCCAGTGAAAGATGTACTCAGTGGGTCAAAGATATCATGAATTGCAAAAATCTCACCTCTAGGAGCTCCTACTGCAATTAGATCAACAAATAAATATAGAAGAGATAATAAGAGTATGAATGTCGGGTTTATTTTTCTATTTTCAAACCATGGTACTAACACATGTTTTGACATATTTGAAAATTTATCTTTCCCCTATTTTTCAAAACCTTGAACCTCACAATTCCAAAATCAAACTCTTAAAACTAACAAAAAAAAATCTAAACCTAAGTAAAAATCTAGTATTGTCATTTGAGACTAAAAATGAAGTAAACTTATCTTACTAAATTATGAGATTGGAAAAAACGAATAATAAATTATGAGCAGAGTCTAATTAGAATTTTGATGCATTGAAAAACAAAACCAAAGACAATAATATATTGTAGTTGAAGTTGAAATTACCATTATGTCGTTGTACTTGTTACGATCATCTTGATTAAAAAAGAAAAATAAACTGACGACTCACACATGTTGAAAAAAACTAAAAAATATGAAGAAAAAAATGGTTTGGTGTTTTAACGAATATTTATATTAAAATAATAATTTTATGAATAAAAATAACCACCTAAGTATAAATTAAATTAACGATAACCACAGAATTTTGAAGTTCAGCAAAAACCACGTACAACATTAATTCTTCCAATCCTGAACACAGAAGCACGTATAGACTTAAACAATTAATTATTTTTAACCTTCAAAAGTCCATATCTTTAAAACTCTACTCATTGTTTCTTCACAAAACACATTTCTTTTTCTTCTTTTTTTATTGAGTGGCGAGTGCGCACAGGGTAAACCCTCGATCTGATGTAATAGCCTGCAAACCAACATCAGAAGGTAAACCACACAAAGTGACAGACTCAGCTAAGAAAGCATTTGTAGAGGGACTCAAACACATGACCTTACTCTACCAACTCGGCTACCACTTTCGGGGCCACAAAACATATTTGTATTTTGTATTTTGTTTTTTCACACGATCAAAACTATTTAGCAACAAAAATCTTATTTTGCAACTATTTTATTTTTATTTTTGCAACATATTTGCACGTATTTCTGCAAGTGTAACACAATTTTGTTTCGCAACCAAATTACATATAATTCTACAACTAGAGCATATTTTTTTCGAGACTTATTTCACAACAAAATTACACATAATTTTGCAATTAAAAAAATCAAAAAAATATTTTAAATAATAACTTTTGTGGATCTAGTTTTGTTTGTCTTAAAAAGCAAAACCAATTATATTTTTGGAATATTTTTAAACTATGATTTAAAAACTACATCATTTAAAATAATAATTTATTAACAATATTTCAGAATTACAATTCTCATCGGTAAATATTAATTTAATCTCAAATAATTATTCATAATTTATAAAGTTTAAACCATTATTGACAAAAAAATAATATTAGACGAATATTCTTAAGGGGGAGTTCCTAATAGGTATATAAAATATTTTAAAATTTTGGTTAAATACACTTTTGTTTCTTAATTCCAATTAGTGTACGGGATACAAAAAATGACAAAATTGCCCTCTAATTTTCAGAACGCGCCTACTTGCTATTCTCATTTTGTATTGGAAACACGAACAAAACTAAAAAGCTTCAAATCACTCTAAAACGCTCGAAATCGCTTCAAATCGTTACCGGCCGAAGATCAATTCCGACGTTAAATTATCAAATCACATTCTCGAGTTGCTGCTACAAAGTCACCCATCTACTATCCAACACCCAAAAACAGAAAAAGAAGCTGATTGTAAACCCTAATTATCAGACGGCAGATTGAAAATCCAAAACCTAGAAAACAAAACGGATTGCTTTACTTGCTATTGGCAGAAGATTGATTAAGGTATGATACTAAATTTTAATCTGATTTTTCATCAGCTAGTTTCTAGAGATGTGTTAAATCGAACGATTAAGGTAAAAACCCCAAGCTTATGCTCATGTAACTTCTTTACTTTCTGCTATTTTTGTATTCAATTTCATATACTTTAACTTCTGATTGTGTTGTTTTGGGGATGAAAATATAGAAGGAAATTCTGGGTTTTCATGATATCCACTCTAGTAAACATGTAGTTGATGTTTACATAGGAATAATAATTGTGTCTAGAGTTTGTGAGGTTAAAGGGACTTTACGTGAGGGAGTAATGGTATTGGGAGGCGGGGCTTATATGATAATTGAGATTTTATGCTCACATGTTTAACGTTGATGGTATTTATCTGAGTGATAGTGGGGACGAAGGTGTGTTGGGTGATGGCCCCCTTCTAAAAAGTAGTTTCCTTAGAGCTCATAGTTTATTTATCTATTGTAGCATGTTTTATAACAGGTGCAAGAGTGATACAAAATATATTTATGTAATTTGTTGTATAGAATAGTTATTTCAGTTGAGCATTATTTTTGTCTTTACGATTGCATATAGTTCTATCGCCATAAACAATCAATGTAGTGGGTATAAGAGGTCTTTCTATAGTTTTCCAGTTGGAAAAGCTTATTTTTCGATTACTGTTATTTATCAAAACATTATCTTAAAAGTTGTGACAATAATAGTGTTTGTCTTAGGTTTAATATTACTGTTATTTCTCCAAAAATTATTTGTTTCTTTATCAACAGGTTTTGAAAATGACTCGAACAAAATGTTGCACTCCAAAGAGAATAAGAAGTCCTAAAAAAGTAATACCAGTATGTCAACCCAAAATATCTCGATCAAATCTAGAATTGGAATTTAAATTATGCCGAAATTATAGAATTACACAAAAGCATATTGACGCTACAAACCCACTCCATTTTACAATCTCTTAAACCGGATTTTTAGAATTTATGGTCAATTCAAGATTCAAAAATCTTGGGAGTTGATGATCGAGATAATTAAAAGGTATGACCAAATGAATGGTGGTTTTATCTTTTGGGGGAAGCTAGTGCATTTAACAAGAGAAACAGTTTCATCTCATATATTACAAACCTACTTCGCGAAAGTATTGCATAGGCAAGAACCCCAAAATCTCACCAAAAAGAAGTTAAAGGAAAAGATTGAAGAGGTTGCCAAATTGGATAACGAAGAAGCTATGGAAGATGTAGATATAATGCTAGTCATGTAACTATGTCTCACATTGTTTTTTCTATTTGTGGGGAATATATTTCGAAAGCTTTTGCTGTTGGGAATATGCATGTCCGGTCCGCATATTTCACCTCCGTATATAAGTAAGAACAATCTGATCTCAATACTAGTATGATATTGTCCGCTTTGGCACCCGAAGGCCCTCACGGCTTTGCATTTGGTCCATTACCAAAAGGCCTCATACTAGTTGAGGTATGTTCTTACTTATATACTACTGATCCTTCGATGTGGGATGTGGGACTTTGGTCGCCACCTTAACAAATCCTCCTCTCGAATAAAGTACCACTTAGCCTCCTCTCAATTGACTTTCATCCGCTCACTCTAATTAGAAGTTGCTCCACCTGAGCAATAGAGCTTTTTTTTACAACGGATCTATCTACTCACTCGACCATCCTACGCCTGCTCCTTAGCTCCACTATCCACTCAAATCAAGTACCACCGCTTGATGAGTCATAGACGCTTCAAACTAGGATGTATAGAGTAGATCATTCACCTTGAGCATGAATTATGGTTCATCATGTTCGACCTCTAAGAATATTTTACCACTATCGCGTTCCGTCTGGACCTGACGCTCTGATACCGCGTGTTGGGAATATGCGTGTTCGGTCCGTATATTCTGCCCCCGTATATAAGTAAGAACAATCCAATCTCAACACTAGTATGATATTATCCGATTTGGCACCCGAAGGCCCTCACAGCTTTGCATTTGGTCCATCACCAAAAGGCCTCATACTAGTTGAGGTATGTTCTTACTTATATACCAATGATCCTTCCCATGTTTAAGCGATGTGGGATGTGGGACTTTGGTCGCCACCTTAACATTTGAAAAATTTATAGAAAATGAGTTCCCTAGACTACACAAGTACGATTGGGCTGATTTGATTGTTCAAAAACTAACCAAATCAATCAAGAAAAAATACAAAAGTAATCCAGTTGGAACAGTAGGATGTGTGCAGCTCTTAATTGTAAGTAAAATATAGTATATATAGATTATTTTATATAATTAGGAGTATACTAATATTTTTTTACTGTTATACTAATAGTTGATATTTATTTGATTTAACATTTGCAGTCTTTTTTCTTGGAGCACACAAGAATAAGAATACCACAAAATGATTTCCCAAGATGCGTACGATGGGTAGGAAAAACGGGTTTTAGACAATATAATAAAGTATAAAGATTTTTTGAAGAGATAATAGAAGAAAAGGTAATATGTACATTTTCATGATTTTATAAATCTTAACTACATCAGACATGCTAATGATAAATACATAAGCTTGACTGTTTTTGTAAATTAGGTGATATAATTATTAATGTTAGTTTAGTGTAATTTACTGCTTTTATGTTTTTAAAATAGGTAATAGATGGTGATTTATTACTTTTAGCTGACGAAGAAGACAAAATGAGAAGAGTTGAAACTGACAATGGAGAAAGGGTCAGCGGAAAAACAAATATTGAAGAAGAGGCAGCAGAGAACGGTGAAGACAAAGATGATTTTGTTGAACACGAAAATAATGATGTTCCAACAAACCTAGAAGTGCATCTCAAATAATGAAGCTATTGATAAAGAGTAATGAAAAAAAGGAACATAAAAAAATAGAGATGAATGATGTTTCAACAAAAAGAATGAGAACGAGAAGTACCTCTCAAATAATAAAGTTGTTCGTAAAGACTGATGAAAAGAAAAAAGGAAAAGAGAAGGTGGAGATGAAGGCGGAAAGTAAGGAAGGAGAAACAAGTGAAGATGGAGACTTTCAAAGTGGGAAAATGAAGCTGAAAGTAATGATGAAGACAAAAGTGAACACAGTGGAAAAATAGAGAGAAGAAGAAAAACAGCCCAATATCATCTAATGACTCGAAAGTTGAGTATATGGTGTTGTTAACAGAAATCGAAGAACTCAAGAGTGCTCTGCAAAAAGCAAAGGTATTTTATACTAAAAACCTATTTATAACAAATATATATCATATCTAATACTTCAATGTTTTCTAGAAATCCTTGAAGAGTCAAATACAAAGTTCAATGCTCTACAAGTAGAGATGAACGGGAAAGAACATGTATAAAGCTTATTTTATAACTGTTTTATAACTGTAAGTCAGATTTCACATTTTAGTCATATCATGTATAACAATATTAATGTTGTTATTCATGAATAACAATGTTAATACTAACTTAGACTATTCAAACATAGAATCAAGGAGCTTGAAAAAAATGTAACGACTCTAAAGAAAGAAGTGTATGAGCTAAAAGATATTGTTGATGATGATGACTTCGAAACAAATCCAAGAGATGAAGTATTGTAAAGAGTCAAAGAATCGACAATCAAAGATGTCAAAAACAAGAAACATGCATCTCGCTCTTCATTGGTAAGAAGAGTGCATGGAAAGTAACCAGACAAAAGAAAGACTTCCCCGTTTTTTATATCCAACAAGTGAAAAAAACAGAAGAAAATGGAACAATCTACCAAGGACAATGAGAAAGAGGAGCAGAGCAAAGCAATGAAAAACAATAACGTTGAAGAACTTGAAGAACTTACTCGTGATGAAATCCAGTTGGTTTATAGAAGAAGGGGAGATCCAACTGAGCTACTAAATGATAAGGATATCAATAAGTTCAACAGGATTGTTCAACAAAAAAAACTCAAATAGGTAACAAATTTAACTTTTCCAAGTGTTTAAAACTTTTTTTAATATACGTTTGTTTTGGTTTTGTGTGATATACAGAGCTTCAATTTGGATAAAAGATGATTTATGTGTGGATGCGTATCATCTTCATACGATTATAGGATGTGATGAAGTTGAAATTGAGGTACTTAAATTTAATTTTTATTACTCTTTAAAATTATTTTTTATGTATATTTCAATTGTAGGGTCGATTCTTGTTTGTTTTAAAATTACTTGCTTAAGAAAAGGTATTCTTGGGCTGTTTAAGGCTGGTGGTGATTTCTTATTTTGTTGTTTCTTATATTTGATTTTGTTATTATATTATTTACTAATAATGATGTTACTATAAGTAACAGTAATAATACTGTTATTTATAATACAAGTAACAGTAATAGTACTGTTATTCATAATACAAGTACAATAATAACAATTTTTGTAGTTTAATTTTAAATTTGATTCATATACTTTTGTAAATATTTGGTAAATTATGGGATCATTTCGAGTTCGTAATGTTGACTATCTACTTATTTTGATGTTCATTCTTTTAACTTAATTATATTGTTAATGTAACTGATGAGTCCGGATTCTGTCGCCATATTTTATGGGAACCGGACAGGGTCAATTCGGACAGTGTCCACCTTACCGGACAGGGGCAGTTCGGACACCATCACCCATTGAACTATCCGAACAGAACTAAAGTACTTAAAATCTAATCATTTTTTGACTAAGCTGTCTGTTCACTTACTTAGAACTAATGGGTCCTTAAACTCGACCCGAATCCATTAAACACGACCCGAAAGCCCATATGGCCCAAATATTAGGGTATAAATACCCAACCACCAACATTAAATGAGGGTAATGAAAATTAAATACAACCAGGCAGCTTAATTCTTCTTCTACATTCTACCCAAACTCCGCAAAACTCTAAACAGGAATTAAAAACTTACCCTCAGACAAAAATAAATCACACCAAATTGGCGACCACGGTGGGAGCACGACGGTGCCTGAATCTAACATTCAAAACCATCAGAAAAATCAGTCCGAATGAATCTAACATTCAAACCATCGAGGAGTGTGATAGGTTAAAAGGCGAGATAGAAGCTCTGAGGGAATCAAAAGCAAAGATGGGCATAAAAGAGAAATCAAAGGCATCAGGTGTTCATCATACTGACAACCCTAGAGAGCATGAGCCTTCGAAGACCTATGTGAGTACAAAGAAGACTCATGCTAGCTCCAAAAAGTCTCACCGGTCCAAGCCAGTGGAGAGCTCTGATTCAGACTCAGAATCTTCTAATAGCTCCTCGGACGAAGATGGAATTGAAGAATCCTTGTCCTCCAGCAGCGATGAGGGCCGATCTAAAAAGAAACAAAAGTTGGTTAAGAAGTATTCAAGAAAAAGGGATATGCATGGAAAGTTAAAGAGGCATATAGACAAAGGATCATCTCATAGCCGGAGACACATAGACCGGATGCTGGTGGATCCTTTTGCCTTCCATGATGAGCCAGGTATCTTTGCAACTCCTAATGAGGATACCGTTTTTAGTCGTGGCCGAAATTGGAGACAATCTCCATTGTCTTCCAGGATCCTGTCCGGGAACCTCCCCTGGAGATTCGATAGCACGGAGATGGAAAAATACGATGGCAGTAAAGACCCGGACAATCACTTGGAACAATTCAAAAATTTCATGATGAATTTTGATGATGACGATAAGTTGCTTTGTAGAGCATTTTCTCAGTTTTTTACGGGGAGTGCCTTGAAGTGGTATAACAGCGTACCACAAGGGTGCATCAAAAATTTCGATACCTTTTGGCTGGCCTTCCGGAGGCATTTTGTTGGAAGTAAGGAGGTGAAGGGCAATGGAGATACAATTATCCATTGTGCCCAAGAGCCGAATGAATCTTTGAAGGAATATATAAGTCGCTTTGTAAATACCAAAAATGGGTTTGCTGATTGCTTCGAGCAAGTAGCAATAGCCTCTCTAAGACAGGGCTTAAACCCTGGAAATTTGGCTGATTCAGTGACCAGAAAAAAGACCATGACATGGGGAGGTTTACTGAATCAGGTTTGAAAACAAATTAGCATGGATGAAACAAAGAAAACAAGGGTGCACAGACAGGTGAGGTCTGCCCCGGTTACACCAAACCCCAACCAAAATCAGTCCGGGAACAAGACAAGGGAGGTCGGGCAAGGTCATAACAGAGCTGAAGCTCAGTCTCAGCCAACTGCGCCTGCCCAGAGTCAGCAATCTAGAAATAAGAGAGGGTCTTGGGTTCAACCGGAGTGGTTTACTGAGTTAAAAGAAAGTGTAGCCACCATTTATGACAAAACAAAGGAAGAAGTACACTATAGAAGGCCAGCTGCACTACAATCTCCTAAGGAGCATCGTAACAATTCCTTCTGTCAGTACCATAATGATACTGGCTATGCCATTGAGGATTGTATTGCTTTAAAACAAGAAGTCCAGAATCTGATTGAAAGAGGAAAATTAGGAGCATATGTTAAAAGAAGATGAAGAAATAGGCCTGATAATGCTCATCGGCCTGGTCCAAACAATGCAAGCACATCCACTCCGGAGGGAGCTATGGTAATAATCGAGAGATTCGATGGAGAGTCAGAGTACTTGGACCCTGATCCAACTCGAAAAGAGTGGGTGTCATTGAGGAACGTTGAAAAACAGTGTCCGGGCTTATTAACTTTTTTGAGTCACTCACAATTTTCGGAGGGGATACCATGACAGCACCCACAGCTTCTTCAAGGAAGAGGCATGTTCATACTTTAGCTACCCAACTGGAGGGAGGCATGACTTCCTATCAATCGCAGATTCCATTTCCCTCCATTGTATTCGATGAGGATGACTTGAGGGATATAGCAGGTCCTCATGAAGATGTTGTTGTCATAGGAGCATCCATTGAGGGCAATGACGTAAGACGAAGTTTGGTGGATACTGGGAGTTCAGCCAATATCCTCTTTTTAACTTCCTACAAAAAGATGAAAAATCCTGCGGTAATTCAGCAGTCCGGAGTGTGTGTTCGGAGTGCAGTCCGGAAAATTCCTAGGGTATATAATAAGTGTGCAAGGGATACATCCCGATTCGGACCATCTTAATGCTTTATTCCAAATGGAACCACCTCGGAATGTTAAAGAAGTACAAAGATTGACCTGGAGGTTGGTTGCATTAAATAGATTCATTTCAAGGTCTTCGGACACGTGTGCCCCGTTCTTTTAAACTTTAAAAGGTGCAAAAGGATTCGACTGCACTTCGCAGTGTGATGAGGCTTTTAGTGAAATTAAAAAACATATGCCTTCCCCCAAGACTTTATATAAACCTGTTGACGAAGAGACTTTTTTCATATACTTGGCAGTTTCCAGTTGTGCCATAAGTGCTGTGTTGGTGAGGGAGGTGGATAGTTATCCTCGTCCAGTGTATTACATCAGCAAGAGCTTGATAGATGCAGAAAAGCGCTATCTAAAGCTTGAAAAGTTAGCGCTAGCCCTGGTAATTGCTGCCAGGAAGATGAGGCCTTATTTTCAGGCTCATCCTATTATTGTCCGGACATCTTATCCCCTGAAAAACGTTCTACAAAAAGCATATATTTCGAGTAGAATGACTAAGTGGTCAGTGGAACAGGGGGACATCGATATTGATTTTGCTCCTCGAACAGCGATCAAAGCCCAAGCTGTGGCTGATTTCTTAGTTGAATTCCACTCAGATAGGGATACAGAGCACACAACTGAGATGAAAGATAAAAAGGTCTGGGTCGTCCGGATGGATGGTGGATCAAGTACTATGGGATGTGGTGCAGGGGTATGCTTAACCTCTCCGTATGGTGACCAAATGTACCAAGCTATATGTTTTGCTTTTAGAGCTTCTAACAATGAGTCTGAATATGAAGCTGCTATAGCTGGTTTAAAGCTAGCTCTTATTTGTGGAGCTAAAAGGGTCAAGTTGATGAGTGATTCCCAGCTTTTTATCCATCATGCGTAAGGTCAATCTGAAGCAAAAAAGGAGCAGCTAATAAAATACTTACTTCTTCTCAAAGATGTGGCACTTAAGTTCAAGAGTATTATTTATGAGCACATACCCTGAACGGAAAATGAACTAGCAGACTCCTTGGCAACCATAGCCTACACTGAATCATACCCTTGGATCCATGTGTTGGAGTGCCCTTCCATTCAACTCAATACGGGTAAGGAGGAAGAAAGTTTCGATATACAGATGGGACAGCCCCAAGATTGGAGGTTTCCTCTCCTTCAATATCTTTCCGATGGCATCTTGCCTCCGGATAAGTCAATACCAAGAAAAGTAAAATACAAGGCTCGTGGTATTATCATACTAGGAGATGTTCTTTATAAGAAGTCTTACAATAAACCCTTCTTACGATGTTTGGGGGTTGATGAATCTCAAATAGTCCTCTTCGAATTACATGATGATGAGGGATCAACTCACTGTGGATTCAGGGATCTAACAAGGAGAGTTTTATTGGCTGGTTATTATTGGCCCTCTATAATACAAGATGCTAAGGAGCTGGTGAGGAGGTGTGACCCATGCCAGAGATATAGCAATGCAATTCATATCCCAGCCATCCCTTTAGAGTCAATTTCTGAGCCTATACCTTTTGCTCGATGGGGGTTGGATTTGGTGGGACCTCTACCTATGGCATCTGGAGGAGGCAGGACAATAATTGTTGCTATTGATTATTTTTCGAAGTGGATCGAAGCAGCCCCACTGGCAGGTACAACATCAAAAGCTATCATAAAATTCATTTTATCCAATATCTGTTGCAGATTTGGAATTCCACAGAAGATAACAACAGACAATGGGCCACAGTTCGACAACAAGGAAATGGAGAGTTTCTGTGCCTCTAGAGGTATACAACATTATTTCTCTTCATCTTTTCACCCACAAGCAAATGGTCAGGTTGAAGTGGCAAAAAGAACTATACTCTCTAGTTTGAAGAAAAATTTAGAAGGGGCTGCTGGAAAATGGCCTAGTTATTTACAAGAGGTTTTGTGGGCCTACCGGACTACACCTGGGGCAGCAACACAAGAATCACCTTTTGCCTTAGTCTATGGGATGGATGTCATAGATCCTATAGAGGCAACTCTCCCTTCTTTTTGAGTTCATAACTTCTCCGAACACGCTAACAAAGTGGAAATCAGAGGTCAGCTTGACTTAATAAAAGAAAGAAGAGTTAAGGCTCACCTTAGAACTGCACACTATCAGGGTTTGATGAGAAGCAGGTTTGCTTCTAGAGTTAAAAGAAGAGATTTTCAGCCGGGGGATAAGGTGTTAAGGAAAGTATTCTTACACACTAAAGAGAAGCTGCTCGGCAAACTAGCCCCAACTTGGGAAGGACCCTATATGGTCATTGAAAGGCTTAAACCTGGGACATACTGGCTAGAAGACAAGGATGGAAGGGTTTTGAATTACCCTTGGAATATTGAGCACCTCCGGATGTACTTGGAGTAGAAACTATGTAAATATTTACTTGTTTAAAAATCCATGTAAATATTTGGGGGCATACTCTTTCCTACCCTGGTGGCGTGAGGAGGTTTTAATGAGGTGTCCGGGCTCATTTATAAAATTCGATGCCTTCTTAGAAATTCGGAGTGTTCTTATTTTGTTTCTTGTCAAATTTTTGTTTAAACACCGGTCGGATTGAATTAAAGGTGTGATGACTACTTAAACATTTGTCATCGGAGAATTTAAACACTCTCACTTTAAGATGTTTGTGAAATAACTAAGGGCTGTTTAAACATTAGCCACCAAAATTGAGAAACTATGAAAGAATGCAAGAATTGTGCAAAATAAACATACTCATTAAAACGACCGAAGTGCCTTGGCCATCCAAGGACTTTAAATTGTCAATCAAAACAAAAAGATTTGTCCGGTCAAACGTCGGACACAGTTACAAGAATGCCTTGACCTTCCAAGGACTTTAGTTCAATCAAAACAAAAGGTAAAAGATAATTGATATTTTAAGACTGAGCTTTTGAAGACGGCTCAGCCTCACTCTTTTTCTTCTTCTTGAGGTCATCATTCTCCTCAGCTGGACTCTCCCCGGTGTTCTTTTCTTTATCAGATGAGGATTCACTGGAGAAATCAAACATGTCACCCTCCGCCATTGTATGGAAAGGAAGGTCTAGATACTCTACAAAAGTCCATAAGTCCCCCAGATTCCTCTTCAGAAACTTCTCATGAAAGAGTAGAACCATGTCCGACTTCACCTTGGCATACATTTCGTCCTGAGTGTCTATCACATTGTTGGCATAAGCATCAATCTTGGCTTGGATTTTTGCCTCTTGCTCCCTTAGCAGATAAGCTTTTTCCTCTGCAACCTTGGACACCGAGTTCTCGAGTGCGATCTTGTCATTGGTCAAGGTGTGAATGACTTGGTTCTTGGCCTTTATCTCCTCTTTCGAAGAGGAGAGATCCTTCTCCAACCCGGACTGCTTTTCCTGGAGGCTTTTGATAGTATCTTCTAGGGCATCTACCTTTGTGACCCAACCCTCCTGGTTCTTCTTTAACTCCTCGTTTTCTCTCTTCAAAACATCAGCGTTTTGGTTGGCAATAAGGAGGTCTCCGGACAATCTCTCCTTGTCAGAATTAAGGGCAGTAATAATTGCTGACTAACCTCGCACTTGTTTATCCAGAACCAACACTGGCTGAACAGTACTCAATATAGAGTGAGTTATAGCATCTCTTTCACTTGAAACGGTGAAAGACTTACCATTGAAGGTAACAGTGTTCGAAGTGCTTGGAGGGAGGTAGGGTCCAGCAAAGTCGTCTATGGGGAGGTTTTCAAAGTAGTCACCAAGTCCCTCAAGTCCTGTAATGTCGACACCGTCGATACTGATGCCTCCTCCACCAACCTCATCGGTTTGAAAGTCACCGAAGATCTCTTCTGCTCTTGTTGGATCAGTAAGGTCAACAGGTAGGAAGGGCTCCGGAGGTCGGAGAGAAAGTTCATCACCCCCTGGAGGTCGTTTTCTTCTTGGCCTTCATGTCCTTGCCTTCTGCTCCCCGTTTCCTGTCTCTCTTAGAAACCTTGGAGGCTTTGAAGATCCTGCCTCTTCCGTAGTGCTCTCGTGCTCCACAACTTCTAGAAGAACAGCATCAATCTGACTTGAAACTGGCCCCTCTTGGTTTGTTGGAGCGGTTTCCTCCGCTTCAGTGGGATTAGCTTCGACCACATTCTTCTTGCCCTTCCCTTTTTTGCCTTTCATCTTACTTGGAGCCTTGACTCGACCTGGAAAATACAGTGACCCGTCCGGTGCATGTGTTCTTTTAAGGACTACATCCGGAGGGGGTGGAATGGTAAGTTCCTCCCAGGTCAATTCCTTCCGGCCAGTAGTGTTCCAGAGGTGGGACCTTGCAATATTGCCTCTGGTAAAGGCGTTGTGGAAACGATTATCCCACTTTTCAGCAGCCCAAGTGTTTATCTTGGTGCAAGTAATCTGCCCGGCCTTTAAGTAATCATTGAAGTCTTTGGACAGCACTGTCAAGAAATAAAAAAAAGACAAGGCAAATCAGTTAAACAAATTTGATAAAAATAAAAATGAGAATGTAAGGTGGGATTCTTATTATCACTTCGCCATCTGCTGGTGAGGAGGCTTGGGTTGGTACCAGCTTTGATCTTCCTCCCATTCTCCCAGGCACCACTCACAAACAAGAATTGAGTCCTCCAATTTCTCTCCGACTCGAGTAGGTCATCTACTGCTTTGTAGTTATCACCCATGTTGAAGTGATAGAATGGAATATGGGGATTTCTGCAGCGGCTGGCCACAGATGCGAATTCCTCCATTGGAAGAGGAATTCTAGAGAGCCTGGAAGCCATGATACAGGCCATGAGAGTGTACCGGGCATTAGGGCTCAGTTGACTTGGGCAGAGCTTGATGAGGTGGAAATATTTGACTATCTCCGGATCTAAGAGAAACCTTAGTCCCCAGTTAAAAAGTTCAGTAAAGATGACCACTTCACTAAGCTTGCAGTCCATCGGCGTTTTAGGGTCTATTGGGATCCTTATTTTTACATTCTCTAGAATCCCCCACTTCGTTCGCATCCGACCCAGTTCGGCTGCGTGGATGAAGGCATAGTTAATTTTTTGCAAAGCAAGTAAATACTTAACATTGACCTTGTGAAAACAAGGTCCCACTTTTCCCTCAAGGATCTCTGACAGATCTGGGTGCTTAAGGCATAGTTTTTCTTTGCCTTTATCCTTCTTGGCAGCACCAGCATCACTAGTTTGTCTGGAGACTTCGGACTCGAACAGAGCCTCTTCGATAAGATCCTCCATTACTTCCTCCATTACTGAGGAGTGGTTTTCAGTTGTTTTTGGGTGAGGGGAGTTAGGAGTTGGTTCAGTCTAACCTCCGGATTGTTAGGCTTCAATGCTTTCCTGAACTCTAGCCTCCGGCTGGGGCTCAGATGTGGTGGTTTCTCTTCGAAGGCTTGGGCTAGAGGTTTCCGGTCCGGACAGCTTGTCCTTAGGAACGTTTATGGGTGTCTCTGACCCCGTGTTGCTGTCTTTGGCCTCTGATTTTGAAGGTGTGCCTTTTGAAACCTGCCTTTTTACCAGGCTACCTCTTCTCTGATCAACTAGTTTATTGGGAGAGACATCTGCATCTGATCCCATGACGATAAATGGGGAAGGCTTCTTGAAACTGGTAACTGCTTGTCCTGGCTCAACAGTGGGCTCCGATTCCTGAACCGATGAGCCTGAAATAATTGGTAAAAGATTGGGTTGAAACAATCTCCTCGGTTTAACGCTCCTGGTTGAAGAAGAGCCATGGTCAGGCTCTGTGTTTGGAATTTCTGGTTTGTCGACAGGGGAAGTAGGAAGGCCTGCAACAATGCGCCTTTCTCTTTCGAATTTTTGAGCCATTTCTAACTCTGATAGGTTAAGCCACCCGCCTTTGATTAAAGCGTTCCTAGCTGTGAACATAAACTCCAACAAGAAGAATTTGTGTTTGAGAGAGAAAGCTCTAAGATTTAGCAAAGTAAGTATGAAGATGATGGTAAAACAGTAAACACACAAAAAGATGCTTTAATACCTAGGAGAATTCGAAAGGATTGCAATGATTAAAAAAACGGCGCTGACATCATCTTCATTAAATGAAGAGGTTACTTTTTAGAGAAGGTGGGAGCGAAATTCTAGGTGAAAACGGCTGAAATAACGAACCAGAGAGAGACACGTGTCCCACGAACTCTGACAAGAAACCGTTTAGTTTCAAGAACTTTTTTCAGTCCGGATAAAGCTATAACACAGTTCGAAAGACCTGTCCGGATGTAAACTGTCACCAACAACAGACTATTTTCTAGGTTTTGTCAAAGGTTTTTGAACACCACCTAAAAAAGGGGCTATTGATGAGTTTGGATTCTGTCGCCACATTTTATGGGAACCGGACAGGGTCGATTCGGACAGTGTCCACCTTACCGGACAGGGGCAGTTCGGACACCATCAACCATTGAACTATCCGAACAGAACTAAAGTACTTAAAATCTAATCACTTTTTGACTAAGCTGCCTGTTCACTTACTTAGAACTAATGGGTCCTTAAACTTGACCCGAATCCATTGAACACGACCCGAAAGCCCATATGGCCCAAATATTAGGGTATAAATACCCAACCACCAACATTAAATGAGGGTAATGATAATTAAATACAACCAGGCAACTTAATTCTCCCTCTACATTCTACCCAAACATTATTTACTCACAAAACTCCGCAAAACTCTAAACAGAAATTACAAACTTACCCTCAGACAAAAATAAACCACACCAGTAACTACTATAAGAATATTTCAATGTCGAATATCTGAAAATGTTTAAATTCTTTGAGAATAAAATATGGGTCATATTACTTAAATATGTTTCGATTGTTTCAGATGTGGTGGTGTGCTCTTATTTGATGATTTAAGTTGTTAATCTATCTGGTTAAAAGGGTTTCTTGCTGCATGAACTCTTTAACTTTAACTTATATTTAAAACTATGACGGTAATAGTTTATGATTCAAAAATCGTATCATGTTTTAGGTTCCCTTAACTTTTGAGTTGCATTTGCTTCTAACAAAATTGTTGTGCAATCAAACATGATATAATAGTAGAGATGTTTGTTTGTTTAATAGATAAACTTCAGTGTTTCCATGAGAATCATGTCACAGATTAATAGTTAGGTCCATGTAAAATATGGTCTAATTAGAACTTGAAATCTTATCGCAGTTTGGATTTGTTTAATGTTATTGTGATTTGTTTAACGTTGCTGTGACTTTCCCTTCAACACTATATATTTTGTAACATATTGTTTGTTATTATAACATTACATGTTATAGATTCTTATGCTTCATACCTAGATCGTATGTATCAAGTAGAAGAAAGGAAACTCTGAAAGTGAGAAAGTCCTAACAAATATTTCATCAAATTACTTTATGATGAGAAATACTTCATCGCAAATTAATTTCTGATGAGAAATTGTTCTTCAAAGATTGGCCTACAGCACAATTTTTCCAATTCTTAACAAATATTCAAAAAAAAATCTTTTTTTTGCAATATTTTAACTCATTCAACAACACTGACACAAGTATCCCCCCCCCCCCCCCCAATCCTTACAATTTCTTTGCAAATACTAGAACATATCCCAACACATGTCATTTCTAACCCCTCAAAATAATCTCATCGGAAATAATTATGTGGACATTTTGGTGCCTTCAAAAAGTCTTCTTCGAAAACAATCGTATCAATACAATTATCAGTAGCCCCCAATCTTGGCTAATTAAATGCAAGAATTGATCTCGTCAAACTTTCCAGTGTCAGTTCTCATATCCCAATCAACAATCTCCCGCCTTTTTATTAATGACGTCATCAGTCGAAATTCTTTGTCACCAAATATTTTTCGGGATCTTATTACACTTCTCAAAGTTCTTCATCATATGTTTGCCTCTTCACATTCTTCCTCAGTTCTTGATTCAATACAAATGTACCTATGTTTCCTATAACACCCCTAGGAAAATAAAAGAAAATATCCCCATGCCTCTCTCTCTCCCCAAAAGCCCATCTGCTTCTATAAATACTCTAATTTTTCATTTACAATCCAAACCGCTCTACTCTAAACTTTCTAGAGAGAAAAAACTGGCTTATGCTCCCCAAGCCTCGTCGAATTCCAGAGTGGCTATTCATTAGCCAAAAATTCGAAGAGAAAGTTGTTGCTGGTACCTACGTTTAGTCTCAACCCCAACCTCCGGCTACCACTTTCTACGGTTCCTGGCCCCCGTCGGGAAACTCCTCTACCATCATACCCTTCGAAATCTCTTGTCTAAACCAAAGTTCTGATCTCAATCCCCTCCAATCTATGGGTAAAGATAAACATCACAAGCATTCTTCTGGTAAAAGGAAAAGGCATCACAAAGATAAAAGATGCTCTCGAGAATGCAAATGTGCTAAAGAAACCCCTTCAGAAACCCACGATCCGAATTTGACTCCAGTAATCAACAATCCTCCTCTGGAAGCTGATATCCCTGGATCAAACCTTCCAGCCACTCTTTCGATGACGGGGAAAGGAATTCTACGATTCTCCCCCTCAAGAATTACCATTACTGACGATGATGTACAATCATTTAGAAACGAAACCTTAAAAAATAAAGGGAAAGCAATCGCCTCAGAAAACCCTGAGTCAAAAGCACAAGAAATTCCCATCATAGAGAAGAGTAAATCCGATGGTCCTTCCTTGGCCTCTTCTAGTCAAGTATCTACAACCCCTTGGCAATTTCCGAAGAGCAAGCTTGAAGAATTGCCCTAAAGTCCAAAGGTGATATCACTCTTCCTTTGGAACTTGATGCCATTGTGGGCAATAATATCTGAGGCATCGAGAACAAGCATTTGGTTGCACTCCACCATATCTCCTACAAATATATCTTGCCTTCGGAAGAAACCATGCTAAGGACTCGATGGTGCATCCCCTCGTATATTACCATCAGATTCCTTGTGGAAGGTGAGACTCATTTATCTGTTAAGGATAATGAGTTAGTTGTTATACAAAGATTATAAATTGGGGGATAAGGTATCCCTTGGATTTGTTCTTCATTGAATACTTTTCCAAAATCGATTTATGCCCTTCACAAGTTGGTCCAAACATGTGGTTCACGCTCATGGCATGTATCATGGCTTCTAAAAATTTTGGGAACGAATTTTCCTTTGAAGAACTCATTGGATTATCTGGCTTGGCAAAGAATCCATTTTTCCCATTTTACTCATTGACCTTTGGATGAGGACAAAAAATAGTGAAGGACTTACTTGAGGCTGATAAAAAAATGGAGGCAACAATTCCTCTTCTTCTCCGGACATTGGGAGACACGCTCTGAGTCGACCCCCTCGAATCCACACAAGCTGTCTCTTTTATGGACTAACATATGTAAGTTTTTTAACTCTTACTTTTATCTTCCTAGTATAATAGTTTAATAATTTACTCCTCGAACTTTTGTACTGTTATGACTGGGATTTCTAAGCCCTATGCTGACTATGTGGAAAATTTCACCACGGTTTTCACCAAACTCAGTGAATGGGCCAAAGAAAACTGCGAAAATAAATTCCGCCTCTGTTTTATGAACAACAACTTGGCCATGAGTCGACTCTGGATGCTAAACCCCCTCGATAGACTAACTATGAAGAAATTGATGACTCCTCATTCTCAACAATAAGTGTTAAATCGAGTGGAAAAGAAGGATGTCATTATTTACCTTCTGAAGCGATCCCGAGCCAAAAGTCACTTGGATGATACCGAAGAAGAAGTATCAATCAAAGATCTTCAATCAGACTCTAAAGGATTAGCTACTAACCAAGAGCCAATCTATTCGACAAATACTGTAACACTCATCTCAATTTCCCCTATGTGGAAAATCGTCCATCCCATCAAGAAAAAAGAAACCAAGAAGAAAGAAATCAAGAAGAAATAAATCAAGAAGAAAATTACTTTGGAGCCCATCCAGGAAATGTCTGAGGACACTAGGGCACAAAATGATATCCAGACAATCTCCGAGGGCACTAGAGCACAAATTACTGCAACTGAAGATGAAGATGAAAATAAAGGAAATTCAGGTCAAATGCCCAACTCTCCATGCACACTATCATCAAGTTCATCCTCGAATGATGATCTCTCAAGATTAGCACCTCTCCCGATTCCTCGAAGTGATCCTCCACAAAACGTTGATCCTATCATTTTAACTGGTGAATCTTCGAATTTTAACTCTACAGCAATAGGTTCTCCCACTAGTTCCTTCGAAATTCCTCAGAGCGACGAATTTTCTCTAAGCGTTCGGAACCTACTTCATGCCTCTGTCAACATAGGAAGAAAGATGCAACATTTAGAAGATCGGAAAAACCACTACAAATTCTAAGCTTCACTTGCTTCCACACAGCTTGAAGAGATAAAGAAACAACACTCAACTCTAGAAAGACATGATGATGCAATTTGGGAAATATTGTTTTCCTCAGAAAACTATATCATTCTCCACGAAAAAATCTATCAAGAAGAAAAGGATCTCTACCAGAAGAAGAGTGGTGCTCAAGAAAGACTCCTTACAGATCTAAAAAAGGCTCACCAAATTTCAACAAAAGGATTTAAGGATTGTCTTGCTGACTTCGAGACGATTATGGAAGAAAATAAAAATCTGTTAAGGACGATTGCAGAATTTCCTCAACAGATAGAGACAGAGAAAAAGGCAGCTGTGAATGCTTATGCAACAAAATGTGTGGACAAGCTTAAAGCTCGGGATGCTACTACCCGAGCAGGACTGATCAACAAAATTTACAAAGAGTACCATGAGTATGACTTAGGCATTTTTCGGAAGTGTGTCGCCCCCAAACTTCGCCCACCTAATATTGTTGTTAGTGAAAGAGAGTCATCAGATTCCGAGGATAGCGACTCCTCGAAACATTCTGAGTAAACAAATTCGAGGTAGTTTTTTATACAAGTACTTGTCAATCTGTAAGGCAGTTTTTGTAATGATATCAACATGTTCCGAAGAACATTTATCTCAACATTCCTTGTATGCCACTGTTTGGAACACTAATCTTATAAACTTTGAAATTTTATATTTGGTATGAAAATGATTGTATGTCAACTTGCGTTGAATAAAATAATTGCTTTATGCCAACTTTAATTGGTCATAATAATCATTGTATACTGCTCTAAGGCAGGCTTATAATTGTCATAACTATTAACCTACTTATCCGATTACACCTTGTAAATTAGAAACAATAATTCGAGCCAAAAATTCAAATGTATTGATCAACTAATGATGACACCTCGTTAAACCTTCCTGTGCCTAACAGGGTAGGAAATAGTATGCCTTCGCTGTTTTTGTAAACCTGAAAATAAAAAAGAATCATTACTGCTTGAGGTATCTCCCCTCCTTATTTTTTAACCGATACGTTCCCTATTTCACTTTCTCTGTTACTTAATAAGGGTCTTCCCAATTCGGTCCCAATTTTCCGAGGCTTTTTTCTTTTGTGTGAAGAATTTTTTTTGTTAATACCTTATCCCCCACCTTGAAATTTCTCTGCTTTACTTGTGAAATGTACCTACTCCTCGTTAATGTTTGATAGTGTAGAGACTTCAATTGTGCACATCGTCTTTTTTCCTCCACCAAATCCAATTCCATGGCCCTGCTTTGATCATTCAAGTCCTCTGTATAAGCTGCCACACGGTATGATGGGAAAAAATCTCTGAGGGGACCACCACATCCAATCCTGTATACCAAAGAAAATGGAGATGTTGTAGTTGGAGTTCGCGGCGTTGTTCTATAAGCCCACAATACTTCCTGTAAATAATCTGGCCATTTTCCAGCCTTTCCCTCTAAATTCTTCTTTAATCCATCGAGAATTGTTCTATTGGTTACTTTCACCTGACTATTGGCTTGCGGATGAAATGGAGCATAAAAAAATTGTTGTATGCCCCTGGAAACACAAAAGCTGTTAAACTCCTTGTTATCGAACTGAGGTCCATTATCTGTTGTTAGTTTTATCGGTACCCCAAAACGACAACAAATATTTGAGACAACGAACTTAAAAACATCTTTTGCTTTCGTCTCCGCTAAAGGTTCTGCTTCCACCTACTTGGAAAATAGTCAACTGCTACTATGATCGTTTGCCTTCCCCCATACCCTATTGGTAAGGGTCCAACTAAATCGATACCCCACCTATCGAATGGCACTAGTTCAGAGATACTTTCTAACGGTACCCATATCTTGTGTATTACATTGGCATATCTTTGACATGTGTCACACCTTTTTACCAAATCTTTTGCATCACTGGAAATAGTCGGCCAATAATAATCGTTCAGAAACACTCGCCAAATTAATGTTTTATACCCACAATGGGCCGATCCTTCCCTGTCATGCAGCTTTGATAAGACAAATTGCGACTCGTCCTTGACCAAACATCTAAGCAACTGTCTAGTTAGGTATTTCTTGTATAAAACTCCTCCCAAAAGGATATAGCCGTGAGATTTAAGCCTGATTCTTCTAGCCTGTGATTTATCTGTTGGTAAACTATCTCATTCTATAAAGTCCACAATTTATGACCTCCAATCGCCTGTAACAACATTACTTACTTCCTCCACAACCATCAATTGCTCTGTATTTCTCGTAACCAAAGGATACTCTTGAGTTATGACCCATGGATGACTTTCCGATCGTGAAGCAGTTGCTAAGGAATCGGAGATCATATTTGCTTCCGTTCGAACATGCTCATACTGAACTTTATCAAAATTTAAAACCAAGTCATTCAAGACTTTCAAGTACTTGACTACTTGATCCTTTCTTGCCTCTGACTCTCCCAAAGCTTGGTTAATCACTAACTGTGAATCACTAATCAATTTAACCCTTCTAGCCCTACACACTCGAGCCAATCTCAGCCCTGCTAATGCTGCCTCATATTCCGCCTCGTTATTAGTCGTTTTAAAACCAAAACAAATAGCTTAAAACA
Source organism: Limnanthes douglasii subsp. nivea (assembly GCA_036936605.1). Classification (NCBI taxonomy): domain Eukaryota; kingdom Viridiplantae; phylum Streptophyta; class Magnoliopsida; order Brassicales; family Limnanthaceae; genus Limnanthes; species Limnanthes douglasii. Next base: position 24,019,317 of record JAUPFV010000004.1, on the reverse strand, counting down.
TCGTTATCCCATCTATGGAAATTAGCTGAACTCCAACACCACTTCCAGAAATATTCGACCCCCCATCAGTTCGAACCAACCATTCTGTCTTATATGGCTGACCATCAATTTCCATATTTGCTTTCTCCGAGTGAAATTCAACCAAAAAGTCAGCCAAATCCTGAGATTTTATGGTCGATCGAGGCTCAAACGTTATGTCAAAATCTCATAATTCGACTGACCATTTCGTCATTCTTCCTGATATATCCGGCCTCTTTAACAAACTTTTTAGGGGGAATGTTGTTCAAACTATTATGGAATAGGCTTGAAAATACGGTCTCATTTTTCCAGCAGCTGTTACCAAGGCCAAAGCTAACTTTTCCAACTTCAGATACCGTTCCTCTGCATCTAGCAAACTTTTGCTAACATAATATATCGACATCAAAATATCAATCACTTCCCAGAGTAACACAGCTCTGACTGCAAAATCTGATACCGACACATAAACAATCAACTTCTCTCCCATAAAAGGTTTAGAAAGTATTTCTAGGGACAACAAATACTATTGAATCTGAAGAAATGCTTCATAACATTCCTCGGTCCAACTAAACTGTCTAGCGTTTCTCAGCACTTTAAAGAAAGGCGCGCATTTATCCGATGAACGAGAAATAAACCTATTCAATGCTGCCAATCTTCCTGTCAAAATCTGGACCTCCTTAATAATCCGAGGTGGAGTCATAGTCGTCAAAGCCTTTATTTGCTCTGGATCAGCGTCAATTCACCTTTCACTTATCATATAGACAAGAAACTTCCCCGACCGTACACCAAAATGCACTTTTCCGGGTTTAATTTCAGATTGACTTTGCTCAAATTATTAAAAGTTTCCTCCAAGTCAGAGAAATGAGCTTCGTCCTGTAAGTACTTTACCAGCATATCGTCAATATAGGCTTCTATATTTCGGCCAATCTTCTCCTCAAAGGTTTTGTTTACCAAACGTTGATAAGTCGCCCCCACATTTTTCAGGCCAAATGACATGACCTTAAAACAATATAATCCTCTCCCAGTGATAAACGATGTGACTTCTTCATCCCTTGTATCTAATCTGATCTGATTATATCCTGAATAAGCATCCATAAAAGACAATAACTGATTACCCAAAGTAGAATCCACTAGCTGATCAATTCGAGGTACTGTAAAAGGATCCTTTGGACAAGCTCTATTCAGATCCGTGAAATCCATGCACATCCGCTACTTCCCATTATTTTTCCTGACTAAAACTGGATTCGAGGCCCATATAGGGTATTGCATCTCTCGAATATGGCCTATGTTTAATAATCGTTCGACCTCTGAAACAATAGTTGCAGACTTCTCCTCAAAAACAGGTCTTCTTTTCTGTATAATAGGTCGAACATCATGTCGCACAGCTAGTTTATGACAAATTATCTCTGGAGGCACACATGTAACATCCTCTGCACACCAAGCAAACATATTTAACTTTGTTGACAAAAATACAATCAACTTTTCTTTAAACTCAAAAGAAACTTTTACTCCAATTTTTAAAAAAAATTCCATCTTGAAACTTGTGTTCTTCATGATCATCTGGGACCAGAAACCCAGAGGAATCCCTCAGATCATCACAGGGAGTGATTGCTGAGGAAGTCCTCTTTAGCTGCTATGATTTTTCCGATGCTCCTCCCTGAACTCCCTTCGAGGATAAATCTATCTGGTAACATTCTCTAGCCATCTTCTGGCTGCTCCTAATTGTCCCGATATTGTTCTCTACTATATGCTTCAAGCATTGATGTACCATTGAGATATACCATGCATCTTTGACAACCAAGAACGGCCCAAAATTGCATTATAAGATGTTGGTGCATCTACCACTATAAACAAAACTTCAACTTCCTTTTTGAATGGTCCCCGTCCGAGATCCACCACACACTAAAACTCTCCCACCACTATTATTGTTGCTCATGTAAAGCCTACTATAATTCTGTCGGACCGCCGTATAACAGGTGGGTCAGAAATTTTCCTGTAGGTACTCATGAACAAAATATTTGTAGAACTTCCCGTATCAATAAGTTTTTTATACATGCTCATCTCCGAAAGACACTGTATAAATATATATATTTATACATAAACCAAAATCCTATGTGTTATCCAAATTGGTCTTAGCCCATATGATAATTGGACTCCCACATAGGAAGAGCCCAACACACCACACACTAAAACTCTCCCACCGCTATTGTTGTTGCTCCTGTAAAGCCTACTATAGTTCTATCGGACCGCCGTATAACATGTGGGTCGGAAATTTCCCTGCAGCAATTACTACCGCATCCTCATGCGGGCCCGCTACATTCTGCATGTCATCACTGTCAAAACATATAATAAGGAAGGGAAAACGATGCATCTGCGCTGAAAACCATGCTTCCAACTGCGTAGTTAGATTTACCATGTGCCTCTTTTGCGAACTATTGGAATTCCCTGTAATAGTATCCCCTCCAAAAATAGCTAACGACTCGAAAAAAGCACACAAATCATTTACTTTCCCCCTTGGAATAATCTCATATACCATATTTACGTTGTTTCTCCCCACCTTGGGATCCAAATCCTTTGCTGCAATATCAAAAGCATCAACTTCCTCGGAAATCACCATTGTTGTATCATCATTCTTTAAAATAGCCTTTACTGCAGCATTTTTTTAGTATGTTTTTTTACGAATTCCAATAACATTCCATTATCAATTAAATCTTGAACCTCTTTTTTCAAAGCGATGCACTCTTTGGTGTCCTGCCCAATATCCTCGTGGTACTTACAAAACCTGTTAGCACTTCTGCTTTCCCTTGGAGTTTGAATATGAAAAGGCTTTCTGAACTGTACAGTTGATCTTGCCTTGTCAAATATCGTAGCCACATTTTCTGTTAACTCAGCAAAGTAGTCAGGACGAATCTACTTATTCGAAATAGGCCTAGCTCATTGGTTATAGTTTTGCTAATTATTATAGTTTTGCTGATTCGTTCTCGGCCTCGGCGGATACTGACCCACAGCCTTGGTTTGAACATTAACACGATGGAATTAATTACTAGACTCGGACCTTTGAAATTGATTTTGCTCTAGTTGATCACTTGATCCTTTTTCTGATGCTTGAGTCTCCTCCACCAAAATTATTTTCTCAACTTGATCAAATAATGCCTCAAAAGTCATTGCCTGACTCTCTGCCACTGTATCCTTTAAAAGTTCGGGGAGAAGTCCCATCTTGAAAGTTGATAAGGCCACATAATCTTTGCAATACTCCATATCTGTTTTCGTTTTCACAAATCGGTTGGTGTAATTCTTCAAACTCTCCTCAACGTTTTGCCTACAATAGATTATCGTATCTCCATTGGCCTAAAACAATTTACTCCCCACAAAATATTGTCTAAAGATATTCCAGAACATGTCAAAATTCTTTATCGAGCCCTGCGGAAGCCTGTTGTACCACTTGGAAGCCACCCCTTGGAGGTTTGAGAAAACACTCTACACAACAATTTATCATCATCATCAAAATTGATAATGAAGTTTTTGAACTGCTCGATATGATTGTCAGGATCCTGCGTTTCGTTGAACTTTTCTAGCTTCGAAATATCAAAGTGCTTTGGGAGGTTGCCTGCTAGAATTTCCAAAGACAAAGGAGAAGCTCTCCAGTTATGACTTGTCCTATAAACATTAGCCCTCGAATTCTCATGGTTCGGAAAATAAAGACCCTCATTGGAAGGAAAAGTATACTGATGCTGCCACTCTGTATTCCGATGGTCAAAATTTTGGTTCCTAGAAGGAAAATTCATTTGGTCGTAACCTTGCTCATTAGCATGAGTATGATAATTCTTTTCCCTCGGAGTTTTCTTCTTCAAACTCCTTCCCCTCTGGTGCTCCACATGCCTTCTGCCATGTTTTTTCTTTCGATGACTCCTTTCATGAGATGACTCTAATGAGCTATAACGAGAATAATCACTTGAATCAGAATATTCCAAGTGACGCTTTCCTTTCCTCCTCGAAGAACGTCGACCATGCCCTCTATATCTATCATCTTTATTTCTGGGACGAAGATCAACTTCACGTTCATCTTTTCCAATATCATGCTCTTTTCTAATCTCGGAACGAATATTTTCCTGGGCAATTTCTTTTTCTGCCCTCAATTTTTTGATCTCCAATAATAACTCATTCCTCCGAGCTAACAGAATCGACTTGTCAAAGATTTATCTTGTGCACTGACCACCGTGCACTTCATAATCCGTATCATTCCGATAAGTGTTTCCAACAAGATTCTCCTCACAGTCGTTAAAAAAATCATCCCCTGCTCTTCCATAATTCTGCTCAGATTAAGAACGATTTCCAGAAAGCAAATACCGTCAGGACAATCTTCGCTTTCCCACAGACGACGCCAATGATGAACAACTCTTTATGAGAATGCTTTTAGAGAGAGAAAGTACTACAAAAGTAGAGAGAGAAAATAATATTATTTTAATCAATTTGTTTTCTCAACTCGTGTGGGGTCCTTTTATAGTACAATAATGGGGCCCCACACGCTTAAATTCGTAATTATTACACACTTAGTCCCTACACTTGACCATTTATTCATAATCAGTAATTTCATAATACATTTTACAATATTTCCCCAATAAAAATGTTTCTTTCCAATTTTCCCTTATATCTTTTATTCTCCCTTATCAAAGACTAATATTATATTTATCGAACTCCATCCATCTATCTAAAACATAAATCAAACATACCTTCCAAGTTAGCAAAAAAATATAATGGTTTGAAAGTAGTGTCTCTATTATACTTAAAAATTGCAAATGTAGTCGACATATTAAAACCCTGCAAAATTACAAGTCGCAGACTTAAATAACATAGTTAAAAACTGCAGACTTAAATAACAAACTTAAAAAAATACGAATGTAGTAAGCAGACATGGAGTAACAATAGTAAGGTTTCTTTCTCGTTAAATAGCAGACTCAAATCTGACGTAGAGAAGTAACAATAGTAAGGTAACCTTTAATTAACAGTTTATGGTACAGTTCTATGATACAACATAAGCTTAATATGCACATAAGAATAGCATTGAACTAACATTTTATTTCATATAAAATAGGAAATTACACTTAACAATTAGATATAACATCAGTCGTGGAATCTGTAATCTAAACTAAACACATACATAAAGCATCACTGGACAATGATCTGAATAATATACGACTAGTAATATGAAAATCAGGTTTAATTCAACACAAAAACATGTTAATCTATAATATGATTCGACATTATATCTCTATGATTAAGAAAAGCCTAACAATATATCACCAAATCATTCAATAATCAACGAAATAAATCATTCAAGAATAAAAAAATTCGAATCTATTGAGAAAAGAAGATAAAAAAAACCTGATATCCAATTGAAAGAAGTCTTATCGAAGAGTGACATGAAGAAAAAAAAGTATTTCGTTTTCATTTGTTTGAAGAGTGAGATGAAGAAAAAAAATATATTGTGTTTCGACTGAGATGAAGAAAACACATATCGTACATGAGTTAACGTAAATTAAGGGTAAATCTATCAATAAGAAAAATAAACTACTCTTGTAGAATTATCCTACAATTAAATACACCTATTAAAATAAAATCGGACCAACTGGACCAGAAGAACACCTTAACAAAAAAATAACCCTACTCTTAAATTATCCTATTTTTTATATAAAAAATTATCATAATAAGACATGCCTTCTTCAAACATCAAATGATATATAAAAACTGCCTAATCGTAGTCTCTCCGGTTGATAAGATAAGAACAGAAACTAACCGACAGAAGATTTAGGAGAACCCTGTCTTATATTTGAGTGGGCTAATCTATTCTAGTGTTGAGTGACCACAAAGTCAGCCCAGTTGATTATAGACCCGGTCTTTATTAATTGAATGCAAAGCGTGATGCGCAAAACGACATAGTGTTTATCCAGCAATCACCATGAGCAATCTTTCAGTGGACCTGGTTTCACGCGGCGTATAGTAATTTAAAGGTATAAATTAAGAACGAGCCCTTCAAACTAGTACACTTTTATAAATTTTATATTTGTTTCCGCAAAACAACACTAAAACTCTATGCAGTATATTAATTTATTAGGTTTTTACTCAAAACAATACTAAAATTAAATTATTAGTTTGGAAATAAAATTATTATTATTATTATATTATTATTATATTATTATTATTATTATTATTATTATTATTTATAAAATATATGAAATTTTCAAACTATTATTTTTTTAGTTTTTTAATGTGTATTTTAAGGTTATTTTTGCTATATTGAGTTCAAATTATAATTTTGTATTTTTATTAAAACAATTACCAAGTTAACTTTTTAACACATTTTTTAACGGTGAAATATAGGTGGCTGCTTAGGGGAAAAAACTGAACATAATAATTTTATATAACAAACATAAATATAACGAACTTTTTCAACTTAAAAATAGTAAAAATATAATAATTTTTTAAAAACAATTTTATTTCTATAATTAAAATATGCAAATAAAATACGATAAAAATAAATATACAAATTAAACGAACATCAATTAATAAAAAAAGAATATATATATATATATATATATATATATATATATATATATATATATCATTAAAAAAATAAAAAATGTTAGAAACATATAAAAAGATGGTAATATTTTTTTGAATTCACAAATGTTCGATCCGTGCCGACTTGATAGATTATGATATTCGAACTTTTTATTTTATGTGGGATGAGTAATAAATTTTAAAATATTAACCGACGGATTTGGAATAAGTTACATGTTTAAAATATTTTTTGACGTGTACTTAACCCGATCCATCGGATTTCCGTTATTTTGATATTAACATATATATATATATATATATATAGATGTTATTGTTATATAAAGTCAAAGACTATGTTATATTATGATTCAATTAGTTTTTTATACTTATTCTATTAGTATTGGTGGTTATACCTCTACCATTTACAAAATTGTTTCTTACCTAAAGTAGTAATCACGATAATAGAAAAGATGTGCAACAGGTTCTTACGATGTTCTACTAAAACTAATGAAACTATAAAATGGACAATATGGTTGCAATTTTGCAAGCCTTATAGGGAATGTGGATTAAATATAAGAAGGCTAGAGGATATGCAGACGTATTTCTCCTGTAAATTGTGGTATAACTTCAAGGAACCAAAAGCATTATGGTATAATATATGCATGTTTTATCGTGTGCAACATATCATCCTCTTCAAGTTCAAGACACAAGAAAATGTTCAAAAAATTGGAAAAAACTACTAAATATTAAAGACACTGCAAATGTTATATATTTTATTGGTAGGGGTGCCATAAATTTCTAGCTTGAGAAATTGTGTAATTTACATCCACTTATCCTCCTCAATGACGATGATAACAACTATTGATACATTGAGAATAAAGTAAAAAAAATACTGGAATGATGGTTGTTGGAACATGGATAAACTAAATTCAGTTGTCTACTCCTCTGACATAGATAAAATTAAAAGACTTGAAATACATGAAAATAAATATTTCGGCCAATGGATAATTCAACACAAAAGACACTCGGAACAAAGTAAGAGACAAATATTTAAAACCAAATCTCTTTAAAAGACTTTGAAACAACACCACTCCTAAAAAATGTTAATTCATCCTTTGGAGACTCTTGAATAAATGGATATCAGTTGATACTATACTACAGAAAAGAAAATTCTCCTTAGCCTATAAATGTTAATTTCGTGAAGAAATTGAATCAACTAACCATCTATTTGTTCATTGCAATACAATTTAGGAAGTCTCGAAGTACTTTGCTAGATAATTTGGTATTCTTATAGGTAGACATATGACATTATCACATCTCACTAAAAATTGGTTTTGGTCTATTGAAAAAAAAGATTCATATCATAACCATTTTACCGCCTATAATTTGATAGGATATATGGAACTCAAGAAACAAATCAAACTATCAGGAACAAATTATTACAGTCAGATATATTTGGGATCATATTAAATACATCATTACAATACTTAATTGTGCTAATCTACTAAAAATAACATATTGGAATGAAGATACCAAATCAGTTTATAACATAGGTTGTTTCCAAGTGTTTAAACAAAGAAAGAATATGTATTGATCTCAAATATAAACTTTTTGCCAGTAACAAAATCAAGCTAAATACAATAGTTCCTATAGTTTGATTACTGAAATCAGTGGTGGAGGTCTATTAAAAGAGAATAAGGGAGATTGTTAAAAAAACAAAGAGAGAAGTAGCCGCATGAAGCGGCTAGGGTTTTGTGTTTATTAGAAAATGTTCTTTTTTTGTTTTATTGATGCATTAGAGATGTTAACTCAATAGTAAGGCTCTCAATATATAGAGAACTTAGAGGCCTATACAAGGAAACTTAATACACTGAATATTCTAACACTCCCCCTCAAGTTGTGTAGTGGGATCACCAATACCCAACTTGGATAAAATTGATTCGAATGTTCTTGCAGCAACCGATTTTGTTAGGATATCTGCCAGTTGGTCTTTGGATCTAACAAATGGAAGTTCGACTGTCCCATCTTCAATATTTTCTTTTATGAAGTGTCTATCTATTTCAACGTGCTGTACCGGGTTCTCTGAAATCTTAATCGCAGCTTTATTATCGCACATTAACTGAGTTGGACACTTCAGAGGGGGTCCGATTTCTTTCATTATCTTCTTTAACCAAAGTATCTCGGTAATCCCTTTAAAGAGATTCCTCTAAATTCTGATTCAGCACTTGACAGTGATACTACTTCCTGTTTCTTACTCCTCCAAGTCACCAAGTTACCTCCAAGAAGAGTAAAGTAGCCAGCAGTTGATCGCTTGTCGTTAGGATTCCCTCCCCAATCAGCATCTGTGAATACTTCAACATCAAGGTGTCCATTTTTCTTAAAAATTATGCCTCTTCCTGGTGTGCCTTTGAGATATCAAATAATCCTCATTACTGCCTCCATATGGCGTTCCTGAGGATGATGCATGAAGTGGCTAACTACTCCCACCGCGTATGCAATATCGGGACGAGTGTGAGCCAGGTAAATCAATTTTCCCACCAACCTTTGGTACCTTTCTTTACTCGCTGGTCTGGCCCCTTCAATAATCTTTAGTTTGTGATTCACAACCATAGGAGTGTCATTTGGTTTGCAATCTACCATGCCAACTTCATCTAATAAATCAAATATATATTTCTGTTGGGAAATATAAATCCCTCCTCTTGACCTAAGAACCTCGATTCCTAGGAAATACTTCAGTCCTCCAAGGTCTTTCATTTCGAACTCCTTGAAGAGGTTTTTCCTAAGAGAGCTAATTTCTTCTTCGTCATTCCCCGCTATAATCATATCGTCGACATATATTATAAGACAAGTGACTAATTCTCCTCTATTTTTGTAAAACAAGGTATGATCCCCATTACTCTGTTTGTAGCTATACTGCTTCATTGCCATTGTAAATCTCCCAAACCAAGCACGAGGAGACTGTTTGAGCCCACATAATGCCTTTTTCAGTTTACATACCTCATTTTCTTGAAAACCATCAGAGAACCCTGGTGGGGGTTCCATATATACCTCTTCTTCCAAGTCTCCATGTAAGAAAGCATTCTTTACATCAAATTGATGAAGAGGCCAATCTTTATTCGCGGCTATTGAAAGTAAAACTCTGATAGTGTCAATCTTTGCAACCAGAGAGAACGTTTCTGAGTAGTCTATACCATATGTTTGTGTATATCCTTTGGCAACCAATCTTGCCTTGTGTCGCTCAATGGTGCCATCAGATTTATATTTTATATTAAACACCTATCTACACCCGACTGCTTTCTTCCCTTGTGGTAACACACAATTCTCCTATGTACCATTCCTTTTTAGAGCTTCCATTTCGGTATTCATTGCCTCATGCCATTCATTCATCTTCTTAGCTTCTTGAGCTGTTTTAGGGATTTGTTCAGAGAGAATAGTAGCTGAAAACACCTTTGCAATATTCGTCATTCCTTTCCTGTCCGTTTTTTCCGGATATGTAGAAGCACGAGGAAAGTGTTCCGATGAATACCGGTCAGAAGGAACTCCTCTATTTTTTCTTGGGGGAAGAACCAGAGTTTGAGTTTCAACAAATGAACTTCCTGAAATGTCATGGTCAGTAATATTTTGTGAATTATGATATTATAAATTGTTTACCTCTTGATGGACATTTTCTTTGGCTGATTCGCTGGTAGTATTCATGACATTTATTTCTTGTTGGACATTGTCTTCGGGAGAATCATTGGTGGTAAGAACTGCCTCGTCAGTATCCTTTATGTTGGAAGATGCGTGTTCGGTGGCGCCATCTACCAACTCTGTCGGCACATCCTGAAAGTAACTTTCATATAGCAACCAGTCGAGTGATTCACTTACTTTCTCCCCCTGAGCACGAGATTGGTGGTCAAAAAAATAATCGGATTCTAAGAAGTCACAGTCCATGGTGACATAGATTCGACGAGTAACCGGATTGTAGCACCGATAGCCCATTTGATGGACACCATACCCAACGAATACACACTTTTCAGCACACTGATTAAGTTTATTTCGACTAGTTTTAGGGATATGAACAAACACCGAACAACCAAAGACACGAGGTGGTAAGGTCATAGCAGATGGAATTGTAACTTGGGTGGCAAGAACTTGTAATGGAGTTTTATTTCCTAGACATCGGGTTGGTAGACGATTTGCAAGATACGTGGCTGTAGCAAGAGCTTCTGGCTAAAGAGAATGAGGAACTCTAGATTCAATCATAATAGCATGAGTTTTTTCAAGTAAAGTACGATTTTTTCGTTCTGAAGTACCGTTTTGTTGAGGTGTGTTTGAACAAGTGGTTTGATGGATAAGAGCATTTGTTTTGAAAAATTATGCATTGTTTGGTTGACAAACTCTGTTCCATTATCAGAACATAGAATCTGTATTTTTTTTCAAATTGAGTCAAAAACATTTTGTAAAAACAAACAAATATTTCTGGTACTTCTGATTTATGTTTCATGAAGTATATCCAAGTCATTCTTGAGAAATCATCCACAAATAAAACAAAGTATCTGATTTGATTGTTAGTGGAATCTGGTACTGGACCCCAAACATCAGAATGGATTAGCGAAAAAGCATAATCAACTCTAGTATTACTTTGATTAAATGAGACCCTACGATGTTTTGCAAGAATGCAGGTTTCACATTTCTCATGAATGGAATTATTAAAAAAAGACTAGGAAATAAACTCTTAAGATAGCTAAAAGAAGGATGACCAAGTCACTAATGCCATAACTAAAGTTGTCTTTTGGTTGTTCCGTGAGCAAGCATGGCATGTCCCTTATGAACTACCTCATCAACATAATAGAGACCTCCTTGTTCAGTACCACGCCCATTGATCTCCTTCGTACGAATGTCCTGTAAAATGCAAAAAAATGGATACATAAGAACCACACAGTTGAGTTGTTTTGGCATTTGACTAGCAGAAAATAATTTTAAGGATAGTGAAGGAATGTAGAGGCAGTTTTAATTTTCATTTTTTCCGAAAAAATAATTGAACCTCCCCCTTTGACTTCACAAATTTCTCCACTAACAGTCTCAATATGGGACTTCTTTGGAGATGACATGTCAACGAAGTCTTTAGGATCATAAGACATGGTGTCTGTAGCCCCACAATCAAAGATCCAATTCATTGATTTCTCAAACCATTTACCTCCAAGTTTTTCATAGGAGTTCGCCGCCATTCCTCCAAAACCAGTGCCACTTCCTTGCTCATTTTTAGTCGGATCTTCACCGCCACTTGTAGACGAAGCCCGTTTGACATTAAATCTGAAATGCTGGTTATTTTTCTCCTTATAACCATCCTCCTACCATTCTGGATAGCCAACCAGCTGGAAACATGTCTCTTTAGTGTGTTTCTTCATCCCACAATGAGTGCAATACAACTTGGATTTATCTTCTTTCTCTTTGGATCAGAATTTAAACCACTGTGTAGAATCTTTAGCAGCCAAACCCATTCCAATTTCAATCGAGTCACTATCAGAAGAACTTGATTTTAGTATATTGAGCTTGGCCACTTCCCTTCATATTGTAGCATATGCTGTTTCCACGGAAGGAAGATGATCATTTTTCAGGATATCTTTCTTGGCTGGTTCCAGCTTGTCATTAATCGCCATTAGCAATTGATAGAGTCTTTGTTCTTGAGTATTCTTATTGTAGATCTGAATGTCTTCTGGGTCTTTCATAGGGTTCGGATCTCGCCTATCTATAGACATCCAGATGTTCAGCAGTTTGTTCCACAAGTCTTCTAGTGTATCGGACCCTTGCCTTAATGAATTAGCCCTCTTATGAAGGTCAAACACCTGTAACAAATCTGTGCCAGAACCGTATGTGGTGGCTAACCCATCCCAGAGGGATTTTGCAGTGGGATATTGCGGGACATTATTCACCAAGCTGGATTCAAGATTCTGGATAATCCATGTGAAAACACATTGATCATCTTGTTCCCACCTTGTATATGTTTTGTCAGTTTTGGATGGAGGTGTCGGCTTCCCTGTAATGTGAGAACCTCTCCCCTTTCCCCCAATTTCTTTCTTCATCAGATTTTCCCATAGGGCATAGTTGTCACCACCGATTTTAATCCCTAGGGATAAATTCTCGGGGTTAGTTGTTCGTTGTTGTGTTCTAAGACTATTTCTCAGAATGGCACCAATCTGCATTGTTAATTCATCAGGGATTTGACTGACCACGATTTCATTGCCAGCCATCTTTGTTGAGGATGTTCAAAATTCCCAGAATCACACGTGCTCTGATACCATGTTAAAAAACAAAGAGAGAAGTAGCTGCAGGAAGCGGCTAGAGTTTTGTGTTTATTAGAAAAATGTTCCTTTTTGTTTTATTGATGCATTAGAGATGTTAACTCAATAGTAAGGCTCTCAATATATAGAGAACTTAGAGGCCTATACAAGGAAACTTAATACACTGAATATTCTAACAGAGATATCATAACAGCTTTTGGTAGACTTTATGACAAGAAATCTCATATAATTGTTAAATGTAGGCTCCTTTTAGATGGGTTTCTTATATGCAAAGTAAATGTAATTTATCAGCTAGATATTGATATTGCCTCTATTATTTTGATTGGAATGTTAAAAAAACCCAATGGTCTTTAGCTCATCTTATTGAACGTTTTAGAAAGCTTATATATTCTAGCATGAATATAAGTATATATCTATAAGAAGGAAAATCAAGACACGATTTGGTAGCTAAATGGACTCTTAAGTGCAAAATGAGATAATACTTCAATCAAAATTAGGCTCTTCCCAAACTAAGAGCAATTACACTACTGGAAAGTTTAAAAGTAGAATACATAAAGATTAAAGATTGATTTAATTAATTTCAATTTTATGAGCTTTACGACCTAGTGAATCAAATAAGATATTAACTAAAGCCATAGATTATATAATAGTATGTCATTCAAATTTACCAAGCTGCATGACTAGCATCCTTATTCCCTTCATTATTAGTGCTTGTAGAAATCTTGAATGCTTGTAGAAATCTTGGATACAATTTCTTCAAGATCCGACTAAGTTTAAAGGCTTCATGCCTCGACATAAAAGTAAATGAGTCAATACGCTAAGTTTAAATTCATATAATATTTATCATATATAGCTTAATAAACCATTACTAATATTTACCCAAACATGTAGATATAATATCTAACTTCTCCAGTATTTGTAAAACTTTGAATTTTTACAGGATTCAGATTTCAAATTTCAACAATGAAGTCTATGAAAAAAATTCAAGAGCAAAGCTTGAAGAGTTTTATTGGGCAAGATTGAAAGGAAGATGAAAGTGATTAGAAAGATACTCAATATCATAGTAAATTAAGAAGATAAGATCGGTTGGAATAACAAAAATTAAAAAAGGAAGAGAAAAAATAAAAAATATAAAGAGTCTTATCAATTTTAGAGTACTTCACATCTAGATAGAATCAATATTCAAAGTAATGAAAATGAAGTCACTGTATTAATTCCTGAAGTAGTTGGCGCGCTACATTTTCATAAATGAAAATGATTTCGAACAACATTCCACTCCAAATCTTAGAGAAATTGGGTTGTATTAGAATTGTAATTTTACCAATATATTAGTTGTAATTTTACCAATCTGATAAAAATAAAGAAATGAAAAGAGACTTAATAAAATATAATATTATTCTCTTGTTTAATGAATTACAAAGTGCTACGGCAAGAAGCTATATATACATGGACTACATCTATAACTGATTATGACTAATTATGGCCGTAATCAATACAGTTAGACCATTATCTTAATGGACCATAATTAATACGGTAAGACCAGTAACCCCTAAATATATGATTGTAATTAGTCTAACAATCAATCTATCTTAATGTCTACAGTTACTTTATAATAAATACAAATTTAATTTAATACTCCCCCTCAAGTTGGAGAGTGTAAATCAAGGACTCCCAGCTTGCTACACAAAAAATAAAATTGATCTTTCCCGAGTGCTTTTGTAAATATGTCTGCCAATTGCATATTTGTAGAGATATAATATGGCCGAATTATCTTAGCCTGAATTTTTTCTCGAATGATATGACAATCAATCTCAATATGCTTAGTACGCTCATGAAAAACTGGATTAGCAGCAATATGTAAAGCTGCTTGATTATCACAAAACAATGATGCTGGTTTACCCAAGTCGACCTTCAAATCTGTAAGTATGTATTTCAACCAGGTTAATTCCAAACAAGTATTTGCCATTGCTCTATACTCTGCTTCTGCAGATGATCGTGAAACATTAGTTTGTTTCTTTGATTTCCATGATATGAGTGCTGATCCAAGAAAAACACAATATCCAGAAATAGAACGTCTTGACATACGACATCCACCCCAATCTGAATCACAAAAGGCCTTGAGTGTAAGATTGTTTTCTGATGGAAATAAAAGACCCTGACCCGGTGATTTCTTGATGTAACGGAGGACCCTTAACGCTGCTTCCCAGTGTGGCTTCCTAGGTGCTCCCATAAATTGGCTCAATGTACGCACCGAATACACAATATCAGGCCTGGTTACTGTCAAATATATTAACCTGCCAACTAGTCTGCGATATCTAGTCGAATCATGAAGTAGCTCACCGTCTTCATCGGTTAATTTTAAGTTCTGCTCCATTGGAAATTTTTCGGGTTTTACTCCTGATAATCCTGTGTCTTGTAAAATATCTAATGCATATTTTCTTTGAGACATAAAGATTCCCTTTTTAGATCGAGAAAATTCAATACCTAGAAAATACTTTAAATCGCCAAGATCTTTAATGTGAAAATGCTGGAGTAGATGATTCTTCAACAATTTGATTTCATGTAAATCATTCCCAGTCAATAGGATATCATCAACATAGATAAGAATAGCAGTGAACTTGTTACCTTGAGATTTAGTAAAAAGTGAGTAATCTGCTTTTGATTGTATGTAACCTGCAGTTTTGACAGTAGCTGAGAAAGTGGAGAACCAATTTCGGGATGCTTGTTTTAAACCGTAAATAGACTTCCGAAGCCGACATACCAAATTCTCCCCCTGTCGGCGGAGACCAGGAGGTGGAGACATATATACCTCTTCATCTAGATTTCCATGAAGAAAGGCATTGTGAACATCAAGTTGATGAGTATACCAATTTTTGGAGGCTGCAATAGTCAACAAACATCGAAGGGTCGTAAGTTTAGCAGTTGGAGAAAAAGTCTCCTGATAGTCAATACCTTCAACTTGGGTGTAACCTTTAGCCACCAAACGGGCTTTATATCGCTCAATAGTTCCATCGGATTTGTATTTGATCTTATAAACCCAACGGCATCCGATAGGTTTGTGCCCTGGAGGAAGAGGAACCATCTGCCAAGTGTTGTTATGTTCTAGAGCCTGAAGTTCAGTGGACATGGCTTGGCGCCAGAGTGGATCACAATTAGCATGTTCAAAGGATGAAGGCTCTTTTTGTGATGTTAACAAAGCTAGGAAAGCACGATGGTTAGGGGAAAATCGTAAATTTGAAATGTGAGAGGAGAGAGGATACCTTGTAGATTGACGAGAACTCGATTGCGTTGAAGATTGATTGATCTCGGTAGACATGTCGTAGTCTTGGTGCCATGTAGGAGGTTGAATATGACGGGTGGAACGACGAACCGAGATATCATTAGGAACGGTAGTAGAATGAGGTATGGTTGAGGGAGGTGAGGTAGTTGAAGATGTTGGTGGAGTAGAAGGTGTTGGTGGAGTAGAAGGTATTGGTGGAGTAGAAGGTGATGACGGAGTGATGAGTGAGGGTGCTGAATTCATAGCTGATTCTGTAGATGTGGGAGATTTAGAGGTTGAAGGTGTGAGATTTTTGGGATTGGATGGAGATGAAAGATATAATGGCTGAGGCTCTGAGTCATAAGATGTAGGATTGGGAACTGTAACTGATGAGTTAGGTGTTTGATTGAAAGATGGAGATGATGATTGGTTTGGAAAAGGAAAGTTGGAAGCGGGATGGAAGGGAAATATATTTTCCTCAAAGTGGACATCACGACTTATGGAAACTTTATAAGTATGTAAATCAAGAACTTTGTAGCCTTTTTTTCCATGTGAATATCCCAAAAAAACACAAATGGATGCACGAGAGTCAAATTTATGTTTGGGATGAATATTAGTTACATAACATGCACAACCAAAAACGCGTAAGTGCGTGAGTGAGGGAGACCGATTATATAAGACCTCGAATGGGGACTTATTTGATAGTAAAGGAGTAGGAATGCGATTGATTAAATAAACAGCTGTTAAAATACAATCCCCCCAAAATTTAAGTGGTACATTTGATTGAAACATGAGAGAACGAGCAACATTTAAAATATGTCTATGTTTTCGTTCGACAACTCCGTTTTGTTGTGGGGTATAAACACAAGAATTTTGAAGTTCAATGCCTTTGTTTTGAAAAAAAATACGAAGAGGAAGAAATTCAGTACCATTATCCACTCGTATTGTTTGAACATCTTTTTGAAATTGGGTTTTGACGAATTGCACAAAACAAGTTAATAAAGATTGTGTTTCTGATTTATGGTGCATAAGAAATGTCCATGTGCATCGAGTAAAATCATCAACAATTGTAAGAAAATAACGTGAACCTGTATATGAAGGAACTTTGTGAGGACCCCAGACGTCACAATGTAATAAAGAGAAAGGAAATTTTGTATTTATTGAGCTTTTTGGAAAAGGTAAGCGTGTTTGTTTTGCTTGCGGGCAAATTGTGCAATTATTTCCTAACTCATTGTGAATACCTGGAATTAAATGTGAAAGTAACTTAAAACGAGACAAAGAAGGATGGCCTAGGCGTAAGTGCCATAGGTCAGATGACTGAGAAATCGTACATATAGTCGAATTATTTGTTGATGGACGCATATAGTATAGACCACCACGTTGTCTACCTGATCCAATCATCTTCCCCGAAACCAAGTCCTGCAAAATACAATAGTCACGAAGGAAAATGATGCAACAATTATGTTCTTTGGTCAGTTTGCTCGCTGAAATTATATTTAAATTAAAGGAGGGTACACACAAGACATTTGTAAGAGTTAATTTTGAATTAAAAATAATTGTGCCAGTGTGAGTGATTTGCGGTGCTGCACCATTTGGTAATTTAACATTAGTAATAGTGGAAGGCTTGGGATCGTTTAAGAGTGATATGTGAGAGACAATATGATCTGTGGCGCCAGTATCCAAAATCCAAGGACTTGTACTACTAGAATTAACAGACACAATAGTAGATGAAATCAAACCTGTTGCAGACACATATGCATCAACATTACCAGAATTATCGGGATCCAGTGTATTGATTGCTTGTCCTAATTGTTGTATTTGTTCGGCGGTAAAACCTTGAACGATGCTATTATTCTTGAAACTCTTTGAGTTACTGGTATGGATTTCCGATGGGAAATAATCATCAGCCATAGTGATTTTTTTTTTTTATAGAAAAAAAATATGATTTTTTTTTAAATTGTGTTTTTTTAAGGAATGATAAAATAAAGAAAATTAGGAATTTTGCTCTGATACCATGATAAAAATAAAGAAATGAAAAGAGACTTAATAAAATATAATATTATTCTCTTGTTTAATGAATTACAAAGTGCTACGGCAAGAAGCTATATATACATGGACTACATCTATAACTGATTATGACTAATTATGGCCGTAATCAATACAGTTAGACCATTATCTTAATGGACCATAATTAATACGGTAAGACCAGTAACCCCTAAATATATGATTGTAATTAGTCTAACAATCAATCTATCTTAATGTCTACAGTTACTTTATAATAAATACAAATTTAATTTAATACAATCTTTAATATAATTATTCTTCTATTTTAAAAACAATTTTATTTCTATTATTTTCTTAATTTATGTATTCATAATTTAGTTTTCTTAGTTTATTATTGTTTATATTTTATTAAATTTAAAATAACCTTAAGTTAGTTTATAATTATTTTTTAAATATTTAAAGTAAATAATTTTTTTAAAAGTTATAGATTTTTAACAGATTTATATTTTTAAATAACAAATACAATATATTAAAATTTCAAAAAACATGAAATTTTAAATAACAAATATATTTTTGTAAATTATTACTAAATTTTTTAGATTTGTTGAGTTTGTTTTATGTATATCATTTTTATTTTTTAAATATGTTTTTAATACTCTTATTGGATAGTTATTATGAAAACAAATTATTGATAAATAAATGATTAATGGGTACTGCGGACGTGTACTCGAACCCGACAGATTTGTACGCAAAAAAACAAATTTCTGAATCCGATAGGTTAAAAAATAAATATGGGACGTATTAAGGGGCTAACTATACTTGTACCCATTCCAACTCATTGTGATCCTATAATATAAATATTTTTTTATGTTATATTTCAAAATTCAAAAGTCTTAATGAATATAAAATCAATCTTCATGAACAGAAACCCGTAACTTCAATTTTAAAATTTCAAGAATCTAATAATTTCAAACAAAAATTGAATAACTTTAAATATTATTCAAAATTCAACATAAATACAAATACAAATTAAACATTTTCATATTTTCATATTTTCATATTTAAATTTAAAAAATCGAACGTTCGAATATGATAGTAATCTCGATTTCTTCTTTATCATTTTGAAATTCATATTCGTTTAGTTTTCCTCCATTCAAAAAGAAAATTTAAAATTTTGAATATAAGGTTTTTTTTATCACTCTTTCTTTGCAAATAAACTTACATAAAACACAAATGTTAGTTTTGGTACTTCTTAAATAGCTACGAAAGAAATATCCTTTATAGATAACTCTTAGGTGAATTGTTTGGGTTGTTACCATGCATTTAACTTCTAATTAGATCATTTAGTTGTTTCATATGTGTTTAGTTGTCAAAGTAAATAATTAGTTGTTTAGACACACATTTAGTTGTCAGGTTATTAATTTAATTGTAAAGTTAGACATTTATCTATCAACTTAAACATATAATTTCCAGGTCAGACATTTAGTAGTTAGTTTAAACATATATATTCTCATGAAAGTTTTAGTTGTTAGGTTAGACATTTAGCTGTAGGTTAGAAATTTAATTATTAGATTGCAAATTTAGTTGTCATGTTAGATATTTATGTGTCATATTAGATATTTATGTGTGAGATTACAAACTTAGCTATTGACATTTAGCTGCTAATTTAAATATTTAAAATTAATCAAAGTATTTAATTGTTCTAAGTTTATTTAGTTGTCAAGTTAAAATAATTAACTTTCAAGACTCTTAAATTTGAAGCTAAACATTTAGTTGTCATATTAGAAATGTAGTTGTTAAGTTAGACATAATTGTTAGATTAGAAACTTAGTAGCTGTTATGATACAAATTTAGTTGTTTATTAGACATTCAGCTATTAGGTTAGCCATTTAATTGTTTGATTATAAATTTAACTGTTAGGTTAGATATTTAAATATTTAGATTTGAAGTTCAAAAAATTCAGTTGTTGTTTCTTACCACGTGTATTTAGATGTCAAGTCAAGGTATTTGGTTTTTAAAATAGATATTTAGTTATAAAAAACAACATTTAGTTATCAGGTCAAACAATTAGTCATCATTGCCTACCACATATGTGTAGTTGAGTTAGAATATATAGATTGTATGGTGAGCCACTGATTTATTTATTTTTTTTTAATTTTTTTAGTTTCATATCTTAATATTGATAATTCTAAAAATATAAGTTGAAACATTGGAATGTAATTCAAAATGAATTAAACAAGCTGTATTAATTTTAAAAAAAAATAATTCAAAATTAAAAAAAAAATTAATTTACGAATATTATTTTTAAATAAATCAAATTAACTATTTTTCACTTTATTTATTTGATGTTAACAAATTGCACGATTTATATTATTTTTTGATGTTTTCATATAAAAATTATCATTTTAAATAAACTAAATATTAAAACAAAATACAAAAAATTGATAAAAATATATAAGCTATTAAGGGTATCATGCCATTAGCATAATATAAAACAAAATTTTGACTACAAAAATTAAACCTATGTTTATGAATTATTGAAGTGATCAAATAACTTGGATCTCGTTTAAATAATCATAAATTCAAAAAAATAACTAGATAAATCATTTATCTTCACAAATGAGTTTATTTTTAATTTTTTTTAAATATAATAAAAACAAAATTTTAACATATTTTTATATTTTTAATATAAAAATTAAAAATTAAATCAAAACCGATCAAAATAATAATGAAACTTATTATTTTATAAGCATTTATATTTATTAAAAATTTAACAAGAATACATAAAGTATAATTTCATTGTATCAAATAAAGATTAAACCGTTTACATAAGGGTTCCTATAATTATTTTCATTTAAAATTTTTGTTTCTTTATTCACAATTGAAAATACCAAATTTTCTACTACAAAAAATTTATAAACCACCTACAATTTTACCAATTAATTTTTTTTTGTTTTTATCATAAACAGTATTTTTAAAATCCTTAAACCTTAATTTTATTTATAAACTAACCTTCAACATAATTACCACACTATGAATTGAATTCACACAAACTCAATTGTACACGCAATATAAGTGATTTATATGTTCATTTTGTCTAACATTTTTTGCATATTTAATATGAAAATGCTTATGAAATTTGCATGGAGCATGCAATGATGCTCTCATATTTTACATCGTGTGTAAAGAATAATAAAGAAACATTGCATGTTGTATGCAAATATCCTATTTATTTTTACATAGAAAATGCAAAAATATTAAGAATTGTTTAATCTATTATTGCGTACGAATACTGCCCATCTCTATTCGATGATCTTTTGTAAAATTATTTGTTTAATTTTATACCAATTGTCATAATTTCATATATGTCTTCATATATTTTATGTTGTTTTAGAATGATTTGTATAATTTAATTACGAATATTTATTGAATTATGATTGTATGATAACTTTGGTATATTCAAAAACTTATAGAGGTATGGTGTTTGCTTACCGATTACATACATCTTCCACGAATGAGTATTACATGAATGTCAAGTTAATTGAATGAGTTTAACATGTAGGTAAAAAATTATGATGATGGAAATAATAGGAAATCGTCGTGATTGTTTTACAAATCCAATAAGTATGATGTTTTAAAAAAAACGGTTGGTGGAGAAGATGTAAGGAGAAGAATATAGATGATAAAAATACGGTTGTCTGTTTCAATTGAGATTTCCTATCCATGTATTGGTTATTACTAAGCGTTATATGCAAGAAACATGACGATCCATCACCAACTCAATTGGAATATCATTCACAAGCCATAAAATTAAAACTTGACTAAAATGAGTTGGTTTGTAAATTATCATTCAGTGTGTGTGGCCTAAGAACATATATTCAGGTTTGATGAACTATAACCCGAGAAATGTCTCCAAGATGCACAACATACAACATATTCAAGAATATATAATTTTTTTGAAAAAGAAAGTTACAAGTACAATACTTGTTATCGAAGTTAAAGGAGAATAATTACCTAGAATGATATATGATAACAGATGGATCATATGTGGTCAACAAACGATTTTATATATCTTACAATTATTGTATTATTGTGAATAATTTATGGATACTCATTATGGATAAAACTTACAAAACAATAAGGCATA
Organism: Limnanthes douglasii subsp. nivea; assembly: GCA_036936605.1. Classification (NCBI taxonomy): domain Eukaryota; kingdom Viridiplantae; phylum Streptophyta; class Magnoliopsida; order Brassicales; family Limnanthaceae; genus Limnanthes; species Limnanthes douglasii. The sequence goes on along the minus strand of JAUPFV010000004.1, from coordinate 23,997,047 downwards.
AATTTAATTTCCCGAAGTTGTTGGTGTATCTTTGAAAAACAAAAACTCAAAGTCCCTGATTTGGGTTTTTTTTTCTTAGATACAGGGACTAAATTTATAGATTTTTCAAGTTCCATGGACCTTCACTGGTGATTTTAAAGTCGAAGTACTAAATGAAAGAAAATGGGATAGTCGAGGGACCATCACCAATGATTTTTTAGTCGAGGGACTAAATGACAGAAAACGTGATAGTCGAGGGACTAGACAGCGATTTAAGCCTAGTACTTGAGCTACAATAGATAACAAAAAACAAACAAAGCTAAGCTCATGCACAGTTTCTAATTTTTCTCATAAAAAACCTAGTGCTTCTAAACGATAAAAATGGTCCAAGTGTACCCTTAGTAAGGTCAAAGATGGTTTATCATATGTGAGTTACATAAAGTTTTTATATCCTTATGTTTCTCTCATTAAAAAATATTGTGTTAAACATACATTGTGGTTATTTGTATTTATAATATTTAATGGTGCTGGGAGAATAATAAAAAATTATGATATTAGATTTGAAGCAAAAAACAAAAACGCAACCAAGAGTATACTTGAAGGTGTACAATTAATATATGGTTTTAGAAAAATAGTTGTTCAAGTTACATTGCGTTAAAATTCATTCAGATAAGCCGTTTTAGATAACATTTCATGATATCAGATTAGTGATAGCGAGTCTGTATCAATGTATGACATTTAATCTTGCGTAAATCAGTTGTCTATTATACTTACTTTTACGCGGTTTCTCACCTCATTCAGACCCAATCAAAGATATTGGATTTCTTTTGTCTATGGAAAATATTTTGTTCCAATAAGTAATTAATTGGGTTATTTTTACATATATTAAGATATAAATATTTTTTATTCTCATTTTTTTATAGTTTTATATGCTTTTAAGTTGATTGTCACCACTATTATATCCATTTTGGTTACATTACTAAACATAAAAAATTAGTGCATGATATTTTCATACTACCAAAGAATCAACGAATTAGTCAGATCAAATCATCTTTTTTATTGACAAGGAACCATTTGTCACTAATGTAGTATAATATTTGTGAATCTTATTCATGCAATATTTATACTTTATTATGTATAATATATGTTATTCTTAGATTTTTACTGTAATTAAGTCACCAAGTTTATGACTATACTAATGTAATGTTTGAACTTGCTTATGTTAGCTCAGATTTTTATAATATTATAGCGCGTTTAAATAACGTAATCCTTATCCGGCATGAATCCAGATATATTTAGATTCATAATATTACGAAAATGGTGAGAAATATAATGATCAGTTCACGTAGATCATGACACATAATTTTTATCCGACATATATTGAGACACTACTCAATACCACACATTGCATAATTTTCCTTCAACACATGCCAATAGATGATATGAATACTATAATAAAAGATATATTGATTCATTCACGTAGATCAAGATACACAATTTTTATATGACACGTATCGGTGCACAATTGAAAACCATATATTATATAATATTTATCTAACTCGTGTCAATATACAATTGAAAATAACAAATTATATAATATTTATCTAATATATATATATAAAGAATCATCTTTAATGAAAATAACCCATATATTTAAAATAAGAAGTGTAGTGCAATTAAAGTTTGTGATTATTCAACATTTTTGCAGATTCAATGAGAAAGTGTTTTGCATATTATAAAAGACTCTTCGAATATGGTAATAGCTATTAGTACTACAAGTATGGAAATATTCATCTCGTTTGCCCGTTGTGTGCATCTTCATCGCACCCCTGAAAAAAATGGATGCTTAGTTATTTATAAATTGCACAAATAATAATTTCTTTCATAATAACTTAGATCAACTACTAACCCACCATTTCAACAAATACTAAAAAAAAATAAGTTTTCTGATTTTCAGGTTTCAAGGCAAGTAACTAACAATCGCAAGAGCAAAACACCACAAAAAAAGCTAATGTGTATTTTAATTCAGTTCTGTATTCGATTTAAAAAGAAAACATTATTTAAAAATAGATATTTTGAGAGATTTTGTAAATTGAAAAAAGAGAGGGATAAACAATATTGTGATTTTCTAAAAATTATTTATAGGTCTTTTTTATGAAAAAGCACGACTACATCTCTCATCATTGTTATTAGAGGTAGTTTTTTCAAAAATCTCACTATTTTTATTGTTTATTTCATCCAGAAAAATATTATATTACTATTTTCCATAAAAAAACATATATACAACTATTTTATTAAATATATCCTCTTTTATACCTCTCTAATTTCTTAAAACTATCTAAAAATAATACTTTCAAATAAAATTTTATTTTCAAATATATAGTTACGCTAAAGAATTAAATTTTGATTATGTCGATATATTTTTGTGACCTTTTGTTCATTGAATTGTTCGTTATTCGAGTTTGATTTTTTTAACCTTTTAAGTTGTGTTCTATTTAATTCGTATGCTGTTAAATATCGATAACTAATTATCTATAATTTTACGAAATATTGTTGTGTTTTGGTTGTTTTAATGTGTTAGGGGTCTTTTTTGTTTGTAGGTCGTAAATAAAGATTCACACAATACGTGCGAATAAGATAAACATGTTTGCACATGTTATGTGAGTCACCAAAACATGTATCACAACATGTGTGAACCAACATCAAATTATAATACATGTTATGTTATGCGAATTAACATCAAAACAACAATCGTGCCTCAAAAATTTTAATTTTCTTCAAATGACATTGTACATGTTAAATAATATGTTATAAATACACGTTACTTAACTTTTTCTAAACATATCTCTAAAGAATTTGTTAATTGTAATGCTACACATGTACAGTAGTTTCTTTTAAAACATGTATAATATAATGTTAAGTCATGTGTTAAATGTATAAATATACTTTTAATTAAAAACATCTAACTTCTCATGCTTATCATCGTTTTATATGTTTTAAATGTATACATATTATAACGACAAAACAAAATTTTGTAATATATATTAAAACTAATGCTAAGTAATTTTTATGAAAATAATGTTTCAATAGGAATTAGATGAAACTTAGATGATCCACTAAAGACTGTCACAAGAAGTTCAAAGATTCAAGATATCCTGATTGGAAAAACACCTTGAACTGGTGTTTGCCAGTTTCTTATGATGGGATGAAGAGAGTTAATCATGTCTCCCAAAACTCAATAAATCCTTCGCTTCTTAATTTAATAATTTATGCAACAGACTCATATGCAATCAGAAACATAGAAGGTAACAAGCCAAAACGGAAAACAAAGTTCCTTGAAGGAAAACTTTCATTTATTGCCAAAAGAGGAACAAAATAAAGATTAAGTGAAAGAATCTTCTTCTACCAGTCACAAACAAATTGCAGAAATAATAAAAAATCCTATTTACGATTAAATCTCGCCAATACACAAGTCAGGAAATCCTCTGCTTCTCAACAACAGAGTTAAAAGTTATATTGAAATTGCAAACGAGACTACAAAGGAATTCAAATACAACAATGTACAAATCAAGTATTATAGAGAACACAAATTCATTCACTTTTAATCTCAGGACCATAAAATGTTGCTCTCTTTATCTAAATATACTTTAACCTGTAAATTTTTTGCTTGATGTCCTAATTTGGTTGAAGTTAAAAAAAAATCTTGAAAAATCCCAGGTTAAAGGGGTTTCAATATATATCATGGTGGGATAATAGACATATATTTTTAGAATTTAAAAATATAGATGACTTTAAGAAAATGTCGAAGAAAAATGTTTAGGATCTTGGTAACCAAACTATGAGAACCCTTAAGTCGGTCCCATTTTTAACAAAATATTCGAGCCTTCTATAGTTCATGTTTGGTTATCAATTCATTTTTTGTATAAATTAAAATATTTTGTGAACCCTTAACAATTTGGGTGCCTAAAATAAATAGAGGAAAACATAGTTTATGTAAGGCTTGTGTGGTAAGGAAGTCTCTAAGGTTTTGATCAACAAAATCTGGATTAGTTTCGGAAAAAATGAAGGGTTTTGGAAGGACATAGTTTATGATATTATGCTTGCCTATTGCTCTCATTGCTTTAATTTAGGTCATAGTCAGTCTAGTTGGAAAAAAATAAAGCTTGGTAAAATGAATGAAGAGGATAAAATAAGACATGATCAGTCAATTAATTTTGATTTATTCAATGAAAACAAAAAGGATTCAAAAGAAACATGAGTCCCTTATGTTAAGTCGATTATTATTAATGACGATGAAAGAAAGAAAAAACTATGCAGGAGAAAACAATCAATATAAGTAATAACATTAATATGACTGATCAAATTCTAGAGGAAACAAAGGATAAAGATAATCCTATTAGTTTTAGAAAACAAGACAACACAATAGATTTAGGTAATAAATTTGATATCATTTCAAATGATGAAGAAGAGATTAATCAGGGAGAGATATGAATAGAAAAATATTCTCCAAAAGATATATGTAAATAGTTTATTAAAGTATTACACTTTGTAGACACTGTGATTATTTTTTCATCCTTCAATGAATTAAATAATGCTGAGGTTGAAAAAGATTCTCCCTTTCAGAGGTCAAACTGTAGTCTTCCATTATCTCGTGTTACTAATAAAGTAGATATACGTTTATATGAAAATAAAGCTATTAGCAAAAAACTAAGAAAGTTAAGGTGAATAATTCAAAGTTCATTATCACACCAAATCATTACAATTTAATAAATTATGAACGTCATTCTCTAGAGCTTTTAAATGACAATTAAAATATTGAACCAAAATGTTATAGGTTTTGATAACAAATAAACTTTAATAAGGATACAATTAATCTGGAAAAAAAATGAAAAATAGACTTCGATGATATTCAAGAGCCTCTAATATCCACGAACAACCATAAATTAATATATAGAAAACTAGAATTTTAAGGCAGTGCTGTTAACTATAAAAATAAGATATGAGTATTTTGGAATGAATACTATATTATAGACATATTATTGGATCATGAGTACTTTATTCATTTAAACGCTGAACATACATTAAAATATGAAAAAATTCAAATTACAATGGTTCGTGCAAGGTGCATTAGAGAATATAGGTTGGTGCTATGAGATGCTTTGAGAAATCTTTCCGAAAATAAAACAGAAGGCTTGTGACAGGAGACTGTAATGCAATTACTACCTCGAAAAAACAAAGGTCATGCATTACTCTATGCCTTAAGAGTTTTAATGATTTTAACAACACTATCGTGAATTGTCATTTGTTGGATGTTATTCTATTTCTATAAAGCTTAAATATTGAGTATTTAAAATCAGAGAAAGAATGATAAACAAAACGAGTACATATTGCTTCATGCTAACATCAAATAAAGTTCTACTTCACTTTTGATTGCATCTATTGATTAATTTTGGATAAAAAATTCAAACCTTAAGTGTTGTTTGAATTATCAATTGTTTTGGATATCATTTTATTATCAAACTCTTTGGTAATGAGGAAGTTTACCTGATTTTTCTCTCATTCAAATTTATAACTATGACCTCAATGAAGATTATGTGAAGATGGAATAAGAACAAAACCAAAACAAAGTTTGAATAATCATTGTCTCGAGTCGGTCGAAAAATGTAAGAAATGTGATGTTGATTCCAAATCTACATTCGAAATGATGAAGGAATATAGAATTTTTGTACATTCTTGAAATGTTCAGGCTGAGGAAGAAATATTTAATTAAAATACTGATATTCTGATGAAGACAAAATTAGAAATCGGGATAGAAAGTAAGAAAGATCTAGCTAAAACATTAAAGTCTTACTAAATTCCTTGCAAATTTTTTATTAAAAAATTCTTCAAAAGTTTGAGGGTTCTTAAATTATAGTTTGGAGCATATTGTTTTTTTATGAAAATGGTTTTGTAAGGTGTATAAAATTACACGTGTAATAAAATCAACGAAGAGATGGAACCACAACGGTATGATTTTAGTAATGAATAAAATTTTGTTTTTGATTAAAAAAACTAATATTAAATAACAAAAATAACAAAATTGTTAACTTGTCTTTTTAAAATTTTAAGTAAATAAACGAATTTTTATATTTGTTATTTATCATACTTTTTTTCTCTATTTTTCTCTATTTTTTTATTTTTTTAGCTTTTCATTTTCCCGAGCTTATTTTATTTTTTATTTTTTATATATATTATAATAATTAAGTTATATATTATATATTTAAACTTTTGATCATTAGAAAGAAACTATAAACATAAATACAAACTTTATAAAATTTTAAAATACTCTTAGTAATTTTTATTTAAAATTTATATCTTAAATAAAATTTAAACTTTAGATAAATTTGTTAATATATATTTATTTATTTATCACTAATAAACATATTTTTGAAACGTATATTTTATGATTAAATATATATTTTTTAAAAAGATAATTTATTCGTAATTACCCGTATTATATACATAATAATTCGGTGATAAATGAGTATTTACAAATAACTACCTCTTAATAAATGAGTAGAGATATCGTTTAAATATTTTCTCTCTTTTATTTTTTATAAATATTAAATATTTTTAATAAAAAAATAAAAAAATACCATTAATTTTTAAAAACGAAGAAAGCTAGATTAATATTTTTTTTATTTAAATATTATAAGTTATGTAATTACGTAATCGGACTGCAAAAAATATAAAAATAAATAAGTATATATATATATATATATTAAGATGAAACCACAAATATATGCCCATTCCACATTTATCGCGTAATTGTAAATGTTTTGAAGCAAAAAAAAGTATTGTCAATAATTTAATTTTTGACAAGATATTATCGATAATATTTTTCAAAAATATCTTTGTATTTTACTTTCTTTTTTTTTAAAAAAATATTCTTTTATATGTACAAAAGATATTTATTTTCCTACCATTGTAGCCTCCCGTATTAACGATTAATATACGAAAATTACGATTAAAGATAGAATAGATATTAATATGCGAAAATTACAATTAAAGATAGAATACAACATTTTCTACGGAAGGGATTCAATTATAAATATCAGAACCTAACAATCTGATAATAAAAAAACTTAAGAGCTTAGGAAGAAACAAATATATTAATAAATATAAAAGCACAAATATATGCCGTTGTGAATTTTTCGTATAATTTGGATTAATCATCAAAATAAAAAATCTCTAAAAACATCATTCAAATTGTTTATTAAAAAGAATAAAAAATATAATTCATGTTTAAAATTGAAAATAACACAAATTAAAAAAAAAAGAACTAAAATTATAACTCATTCAAAAATTCACTAGTTTATTTCTTTAGACTTGGTTTCCTTCCTTTGGGAGCACAACAAGAGCCAACCCGAGCTTGACTTGAATCCTGAAAGACCATATCTGTATTGTGGCATTGACTTTGCATTGACTTTAAGTATGTCTTTGTTTTTTGTCACAATATCTTTATTCCAGTTTATCACATTATAAGTTTTACCGTACATCCACCTCTTCAAATCCTTTTCAAATTCAACCAAACGAGGATCTATCAGCTTAATTTTGATACCTACTTTCTTTGAGCTTTGATCATCATTCTCAAAGATTATTTTCTCATCTTCATTGAGAAAATCAAATAATACTTTACTGCCTGGAATTGAAAGTCGGTCTTGATGTTTTAACAAATCTGTTGTGGTCAATTCTTTTTGTATCAGTAAACGTGGTTCTTCGGTTGCACCAAATTCATTGATTTTATTTACGAATCCTTGAGGAAGATCTGGTCTTGGTCCACTAACATTTGGTTTTTTAATTGTTGGCCTAGATCTAGGTCTTGGTGCGGTAGAACATGGTTTTGTAACTGTTGACCTAGATCTTGGTCTTGGTGTAGGAGCATGTGGTTTTCTGACTGGTGGCCTCAATACGGTGGTTTGTAGAATTTGGGAGCCAATGGTATGCGGTTCGTCAGTGTTGTTTTGCATTTTTGTATCACATAGTTTGTCGTAGTAGTGTCCCCTTGCTCGTTTCGAACGTTTTCTTCTAAGTGTATGATTTTCATCGCTACAAATTAGTGTAGGTTCTAGTTTTTCAGAGACATGGTTGTTACTTGCAGCTTGTGTAGTCTCTTCAAACTCTTTATGTTTTTGGACAAACATGTTAACAACTTTCTTCTGGACTCCCTCCACATTCAGCTTTTCCTCGTGCATTAGAGATTCGAATTCACCACTGTCGTCAAAACTCATGATGAAATCAAGTGCTCTCATTTTTCTTGATTTTTTTCCGTTTTCCACTACTTTGTTGCTCATCACGGAAAGAAAATAGTGATTTAAGGGTAAACAAAGGAAATGAAGAATTTAAATAAAAAAAAGAAATGAAGAATTTAAAAGAAAGAAAATACTAAGATAAAATTATAATACGTGGAAATAAGAATTTAATATCTTTTTATCCACCCAAGATCAAATTCCTAATAAAATGGGATAAAATTTTATTCTCACCCTTAAAATTTGAATTAAAACGAGGTATATGAAAATAAATATTTAATATTTAAAAACATCATCCAAATATGTGTTTTTTTACTTATTTTGAATTAAATTTTATAAATTTATGAAACTAAAAAAATTAAAACTAACTAAATATTCGAAATTGTACATGTTTATCTCTTAAAAAATATTATTATTAACAAAAGTCTATCATACAAAACAAAGATAATTGATAATAATTTAATTTTTAACAAAATATTATCGATAACTTAAAAAAAAATATCTTTGTATTTTACTTTCCTTTTTCTTAAAGATATTTTTAAATATACATTGAGAAGATATTTTTTTTCCTACCGTTGTGGCCTCTAAATCACGATTAAAGATAGAATACAGCATTTTTTTACAGAATGGATTCAATTATAAATACCAGAGCCTAACATCTGATAATAAAAAAAAACTTAAAGAGCTTAGGGACTGCATATGCGATACTTATTTCTTATTACCCTCATAAACACTTTGTCCTCAGAGAAACCCACTACTGTCAAGTGTCAAGTGGTCGGTAAACACCGTCATTTCCTCAATCTCTCCGTCTCTTCCCCTTGATTCCGCTACCGACGCCACGTGTGTCTACAGTTTACTCGGGTTTTGTGAAAATTCAAAATTTCTCGTCTTTATATCTGATTTCCATCAGAGATATTTTAAAATTTGAATCTTTTAAGAGCCTAACTTTCAAATTGGTTCGGTTTTCTTCTCTGGTTCTGTAATAAATTTTGATTAGTTTGATTAGTGTTTCGGAAGAGCAATGTTGTTCAGTCGTGAGATTTTCGATTTCTTTGTGAAAAGAGATGTGAGAAAGATACTCAAACGAAAGGGTAGTGATGCTGGTGAAAAAGGTACTTCCTTTTTATTTATGTCTCAAGTTCTTGTTTTTTTTTTCTTACCTGATTGTTATTGTTCTTATGCTGTTCTTTTTGTTGCCTTTTATGAATTTTTTGTTTTGGGTTTGATTGATTGTAGACCCTATACATTGGATTTTTGTGTTTGTTCTCAGATATGGTCTTTTTGGAAATTTAGTTTGTTTTGGCTTAATTTTTGGTTGATTGTAGTAGGGTAGATTTGAGATAGCTGTTCTGTATCAATCAAGTACTAAACTTTTTTACATTTTTTTTTTAAAAATTATACAAGCAAAATTGGGATTTGAAATAAATTAGTTCTATATCATTTTTTTTAACTAATATTCAAGTATGAATTTATCTTAGAACTTGCATGCATGCTTGTATAATAAATAAAATTGAAGTATTTTGCAGTAAACAACTTAATATGAATAAGATTAAGATACTCTAGAGTTAATGTTTATATTTAGCCTTTTTTCATTGGTTTTCAAATGGTTGGAAAGATGTGATACAAGTGATTTGAGTACTAGAGTGGATAGAATTAGCAGTTGGAGATGGCGTGTCGCTATAGAAGTGTATGTACTTGGGTCATATTTGCCTCATATCAGGTCTCCTAACTTCAAAGGGTTACCAAACTTAACACTTTTAGTCCCTTAACTTCAAATCCATAGTTGGCAATACTACTAGTCCTCAGAGATAGGGATCATCCTAACACGCGTAGTGCTTCTTGGACTAATAGTGTAATTTTTGAAGACATAGGGATAAGCCCTCTCGTAGCCGGAGGACTAGCCACCGTTTAGAAGTTAGAACTATAAATTTTAGATCATTTGTTGGAAGATGATTCTTATACGAATATTATGTATACGGACTGTCTCTTGCTGAATTAGCGTTGGCTAACAACCGAGGTGCGTGGGTTCGAAAGTATTTTGAGCAAACTCTTACGCTTGGTTTGGCTGGGCTGGAAAGTGTTTGAGCAAGCTTTATAGCTCTATTGGATAGTTTGCAAGCTTACTCACAAGAGGCTTGATATATATAAATCTATTTGGGATAGCCCTAATGATGTTTAGTCTAACGTTTTTCGGCTAAATAAGTATTATTTATTTCTTATAAATCTAGTTTGAAACTCGAGCTGGAATAGTAAAACCAGTTTTAGCTCGAGCAAGTTTCGAGCTATCAGTATTTTGGCCCGGCTCGATTCCGGCCCCATAATAGGGGATGCTCTTAGTATTTAGATATAAAAATTAAGTTTTGTAATTAGGATTTACAGAAAGTGTATTATCCATGTGTTTCTTTATATAATAATTTTATCACTTAATAGTGATCATGCTCATGTGGTTTACGAAATACAGGAAGAGCCCTGGAAGACTTGCGAGCCTCTGTGTTTAACAAATTCCGTCCGTCCGAGACCATAAAACGCCAACAGAGAATTTGCGGTCCGACCATCGCTCTCACGTTCAACTTTTTTGTTGCGATTGGAATCATCTTTATGAACAAATGGGTATATAAACTTTCTTTTTTCTTTTCTAGTATTTTAGCTTTTTAAGCCATGCACCAAACAACCGAATTATAACTAGCCTGCTTATATATGTTTTAATGCGTATTTCTCATCAACTGAAAACCCCAAAAATATTATGAACGGACCACTTGTTTAGCTGTGACACATTTTCCGATTTCATTGTAGATTTTTTTTGTTTCATTTTCTTCAGGTGCTTAAAAATGTCGGGTTTCAATTTCCGGTATTCCTCACCTTTATTCACTATATAGTAAGCTGGGTATTAATGGCCATTTTGAAATACTTCTCGCTCCTCCCTTCACCGCCATCTACGAAATCAAGTCAGTTGAGTTTATACGCCCTTGGACTTGTAATGTCTTTGTCTACCGGTCTTGCTAACGTAAGCTTGAAGTACAATAGGTAAGACATGTTATTCCAGCCGTGTTTCAAAGACCTATCTTTTTTGTTGTTTTGGTGTCTTGTAATTGACTCTCTTGTGTTAACAGTGTAGGGTTTTATCAGATGGCTAAAATCGCTGTTACTCCTTCGATTGTTTTTGCGGAATTTTTATGGTACAGAAAAGGTGTTTCTTTTCCTAAGGTAATTTTAACTTCTTTGTGCACATTGGGATAGTGTTTTACGGTATTAAGCTAGAAACTTAAGAGCATAGTTGCTTTCTGTTTTTTTTTACTTTTTAATATATTTTTCGTTGTCATTTTTAAAAACATTTGTTGATGTCAATCCAAACCCAAGTTAACATTTCGACTTAAACATGCTCGATTAATTTGTTTATTTTCACAAAATATTATAAAGAGGTTCAACTTTATTCTTTTGAATTTCAGGTGATGGCACTTATAGTTGTATCGATCGGTGTCGCTGTTGCTACTGTAACCGATTTACAATTCAGCGTATTTGGTGCCTGTATAGCAATTGCGTGGATTATTCCTAGTGCGGTTAATAAGATCCTATGGTCTAGTATGCAACAAAACGAGAATTGGAATGCTCTAGCGTACGAAAATCAGACCCATTTTTATTTCTGTTTTAAATCGTTATTGTTGTCCAAAATTTTCTGAATTCCATTTCTTTGTTTTGATAGATTGATGTGGAAGACGACACCGATTACTTTGGTTTTTCTCGTTGCTATGATTCCGTTTCTAGATCCCCCGGGTGCACTCCTTTTCCATTGGAATTTCAGTAATACGGTGGCGATTCTGATGTCGGCACTTCTTGGCTTTTTGCTTCAGTGGTCAGGTGCTTTGGCATTGGGGTAAGACGTGGTTTCCTTGTATTAAATTTATCCATACATCGTCTTAAAATTAGGTTTAGTACTCCGACTATTAGGCTATCAATGTAACATCACCGACGGGCTCTCGTTTTATCAAACATAACACCAGAACTGCCCAAGTTATTAACCAATATCCCTATAGCCTTCGTATTTGGGAACTAGTTGTGTAACACATTGAAGTTGGGAAACTAATTTCTCGAACATCTCATAGTTAGGGTATTAGATGCACAGTTCAAATCCTTATTTTCCTAACAGCTACTAACCTCGGTATTCTTTTTTACAGGGCTACGTCGGCTATATCACATGTTGTGCTCGGACAATTCAAAACATGTGTAATCCTATTAGGAAATTATTACATATTCGGTTCTAACCCTGGCACGACTAGCATTTTTGGTGCATTTGTAGCTATAGGTGGCATGTCGCTGTACACATATCTTAATGTACGTAAATCTAAGCCACAAGCCGGAAAACAATCTCCGCAGAGATCTCCATTATTACCGAAATCAAAGTTAAGTGAAGAAAATAAAGAGAATTTCGATGACTACGGACCTGAAGAAGCTGTTTAGTTTAGGATTTTTCTGACTAACATTATCAAATCGGTAGAAAGTTGGATCGAATGTGTATTCTGCACGCTTTTCTTAGATTGAATTCTAGTTTATTTGTAATTATTTGCTTTCAATTTTCTTATAGAAATAAAATCGCTTTATTAATTTTAGTCGGAATTCTATTTGGCAGTTAAACCGACTCATAAGGTCTAAACAGGTTTCTATAAATACAAATTCTGTCACATTATTCAGATGACAGAACAATCATTATTTCATTATAAAAATATTTATCATAACCATTTTTGTGATACTCTTTACAAACTTGGTTAAGATATTTGGCGAATTGCACGATCTAACCTTATGTACCGAACCATTTAGTCTAAATCCGGACTTATCAGCAACGACATTGGGATTATAATGCGGAAGCCGAAGTCTATCTTTCAAATCCAGATTATTAAAGCATACACTAACTATTGACTATTCAAACAACGTGACTGTCCGAGGCGCATGAGATATATTAACGTCAAGGGGACGAAATTACGTTCGCAAAGTCAAAAAGTCCTCTTGATTAATTCTTCCACAGGCTCAGTCAGAAGTGCATAGACAACCTAATGATCGAAGTGCATCCCTTCAACCTGAGAAGAAAACGTTGACCGAAGTAGAAGCACTTCGGGTTTAACTATAAGCCCCTCAAACATAAGATTTGAGAAGATCTAAGACCATTGCATTGCATCTTATGAAACAAACATAAACTACAACACTTTGAAGCGGAGTATTCGGTAAGACACCAATACTATCACATACTGTAGTTTCGATGGAAGATTAATTGGTGGATTCAACTTTAAAAATAAACTCATATATTTTATGGATGTGTACTATGAATACAACCAGATCCGAATGCACCATTTCTACTGTTACAAAGTCATGCCTTTTGGCTTGAAGAATTCCAAAGATACTTATTAGAGGTTGGTTAACAAGGCTTTCTCTTCTCATATCAGAAAGAATGTCGAGGTGTATAACGATGACATATCCTTTAAGAGCTCTAAGGACTAGAGGAACATCTCCGTTTTGGTTGAAATTTTTCAGAATCTAAGGGTTGGTGATCTTATTTTAGTCCGGAGAAGTATATGTTTGAGGTTTGATCTGGGATGTTCCTCGATTACTTGGTTAGTGAGAAAGGTATTGAGGCCGATCTTTCACAATTGAAGGCTTTGGTTTCTATTCAACCACCTCAGAGGCTTAATGAAGTTTAGGTTTTGACGGACATGCTTGTTGCACTCAATAGGTTTGTTTCTCGTTTTTCGGAAAAGTGAGCTTTGTTCTTTTAGGTCTTAACAAAGTCTAACAATAATTTTTTTTCCACAGAATGTCAGAAGTATTTATAAATATAAATCAACGTCTTTCTTATCTAGAGACGTTATCCAAAATTGTCATATGATAGAAATTATATGTTTATTTGGTTGTATGTGACTATGCTATAAATGTGATCCTAATGAGTGAAGAGGATAATTATCCAAAGCCTATTTGATTACGAGAGTAAAAGCTTAATTTTCAGCGAAAATGCGATACATTCAACTCGAAACGTTAGCTCTAAAGTTGATCATCGTGGTAAGAAAGACGAGACTTTATTTTCAAGGGTGTTCCATCGTGGTTTGAACCTTTTTTCCCCTCTAAAACTTGCTACAAAAACTTGACATCTCATGGAAGTTAACTCAATGGTCGGTAAAGCTGAGGGATTTTGACATATCATACGGGCCAATGATAACTATTAAAACTAAAATCAAAGCTGATTTCTGAATATGGTTTCATGCTGAAAGACTTGGACCATCGGGTGATAGCTGATAGCCAGGATGGTTGGTTCGAACTCATGAAAGATCTAATGTCTTAGACTTTGGAACCATGGTGCAGTTAGTGGCTCATTTAAGGAAAGCTATGAATAAAGCCATTTACTTTGATTTCAAAGCATCAATCAATGAGGCAGAGGACAAAGCTTCTATTATAGGGCTTCGATTTGCCTACATGTGCAGGGCAAAGAATGTTCGATTGATAAAGAACTCCCAGCTTCTTACTAATCATACTCTCTACCAAGAAGATGCTCGCAAGGAGAATTTGATCAAACGTCTTAAAATGATGAAAAGTCAAGCACAATATTTGAAAGTATTCAATATGAGTAAGCCCCAAGGGCAGAAAATATTCTGCAAATTCTTTGTCTTCAATAGCTTGTTCCGAGACCAAATCTTGGGCTAATTTTTAGGAGCATCTCTCAATAAAAAAAGAGTGTGAACCAAATTCGGAGGAAACCTTAAAGGTATGTGTTAACAAGGCCAGAGATTGGATGTCAGAAATTCTAGACTTTATTGAGAATGACATTTACCCTAGTGACAAGGTCGCATACTGAAGGTTAAAGTCTAAGGTTAAGAGGTCCCATCTACTGTGGCACCTTATACAAGCAAGGATTAAGCTGACCTTTGTTATGATTCCTTGTCCCTGAAAAATATCTTGTAGCATTGAAGGAACTTCATTATTGAGCTGAATTGGTATTGTGATTTTAAAACTTTGACTTAGAGAATTCTGTTAGAATGACTCTATAGGCTAACTAAATTATTCGATGCAAAAAAGTTGGTGAAAATTTGGAATTATTGCCAGCGGTTTACCAACATAATTCACAATCCAGTTGTACCCCTCGAATCGATATCCAAAGCTTTGCCTTTCTACATATGGGGCATCAATCTGGTCAGACATTTACCTAACATATCAAGAGATCTTTGAGACATCATTATCACGGTATATTATTTTTCAAAATGGGTAGAGGCCGAACCACTCTCAAGGATAACAAAAAAAATATATAATCAACTTCATCCTCACTAACATATTTTATAGGTTTGGGATGCCAAAATCAATTATTATAGATAACAGTCTTCAGTTCCAAAATGCTAAGATTGCTTGTTTTTTCTGAAGAATAAAGAAATATTTTCAACCTATTTTAATCCACATACAGAAAGAGTCATTAATCGAAGCATTTTGAAATAATCGAAGAGGAATATAATAAAAGTTGCAAGAAAAGTGGTTGAACTTCAAGAAGTGTTGTGGGCCTATAGAGAAAGGACTCAGACCACCACATGTGAAATCTCATTTGCCTTGGTATATGACATATATGGGTTTATCCATATAGAAATAATTTGTTATATTTCAGGGTGTTTAACTATTCTCAAGAGGGGAATGAGGAAGGAAAGAGGTTGAGCTCGATTTAATTAAAAATAAGAATAATCTGAGTAAAGCTGGTGCGATAATCAATGTTATATGAGCTAATATTTTATCTGTAGCTAATATAAAGAGTTTGTAAAATGTCACAACCTTAGTTGGTCGAAAAGCAATCATATGCGTAAAGCTGGTGCGATAATCAATGGATGACCTAGAAAATGATAAGTGCTCATACCAAGGTTAATTACATTTAGTTGGGGCCAAACCAAAGCAAAAAAAAAAACTAAGCATAAAAATGAATGAAGAGTATTTAAATTTAATAGAGACCAGAATGGTATGGTAAACAACTATACAAGATTCCTTGGCTATCCATGGACTTGAGTTATAAATTAAAAATTCCATGGCCGTCCAAATACTTTATTGTCGATAAAACAATAAAATAAATTATAGCTCAACAAGATACCCTAAAATCCTAGGGGCCAATAGAGTTGGAAAATAAAAAAAACGAAGCGATGAGAATAGTAGTAAGTCTAACAGCTGGAGTCACTTCTCTTCAGTAACATTGCCTTCATTCTCTCCGGCAGTAGCATCAACTATATTCTCACGAGACTGCACCCTCCTTGGTATTCGGCTCACCTCCTTCCATCGCTTCATCTTTCATCTCCTCATCACTATTCTCAATGACACTACAACATGTCTTTGAGCGACCATGACCAATTTCCATAAATACTATAGGTGGAGGTTGGGAAACTTCCAATGGATGTCAAAGACTATCACATACTTTAGAGAGTCAGTCAGTTTGGTGAGAGAGTCCAGAAGAACCTTCTTGTGGATGACAAGAGCTTCAATCTTGAGCTATCCTGCCTCGACCAACGTTTTTGTCCAAGAATCCGTGACCTTAAACATCTGTGTCTTTATAAGAGTAAAAAATTCTAGCATTGACACTCTTTGGCCATGAGTTTTGAATTCTTGATGTTGGAGCTAAAAATACTCTTTTTTAGACTTTTCAACCTCATCAATCAAGACCTACATCTTCTCCTCAAGGATCTCTAAAGCATTATCATGTTTTTTTGTTTAAAAAAGGTAGGTAGACTTCCATCTTCTCATGGTTGTTTCGGTCACGTCCCTGTCTCGAAAATTCTTGATCGGGTTCCTCATCAAGATACAAAAATCAAGAAAGGACAAGTTGTTTTCTTCAGAGTTTTCAACTACCCCGAATGCCATTTTCATCATTTGGAAAAGATATAAACTAAATTAGCTAAAAAAGGAACAATATGAGGCTAAAATATATTGCCCGAGCGAGTGGGTTACCTTCATATGAAATTTCATGATCCAATAAAAAATATTTGGGAAAAGGTTTGTAAGAAGCTAGAGTTTTGCTACCGGTATGCGTATAGCGATCGACTATCTTACTATGATCCTGGGTTTCATGGGAGAAAATTTCTTAGTTATTTTACCTTTGAACTTATATTGGAGGAGAGAATTTTATCTAGGGTACTTACCAAAATCATGGGTCTTTTTCTTTCCTCAGCCATGTCCTTTGGGTCTGGAGCCTTGCCTTCATAAACATCATTGACGGGGAGTCATATTTTCTCATGCTTTCCTTGGTAGGATCAGATTACTGTCTTCACCAACTTGATTCTATCTCACCTTTGGGAGGGCATTACAAGGTTGGCAGAAGGCATGGACATAACAATTATCACCTCCTCAACTTTAACTTCCACTAGGATCCCAATTTCATACTTCAGGTTCTCCACAATCGAGAGTTTGTTATGAGAAAAGTTAACCGCGGTAAAATAACGGTGAAATATATTTTCACAATGCTTTTCGGCCCAGACATTGAGTTATAGAAATACTTATTCAATGTGGTAAAATTAAGATGCGGAGGGTATATGGTATTCTGCAATAAATCCACGATTAATATTCAGAAAGAAGTAACAAGTAAAATATAAAACGAGTCAAAATCTAAGTCATAAGGTGAGGGTAAGTTGTCGAGCCTGAGATCCTTACTATCTTTCTTCGAGGAGCTTTAAAGGCAGCTATGGTCCAACTCTGTAATCGAGATACGTTCTCTCGAGAACTGCTGACAAAGAATAAATGACATTTGCGTTGCAAATCGCACACCAAAATATCATTTACTACTTTATACTTGTTAGGTAAAGTGATAAAGTATAAGTGAAGGATCGAGTTGGATGATAGGTTACAAATGGACATAAAATTATCCATCTCAACTTCTATACCGGAAAATTTTAAAGCAATGACGCATAACATAAGGGTTCACTACATGACTGATTTGACTAGGAAAAAAATCTAGCAGTTGGAAAAATTTGATAAGATCAGGGTGCATTGGGAATCAAAGTCCCTACTCGAACAACTCGTTCTAGACAATGTTCTTCAGCAACAAGGGTCTCTCCAGGTTTGGAAAATCAGATAGTAACATTGTTAAAGATGGACCATCTATGGCGCATACAACCAATCTATTTGGTATCGTTGTAGATATAAGAAACTAGATATAAAGAAACCAAGTGGGGTATTTCAATCTCAAAAAACAGAGGAGAAACCTTTGGTTAAAAATTTATCACTTTTGTTAGTTCTGTTAGTTTTAACTACTAAAAGAACATGGCGTTTTACCAGGGGCGGATTTAGGGGGAGATAGGTATGCTCAGGACAACCATAAGTTTGAAAAATAAATTTAGTATAGTGGTTAAGTTCTCTAGTAGTATACTTGAGGTCTTGAGTTCAATTCCTACTTAATATTTAAATATTTTTATTTATTTCACATCTTCTTTACATTTTTTTATTTCACTTTTTTATTTTACTTTCTTGTTTCACTTATTCTCTATTTTTATTTTTACTCTATTTTCCCCTAATCGTTCCTGTCTCTCTCCCAACTCCTCTCAAACAAAAGCAACATAGAATATGTCGATTTAGTTAATTAATTTTCCATTAGAGTTTACTTTGATTTTGATTCAACAAAGTAGTAAAATCGCTCCCGTCTCTTTCGCAACTCTCAAACAAAAGCAACATAGAACTATCGAAATAAAACAGTAAGTCGATTTAGTTAATTAATTTTCCATTGGAGTTTACTTTGATTTTGATTCAACAAAGTAGTAAAAATTGTCATTGAGTTTTACTTCAACTTTGATTCAACAAATGATTTAAAAATTGGGGATTTTTAAACCCTAGTTTTCCTAATTATTGTATTGATTCGTTTTAAGCAAATGAATATCTTAAATGTATTTATGCAAATTATTCTACTAATCATTTTTTCTCAATGAATATTTTGTACGAAATATTCCAATAAAAATTATATTTTGTATATGTAAATAATTAAGCAAATTACTGATTCTTTACCATATTTTATATTGATGTATTTGAAAATGGCTTATTGTTTCTTTACCATATTTTATATTGATGTATTTGAAAATGGCTTATTGTTTAGTATATTTTGTATTGATGAATTTTTTATATTATATATTTGGTGTGGATAAAAATAGCCTGAGGGTAGGCTGGTAATTTCAAGTAGAGTTTCAGGGTGGTGTAAGGGTGTTTCAAGGTGGTGTAAGGGTGTTTCAAGGTGGTGTAAGGGTGTTTCAAGGTGGAGAGAGAATTAAGCAGCTTGGCAGCAGTTAATTTTTGTTACCAGAAGTTAATGCTGGTGGTTGAGTATTTATAGTGTGATGTTTGGGCCCTTATGGGCTTTCGGGTCAAGTTTAATGGACCCGGGTCATGTTTAAAGACCCATGAGTTCTAAGCAGGAGGACAGGTAGCTTAGTCAGGAAGTGTTTAGGTTTTTTAGTACTTTAGTCATAGTTCGAACAGCCTTAGGCTCACAGTGTTCGAAGTGATCTGTCCGGTCCAAAAGTTCTGTCCGATTTAAGTCCTTAATGTCTGTCCGGTTTTCGGAGAGATTTACACTGATCTGCCCTTCCGGGGAGTATTCTGAATTCGGACTCATCAGGAGCCCCTTTTTTAGGTGTTTGAACAAGTGTCCTTGTCAAAGAACTGAAAAACAGTCCGATTATAGGAAGTGGTTTTCAATTCGGAGAGAGTTGTGGGTATACCCGGACAGATTGAACGTTACGAATTCCAAACGGTTTTTGCGAGAGTTAATGGGACACGTGTCACTCTCTGATTGGTCACTCCAGCCGTTTTTTCACCTTGAATTTCGCACCACTTTCTCGAACAAGTTACCTCTTTAATTGCAAATAATGACATCAACACCGTCTTTTAATCATTGCCCAACTTTTCGGATTCTCCTAGGAATCAACTCCTTCTTTTCACATTTACTATAAATTCTCATTCACTTTTCACTGTCTCATTATCTCTTTCAAATTTCACTCTGCAATTTTACCCAGAGCTTTATCTCTCTAGAACTTGAAACTTCCTTGGCTGTTTATGTTTACAGCAAGAACAACACTGATCAAAGGCGGCTGGCTTAACCTCTCGGAGTTGGAGAAAGCACAAAGGGTCGAGAAGGAAAAAAGACTTGCAGCAGGGCTTCCATCGTCGCCTGTTGAGAAACCAACCTCTTCTGTCGCAGAATCTGATAGAGGTTCATCTTCTTCCAAAGGTACTAAGCCTAAAAAGCTCTTTCAATCCACCCTTTCTCCCATAGTTTCTGGCTCCTCAGTTCAGGAGTCAATCCCTGCTGTTGAACCAGGAGTTACTGCTACCAGTGTTAGGAAAAAATCGTCTTTTATTGCCATGGGGTCTGACTCTGACCACTCCCCGGATAAGCTAGTCATCAAAAGGCCAAGCCGGTTGGTCAAAGGGCTATCTTCTAAAAACACTCCCTCGAAATCGGGGGAAAAAAACAGTGAATCTGAGTCTGGGGCAACTATTAGAGCTCCCCGGGAGAGGCCGTCAGGACTAGAGGCCAGCAGCCCACTACCCCCCAAAGAATCTTCTGCCTCAGAAACTCAAATTGAGGTGAGAAGTCGAATAAATACGGGCAGTCAACAGTCCGGAGGGTCAGCTATGCCAAGCTTCAATCCTCCCCGGACTACTTCTACAGAAGCTCCCCCAACAATTATGGAGGAGAGGATGGAGGACTCCACTGAGGAGGTCCGTTTTGAGTCCGAGTCCTCCGGACAGGCTGATACTGCTATTGTTGTTGCCAAGAAGGGCAAAGAGAACTTATATCTGAGGTATCCGGACCTGCCGGAGAGCCTTGAAGGGAGAGTGGGGCCATGCTTTCATAAAGTTGAGTTCAAGTATCTTTCGGCCTTGCTGAGGACCAAGTATGCGTTCATCCATAATTCAGATCTGGGTCGATTGCGCACAAAGTGGGGGATCCCTGAGAATGTGAAGATACGAATTCCCATCGATCCGGAGACCCCGATGGACTGTAAAAGGAATGAGATAGTCTTTTTTACGGAGCTATTCAATTGGGGACTCAGGTTCCCACTGGACCCGGAGATAGTGCGCTACTTTCACTTGGTCAAGCTCTGCCCAACACAGCTAAGCCCCAATGGGTGGTTCACCTTAATGTCATGTATCATAACATCTAGGTTATCTGGGATCCCTCTTCCTATGGAAGAGTTCGCAGCTGTGGCCAGCCTGTGCAAGCATCATCAGTTCCCCTTCTACCATTTCAACATGGGGAACGACCTTAAAGCTGTCGATGATCTCCTGGAATCAGAGAGTAAGTGGAGGAGCCAATTTTTGTTTGTTAGTGGCTCATGGGAAAACGGCAAGAAAATCAAGGCCGGAGAGAATCCAAGCCTTCGTAGGAGTAGATGGAGGAGTGACCGTAAGCTTCTCATCTTAAGTCTTTGTCCGATTTTCCCTTTTCTTTAAGTTTATGCTAATCAGTTTTCTTTTTGTTCTAACAGAGCTGCCAAAGGAGTTCGGGGACTACCTAAAGGCCGGACAGACTACCTGTGGCAAAATTAACGCTTGGGCCGC
This sequence comes from Limnanthes douglasii subsp. nivea, assembly GCA_036936605.1. Taxonomy (NCBI): domain Eukaryota; kingdom Viridiplantae; phylum Streptophyta; class Magnoliopsida; order Brassicales; family Limnanthaceae; genus Limnanthes; species Limnanthes douglasii. The sequence goes on along the minus strand of JAUPFV010000004.1, from coordinate 23,975,235 downwards.
AGAGAACTGGGAGAATCGGTTCCACAAGGCCTTCACTCCTGGAAACCTAGCAAGGTCTGACCTGTGGAACACCACAGGTCGAAGAGACCTAACTTGGGAGGAGTTCACCACCCAACCTGATGAAGACATCGTGCTGAGAAGGTCCCACGAATTGGATGGGACTCTCTTTCTGCCTGCCCGGGCCAAAGCCCCAAGCAAAATGAAGGGCAAGAAGAAGAAAAGCAGGAAGATGGCAGGTGACACTGAGAAGGAGGCCCCAACAGAAACAGAGGGACTGGCCCAGGCTCAAATTGATGCAGCCCTTTTACAAGTGGTGGAGCAGGAGAGCGAGAAGCAGGAAGTGAACCTTCCAAAACCTCTAAGGGCTTCTAAGAGGACTCGCAAGCAAACAAGTGAAGGTGCTGATAGGGAGGCCAAGAAGAAAAAGACTTCCCAAGGAGATGAGATTGCTCTCCGGGATCCGGAGCCCTCTTTCCCTACTGACCCAACATTGGCCGAAGAGATCCCAAGGGACTTTCAAGAAGAGATTCCAAAGGAATTCCATACAGATGAAGTTGAGGGGGGAGAGCTTAACTTGGATGAAATGGACATCACCGGTCTGGGTGGACTTGGTGAATATTTTCTTGGCCTGCCCCGAGACGAGTTCGCAGGGCCCTACATCCCTCCGAGCAGCTCCAACACAGTCAATTTCAGCGGTAAGACTTTCATGGTTTCTAGCGAGAAAGATGTTATAGCCCATTCTCTTCTTAGCAATGTACAACCAGTGCTCACTTTGGAAAGGCAAGTCCGAAGTCAAGCAGACACCATCAAAGACCTCAAGTCTGAGAAGGAAAAACTGTCCGAGGACCTCCGGACTGCTGCTACTAAGGTTGATTTGCTCAAGGAGGCAAATGATCAGTTAAAGAAGAATTAAGATGAAAGCAACACAAAAGTTGCTTCTTTGGAAGAGACCATAAAAGATCTCCGGGCTAAACTGTCCGGACTGGAGAAGGATCTGACCATCTCAAGGGGAGAAACTGTAGCCAAGGAGAAGCTCATCACCAACCTGACCACTGACAAAATCGCTTTAGAGAATGCAGTGACTCAGGCTGGTGAAGAGAAGGCTGCTTTGGTGAGGGACCAAGAGGCCACAATCAAGGCCAAGATCAACGCCTATGCTAGGGAGATGATACAAAGCGAAGAGCTAATGATTCAAAGGGTGAAGTCTGATATGGTTCTCCTATTTCACGAAAAATTCCCGAAGAGGAGACTGGGGGGATTATGGCGCTATGTGGATGATGATGATCTTCCCTTTTATACTATGGTTGACGAGGGATATTCCAGTGAGTCCTCATCTGATGATGAAGAGGAAACCAGAGAGAGCCCAGGTGAAGAAGAGATTGATCCCAAGGGCAAGAAGATAGTCGAAGAGAGGAGTGACATCAAGGGCAAGAAAGCAGATGAGGGCGAGCCATCTTCAAAGGCTCAACCTTAACTTATAATTTATTCTGTTTATCTTTTATTCGAACTAAAGTCCTTGGAAGGCCAAGGCACTCTTTTTGTGATGGTGTCCGTGTTATTCGGACAGATGTTTTGTACTATGCCCAAACTTGTTCAAAAAGTCCTTGGAAGGCCAAGGCAATTTTAAGTTGTTGAATGAATGTTTTTATTTTGCTCAACCATCATCTTCTTTCATTATTTGTTTAAATAGCTGGAGTTTAAGTAGTTTTATTGTATTGTGAGAGTGTTAAGACTCTCCGGCTAGAATTTAAATATCCCTTAGATCTTTTAGTCCGGGTAGTATGATAAGAGATAAAATTTTGAAAATACTTAGAGAATTTCGAAGAAGGCACCAAATTTTATTGAAAACTCTCCGTGCCACCGAAGAGGGGAAGGTATGCCCCCAAATATTTACATGGATGTTTAAACAAGTAAATATTTACACAGGTGTTATTCCAAGTACATTCGAAGGTGTTCAATATTCCAAGGGTGAGTTAAAACCCTGCCATCCTTATCTTCCAACCAATAAGTCCCAGGCTTGATTCTTTCAACCACAGTATACGGACCCTCCCAGGTTGGGGCCAGTTTTCCGAAGAGCTTTTCCTTAGTATGCAAGAAAACTTTCCTTAATACTTTATCTCCTGGTTGAAAATCTCTCCTTTTAACTTTAGAAGAAAACCTGCTTCTCATCAAGCCCTGATAGTGTGCAATTCTAAGATGAGCTTTAACCCGTCTCTCTTCGATCAAATCGAGCTGATTTCTAATTGCCATCTCATTAGCATGTCCGGAGAAGTTATGAACACGAAAGGAAGGGAGTGTCTTCTCTATGGGGGCTACTGCATCCATTCCATAGACCAAGGCAAAGGGGGATTATTGCGTTGCAGCCCCAGGTGTTGTCCGGTAGGCCCACAAGACTTCTTGTAGATAACTAGGCCACTTCCCAGCAGCCCCTTCCAAATTTTTCTTTAAACCGGACAGTATTGTTCTATTGGCTACTTCAACTTGCCCATTGGCTTGTGGGTGGAAAGGTGAAGAAAAGCAGTGCTGAATACCCCTTGAGGCACAGAAGCTTTCCATTTCTCTGTTGTCAAACTGTGGCCCATTGTCTGTTGTTATTTTCTGGGGGACGCCAAATCTGCAACATATGTTGGACAAAATGAATTTTATGACAGCTTTCGAGGTTGTCCCTGCCAAGGGAGCTGCTTCTACCCACTTTGAGAAGTAGTCAATGGCCACAATTATAGTTTTACGCCCTCCGGACGCCACAGGGAGAGGCCCAACTAAGTCCAATCCCCATCGAGCAAAAGGGATGGGCTCAGAAATTGATTCCAAAAGAATGGCTGGTACACGAATTTCATTGTTGTACCTCTGGCACGGGTCACACCTTCTCACCAGCTCCTTAGCATCTTTCATGATCGATGACCAATAGTATCCGGAGAGTAGTACTCTTCTTGTTAAAGCTCTAAATCCACAATGGGCTGATCCCTCACCATCATGCAATTCGGAGAGAACCATTTGTGACTCATGATCCCCTAAACAACGTAGGAGAGGTTTGCTATAGGATTTTTTGTACAACACTTCTCTTAATATGACGAAACCACGAGCCTTGTGCTTCAATGTTCTGGCTTGTGATTTATCCAAGGGCACGATACCATCGGACAGATATTGTATAAGAGGAGACCTCCAGTCTTGAGGCCGATTTACCTGTATTTCAAAGACTTCCTCTTTTCCACCCTCACCAAGTTCAATAGAAGGGCTTTCAAGCACATGGATCCATGGGTAGGACTCCGTATATGTTATCGCTGCCAATGAATCTGCTAGCTCATTTTCTGCCCGGGGGATGTGCTCATAGACAACAGCTTTAAACTTTAACGCTTCATTTTTGAGGAGGAGTAAATACTTGACCAATTGCTCCTTTCTAGCCTCTAATAGGCCCAAGGCATGGTGGACAAGCAACTGGGAGTCACTTAGTAGCTTGACCCTTTTAGATCCACAGATATAGGCCAACTTTAACCCAGCTATGGCTGCTTCGTACTCGAACTCATTATTGGACGCCCTGAAAGCAAAACAAATAGCTTGGTACATGTTGTCCCCGTAGGGGGAAGTGAGACATATTCCTGCCCCAGATCCCATGGTACTAGATCCTCCGTCTGTTCGGACAATCCACACTTTCTTGTCTTTTGAACCAGTAGGCTGCTCTGAATCCCTATCAGAGTGGAATTTAACCAGAAAATCAGCCACAGCTTGGGCTTTTACCGCTGTCTGGGGAGCAAAGTCTTTGTCGAAGTCCCCCAACTCTACTGACCACTTTGTCATTCTGCTTGAAATGTCTGCTTTTTGAACGACATTCTTTAAAGGGAAAGATGTCCGGACGACGATAGGATGAGCCTGGAAATATGGCCTCATTTTTCTTGCAGCTATCACCAAAGCCAATGCCAGTTTTTCAAGTTTCAAGTAACGCCTCTCAGCATCAATCAAGCTTTTGCTGATGTAGTACACTGGGTGAGGATGCCCATCAACCTCTCTTACTAGCACAGCACTGATGGCACAACTTGAAACATCCAGATACCCAAAGAGAGTCTCCCCATCAACTGGTTTGAACAAAGTTTTGGGCGAGGAAAGATGTTTCTTGATTTCATTGAACGCTTCATCACACTGCGGTGTCCATTCAAACCCCTTTGCACCCTTCAAGGTTTGAAAGAAAGGAGCACACCTGTCCGAAGACCTGAAGATGAATCTGTTCAAGGCAGTTAATCTCCCCGTTAATCGCTGTACTTCTTTAATGTTTCGAGGAGGCTCCATCTGGAATAAGGCATTGAGTTGGTCCGGGTCGGGCTGTATTCCATGCTCACTTATGATATACCCTAAGAATTTACCGGACTGCACTCCGAACACACACTTTTCAGGGTTTAGTTCTAAATTCACTTTGGCCAAGTTGGCAAAAGTTTCTTGGAGGTCGGACAAGTGCAACCGCTCATCCACGCTTTTCACCATCATATCGTCAATGTAAACCTCCATATTTCTTCCAATATGATTAACAAATGCTTTGTTGACTAACCTTTGATAAGTAGCCCCAACATTTTTCAAGCCAAAGGGCATCACCTTGTAGCAATGTAATCCCCTATCAGTGACAAACGTGGTATGCTCTTGATCTTTTGGATCTACTTGGATCTGATTGTACCCGGAGAAGGCATCCATGAAGGAGAGTAGCTTGTTCCCTGAAGTCGAGTCTACTAGCTGATCTATCCGGGGGACCGGATACAAATCTTTTGGGCAAGCTCTATTGAGGTCTGTAAAGTCAATGCACATACGCCATTTGCCATTCTTCTTTTTCACCAAGACAGGATTGGCAGTCCACAAAGGGTATTGAGATTCTTTAATATGCCCCATCTTTTTGAGTCTGTCAACCTCTTGCACCATGACATCAGCCTTTTCTTTTGAGAAAGCTCTCCTCTTTTGTACCACTGGTGCCACATCTCTCCGGACAGATAGGTGATGGGAAATCACCTCTGATGGAACTCCAGTAACATCAGCATTGCACCAAGCAAAAACGTGCTGATGGTCTTTCAAGAATTTCAACATCTCTTCTTTCAACATTGGTGGCATTTTGGACCCTATCCTGACACTTTTTCCTTCTTCCAAGTAGTGCGTTTCAACCTCTTCAATCGGAATCAACACTCCAGGAGTCTCTCTGGGGTCATCAATTTCACCCTCACCCCCAGGAAGACCCTCAAACTGCTATTGATTATTTATACGGACTGCCCCCAGCGTTCGTGGAGCCAAGGCAGTGGCATAGCATTCTCTTGCAATCTTCTGGCTGCTCCGGACAACCCCAACCTGTCCCTGAACAGCATACTTTAAACACTGATGGACTGTCGAAGCCACTGCATGCATCCTAGAGAGCCAAGATCTCCCTAGAATAGCATTATAGCAAGTGGGACAGTCCACCACAATGAAGAGTATTCTAACCATTTTCTTGAAAGGGCCCCTGCCCAATAACACTTCTTCTTCAAACTCCCCGATCACATCGGCTGAGCTGCCCGTGAAACCCACAATTGACCTGTCCGACTTCTGAATCACAGCTGGATTTTTCATTTTCTTGTAAGTGTTTAGAAAAAGGATATTGGCAGAGCTTCCAGTATCCACCAGAATTCGCCTTATCTCATTGCCCCCTATAGATGCTCCTATGATATAAGCATCCTCATGAGGGCCAGCAATATCTCTCAAATCATCCTCATCGAAGACTATGAATGGGAATGAGTTTGGAGATTGATAGGATGTCATGCCTCCTTCTAGCTGGGAGGCTAAATTATGAACATGCCTCTTTCTTGAAGAAGCAGTAGGAGCAGTCATTGTGTCCCCTCCGAAAATCGCCAGTGACTCGAAGAATTTAATGAGCCCGGAGACTGTCTTAGAATGCTCCTCTATGGCACCCACCTTATTTCGTGTTGGATCAGGATCCAAGTATTCAGATTCCACATCAAACCTTTCAACTATTACCATGGCCCCCTCTGGGGCAGCATTACTTGGACCAACCCGGTGAATGTTGTCAGGCCTGTTGCCTCCTCTTCTTTTAACGTATGCGCCCAACTTTCCCCTTTCAATCAAGTTTTGTACCTATTGTTTCAGTGCTATGCAATCATCAGTGGTATGGCCAATATCATTGTGGTATTGGCAAAAGGAGTTGTTACGATGCTCTCGGGGAGACTGCAAGGTTACTGGTCTCCGGTAGTGTACCTCATCCTTTGTTTTATCGAAAATGGTCGCCACACTTTCTTTGAGTTCTGAAAACCACTCCGGTTGGACCCATGGCCCCCTTTTATTTCTTGACTGCTGACTTTGAGCAGGAGCTGCTGGCTGAGACTGAGCTTTTGCCCTACCATGCCCCTGTCCGGTTTCTCTGGCTTTATTCCCGGATTGGTTTTGATTTGGAGTTGGTGCCACCGGGGTGGATCTCACCTGTCTGTGCACCCTGGTCTTTTTTGTTTCATCAACGTTTATTTGCTTGCCAACTTGATTTAGCAATCCTCCCTAGGTCATGGCTTTCTTCCTGGTCACCGAATCAGCCAGGTTTCCTGGGTTCAAACCTTGTCTTAGGGATGCTATTGCCACCTGTTCGAAGCAATCAGCCAACCCATTCTTTGTGTTCACAAAACGACTTATGTACTCCTTTAATGACTCATTTAGTTCTTGGGCACAATGGATTATTGTGTCTCCATTGCCCTTCAGCTCCTTACTCCCCACAAACTGCCTTCGAAAGGCCACCCAAAAAGTATCAAAGTCTTTAATACAACCCTGAGGCAGGCTGTTGTACCATTTCAGAGCACTCCCCGTAAAGGATTGGGAGAACGCCCTACAGAGTAGTTTATCATCATCATCAAAGTTCATCATGAAGTTCTTGAATTGCTCCAGATGATTGTCCGGATCAGTACTGCCATCGTACTTCTCCATCTTAGTACTGTCAAACCTCTTGGGGAGGTTTCCGGACAGGATTTTAGAAGACAGTGGAGACTGCCTCCAATTCCTTCCACGACTGAAAACGGTATCCTCATTAGGAGTTGCAAAGATACCTGGCTCATCGTGGAAAGCAAAAGGATCCATCAACATCTTGTCCGTATACCTCCGGTGGTGAGATGACCCCTTTCCAATATGCCTTTTCATTCTTCCATGGTGATCTCTTTTTCTCGAATATTTCTTAACCTGCTTTTGCTTTTTCTTGGTTCGACCCTCATCACTGCTAGAGGACAAGGATTTTTCATTTCCCTCACTGTCCGAAGAGCTGCCCGAATATTCTGAACTTGAGTTAGAGCTCTCCAAAGGCTTGGACCGGTGAGACTTTTTAGAACTAGCATGTGTCTTTTTGGTACTCACATGAGTTTTCGAAGCCTCAGGCTCTCTAGGGTTGTCGGTGTGATGAACAACCGATGCCTTGGATTTTTCTTTCACGCCCATTTTAGCCTTTTCAGCCCTCAGAGCTTCTATCTCAAGCTTTAACTTGTCGCGTTCTTGGACAGTATACTCATCGTTTTCTTCCACCACTTCGAGCAAGGCTGGTGGAAGCTCTGGATTATCTGGATTCATTCGGACAGAATTTCTTTGCTTGGTTTTGAATACTTGATTCAGGCACCGTCGCCTTCCACTGTGGACGCCAATTTGGTGTGGATAAAAATAGCCTGAGGGTAGGCTGGTAATTTCAAGTAGAGTTTCACGATGGTGTAAGGGTTTATCAAGGTGGTGTAAGGGTCTTTCAAGGTGGTGTAAGGGTGTTTCAAGGTGGAGAGAGAATTAAGCAGCTTGGCAGCAGTTAATTTTTGTTACCAGAAGTTAATGCTGGTGGTTGAGTATTTATAGTGCGATGTTTGGGCCCTTATGGGCTTTTGGGTCAAGTTTAATGGACCCGGGTCATGTTTAAAGACCCATGAGTTCTAAGCAGGAGGACAGGTAGCTTAGTCAGGAAGTGTTTAGGTTTTTTAGTACTTTAGTCATAGTTCGAACAGCCTTAGGCTCACAGTGTTCGAAGTGATCTGTCCGGTCCAAAAGTTCTGTCCGATTTAAGTCCTTAATGTCTGTCCGGTTTTCGGAGAGATTTACACTGATCTGCCCTTCCGGGGAGTATTCTGAATTCGGACTCATCAATATTTATTCATTGATTTATAATTTATGGACCATGAATTGTGGTTATTAACTATTTGCTATTTTTTTTTCTAACGCGATGTTATTCATTATTTCAAGACTTTGAATTTTCTTTGAATTTTTATACATTGATTCATAATTTATGGACCGCAAATTGTGTTGTTCATTTCAATACTTTGACACTAATCACTTGTGAGGTTGACAAGATTCTACCCAAATGACTTTGGATATATTAGTGATAATGAATTCTCTAGCCAACTTGAGACATATATAGCATGTGACAAGATAGATGATAACTTTTCCAATTTTAAGAGTATCTCTATGTAAGGCTCTTGTATGTATAAAAAAGCACAAGATATTTGGATTTATGTACACATTTTTTAAGTTATCTTTGTCCTTACATGTTGCTACCGCAAGTGTATCTTTCAAATCCGGACTTATCAGCAACGACATTGGGATTATAATTCGGAAGCCGAAGTCTATCTTTCAAATCCAGATTATTAAAGCATACACTAACCCGAAGTCTATCTTTCAAATCCAGATTATTAAAGCATACACTAACTAATGATCGAACGACGTGACTGTCTCAGGTGCATGAGATATAGTAACGTCAAGGGGACGAAATTACGTTAGAAAATTTAAAAAGTCCTCTTGATTAATTCTTCCACAGGCTCAGCCAGAAGAGCATAGACAACCTAATGATCGAAGTGCATCATTTCAAGCCGAGAAAGAAAACGTTGACCCAAGTTGAAGCACTTCGGGTTAAGAGGACACACTAACTATAAGCCCCTCAAACATAAGATTTGGAATATAGGATCGAAACGAGAACCGAGACAACTAAGACCTAAGACCATTGCATTGCATCTTATAAAACAAAGATAAACTACAACACTTTGAAGCGGAGTATCGGGTAAGACACCAATACTTATCACATACTGCAGTGATATGCAACGTTCAAATGATGAAGAATGTCAATCCTCAGCTAACGAAAGGCATCATCAAAGGGGTGGCGAAGGTAGTAGACGCAAGTGCCATTCATGGTCTATGGTCTCGTATATCTAGATACTCTAGGAGGGGGAATCGCAGGGACCGTAATCATGAGTAGGGAAGAAAAACTTATGATATCCTAATTGTAGTTGCGGACACACTACGAGCAGGGGCCAAGGTAGGATCATAGTATCATGTGGACTCCTATTCAACTCCGGACGGAGATGTGAATAACCCTTTTTACATCCAGGGATACACAGGGAGGATTTCCCCATTGGCCCCATAAATCTTGGCTACTGAGATTCTGAAAAGGTTCGGCCTCTTTAAAATGGAAGAGTATGATGTAAGTATAGATCATGAACACTACATCGAACAATTCAGAAACGTCATGATGAGTTTCAAAATGATGATCGACTTCTCTTTTGAGCTTTCTCAAATGACTTTCAAAGGTAACGCATTGACATGGTTTAATCAGTTGTCTCCAACATTGATTGCCAACTTCGATACTTTGTGGGAAATTTTCATACATCTATTTGTTGGAAGCAAGAAGACCAAGGGCCATGACAATCATATCATCACTGTAAACAAGATAACGAGGAAAGTCTCAGGACTATATCCGACGTTTTTCCAAACAAAGAACAACTTCGAATAGTGCAGTGATGATGTAGCATGCGCTTCGTTTAGGCATGAACTTCGCTCAGAGGTTTTGGCTGGAGATGTCATGAAGAGAAGGGCTTTGTTCTTTAAAGTGTTCTTGGCACATATAGAATCAAAAGTCAAAGTCGAGGAAACTATGCGCCTTCAGTTAATCTCAGACGATGAAACTCGACATATTACCAACCTAACACTCAGATTCTTTTAATCACTTCATCGGCGTACAGAGCGCCGCCGATGAAGAATTGTAAAGAATTGTTTGGGGTCCGCCGAAGCTGGAGGATTGATGATCTAAATGACCGTTTCTAAAAAAAATGACAACATGGTAATGGTTGACCAAGAGGTGGCAATGTTTACTTTTTTGAGTGAGTATATTGATCCAAATTCGAACTACCATGCCTTCAGACCATTTCAGACGGGATGATTTGAGTTTTCTTTTGGACTTCTTATTGTTACTGATGAAGATTCCATTTCGAGGATCACTAACTAGTCTAGGAAAAGATACGCCAAGCGTATCAAACCATTGTTCCAGAAAAGAACATCACCCCAACTCAGTCGGGCTTCTTACACCTATATTATTTTCGAGGATGACGACTTCCGATGTGTTACTGACCATGAGGATGTTGTCCTGATAACCACAATTACGAAGGTAGAGGAGATCCGAAGGGTCTTAATTGATAATGGGGTTCGAAAAAAATACTCTTTAAAAGGATATATGACGGAACAAAAAAATATTATATTATTCGACATTCAGATAGAATAATGGTTGGGTTACTAGGGCCAGCATTATCTTCCACAAAGAATTCGAAACGGATGTTGTACTTGGAAGCGACAAGTGTAGGAAAGTAGTATGAGTTCTTTTTGGGCGGTGGATCACCTTAATTCTTATAATCCGATCTTTGATGAATCTTGGCTTGATTGAATGCATGTTATCGTTTTGACTATCCACAAATGTCTTAGTATGTTGTGGGATATATGGTGAGGGTAGTCCGGAGTAATCAGGAGGTGGTCAAAGAATGTTATACAGTATATTTAGCATCAGCAAGAAAGGTTTTAAGACTTCACGGTAGGGTTGAATCTATTAATGATCCTAGGGAAGCCCATAATTTTGTTATTCCAAAAAAAGATAAGACTTATCGGTTTAAAGAAAAGAAAATATGAAATATTGATACGTTATAGTCATAAGCTTTAAAAGAAGATTTGTTTCAAGAAATTTGAATGTTTTCACGTGGTCTACCAAAAATGTCACCAAGGGTTCCATGTGACATTATCCTGTCTTAGGTTATCAGTTAACCTGAATGCAAGAGCAGTGAGTGTCGTGGAAAAGAAGATTTTTTTTCCATTGAAAAGTTCATGATTATTATCACTGAGGTTGATAGAAGTGTAGGCCACATGATAGATTCCTAATATATTATTTGGATGACCAATCTGGTCCTAATAAGGAAAAATAATGAGAGTTGGAGAATGTGTGTTGAGTTCATAATTTTGAACATATCTTGGCTGAAGGATCCCTACCCGGTCTCGATGGAAGATTAGTTGGTGGATTCAACTTAAAAAATAAACTCATATCTTTCATGGATGTGTACTATGAATACAACCAAATCCTAATGCACTATATGGACCAAGAGAGCACAATCTTCGCTACTGACCGAGGCTTCTAATGTTACAAGGTCATGCCTTTTGGCTTGAAGAATGCCAAAGATACTTATTTGAGGTTGGTTAACAAGGCTTTCTCTTCTCATATCAGAAAGAATGTCGAGGTGTATATCAATGACATATTCGTTAAGAGCTCTGATGACTCGAGGAATATCTCCGTTTTGGTTGAAACTTTTCGAATCTAAGGGTTGTTAATTTTATTTTAGTCTGGAGAAGTGTATGTTTGAGGTTTGATCTGGGAAGTTCCTCGACTACTTGGTTAGTGAGAAAGGTATTGAGGCCGATCTTTCACAATTGGAGGCTTTGGTTTCTATACAACCACCTTAGAGGCTTAATGAAGTTTAGGTTTTGACGGACATGCTCGTTGCACTCAACAAGTTTGTTTCTCGTTCTTTGGAAAAGTGAGCTATGTTCTTTTAGGTCTTGAGAAAGGCTAACATATCATTATTTTCCAAAGAATGTTAGAAGTATTTAGAAATATAAATCAACGTCTTTCTTATCTAGAGACGTTATCCAAAATTGTCATATGATAGAAATTAGATCTTTATTTGGTTGTGTGTGACTACGCTGTAAATGCGATCCTAATGAGTGAAGAGGATAATTATCCAAAGCCTATTTGATTACGAGAGTAAAAGCTTATTTTTCAGCAAAAATACGATACTTTCAACTCAAAACGTTAGCTCTAAAGTTGACCATCGTGGTAAGAAAGACGAGACCATATTTTCAAGGGTGTTCCATCGTGGTTTGGTTTGACCTTTTTTCCACTATAAAACTTGCAACAAAAACTTGACATCTCATGGAAGTTAACTCGATGGTCGGTAAAGCTGAGGGACTTTGACATATCATACGCGCCAATGATAACTATTAAAACTAAAGTCAAAGCTGATTTCCGAACATGGTTTCATGCTGAAAGACCCGGACCATCGAGTGATAGGTCATAGCCAGGGTGGTTGGTTTGAACTCATGAAGGATCTAATGTCTTAGACTCTGGAACCATGGTGCAGTTAGTGGCTCATTTAGGGAAAACTATAAATCAATCCATTTACTTTGATTTCCAAGCATCAATTAATGGGACTGAGTACAAAACTTCTATTATAGGACTTCGATTGGCCTACATGTGCAAGGCGAAGAATGTTTGATTGATAAAAAACTCCCACCTTCTGACTAATCATACTCTCAGATAAGAAGATGCTCGCAAGGAGAATTTGATCAAATGCCTTAAAACGATGAGAAGTCAAGCAAATGTTTTGAAAGTATTCAATATGAGCAAGCAGGGCAGAAAATATTTGGCAAAGCTTCAATAGCTTGTTTTGAGAACGAACCTTGGGCTAATTTGTAGGAGCATCTCTCAACAAAAAAAGAGTGTGAACCAAGTTCGGAGGAAACCTTAAAGGTATGTGTTAATAGGGCCAGAGATTGAATGTCAGAAATTCTAGACTTCATTGAGAATGACATTTACCCTAGTGACAAGGCCGCATACTGAATGTAAAGTCTAAGGTGAAGATGTTGTAAAAAATAGTGTTTCGTTTCCGGATAATCTCTGAAGTCTTGTAAACAATTTCTTATTGAAATATTTTTGGGGTTCTCCAAAAATTTCAATTGGATAAAATCAGAGATATATATATTGAACAGAGAGGATGAAAATGATATGATCTTCTTTTCAACAGAACCCATATTTATAAATTCGACCAACCAAAAACAGTTTGGAAGTTAGGGCAGTTAGGGTATCTTAACTGGTTTTGTAATAAAACGGCTAAAATTTAAAATTTGAATAAAACGGTCAAATTTTCAATTTTGAAATTCTGTTGACTTGCATCGTGGTTTGGTTTCAAATTCGACCCCAGCCAGGGCCCCTGGACCCCGCAAGGGGCTCCGCCCCTTGACCCCGCTAATCGTGATATAATCTAACAAGCGTGCACTCCGCACTCTACGACTTGTTTGATAATATATCATGATTAAATTGGTCGACTAGTCGATCCAATTACACTAAAATAAATAACAGATGTTCCATCTACTCGGGAACCTTATACAAGCAAGGATTAAGCTGACCTTTGTTATAATTCCTTGTCCCTGAAAAATCTCCTGTAGTATTGAAGGAACATCGTTATTGAGCTGGATTGGTATTGTGATTTTAAACCTTTGACTCAGAGAATTCTGTTAGAAGGATTCTATTGGCTAACTATATTATTCGATGCAAAAAAGTTGGTGAAAGATTGGGATTATTGCCAGCGGTTTACCAACATAATTCACAACCCAGTTGTACCCCTCGAATCGATATCTGAAGCTTTGCCTTTCTACGTATGGGGCATCAATCTAATCAGACATTTACCTAACATATCAAGAGATCTTTTAGACATTATTATCGCGGTATATTATTTTTTAAAATGGGTAGAGGACGAACCACTCTCATGGATAACAAAAAAATATATAATCAATTTCATCATCACTAACATATTTTATAGGTTTGGAATGCCAAAATCAATTATTGTAGATAACAGTCTTCAATTCCAAAATGCTAAGATTGCTTCTTTTTTCTGAACTAAGGAATAAAGAAACATTTTCAACATATTTTAATCCACATACAAATGGTAAAAAAGAGTCATTAATCGAAGCATTTTGAGAGAATCAAAGAAGAATATATTAAAGGTTGCAAGAAAAATGGTTGAACTTAAAAAAGTGTTGTGGGCCTATAAAGCAAGGACTCGGACCACCACATGTGAAATTTCCTTTGCCTTGGTATATGCCATATATGAGTTTATCCATGTAGAAATAATGTTGTTATATTTCAAGGTGTTTAACTATTCTCAAGAAGAGAATGAGAAAAGAAAGAGGTCGAGCTCGATTTAATTAAAAATAAGAATAATCTGAGTAAAATTCTTAAATATTTGTGTGATAAAGAATAACCATATGAGCTAATATTTTATTTATAGCTAATATAAAAAGTTTGTAAAATGTCACAAGCTTAGCTGGTCGAAGAGCAATCCTATATATAAAGCTGGTGAGATAATCAATGGATGACCTAGAAAAGGCTAAGTGCTCCTAACAAGGTTGATTACATTTAGTTGGGGCCAAACCAAAGCAAAAAAAACTAAGCATAAAAAAAGAAGGAAGAGTATTTAAATTTAATAGAGACCAGAATGGTCTAGTAAACAACTATACAAGATGCCCTGGCTATCCATGGACTTGAGTTATAAATTAAAAATTCAATGGCCGTTCAAATACTTTATTGTCGATAACGCATTAAAATAAATTATAGCTAAAAAAGATACCCTAAAATCCTAGGGGCCAATAAAGTTGGAAAATAAAATAGTAGTAAGTCTAACAGTCGGAGTCACTTCTCTTCAGTGACATTGCCTTCATTCTCTCTGGCACTAGCATCGGTTATATTCTCACGAGACTACACCCTGTTTGGTATTCGGCTCACCTCCTTCCATCGCTTCATCTTTCATCTCCTCATCACTATTCTCAACGACACTACAACATGTCTTTGAGCGAGTAGGACCAATTTTCATAAATACTATAGGTGGAGGTTGGGAAACTTCCAATGGATACCAATGACCATCACATACTTTAGAGAGTTAGTCAGTTTGGTGAAAGAATCCAGAAGAACCTTCTTGTGGATAACAAGAGCTTCAGTCTTGAGCTATCCTGCCTCGACCAACGTTTTTGTCTAAGAATTTATGACTTTAAACATATGTGTCTTTATAAGAGTCACAAATTCCAACATTGACACTCTCTGGTCATAAGTTTTGGCTTCTTGATGTTGGAGCTAAAAATTCTCTTTTTTCGACTTTTCAACCTTACCTATCAACACCTTCACCTTCTCCTCAAGGATCTCCAAAGCATTATCATGTTCTTCTTGTTTTAAAAAGGTAGGTATACTTTCATCTTCTTATGGTTGATTCATTCACGTCCCCGTCTCAAACATGCTTGATCAGGTTCCTCATCAAGATGCAGAAATCAAGAAAGGATAAGTTGTTTTCATCAGAATTGTTTTCAACTACCCCGAACGCCATTTTTATCATTTGGAAAAGAAATACACTAAATTAGCTAAAAAAGGAAAAATATGAGCCTAAAAAATATTGCCTGAGCGAGTGAGTTACCTTCATATAAAATTTCATGATCCAATAAAAATATTTAGAAAAAGGTTTGTAAGAAACTAGAGTTTTGCTAGCGGTTTGCATAACAAGCGACCATCTTACTGTGATCCTTGACCTTTATGGGAGAAAATTTCTCAGTGATTTTACCTTTGAACTTATATTGGAGGGGAGAACTTTAACTAGGGATATAAGGGCCAACTTTCAAAACCAAACCACTACTTACCACAATTATGGGTCTTTTTCTTTCCTCAGCCATGTCCTTTCGGTCTGGCGCCTTGTATTCATATATTATCATTGATAGGGAGTCATATTTTCTCATTCTTTCCTTGGTATGATCAGATGACTGTCTTCACCAACTTGATTTTAGCTCACCTTCGGGAGGGCATTGCGAGATTGGCAGAAGGCATGGACATCACAATCATCACCTCCTCAACTTTAGCTTCCACTAGGATCCCAATTTCATACTTCCAGTTCTCCACAATCCAGAGTTTGTTATGAGAAAATTTAACCGCGGTAAAATAACGATTTTCACAATGCTTTTCAGCCTAGACATTGAGTTATAGAAAGACTTATTCAACGTGGTAAAATGAAGATGCAAAAAGTATATGGTATTCTGCAATAAATACACGATTAATATTCAGAAAGAAGTAACAAGTAAAAAATAAAACGAGTCAAACTCTAAGTCATAAGTTGAGGGTAAGGTGTCTAGCATGAGATCCTTTCTATCTATCTTCCAAGAGCTTTAAAGGCAGCTATGGTCCAACTCTATAACCGAGATACGTTCTCTCAGGCATTGCTAACAAATAATAAATGACGTTTTTGTTACAAATCGCACACCAAAATATCATTTACAACTTTATACTTGTTAGGTAAAGTGATAAAGTATAAATGGAGGATCAAGTTAGATGATAGGTTACAAATGGACAAAAAATTATCCATCTCAAATTCTATACCGGAAAATTTTAAAGAAATGATGCATAACATGAGCGTTCATTACATGACTCATTTGACTAGCAAAATAATCTAGCAGTTGGAAAATTTTGATAAGATCATGGTGCATTGGGAATCAAAGTCCATACTCGAACAACTCGTTCTAGACAATGTTCTTCAGCAACAAGGGTCTCTCCAGGTTCAGAAAATCAGATAGTAACATTGTCAAAGATGGACCATCTATGGCGCATACAACCAATCTATTTGGTATCCTTGTAGATGTAATGAACTAGATATAAAGAAACCAAGTGGGGTGTTTCAATATTAAACTTTTATGATCTCTTTTGTTGTGTTCATAATGCTCTGATAGACCATAGACAAATTCTCCAGAAGAAAAAGATAATGATAAAAATGATAAATTTTGAAGTTAAAGTGTTTAATCTCACGAATATACGTCCGGTGGGGCTTAAATTCAACCTAAGCCTTCAAAATAATATATCGAACGTTATTCAAGTGAATATTATCCTAAAAGAGTTATTTGGACATTCATCATATAATATTATTATTTGACCTTCATAAGTATTTATTTTTACATTCCATCAAAAAAATTTGAATCTAACTATTTTTAGTTCATAAAGAAAATATGTAAATTATTTATTATTAAAAATTTAATTTTTTTCTTCATTTATGATTAAATATAAAATAAAAACAAATTCTGTAAAGTAGGTTTATTTAATTTTATTTTCCAGTTATATGTCATATTCATTTATTTGAGAATAACTAGAGACTATGAGTAAAATTGTATGTCTCGTATATAGGATCAGACTCGAAATTATATAACCTTGAAATTTTTCTCACTTCTTTATTTTTATGTGAAATTCTTTTATTTGACCACTGTTTATTATTTTGGTAAATCAAGATTGTTTTTTGTATTTTTACAATCTTAATTTTGGTAAATTACATGAAAGGAGAGTTATGTGCGAGTCTTGAGTTTTGTATCAAGAGTTGTTTTCAATGTTCTTTATTTTGATTTCCGATTTACTTACTCACAAACATATCATAAAGACTATAGACCGGACTTAGGTGTTATATTTTTTATTTTTTTAGTGTAATAGTTTAGAGAACAATATAATTTTATAAAACAAAAATGTTTTTGTAAAAATGTGGATAATATCTTCAGTTTTACGAACCCTCAATGAAAATGATAATTGTTTTCATCAATTATTAAGTTTTTGAAATGTAAAGTCTTTTATTAGGTTGAAACACTTATTTCTCTTTATAACGAATGTTATACACTACGAGACTATGCTTTATAATGTGAACCTGAAACTTATGAGACTAATAGTATCTCAAGTAAAAAAAAAGTTATACTCAAATTGATGAGTCCGAATTCACATGCTCCCCGGACACGGACAGATCAGTCCAAGGCCTCCAAACCGGACAGATCGGACAGATCACTTTGAACACTATGACCATAGGACTGTTCGAACTATGACAAAAGTACTAAAAAACCTAAACACTTCTTGACTAAGCTACTTGCTCTCCTACTTAGAGCTCATGGGTCTTTGAACATGACCCGGGTCCATTAAACATGACCCGAAAGCCCATAAGGGCCCAAACATCAGGGTATAAATACCCAACCACATGCATTAACTATAGGAAATGAAAATTAACTGCTACCAAGCTGCTTAATTATCTCTCTACTCTCTACTTTAAACACTTAACACCCACATACTTCCTTAAAACACCAACTGAAATTACTAGCCTACCCTCAGGCGATTATTATCCACACCACAAATAATATTAGAATGAAATAATTTTGTTTTTGATTGTTTAGAGTTTCATAGGACAATTTATTTGAAATAGTGAGGGTATGTAGTCTCTTTATGAGGTGAATAACTATAGTAAAAGTTTATGCTTATATTATACTAAAAGAGTTACACTCATTCAAGTGATGTATCGATGTTTTCTCTCATCTCTATAGTTCATACAACTGCATCAAAGTAAAATAGTTTTAAATTAAACTCTAAAATCTGTGCTAATTTTCAGAAAGTATCTAACATGTTTGGACATTATTATTTTTCATTTTTAAATTGGTTTTCAATGAATTTATGAAAGATTTTAAAAATAATTTAGGCTTCTTTTTTGTATTCAGGTCTAATCATGTCTACATACTCAAACCATCCATACAATAGATATAATATTTAAAACCATTATAAGTTAGATATAAGAGGACCAAATATTTGTATAAATTAACTTAAATGGTTCTTTTGCATGTGTTCTTCATATTTTAATAGATAAAAAATGTGTTTTTATTAGACAAACATCACAAAAAAATTGAAGCCCTTTTTTCACTAAAATTTATTAAAATTTGATTAATAATTTGAACGAAAGATGATCTAATATTCTATGTATATATTTTCATATTAACAATTTTGGTCCATGTCTATCATTTTCTATTATTAACTTATATAGTTTTATAATTTTTATTTTTTATTTTTTGATTGAGTAAATTAAGATCATGAGTGATATGAGAAGAGATACCATTTTAAATATATTAATCGCAATATGTTATGATATCAAAATGTGAACAATAGGTTGAAGATAAGACAATATGAGAATATATTCGTTATGTGATAACTTCAAAATTAAGATCCATTATTAACCAATATCCGACACCATTGTAGTTATGAGATCTACCTTGATAGTTACTTACATCACCATTTGATAAGTATTTATTATGAAAGTTACTTATATTTGTAGAACTTTTTAGCCTTAATTTCATAAGCTTTATAAATGATGTGCATTAAGCGAAAATAAATGGGTTAAAAATAAATGACTTACTGTAACATACTATCAAAAGTAAAAAAAAAAATCAAATTGTAACTTAATCCAGAAGATAATATTTTTTTTCAAAACAATTGAACACTATAAGTGTATACTCATCATCTAAACCAGACAAGACTTGAAAGATTGAAAAATGATAAATAAAAAAAATGCTTCACATGAGTCGTAAGTTATATGTTAGGTTTTCATTTTGTTTAAACTAAACATTTTGTCTTATTTTTATGTTTTTTTGAAACTCAAATCTATAAAAAAACATCCTTAGTTTTGATATGGGTACTCGATACAGCCTTAATTTTGAATCCATCAATTTTTTAATTAAAAATATTTAGTTGCATAATATATTTGCATAATTGAAGAACACAAATTGATATATTCTATTTACAATAAGATTCTATTATAATTTTTAGTATTAAACACTAATTTGAGTTTTAGTATTTCAATTTTCCTTGAGACTATATCCCTCATGGTTGGTTTTAAGTTCCTCATGTATTAAGTATATATGAACTCGTGTATGGAAAATGTCAATTCACCATCTAAAATAAAATAATATATATATATATATATATACACCTATCACTAATACCTCATTAGTTTTTTTTTCTTTCAAATCATAATTATTCAAAAATATCTTAATTTTTTTTATAATGTTTGGAGAATCCAAAGCTGAAATATAACTTATTCTTGTATTTGTAGTTAATTTGATTGGTTTGATATGAACAAACTTGGATATAAAAACAAAAACTAACTTTAAGGTTTAGTAAATTATAATTGGTTTCATGTGTTTTTGTTTAGATTTCTGTGTTGCTGAGTAAAAGGTTTACAATTTTAAATAATTTTTGACATATGTTATTATATTTCAATTTTAATATTTATAAATTAGGGATCGATTTTTAATAGTCTCATATTTGTAAATATTTATAAGTTCGTGTAAGATTTTACACTTCTCGCTCAAATATAACGATAATATTTTTTAAATAACTTATATTCTCACACTTCTATTACAAGAATATAAGTTATTTTAATTTGAAAGATTTATATGTTCATATTTGATATGTTTTAATTGTTAACAATTATTTTATCATTATCATGTTTATGTATTTTGTTATCGTAAACAAATGACACCAAACAAGAAAAACAAGCTTTGTAACACTGGATATTCACATGTTCCAAAACACGTACCGGTTGAACAAGTAAATCTAGTGTTTAGGTTGAACAAAATATAAAAATATGAAAATTTATCTTCTATGACCATCTGGACCATGAGGTTAGGGATCAGGTGGTTTATCGTCGCATCTAGGTATTGGAAGCGTCGATGAGATGTGCAATTCTACAGCACATGCCAACGAGTACAGAGACTACACTTAACACACTACAAAGACTACACTTAACATACAGTAGTTTATGTGATATACATGCATATTAGTTCGTATTATATTATACTAAATTTATGTTTGTTTATATAAGTGAAAAGGAGCTAATTTATTTTTCACTTTATATTTGATATTTTGTGATTGAGAGTTAGACTAATTGACCTAATTTTGGATCGTTTTTGACATTATCATTTTTATTCTATGTACTAATATACTCTTTTAAGATTTAACGGGGTTTTAGAGTCTTTTATAAAAAATAAAACTAAAAAATAAACACATTTTATTTATCATTTGATGAGATAACTATTATTTGAAAATACCATTTGCATTACGTGTTCACCAGATTTCAGGGAGCTAATTCAAATCATAGACAATAAATATTAAACAAAATATATGCAAAATTATTTCCAAATCCCTTAACATACCGTTTATTATATTTGGAGCAAAACTTCACTCGTATAACGGTAACAAGCCATTCAAATGTTTGAGCTTAAATTTATTTTTTCTTACGTAGGTTACGACTACACACAAGTCTATTATAATATAAGGATGTATTATGTTGTACGTGAAAGTATATGTTGTATTTTTATGAGATATTATGTGATCACAATAAAATCAATTACGGTATTTTCAGGATTGTTTGTGAAGACCAATCGGTTGTTGTGTTAGAGTACATAAATAGTTTGGGTGACTACACATGAAGACTACTATAAATTGGTTGAGTTTTACATCACCTTATGTTTAATGTTTGGGGATAATGTTAATATGATAAACCAGTTTAGTAAGATGTTAGGATGTTAGATATTTGACCATTAGCACCACTTTAAGCTTTTATATTGTGGAGAGGTTTATTTTCCACTTGTCGTATATGCGTACATAGTCCTGACTATAGATACTCCGAAGTAATAATATGCATAAAATAATTTATATTTATAAGCTCATACTCGAGCCTTTACCGATTGAAATAATATGTTTATGTTAATTTATATTTATTATTTTAAAATTTTAGATTTATGTAATACGTAGAATATCGCGTTTATGGTTATGTTTTATAGGTCATTTCCAAAATGTACGACTATTTATGATAATACATAGCTTTCAGAGAGTTATATTGGTTTGACTACACTATTAGAAACATAGACACATTTAAAATGTACTATCCAAATCATGTTATTCACTAACTTGGCCGTATCCAGTATGTATTTAAAAATCCAAGAAAAATTTACTTCTTCAAAGCCGCATGACAAACTTGTTTTATAGTTGGTAGGACATGTTTTAGGAGAATTGACACCATAATATTTATAGGAAGAACATAAAGAATAACATTAGAATAAAAAAAAAGACATATAAAAGACTAGTTTTGAGTACAATGATCGGGTTAAAAGAATATTATGATACACACATTCAATGAGGAGAACCTAAATTCTGGTTATTGCAAAATCTACGATATGTACAATCTCGTGTTTTCAAAAATTTCTTTGATGAAAAGATTAATAGGTTAACTAAAGCTTTATAGATTGGTAGGTATGTTGAATGTTCTTATGACTGTTAGATCGTTATGTAACTAAATATTTGATTTTTTTATATGTTTGATAACGCATTAATTGATCATTGTATTAGTTTTTTACCAACTCTTGTGTCCAAATAATTTATTACATTTACAAACGAATTAGTTATTTTTTCAAATTAAAAAACCTAATGTCGTTCAAAATATGCAGGAATATTGGTGTAGTTGAAAGCATAAACACTAAATTTTTATTGGATATTGTAACAAGTGGAAACTATACATTATGTTATACATTCTATCACATTAACTTACCTTTCAAATACCTTGGCTCCACCGTAGTTTCCTCAACCAGAATCTCTAATTATGAAGACATGGTTTGTAAGATAAGAAACAAAATTATTGAATTGGACAAAGTCTTTCTCTCCTTTGCTGGAAGACTTACGCTGATTCAATCCATCTTGTCTGCCCATCCCATCTTCCTTCTTCAGCATACTACTTTTCCCAGTTCTGTTATAGTAAAGATTGAAAGGCTTTACAACAAATTTTTATGGGGGAATATAGAAAATAAACATACCATTACCTGGTCCCAATGACACAGATTATGTAAGAGTCATGAAGATGGAGGTCTCAACTTGAAGAAGCAGGAAGATGTGCAACTCATTTACTCTTTGAAACTCTGGTTTATATTCAAAGCTCAGAGAACTTTATAGGCTAAAATTACTCCCTCCATATACTGCAGCAAGATTCATCCGATCCTAGCCCCTTCCCCTTTAAAGAAATAAAAAATCTGGGCTAGAATTATCAATGTTAGGGACATATCAGAGAAGTATATCTTCTGGAATCCTAGTTGTGGTAACATGGACTTTTAGCTTGACCGTTGGTGTTCAGCTAAACTATTCATCCACTTCAATGACACTGGTGATAGAAGCTGGCTCTGGGATGCAAACAGGGACAACAACAATAGCTTTTGGGTGGATGATGATTGGAACTTGGACAGATTAAAGATCACTATTACCCTCACTGAAATTTAACAAAATAAGAGCAATTTCACTGAGCAACAATCCTGATACGATTCACTAGTCTATCTCTTCTGATGGTTTATTTAGCTCTAAAGAAACTTGGGAAGCCATTAAACAAAGGTGTAACAAATCCAGCTTATATGCTAAAACCTGGAACACTGTCATGCCAAGGAAATGTTCGTTTCTTCTATGGAGAGCTCTTCTTAACTGGATTCCCATAGACGCCGTCCTTTAAAGAAAGCACTTTCATCTGGCTTCCAAGTGTCAATTTTGCAGCATCGAAGAAACAACTCAACACCCGTTGGTCCAGTGCCCTCAATCTTGGTATGTTTGGGTATTTTTCTGTACTTTTTTCAAGATTCATATATTTCCCAACATGAATCTCCCTCACCTAATAAGAACGTGGTTCTGGTCTACCTCAAAGCAGTGTGATATTCATACGATTCTTCCTTCTATCATCACTCGGGCAATCTGGACGACTCGTAATAAAAAGAAACATCTCAATTTCATCCTCTCTGGTCTGGACACTGCGAAACTGCTGAAAAACTCTCACTGGGGGAAGGATTTCAAAGCTCCACTTAGCTTGGGTTGTGTAAACCATCTAAAAAAACACCAGAATACCATTATTCCTCAAATGGAAGACCCGTTTTAAATTAAACAAAACGGAGCTTGCGACTACTTTGGAGAAACTAGCGGCGGTGGTCTTGTTAGAAATCACGAATGAATCACTCTCTTGGGTTTTGGTAGAATTTACGGGAAGAACCTTCCTATCATAGCAGAGTGCAGAGCTCTCTTTGACGACCTTCAAATCTGGTGTATGCTGAATATAGTTAACTTGGATATTGAAGTCGACTCTGAAATCCCGGCGAACCTCCTTCTTTATGGGAAATCAACGTAGTACTTGGAAACACTAATTAACTGTTACAGGAAGCTCATCCATCCTGCTATGAACATCTCCCATATATACCGTGAGCAGAACAATGTGACCGACTATATATTATAAGAATACTTCAAATGAAAAGAATGTGATGAACTTCAACCAAGATTACTCTTTAATCCATTAAGAGCTATAACTCTACTCAAAAGTATGGAGATTGGGTATTTAAGGTCCACGTGTGATTAATGTTGGTTAGAGATTCTCCTACCTCCTTATAGGCTTCTTGCCTTTGAATTTGCTCCAATTTTTCTAATCCTGCTCGAGCATCATTACTCATTACTCCTAATTCTAACATAGCTCCCCTGCTTCAGTTCAGTGGCGGTCTTTTCAAATTTGATTGTATTGTTTTAAGTCCCTATTGTTTCCAAAACTTTACATTTTAGTCTTTATACTTTCAAATATTACATATTTATCTGCTAAATAACCTGAAGTGAAAACTAATATGTACGTCTTAAAAAAAGTATAACAAAGAAATCTATTAAAAGCAGAGGAACAATCAAGAGTACTTGTGAAGTTATCAATATCGAATAACTAAATGATAAAATAACATGGTGTTAACGATGATAGATAAATTGCTCCGATGTTAAACCGAAAGGACCGGTAGTAGCCATTATAGTGATACAATGACTTGTATCGATGGTGGTGTTTTTAGGCATTTTCAAACTGTTTACCTTTCCAAGACTACGAGCTCGTCTTATCCATATACAGACAAATTTATATAAAGTTCACGATTCAGTTGGAATTACTATAGATTTAGACGATTTACATAATCAAATTCATTTTAATATCATAATTATCATTTTTAAACTTAATTATGCTTATGTATAAAACACTATTGAAGTTAGTTATATATATATATATATATATAAAAGATGATTATTTTTGTTGTTTTTTTTTCTCATTCATGATTCGGTTGTGTTTTAATTGGACCGGATTGCTAAGCTTATTAGTTCGGATAAGATCGGATCGTTAAGTTTTTTATTTTAGTTTTTGAGATTGAATTAGACCGTTAAGTTTTTGTTCGGTTCGGTCTGATTCTGATTCCGATTCTAATTCGGTTGAATTTTGATTCGGTCCGAGTTCGGTACGATATGTTTCGATTTGGTCCGATTCGGTCTATTATTAATTTTTTTAAATCCAATTATAATTTTGATTTTCAATTTGGTTACTTAAATAAATGATATAAAAATTAAAGTTTAGAAGTTAATGTTTGATTTTTTTATGATCCTTATGTAATAATTTTATCAACATAACCGTATATCGGTTTATCGGTCTTATTGGTTTTGGTTCCGTATCACTTCTGGTTTACCGGTTTTATCGATTTGGCCTCAAATTAGTTTTACAAGTTTATCGATTTTATCGATTAAATTCCGAACCGGTTTTATCGTTTTGGTTCCTTATCAGTCTCGAGATTTAAAACAGAATCGCGAACCGGACCGTTAAAGTTTGGTTCGGTTCTAGATTCGGTTCTTATTGGTTCAGTTATGGTTCAGTGTCTGATTCTCAAGAAACATTAACAACCCTACTAACACTTACTACAAATGAAAAAAAAACATCAACAAAAAATAACCAAAATGCAACAAAGATAACAATTTTGATACAAAAATAACAATATCGACAATTTTTTGAAACAAGTGCCCAACTCTTATAACGAACCATATTGTTTAGCTGTTCATTTCAAATCGGACATAAACATCAAATAAAATTCACATATATCCTAATTTCAGTATATTTACTGAAATTAAAACTCTCGCCTCGTATAAAATCAGGAACAAGTCGACTTAAACTATTTAAAAAATACAAAATTCAAATTAACCCTTATTGCTCTTACAACAAGTAAATTCAAAACTTTTAATAAACTACTGTCAGAGAAACCATCAATATTTGAAAAAAGATCCGCCTCAACCCACAAGACTCGCTCGACCTAATCTTAGCCACTCAACCGAAGTAATGACCAATAATTGGCAAACACCTATCCGAGAGACCGTATGAGGTAATATGAGCTTCGTCTCTTATCTTTTTTCAAGAACAAAGTTAACAAAAAAGTTGAAAGTAAGATAACTGCACAACAAGAGATCTAATGTGGTTCGGATCGTGAAGAAATCCTACATCCACGGGCAATGAACACTCCTTTTATAAATAAGTAGGTCACAAAAAGAGTCTCAAATACAAAGTACTCAATCACACGTGTGCTTATCTCGCCACAAATTATAAATTTATATCTTCTTCTATTTATAGATCGTCTATGATAAATTTTAATCCATGAATTAAGAAAATCTAATTAATTTAGAAGAACCAATAAATTAGGAATCTAATTACTATAGAAGACTAAATTCATTTAAGATTTAATTAATATAAGATTTAATTAATATAGAAATTTAATTAATATAGAAGATCTAATTAATATAGAAATGCAATTAATATAAAATATCCAATTAATATAGAATATCCACTTAATATTTTAAATCTAATTAATATAGAATATCTTATTAATATAGAAAATCTAATTAATATAAGAGAGTCATTTAGAAAAAAAAAACATTATGCTTCGAGTTACTTTTAGTCAAACTTAATAATTCTCCACCTAGGCTTATGGTAACTCTAAAATCTATTATTTCAATGCTTCAACTACTCACTAAAGACAAACTATCCACATATACGCATGGAGTAATCAATTCTCTTACAGTCTCTGATCTCTATCAAAGCAATACTTCCCAATATACTAGTGTCTTGACTTCTTACGTTTGGTGCGCCCTAGATGGGTCGGTAGTAAAAGAGGCGTCTAAAACTTCCTAGCGAGTCTTGTTAGGGTTGGGTTGAATATTTTTCGGATATTTATGGTTTCCTTGACAAGTGGTGTGGTGAGCATGGAGATCTGATATCAACATTCGATGTTGATGAAAATGACAAAATAGAAAGATAAATATCGCGGATGTTGGAGTAATTCAAGTGGAGTCTGAATAATGGATTTGACGAGGGAAGTATTAGAAAAGGGGTCAAGTGTGGGGAATAAATCTGTTGGGATTCGGATGACGACAATTGAAGGCTTGTCGAAGCAGGTGGAGATTCAATCCAGGAAGTACTTGAAAAGGTTTAGGACTGACAATGACGTGGTATTAATGAATCGACCATTCCCTAGTTATTGTTATAAATTCAGTATGCATATACACATAATATTGAAGAATACCTTGAAGCATGAAAGAATTGACAAGATGAGTTGTAGCTTACTTGGAGTAAGGGTTATGCTTCTAACAGGTGGACACAACAAGAGGTTGAGTTAAGGAGTTGTTTTGGATAACTATCATCGTCAACATGATCCCCTACACTTTCGGTCGTTATGGAGATGTAATAGGTACCAGAGGTGGAGCTGAAGTTGAGATGGAGTTTGAACAAAAGAGTAGAGATATGGATGCCACTACGAAAGTTGTTTTCAATCCGAGTGGCTAAGATTTAACATAGTGAGTCTTGTTACGGTTTGGTCAGATATTGTTTGGATATTGATGGTTTCCCTAATAAGTGTTGTTGTGAGCGTGAATATCTGGAATCAATATTCGTTATCAGTGTAGAAGACAAATTAAAAAGATGAAAATCACAAATCTTGGAGTAAAGTCAAGTGCAGGCATAATAATGGATTCCATGAGGGAAGTATTAGAAGAAGCGTCTAATGTGGGGAATAGATCTGCTGGGATTTGGCTTGAGGCAGTTGAAGCCTTGTCAAAGCAGGCGGAGACAATAGGGTGGTATTAGTGAACCAGACCAGTTTTTCTCCAGCATCCTATACGTTGTTTTTACGAGTTACTCATGTTGTTTTTTGGTAATTCAGTTGCCACGATAATGAATTTTTTTAATGAAAATACATATATTAATAGTAAATTTCTTGATTACAAATGGATGTATATTTTTTGGTAAAATAAAACCAAAGTGTTGTTACACAAATTAGGTAGACATACCTCCGACGACGATCAATACAAGATAAAATGAGGAGCATGTCGCTAATAAGAGAAAAATTTCAGAAAAAAGAACATCCAAGAGAAGACCTCTAAACGATAAAATAAGTAAGTTAATCATAGTCTAGCATGGTAAAAAAATCTTAGTGTAATAAAATCTGTAGTGAATATCCGAGAAAATACGATAGGTTAATGCCAAACCTAATGAAATGATATTGGTAAAAATCCTAGTGTTCCTCTATCATTAGAGGTATACCACCGTGCGGAAAGAGGCATGCCAAAGATGTCCAAAGTCAGTAGAAGAAGATGAAGAACTCCTAACACTATATAGCTAGTTGTGCCAGTCAGAGGGGAGGAAAACTTTTTGGATCAAGCTTCTCAAACCAACTGAGAATAAGAAAAATCCACCATTCAATAGTTGATGGTTTTGGTGGAGTTGTTAGATACGATACATGTTGGAGATGTATTGAACCCCACGCGAGTAACTTGTCTCTGCTAGTAATCTTCCTAAGAATAGTCAGCGAGACAATAACGAAATGTCTAAGAATATTATACTTATTCCAGATAAGATTATCTCAATAAACTTAGTCTCCAAAGGCTTGATAAAATGGTAGGTGCTACTAATAGTGAAATTTATGTTCTGATTCGAACATCCTTCCGACCCGGAGGAGGTGGGAGAAGAGTAATAACATTACCAATTTTGAGAAAATTGATGAGATATTATACTCGAATAGATTTGGCTAGGCCAATTCCATGGGATGTTGGAGATTATGTCGGAAAATTTGATGTTGCTGCAAATTCTAGCATAACAAATGATACTTTGACCATATCAGTCTAGATCAGAGTTATTGAAGAGCAAAGGGTCAAACCAGAGGAAAGTGGAGACGTTCCCCCGTATGTTAGCTCTGTAAATCTTGGCAACAATGACTCGAAGGTCGAGGATTTTCCTTTATTCCTATTTTTTAAAGGCATTTGTCTTTCACCTTTTCAGTGATGACCTAATTAATTCATAATGAGCTAGAATTACCACTCAAGCTAGACAAAAAATTCTTAAGGGCAACCACATGATTCCATACTTTGAGGTCAAGAATCCCAAAACTGCCCTCCTTTGAAATTAATATTATCTTGGACCTTGCAACTTTGGAGTCGAAGATTTTCCTCTCAAGGCCAGACCATAAGAATTTTTTTTGAAAAAAGACTCTTAATTAGTGCTGTTATCGGGTCGGGTCGGTACGGGTTTGGACGAGACCGAGACCGACTTGCTAAGCTATCGGGAGGGTCGAGCCGGACCGCTAAGCGAAGGGAGCCATATATTATGGACCGGGACCGGCTCGTTAAGAATCGAGTCGGTCCGGTCCGACTTTTAACGGGCGGGTTTGTTAGTTTATCATAATTTTTTAGGGTTTTAGTTAAGAATATACATAGATTATGAAAAACATTATGTATTTCCCTTTTCGGGCTGGTTACCGGGCGGACCGGTCCAGACCGGTAAGAGAGTCGGTCTTAAAATTTGGCTCCCAACCCGCTCCCTAAGCTATTCAGACCGATCTCGGGCGGGTCTTACCGGTCCGGTCCCGGGCGGGTTAACAGGTTGGGAGGCCCCCTAACAGCTCTACTCTTAATCCTAGTCGAAGAAGATGTAGTCTTTTGAGGCATAAATAATTGTCTTAATGTGGGAAGGGTCACTAGAACTGATGGCCAAGGTCGGTTGGGCTTATGTGAGTATATTACGACCACTGGTCACTCGGGCAGAGATGTTACTGAAGTCTTTTTTTTTCTAGTAAGAGAGAGGTTTTTCGAGCTTACTCAGCATGGTGGTGACAATGGACATAATCAGGCTATTAGTAGTGAGAGACCAACTATTGAGAATAATGTAAGCATAGTCATGATAGGATTGTCACATGTTAAAATATCTAAAAGGTGTTTTGGAGAAGTGTCTAGGGGTACGTAGTAATAAGATGATGAAAATATGATTGGAGGTACATGAGTAGTCATAATGGACTACAGAGTTAGGGAATATGGAATCTCATTGTTTATTGACAATAATATGGTTAATTTCTAGAGAATATGAGGTTATCAAATTTCTAGTTGCACCAAGAAAATTGAAACCCCATATAACGTAAGTCACTTAGTTCACTTTGGTATCAACAATTGTTTCATTTATAGACGAGGTCCGAGTTACCAGTTCGATCCTTAAGTTTACAAATTGCGCAACCCAATGGTTTCCTTGGGATGGGAAAAGATGGTGTTGATGTCATGCCAAATGGGAATGCAATCAGATGGTTTGTTCAAGCCGTAAAAAAACTAAGAATGATACAAAGGAATTCTCAGAGATATAACAAATTGAACAATCTATAATTTGTAAGGATATAAATTCAACAGAGAATCTAAATACATTTGGATTCCAGGATATACAAGTTCTTCCTATTGGGTTTTAACCTTGGATAGACTTATAATTCCAAAAGGGAAGTTTTTCTTTGATAATACTATCAATTTTATCTTCTTTTTTTACTTTGGTTTCAAGTAAATAATTAAGGTGATGTAGTTCGAGAAAACATAATTAGAAGTACTCTTTAGCAGATGGGATCATTCAGATTACACATACTTCAATCAAGTTTTATCATTGAAAAATCAAAGGAAGACTTACAGTGATTATAGATCGAGGACCATGTTGTCCTCAAGTTTTTCTGCGCTGACCGGAGCAGCAATATCAAGTTTAGAGATCATCGAGCAAGAAGATATGACCTCCGTGTTGTTGTGGTCAGAGGGTGTCAGATCAATGATAACAACTTGGGTAGTTTTATTATCCTAATTTCTCATAATCTCAAACTTGGCAAAGTGGTTGTATCTACATCATTTTTAATGTTTCGTACTAGAGAGTCATAGTTTAGCGTGAGAGATGGAAGATTCATTGTTACTTGACAATTTGTGATCATGGTTTTGACGCCAACAATCACAGGATCTCTACTCGATCGAAAATGGACAAATATGGTGTTGTTTGAGTGTGCCAAATGAGCAGGTGTAGCAATGTTAGAGACCGTAATCTCAGAGAAATAGAGTTTCCATTACCACAGTATGGCTTAGGCAATACCCAGTGAGGCTTGACCAAATGAGGATCATTTAATACAAATAGACGTGAGCTCTTGGTATTCCATAAAAAGGGTGGTGATATTTTTAACATATTTGATCGTTAAAACACCACGGAAATCAATAGTGGCATTCATCACAATGCAAATTCATGAAAAGTTCAGGTGGAAATTAGTGAGGATTATTTCTGATTAAAGGGTAGTTTGGGAAAGAGTTTTGGGAATTTAATGTTTAATGTAAAATGTAGATAGATAATTAAGGTGTGTGCTAGCATTAAATTTTGATTACCCTCACTAATGAAAGTAATTGGGGTATTTATACTCATGTAATGATCCATGGGCCTTCCAGGTCGGATCATGGGCGTGGGTTAAGTTTAAAAACCCATTAGCCCAACTAGTTGAGTCAGGTTCCACTAAGTTACACGGTTCGGCACGACATGGTACTGATTATGTCTGAACTACCCCTCATATATATACAATGGTCAGTGTCAAAGAAATAGGACCTCATCAGTAGCCTATTTAGGTCTTGCAAAGAATCTTTAAAAGAGCTAATTCAAAATAAATCAGTATATATTCACGGCAATCATCTGGTCTGTCATTCGTATCCGAACTAAGTCTTGATCGGATTCGAAGAGATTAACTTTAAGTTAAGAATTGCAAGAGTCAGGTTTTTTAAGTGGGACACGTGTCAAGTTTTGGTTTGACCTTTCAGCCGTTTTTTCTCCTAGATTCATGTAGCTACTGGGCTAAAATGTAACTTAGGGTGTAACCCCCATACTTCATAGGCCCTAATTGTTACTTTGATCGATTTGTCTTCCCCTAGGTAAACTCCTACATCTTCATCTCTATATAAATTGGTTTCACTATTTTATTGTATTTAAGAACACACAAAAATTTCTAGAGAGAGAAAGCTTGATAATTTACTTAAATCATGTCTGGGTAGATTTATGTTCACAGCTAGAAATGCATTGGAGCTTGGAACCTGGAGATATAGTCATAGCGCAAGGAAGGATAGACGAGATAAAAATTCAAAAAGTATACTTTTTTGGGTTAGGCGAGAAAGGAGGTTGACTAAATTTATCTGATTTGGAAAAAGCAAGAAGAGACGCAAGAGTTGCAGCTGTACTCCCTGCCTCTCCTGGTAAAGAAATTAGTCGACCAAAAACAAGCACTGACCAGTGCTCATCACCATCAAAGACATCAAAAGTAAAAAAAAAATCACCTTTTTTCCCAACCATATCTCCCTTAGAGTCAGAGTTTTCAGTTCAAGAATTTCAAAACCCTCTACCTCAAGAAAATGTAGTTTCCAGTGTTAGGAAACCTTCACATTTTCTGGCCATGGGTTTGGATGCTGAAGAATCCATCCCACAAAGGTAACTTATTTGTTTATGGCCAAAAGCACTCATTTTTCTTCGAAACCTGCTAGTCCACAGACAATAAAGCCCCAGCAGATACTAAATCGTCCGAACAGTAGCCAAGCATAGTGGAGGAGACCATGGATGACAATATAGAAGGCACTCTCTTTGAGACGTCCGGATATACAGAGGACACTACAGCAGATCGGAAGGAAAAATTAAAAGTAGGTATGCCCAACACTAAGTCACTTCCGGAGTGTCTGGAAGGGAAAGTTGGGCTAAACTTTCAAAGGTTAGTGTGAAGTATTTGATATTCCTTCAGAATATTGCTTACGTATACACTCACACTGTGGAATTGGATCAGATTTGAACAAAATGAGGCATCCCAAGATCTGTTAAAGTGAGAATCCCAGTCACTCCGGAGACCCCAATGGACTGTAAATCCCACGAGTTTCTAGTATATACTGAAGTGCTCAACTGGGGACTTCGGTTCCTTTTGGACCCAGAAATTGTCAGGTATTTCCACCTCGTTAAGTTATGTCCAAGTCAACTAAGCCCAAATGCATGGTACACGTTAATGGCTGGTATAATCGCATCGAGATTTTCAAGAATTCCTCTACCCATGGAGAAATTTGCTACCGTGGCTGGTCTATGCAGAAACCACCATATTCTTTTTTATCACTACAATATGGTCAATGACTTCATGGTGGTAAATGATCTGCTGGAGTCTTAGAATCCATGGAGGACTCAATTCTTTTTTATCAGTGGGGCGTGGGAGAATAGCAAAACGATAAAATCCACCACGAACCCAAGCCAGCTGACCAATCGATGGAAAAGTTCAAGTAATACCTGGTCGTATTTTTATTGATTTCTTAAAGACTATGTTAATATTCCAAACTCATTATTGTGTTTTGTTGTTATATTGGCAAAAAGGTTTCCGGAGCACCTAGAAGCAGGAGAGGCTACATGTACCAAGTTAAACAAAGAGGAATCAGAGAGATAGGGAAATGGTTTCCACAATTGCTTCACTTCTGGAAACTTCGTAAGGTCTCACCTCTGGAATACTATGGGGAGTAGAGATCTTACTTGGGATCAGCTGACCACTCCTCCTCCTGCAGATGTCATTATGAAGAGAATTAAGGCTAAAAATTGAAAAATTTACTTGCCTTCCCAGAACAAAACCCCTAGCCACCTGCACAAGATTAAGAACAAGAAGAAGAAAACCAAAGCTGCCCATCTCAACAAGTCACCAAAGGGGTCGATTCGGAAAACCAAAGATGAATCAATGTCGATTTTCTGGAGGAAATTGAAGTTATTGTCAAAGAAGTTGGCAGATCAAAATCATCCTCTCCAAATCACAAGAAAGGATCATAAGAGATGCAAGGAGAGTAGTGATGAAAGAGCTGCAAATAAAAAGAAAAGTAGCTTATGGTCATAGATAATTCTGCACCCTTCCGAACTTCCTCCTCATTTTTCTACTGATCCTCCTCTACAAGAATAAATCCCATCTAACCTTCCTTCTCAAATATTCCTTCCCGCCGAACAGGCAACTGGTGAAGGAGATGTCAATCTGGAGGCGTTTCAGAACATGTATTTTAGTAATATGGACAAGGATGACTTTGCGGAGCCTTATCCTCATGCCAATATGGCCAATGCTGTAATCCATGACAATGAGACATATTTGATATCAAACGAACAAGATACTCTGTGTCATGCCCTCTTGGGTTATATCCATCCGATATTTGACCTGGAAAGGCAAGTGCGAGAACAAAATACAACCATAACCTCCCTAACAACAGAAAACCAAGGCTTAAAGAATAGTCTCTGCACTACTCAGCATAGTATAGAATCCTTAAAAAAGGAAAAAAGGACTTAGCTGCCAAACTGGGCCAGTCAAAAGATGCTCAACAAGATCTCCAGACCAAGTATTCCAAATTGGAAACTTCTTTCTCTACCGAGATTAAGACTTTGAAAGAGAAAATGGAAACCAACGCAAGTACTGTCAAAACTTTATCCGAATAAAAAGTTAACTTGGAGAAGCTTCTTAAGGAGAAGACAGATAAGAATGCTTCATTCGTAAGAAAGCAAGCCCAAGAGATAGCTGCAGGAATAGAGAAGTATGCTACTAGAGTGGTGGATTCTTTGGAGAAAAGATATGATGGGGTTAAATCAGACATGGTTTCGCTATTTCACGAAACGTTTTCGTAAAGAAATCTTGGTCCTTTGTGGAAATATGTACCGTATGAGGATATCCCCTTCCATACCATGGTGGCTGGTGACAAGCATAGTTATTCTAGCGGAGAATATCCTTAGATGGCCAACACATTTTGTTGTGTTTTTTTAATTCATATCTTAAGAATTAAAGTCCTTGAATGGTCAAGGAATTTTGTTGTGTTGTGAATCAAATTTGTTCTCATCAAATATTAGTATTGTATCTTTTTTTCTATGCACTCCACTACCTTCTTTCAGCCAATGTTTTAAGTAGATTTTCAATATTTCCGATTTGTTAAATAAGTGTTTAATAAGCGTTGAACGACTCCAATCACAATTGTTTAATAAATGTGATCAAATATTTAAGAAATCAGATCAACTCAAAGATACTTCATTTAAGAGCCAGGGTGTTTAATAAATATTTAACTTATCCGATCACCTCATACTATGATCATAAATTTTTCACCAGACTTTTGAAGAAGGCATAAGATATTATTAAAAAACCCGGACACCTCTTTAAAACCTCCCTGCGCCACCAGGGTAGGAAATAGTATGCCCCTCTAATATTTATATTGAAGTATAAGGAAGGTAAATATTTACAAAAGAGTTTTATTCTAAGTATAACCTGAGATGTTCAATGTTCTACGGGTGCTTTAATATTATGCTCTCTTTGTCTTGAAGTCTATATGTCCCTGGTTTGACTTTTTCACATACCACATAAGGGCCTTCCCAGTTCGGAGCCAACTTTCTAAACTGTTTTTATTTAATGTGCAAAAAGATTTCCCTCAAGACTTTGTCTCCCAACTGAAAATCTCTTCTTTTAACTTTGGACAAAAATATACTCCTCATTAAACCCTGATAGTGTGATGTTCTAAAATGTGCATTGACTCTTTTTTTTTTCAATCAAGTCTAACTGGTTCCTAACTGCCATATCATTCGTCTGTTCAGAATAAATTTGTATTCCGAAAGATGGTAAAGTAGCTTCTATGGGTGTGATTGCATCCATCCCATAAACGAGAGAAAAAGAGGATTCTTGTGTAGTAATCCAAGAAATAGTTTGGTAAGCCCACAATACTTCTTGCAGATAACATGACAATTTCCCTGCAGCTCCTTCCAGATTCTTTTTTAGCCTGAACAGGATCGTTCGATTAGCAACTTAAACTTTTCCATTAGCTTGAGGGTGGAACAGAGAAGAAAAATAGTGTTGAAGTCTTTATTATCAAATTGTGGCCCATTATCTGTAGTGATCTTTCCGGGAACCCCAACTATGCAACATATGTTGGATATAATGAATTTTATAACTGGCTTAGAAGTGGTTCTAGCTAAGGGAACCACCTCTATCCACTTTGAGAAATAGTAAATAACAACTAATATCGTTCGGTATCCACCGGATGCCATGAGAAGAGGCCCAACCAAATCCAACCCCCACATATCAAAAGGTATTAGTTCAGATATGGACTCCATATGAACTGCTGTATATCAGTTTCATTCCCATATTTCCGGCAAAGATCACACCTCTTGACCATATCTTTAGCATCTGCCATTATTGTTGGCCAATAATACCCTGCTAATAAGACTCTTATGGTTAAGGATTTATAGCCAAAATACGCAGAACCTTCCCCGTCGCGTAGTTCGGATAATTTTTTTTAGGATTCTTGAAATCTCAAACAACGCAAGAGAGGTCTGCTAAATGATTTTTTTATAA
Organism: Limnanthes douglasii subsp. nivea; assembly: GCA_036936605.1. Classification (NCBI taxonomy): domain Eukaryota; kingdom Viridiplantae; phylum Streptophyta; class Magnoliopsida; order Brassicales; family Limnanthaceae; genus Limnanthes; species Limnanthes douglasii. The sequence continues at coordinate 23,938,812 of JAUPFV010000004.1, read as the reverse complement.
AAAAAACTTTTTTCAATACCAAGAAACCACGAGCTTTATATTTAATTTTCTTACCCAAGATTTTATCCAAAGGTAAACTCCCATCAGATATAGACTGAAAGATATCATACCTCCAGTCTTTGGGTTGAATACAAATATGCTCATACTTTATTTATTCTCTTTACCCTTTTCTTGCTTGTTTGTATTGATGAACAGTCTAGCATCAGAATCCATGGGTAAGACTCAGAATAAGCTATAGTTGCTAAAGAGTCTACCACAATATTCTATGATCTAGGGATATGTTTATACTATATACTTTTGAAATTTGCAGCAAATTCTCTTAACATGATCAAATATTTTATCAATTTTCCATTCTTTGCCTTAGATTTCCCCTAAGCATAATGAATAAGAAGTTGGGAGTCACTCAGTAATCAGACTATTTTTGCCCCACATATAAGGGCTAGCTTGAGACCAACTATAGCTGCTTCATATTCAGATTCATTATTAGAGGCCCTAAAACTAAAACATATAGCCTGGTACATAGTATCACCATAGAGAGAAGTTAAACAAATTTTAGCCCCACACCTATAGTACTAGGGCCACCATCAGTTCAGGGTCTTCAGACTACCCATTCTTTTCTAGACTGATTTTCTTGCATTATCCCGATGGGCCTATCAGTATGAAACTCTATTAGGAATTAGCCGCTAACTGAGCCTTGACTGCTGTTCGGGGGGGAAATTCAATATCAGAGTCACCTAGCTCAACTGACCACTTGGTCATTCTACTTGAGATATCAGCCTTTTAAAGAACGTTATTTAGAGGAAAATATGTTCACATAACAATGGAATGAGCTTGGAAGTATGGTCATTTTTCTTGCTGTAATTACCAATGTCGAGGCCATTTTTTTTAACTTCAAATATCTTCATTCACCATCCAAGAGACTTTTGCAAATATAATAAACCGGACGGGGGTAATTATCTACTTCTTTTACTAGCACAACACTTTCTGCATACTCAGACACAACTAAGTATATATAAATTTTCTCCTCCTGAACAGGTTTAAAGAGAGTTTTGGAGGAAGACAAATGCTTCCTGATTTCAAGAAATGCTTTATCACACTATAGGGACCAATTAAAATCTTTGGCATTCCTTAATACCCAAGAAAAATGGCGCACACTGATCTGATGATCTTGAAATAAACTCGTTCAACGCAGCCAATCGCCCAGTTAACCTTTGGACTTCTTTAGTGCTCCGAGGAGGGTCCATAACTAATAGAACATTGAGATGATCTGGATCAGGTTGAATCCTTTTTTTACTTATAACATAACCAATGAACTTTCCAAATTGGACCTCAAAAACACATTTCTTAGAGTTTAATTTTAAATTGACAACCTCTAAAATAGTAAACGTCTCTTGAAGATCAGATACATGCGCATATTCTTGAAGACTCTTCACCATCATGTCATCTATGTAAACTTCCATATTTCTACCAATCTGACTAGCAAAAGTTTTATTCATTAACCTTTGATAGGTGGCCTTAACATTTTTTAATCCGAATTATATCACTTTATAACAATAAAGACCTCTATCCGTAATAAAAGTGGTGTGATTTTAATCTTTTGGATCTACTTGTATCTTTGTACCCTGAAAATGCATCCATGAAGACAATGGCTTGTTCCCATAGGTAGAATCTACTAACCGATATATCCAAGGAACAAGATAAGAATCTTTGGGACATGCCCTATTAAGATCGGTGAAGTCAATATACATACGCCACTTGCCATTTTTTTTCTTGACCAAAATAGGGTTGGCAACCCATAATGGGTACTGAGGTTCTTTGATGTGGCCCATTTTGGTCAACCGATAAACTTCTTGGACAATTACATATGCTTTTTCTTTAGAAAATGACCTTATTCTTTGTATAAATGGCCCAACATCAGCTCGTACGGACAGTTTATGACAAATTACATCAGCAGGCACTCCGGTGATATCATCATTGCACCATGCAAATACATGTAAATTATCAGATAAAAAAGATAATAACGTTTGTTTTAAACTTGGTGCCAATTTGGTACAAATTTTAACACTTTTCCCTTAACTAAGGAATGAATTCCAACTTCCTCTATAGGTATTATGACATTGAGAGCCTCCCTTGGATCATCAATTTCATTTTTATCGGAGGAAAGCTCCAATAGCTGTTAATATTTGTTAACTTTGACTGCCTCCAAGGATTTCGAGGCAAGGGCTCTTGCATAGCATTCCCTAGCTACCTTCTGACTGCTTCGGATAACACCCACTTGTCCCTGCACAACAAATTTGAAGCACCAATGGACAGTAGAGGCCACAACATACATCATGGAGAGCCAAGATCTCCCAAATATTGCATTATAAGATGTTGGGAAATCCACCACAACAAAAATACCCTCACCATCTTTTTGAAAGGCTCCTTGCCCAACAATACTTCTTCCTCAAATTATCCAATCACTTCTGCCGAACTCCATGTGAAGCCCACAATAGTTCTGTTCGAACGTTGAATAAATGAGAGGTTTCTCATCTATTTATAGGAGGTTAACAACATTACATTTTCTGAACTACCTTTGTCAATCAGGATCTGACGTATATCATTTCTTCCTATTGATGCCCCTATCACCATATCGTATTCATGAGGTCCTGCAATGTCTCTTAGGTTATCCTCATAAAAAACTATGAAAGGATCTCGAGTTTGGTAAAGATGTGTGGATATTCTTCCATCCAACTGGGTAGTCAGACTGTTGACGTGCTTCTTCCTTGAAGAACTGGAATGTGCAGTCACAGTGTCTCCCCCAAATATCGCTAAAGACTCAAAGTATTTAACCAGATTGGAAATAGTAGCGGCTTTGTCCGTTATTACTCCTACCCAATTTCGAGTTGGATTAGGATCCAAATATTCAGAATCCACATCAAATCTCTCAATAATCACCATAGTGTCCTCCTGTCTAGATGTTCCAAGAAGAGCCGAATTAATAGTTTGTGGAGTATTAGTGTTTGATGGGGTATTATCCGGCCTTATCCCCCCTTGTTTTTTAATATAGGCCTCCAATTTACCATTTTCAACGAGGTTTTGCACCTCTTGTTTTAAAGTTATGCAATCATGGGTATCATGCCCAATTTCATTATGATATTTACAGAAGTGGTACTCTGATTTTCTTTGGGAGACTGCAATGCAGCTGGCTTTCTAAAGTGCACTTCATTTTTAGTTATGTCATATATCATAGCCACACTTTCTCCTAACTCAGCAAGCCATTATGTTTGAATCCAAGGTCCTCTTTTATTTCTCATTTTCTAGTTTTGGTTCTGATTGGACTGATTCTGCCTGGGCTTGTGAGACCCTAGTCCAGTTTCATTCGATCTATAACCGGACTGATTTGTTGTTTGTGGTGCCGATGTTGTAGTTGTAAATCTGATCTGGCAAGTTACTCTAGAATTTTTGGTTCCTTCAACATTTATTTGTTTCCCCACTGGATTCAAAAATCCTCAAAAGGTCATAGTTTTTTTCCGGGTCACAGGATCGACCAAGTTACCCGGATTCAAACCCTACCTAAGAGAGACAATTGCCACTTGTTCAAAGCAGTATGCTAACCCATTCTTTGTGTTTACGAACTTGTTGATATTTTCTTTTAAAGATTCATTGGGCTCCTGGGCACAATGGATGATCATATCTCCATTCCCTTTAAGCTCCTTACGTCAAACGAATGGCCTTTGAAAATCAACCCAGAATATGTCAAAAAAAATTATAGATCCCTGAGGGAGACTATTATACCATTTGAGGGCACTCTCCTTGAAGGTTTAAGTGAAAACCATACACAACAATCTGATGTCATCGTTCAATTTTATCATAAAATTCTTAAATTACTCAAGATGGTTTTCCAGATCTTTACTCCCATCCTATTTTCCATCTTGGAACTTTCAAATCTTTTAGGAAGGTGTCTGGAGATTATTTTTGCGATTAAAAGTGATTGTCTCCAGTTTTGATTGGAAAGCAAATGGATCAATAAGCAAACAATCAATATGCTGATCAGTTGAACCCTTTATTTTTCCCTGATACTTATTGAGCCTGCCATGTTTATCCTTCTTTCTTGAATGCTTTTTGGTGATCCTTATTTTCTTTTTTGATCGTCCTTCATCATTGCTGGATGAAACTGACTCTTCAAGCTTTGCATCATTGAAGGAGCTACTGGAAAACTCTAAAGTGGAACTCTCCACATGTTTTGATCGATGCGTTTTCTTGGAACTGAGATGAGTTTTCATGAACTGCTCGTTCTTACTAGGATTATCAGTAGGGTGTAGCACTGATGCACCAGATTTTTCTTTAACTCCTTTATGTGCCTGTTTTAACGCCCTCACAGCCTCAATTTCAGCTCTTAATTGATCTCACTCCTCAACAATGTACTCATTATTTTATTTTTCTCCTTCCATCTCTGGAGGTGGAGTATTATGTGAATTCAGATCCATCCAAATTGCTTGTTGTTACTTGTTCCGTCGCCTCTCATTGTGGTCGCCAATTTAGTGAGGATTATTTCTGATTAAAGGGTAGTTTGGGAAAAAGTTTTGGGAATTTAATGTTTAGTAAATGTAGAGATATAATTAAGGTGTGTGCTAGCAATAAATTTTGATTACCATCATTAATGAAAGAAGTTAGGGTATGCATACTCATTTAATAATCTATGGGCCTTCCAGGTCGGATCATGGGCTCGGGTTAAGTTTAAAAACCCATTATCCCAAAAGATAAAATCACTAGTTACTAGCTGAGTCAGGTTCCACTAAGTTACACTGTTCGGTAAGGCATGGTACTGGTTAGGTCCGAACTGCCCCTCAGATTTATACAATAGTCAGTGTCAAATAAATCCAACCTCATCAAAAATGTTTAGTGGATGAGTATCAATATATATGGGAGCGCCTAAGTAGTTTCCAAGAATGTTAAGACCTATTTCCGACCAGAGCTCATAAGACAGCCCATGGACTAAACCGAAGGAGGAATCGAACTCAAGGGATCATTGAAAGTGGAAGTCATTGGCTCACAACGCTTGAGTCTGATGAGTTTGCTACTAAAAACCAAGATGTCAGCTCAAGCGCCATGGTAGTGTTACCAATGATAGAATAAAGTAAAACTAATTAGGGGTTGTGGTTTTTCACTTTTGAAGGTTATGCATACCCCAAATTTTAGCTGTTATGACTTCAACATGATAGGACTTAAGTATCTTACTGTGGAAGTACCTTGATAGACACTTGGCCTAATCCGTTTTATCACATTTGATAGCTTCAGGTGAGAGAGCAAAAATTCCATCTACAACATGCATGGATTGGTGGATCAATTGTTAAGGGAAGCATCAACAATACTTGCATAGAGTTATGAGTTTTAGATTGGGTTGGTGGATGGTAAGTTTTAAGGTACAAGATTAGCATACACATGAACTAGAGGAGGGAATAATGAGTTGGAAATAGGGTTACTGTAAAACATGATATGCATGAGTATTGTGGCAGATACGAGGTGCGGAGCGAGATCTTTGTAGCTAGTCTTAGTTACAAAAGTTTAACTGGCGGTGTATCCACGCCTTCCTCTTAAATGGTTCAAAATCCTACTGTGACTGGTTCGACTGAGAAATTATTAAGGGAAAGAGGTGACTATGGGTACTACCAAGGCTTAAAAGAAGGCAAAATGAGGTTTGCAAGTCGATAGTGGAAAATATAGTTGAGGTGTGAATAATAGTTAAACCAATAGGTTTTTGAAGAGGAATTCTTAGAGGGAAGAGAGGTGAATTGAGTAGGATTTGGACATAAACGACTGCATGAAGAAATGATTAAAAGCATTCTGCATAATGGGTGGGTTAAGTGTTGGGCTTGAGATAGTGGATGAGGGCCCAATTACTTGGATCAAGGCTTGCATGCTAGCAAAACACGTTTCATACAACAAAGTAGATGCATGGAAATTGAAATAACCAACATGGTTCGATAAACAGAAACCTTATAGGATGTATTGTTATGGTTCGGGACCGTGGGAAACAACTCAAAGGGTAAGGTGGTGATCAACGAAGAGTTCTTCTCCACCAGCAAGAAGAGACTAAGACCCGAGATAACAAGTTCGGAAGAAACCAAGTTCAAAGCAGCACAAGGGGCGTTGCTAAAGGCTAGTGAATTTAGTTTACAGATGTTCATGTTGGCCTAGCGTTTGACCGGTTAGATTAGAAGAGATAAAAATCACCAGAAAAAATAATCGTTAAATGATCGAGTTTAGTATTAGGCATAACAAAGTCAGCTTCTGATTCGTCTTCATCATCATCCTCAAGTTGCGTGTTGGTGCAAGTAGAGGAAGAAGTTTTCTCAATACGGTTATGATTCTCCTCTAGAGCACAACAATAAACACAGTTTTGTTCAAAGAGAGCTTGCTTTAAACTAGAGGAAGGTGAAGAACCCACATGCAAGGTAATAGGAAGGCCATGCATGGTGACCAAAAGGTTGTTGATGATCGAAATCGACTGGGATAGAGAAGAGCTAGCAGACAGTTTGGTTTTGAGCAAAAATAATCTGTCACAGAAACCTGATAAAGATATGGTGAGACAATTGGGAGCGGCTTGCCATTTAACATCTTAGTACGATTGAAAATCGGCGTGATCTTTCTTCTGTGCCAATGTTTATGGAAGAGAATAATCATTGTTCTTTAGGTTTTGATATTTTCCTAGTACTGACCATGGTGGAGATATACAATGACTCGTGTTATTCTTGGGTATGTGAGGGATTTTGAAAAAACTAAATGGAAGCGGAGAGAGTCTCTCTAGGAAACAGAGTTATAGGTGATAGTTAAGACCATATGAGAGAAAAGATGGTTACCACAAGCAATTATTGAGGTTTCTAGATACGAAAAGAGAAAGAAATCTTCCAAAATCTTGTTTATAAATGAAGAAAGAAAGTTAAAAATATGACTTGATATGTGTTTATAAGTGAGAAACTTAAACACCAAAGAAAACTTCAAAGCCTTATGGAGATAAGTGAATGCAAAGAAATCTTCAACCAGAAGATGAATGGGTGCATCAAGGTAGGTGTGCTTAATGACACATTGCACCCTAACAATCGTAATACCAAAAAATATTAAAGTTTCATTGAAAAGAGAAAGAAGTGTGTCTTGTGATACAATACACTATGACAGTTGTAAAACCGATAAACTCCAAAATGAATCTTTTGAGAGCACAACAATGGAAATTAACAATCCTAATAGGGTATATTTTAAATATATAACATAAAAGAGAGAGATAAAACAAATAAATACCAAATAGTGATATGTGAAAGGGGCATTGTGTGCCTAATAGGTCAAAGGCTGCAATCGTAACGGATGGTTGGTTTGATTTAAAAAAAACACAATTGGAGAAGAGAATAAAAAGTTTCAATTTTTTATGAAAATCAAAAGAGCAAAATTTTAACCTATATCGATTTTTCTCCCATTCAACAAGCAGTAGTGCTTGTGAATGGGGTAAAACTGTGAGCTTTAAACATCAGATTTTGTTTCCAGAAGAGATCAATTGTGTTTTTGAAGATCTAAAAAAACAATTATAGTGAAAGGGAGACGCCTCTTTCACTAGAGTTAATTATTAAATGTTTTACTATAATGATATTATTATTTTTCAATAATTCCACAGTAAGTTCACTAAATATGTTTTTATCTGTCTTATTAAAATTTAATAAAATGTTCAAAGGTAAAACCTAAAAAATATTTAGGTCGAGTTGGTTTTCAATTAACATTGAATTTAAAATTATAATTGTGTGGGTTAGAATTTTAGTTTGGAATATGGAGTGAGATTAAGATCCATAGGCTGTGAATTTTTAAAATATGATTCGTCAAAGAAGTTTTAGACCATCTTGAACGTAACTTTTCCAAAAACAATTGAAGACATAAACTATAAAAGATAATATTTTCTCCAACATAAAAATCTCACTGTACAAATTTTTATCATGCCATTTTTACGTTTATCTCTTTATACATACAAGCCTTTGCATACATCATTTCGTAATTTATATAACTCATTCCGTTGGACTAACTGTTTATTTCCGGCGGTAGACTTTTATAGGTAGTTTGATATACCCATAAGACATTGTCTAGATTTGAAGACCAGTCTTTCATAGAGGTGTCAACCATCTTTTTGAAAATCCACTTTAATTCTCTATTACAAACCTCAACCTTTCCACTTGTTTGTTTGAGGATGTTATGTCATTACAAACTGACTAGTAACTTCCTATTTAGCATTAATATATAATCAACTAACAATTACGGAAACAAGTTCTTCCATTACTTATTATTTCTTGTTGTATTCCAAATTATGAGAAAATATTTTTTATTAATGAACTCTATCACTATCCATGCACCATTGGTTGGAAACTTGAAGCTTTAACCGATTTAGATACACATTCAACAACCTACTAATTTATATTTGATCGATAGAAATTGAGAGAAAAGTCTCATAACATCAATTCCCTACAAATCTAATAACTTTACTTTGATAATATTTTTTTATGTTATCTCATTATTTGTTTATACCTATCTAAATCATGATCATCTTTAAAAACAATGGAAAAAGATATGAATGATTTGTTTTTGCCACCGCCTTAATTGCAATAAACTAACAATTTTTAGGGAATGACAATGTCGTAATATGTTCTTCATATTGCAAAATGAATCACCAAAAAGTAAAAAATCATCTATGAACACTTCAATAGATTTTTTCAATCATATATAAAAAAATAGACATCATGTAATGCTAAAAAAGTAGCTGTCGCATTGCACTGACCAAAAAACATCATATGATACACAAAAGTACTCTATGAAAATGGAAGTCTTATTGTCTTGGTCTTCAGGTCAAATTAAAGTTTGGTATACCCGTAATATCCATAAAAAATAAGGCGTGACCAACTAATCTTCCTAATATCTAATAGCTGAATTGAAGTTGAAAGTGATTTTATACGTTGTAGCATTTAATAACCTATAATCAATTCATATGTTCTATCTTGTAACTGTTCGTTCTTGTATTAGTTCATTCTTATCGCTTGTGATCACCAACATTCTTCTTTTCTTCGGATAAATTATATCGAGATTACCCAAGTACTATATGAAATTGGATATATAATACTATGATCTAATAAGTTCAATACTTCTTCCATCCCCATATTCTACATGGCTGGATTCAACTGTCTTTGTGGGTGTAAAACTTATTTATAGATATTTTCAATCAAAATATTATGTTGGTATATTGAAAGTTGACTCCTTTGATGTAAAAGATTGTCCATCTAATGATTTTTTTAAAATTTTCTCAGTACTCTCACCAATTTCTATTCATCTAGATTATCCAAAGAAGCATTAACAATATACGGAAAACTTTTAGGGTCTTATAGATACAAAAAACATGTAAAAGAAATTGTTGTAGTTCTAAGTTTGAAGAATCCAATACGAGTTATTTTTTAAATATTTTAAAATTAAAAATATTTTAAGCTTATACTATGATATAAAATTGGTAAGTTATTCTTCGTTATAAATATTATTCTCATCTAGTCTAAAATTTATTATAAGTTTTTTAATGTAAAAAAATGAAACTTTCCATGCATGCATTTATCTAACTAATGTATACCACACATTTATTAACAAACAAGTATTATTATGTTGAGGAAATTATATAGCTTTAAACGCATTAAAATATATTTGTCAAATTATTAATTTACGGGTAGTTTGAATTTGGAGGATGGATTTAGTTTGAGTTCCATTTTAACGATAATCCTCAATTACTAAAATGATTAATGATTTCATCTTATTGACCATCCAACATGTACCACAACATTGTCGTTGTTAAAACCGTATGTATCTTGAGTTTTTGAAACAACATAGTTTGTATTTGACCGATTTTGAGCTTCAAGATTTTGTATACAAACCCCTTCATTTTGAACAAAGACTAAAATATTCTTAGTAGTTGATTCTCTTATGCCAAATCAGAATTCATCTTCTTTAACTAATGTATCTAATCCATTATCACACTTCTTTAATCATTTATCAAAAACATCGAGGAACTTAGTTAATTTATTTTCCAGACACGTCTTTTTCTCTAACCTCTCTATGTCTTCAAATTTGTAACATTGTCAAGATTATTCCATGAAACATTGGGCTTAATCTGACGTTTAGCTTGATAATTATTATAATGGGGTTGAGGACCCTATTAAAAGTCGTTTATACGACGCCATCTATTTGAGGAAACTGATTTACTAGGTCATAAACATCACACATGTTTACTATATTTTTCTCATCTTTAGTTGTGTTATTTGGTTTTCTAGTGCATCGATCTTGGCCATAAATGCAATGTTGTTGTCAACCGAATACATCAATGTAGATCTCTTATAATTTCTAATTGCTACTATCTTAAGGAGTTTGAATGTTTCTTCAGGGGTTTTTTGTTGATGTACCCCCACTTACTGCATCTATCAGCTTATTGTTCAACTAAAACTCGTTATACAATGTATGAAATATCATCCATGTGGTATGTAATGGTGAAGAAATATTCTCAACAACTCCTTTTATATATTCTAAAAGTCACATTGTGACTTCTTCTCTAGTTGCGAGAAACATGTTGTGTCCTTTCTTAGTTTAGAAAATTGATAGGTATGAATTTTGCTTTATAAGAAGTAACCAAGATTTTGATTTTCTTTTCAGATAAAAAGTGAATAAATGCAATCAGATTACATCAACAAGAATTTAATTATATTTTCATGTGTTGCATTCGAAAAATCTTAACAAATATACGTTTAGATCATATTTTGAGTCCTTGGATTCTCTTACAAACTAATGATTTCGTTGGACCATAACAATTAATAAAAGGCTGATCTTAATATTGTTCTTCGTTACTTATAGTAGCACAATACTAAACATGAATCTTATTTATGATTGATGCACAATCTCACTCATCTTGTGCGAGTTAGGTTTATCTTATTCAATCATGGTTGTTGATTCTCTAAGATTTTTAGGCACCTTCGAAAGTTTCTTTCAATTTATAGATCAAATAGAAAATAACCCCATTATCGTATATGTCTGTTATCGAGCCCTGAAACAAGAAGAAAAACAAAAACAACACGTATTTAAGTAAAAGTGACTAAAATTAGTACTAAACAAACATTTATCAATATTAAAATAATTTTAAACTAACTCCTGGCAACAATACTAAAAACGCGATTCAAATATTCAATCGATCATTTGAACACATGTGAGAGTCAGTGATGATTTTTACATGTCAAGCTCCACATAAATGAGCTAGCCAAAGTTTTTCTAGCCTCATTATTTAAAGCATGGAATCTAAAGTTGATAGATTGGTACACATGATCTTTCGAAAAGGATGTGAGATGTACTATCTATAATTCATATCATTTGTGCCCATATTGGTTTGGACTATCCATATGGATTCAGGATTATCCTTTGAGGGAGCTTTCCTTTCATAGTGGATTTGAGTGAGGAAGTCTGGTAGAGACTCATCATTGATGGTAGTTGATGAGGAAATAAATCGCTAGGCTTGATTATTGGGTCGACAATGAAAAAATGAAATAATTATATTTGATTAGTTATTAATTTGTAATAATAATTGGAGGAAAATATAACCCCAAATAAAAAATAGAAGGTAAGTAAGGGACTAAAATGTAAGTATAAATGTTGAAATAGAAGGACTACAAAAAGATAAGAGGGGGGGGACCATCTCACCTACTATATAAAGGAACCCCCATTTTCCTTCGAAGGTGGGCATTAAATAATATACTTTATCTTTCTACTTTCTCTCTCTACCTTCTATCCATCATTCACATCAAAAATTAAATACAAGATACGGACCTTCTCCACTTTTATTTTTATCATTGGCGTCGTCTCTGGGAAAAGAGGTGATACCCGGACGTCTTATTTTCCCCAAAATCACGACATAGTAAAACATCAATCTAGAAACGGTTGAGGATAGAGAGGTCGGGAAAGGTCCAGCCAGACCTGATTCTTTATCAGAAGACGGACAGTTAGAAGATAGACACCCTGATCATGATCATTATAGACGGGGTCGGAACAAACAATCGACTTTAATCGTGACAATGAAACAACTAGTGGAATATATTGACAAGCTCAATGCCTAAAAGGAAAGGGCTATGGCCGAAAAAAATATTCGAAAAGGGAAATGCAAGGAACGGTCACTCGATACTAATAGAGAAGACTCCTCTGATGGGGAGTGAAACAAAAATTACACCCGCAGGGATAGGTTTCGGGCACTAAAACAAGTGATGGAAGTGGAAATAAAGGTTAGGCATTTTTCAAAATGAGATCACAATAAGTCCACTAATTTCACAACTAATGATTCCTCATATTAAGAAGCCGGACGCCAAAAGAGGGACAACTAGTTAACCAGAAAGATCGGGTCCCGACGCAACAGGTCGCGACTATTCGGTTCACCGAAACAGAAAAGAAATAGTGCTGAAAAAAGAACGCTGAACTCCCACAAGAAAGAAGAAATAGTAGCATCCAGTAAAGAAGAGTGAGACAGGTACAATGGCAGCCATCTGGAAGTCAAACGCATTGATATAGGGTTAGAATTCAGTTTGTCAGTCCAAACAATGAGGGTTTGTATGGTATCCACACTGAAGGCCTAAGGAATGACGCTTATGGTTTTGGGCTTAATTGGAGGGCTTCCCCGCTATCAGACGAGATATTATCGGGACATCTCCCGAAAAGATTCAACATGTCTAAGTTAGACAAATGCAATGGGAAGAAAGATCCTGACAATCACTTCGAGGCATTCAAAAATTTCATGTCAAGTTTTGACAATAACTATAAGTTGCTTTGCCGAGATTTTTCAATGACTTTTAAAGATCGGGCTTTGAAGTGGTATAACCGGTTACCGCAGGGCTGCATAAAAAACTTCGGAAGTTTTTGGGTCATGTTTCGACAGCAGTTCATCGGGAATAACCAGTTGATTGAGGAAACAGAGGCATCCGAATTAGCCACTCAAGTACAGCAAAGCGCGCAGGTTGTGGTTGTTAGTTCTCAGCATAACCAGTCAATATATTACCTGATCCCACAGCCACAACCAATAAGTACTCTGCCACCCGGGATGCAATCTAATTCAGTTAAGTTACCACCTTCCTAGTCACAGAGAGCCAAACAGAACAACCAGGTGGTTTCCCGACCTATATCTAACAAATGGATCTACCCCGCACATTTAACCAACCTTGCGGAGTGTGTTTCAACCATTTTTGAAAAAACAAAGAGTGGTATTTACCGTAAACCATTCCCAATCCAGATACCTCGGGAAAATCGAAACATTTGGTATTTTAGGTATCATGAGGATGTGGGTCACGACACAAAGGACTCTATCGCTTTGAAAAAGGAAATACAGATGTTGGTAGAAAACGAGAAGTTGCTTAACTGTGTAAAAAAACAGGTGCAGCAAAATGCGGCATGCAAAGAAATTATGGCAGTACAAAAACTAGAAACTACAATGGTTACAACAGAGGTTATCGACCTATTTGATGTGTCTATAAAGTATATAGACCCCGACGTCGATCAAAATATCATTGGGGTTATTGAAGAAGAAGTCTTGGAAGCCATGAAAAATGTAAGTAGTCTTTGTCATTTGTTTGAATCTCTAACAATCTTTGGAGGTAATTCGATGGCATGAATCACCAACTCTTCCCGAAAGCAACATGTCGTGAATTTAGCAACTCAATTGGAATCCCGAACGTCGCCTCACTTGTATGGAATCCCTTTGCCCATGTTATTCTTCTTCGACGACATGAGAGATATTGCGGGGCCTCACAAGGACGTAATCGTAATTGAAGCTGCGATTGCGAGAGAGAAAGTTTGGTGAATCCTTGTCGACACTGGAAGCTCTGCAAATATAGTTTTCTTAACTACTCTCGCCCAGTTTAAGAAGCCATCGGTAATTTCAAGATCGGATTGGGCTATTATTGGATTCACAGGATCAACAACTGTAGTAGTCGGTGAATTTGAGGGTCTGGTACAACTTGGATGTGGTCTTGTCAAGAAATAAGTCAGAGTTATGTTTTTAGTTTTCGACGCGCCCGCTTCGCATAACACAATTTTTGGGAGATGCTGGCTGTCAAGAATGCACGCAGTAACATCCATGATTCATTAATGCCTAAAGTATGTGGTTGGTAATAATATGGGTGTGGTTATGAGCAGCCAGAAGGCAGCAAAAGAATGCTACCGAGTCGCGCTGGCAATTAAAAACGACCAGGAGATGACACAAGCAAGGGACTAGCAGTTAATGGGGTCTTCTTGGAGAACGCAGCCTGTGGATGATCCCCGAGAAGCCCCCGGTTTGTTAACTACGGATGAGGAATGTGAGCACTATGAATTTGTATAAGGAAAATGTTTGAAGATCGGTACAAACTTATTACCCAATTGTCGTGAAAAACTAATTTTATTTTTTAAGGAAATACTATATATGTTCGTTTGGTGCTCGGAAAACGTAACGGGAGTTTCCGATAGTTTGATTACTCACAGTTTGGCAGAAAATCGAAATGTTCGACCAATTTCACAGAAATGCAGAGCTTTTTCACCAGAAAAGGCTAAGGTAATACTCTTGGAAGTTGAAAGAATGATCAGCGTCGGGCACATAAGAGAGTATAAGTACGCGCGATGGACGTCTAATCCAGTTTTGGTAAAAAAGAAAAATAGCAAGTGGAGAATGTGCATAGACTTCACCGACCTGAATGGAGCATGTCCTAAGGAACCTTTTCTAATGCCAATAATTGATGAATTGGTAGATTCAACGTCAAGAAATAAATTGTTGTCCTTCATGGATGCATACACCAAATATAATCAAATCAAAATGAACCGTCATGATCACGAAATCACAACTTTTATAACCGGAGGAGGTTTATACTGTTATAAGGTTATGCCTTTTGGACTAAAAATGCGGGCGCAACATACGAGAGGCTAGTGAACAAGGCCTTCGAGAAATAGACGGGAAAAACATTGAAGTTTACATCAATGATATGCTTGTAAAGAGCGGGGCCGACGAGGACCATTTAACCAATCTAAAAGAAACTTTCGATAATTTAAGAAACATAAATATCAAGCTTAATCTTGAAAAATGTTCTTTCGGTGTTCAGTCTGGGAAATTTCGGGGGTTCTTGGTCCGCGAAAAAGGAATTGAAGCAGACCATGCTCAACTGCAAGCCTTAAGTAGCATGGCATCCCCAAGAAACATTAAAGAAGTACAAATATTGACAGGACTATTGGCGGCCTAAATCGATTTATATCCCGTTCTTTTGATAAGTGTGCACCATTTTTTTAGGTCTTAAGGAATGCCCAAATATTTGTGTGGATGTGAGATTGTAACGATGATTTTTTGGGAATTAAAAACTATTTATCATCCAAGAATTTGTTAACAAAACCTTTGACGGGGGAAACCTTGTTTTTATATGTGTCGGTATCGGACTATGCGGTAAGTGCGACATTGATCAGCGAAGCGGGAACAATCTCTAAAACGGTCTATTATGTCAAGAAAAGTTTGTTGGACGCAAAAAAGAGGTATTTGAAACTAAAAAAACTAGCTCTGGCTGTGGTAACAACATCACGAAAGATGCGTTCTTATTTTCAAGCTCATTCAATAGTTTTCCGAACATCTTTTCCTCTAAAATATGTGTTACAACGTCCAGATATTTCAGGGCGAATGTCTAAATGGTTGGTAAATATAGGAGATTTTGATATAGATTTTGAGCCTTGAATGCCTCATGTGCGAACAATTATCCTTGGATCCTAACTCAGGAAACCCCGTCGATTATTAAAAGATCAAAGTTCAAAAACCGACCTAAAATCGTTTGTCAAGTATTTTCGGTAGCCCTATCGGATTGTAGAAAAGACATCGCGAATTTCTTAGCAGATCATTCCTTGCCCAAGGAGAAAACATTGGCAAGAAAAATACAAAATAAGGCTCGAGGGTATGTGATTTTAGGAGAAGTACTCTACAAAACGCATTTTAGCAGACCTCTATTAAGATGTTTGGGAACCAATAAATCGTAGATAATTCTATCCGAAATCCATGACGGATAAGGAGCTCATCATTGGGTTTCAAAGCATTGATAAGAAGAGTTTTTCTTGCGGGGTTTTACTGGCCAACGATAACCTCCGATGCAAAAGACATGGTAAAAACGAATGACACTTGTCAAAGATTTGCGAACATAATTCAAACGCCCGCAACCTCGTTAGAATCAATCTCAGAAGATCTCCCATTTGATAGATGGGGAATCGATCTGGTCGGGCCACTTTTAATGGCCTCGGGAGGAAGAAAAATGATAGTGGTTGCGGTCGACTACTTCTCCAAATGGGTTGAGGCTGAACTGTTGTCTGGAAACAAGACCAAAGGTATCATCAAGTTTATTTGGTCGAACATCTGTTGTAGGTATGGAATCCCCGAGAGACTGACTATGAATAACGGCCCTCAATTCGACAACAATGAAATGAAGTCTTACAACTCGTCTCATAGGATGATGCAATGTTTTTCAGCACCTTTCCACCCGCAGGCCAATGGCCAGGTTGAGGTTACGAACCAGACAATTATAGACGGACTTAAGAAGAATTTGGAAGGGAATGTCAGGAATTAGCCGGATTATTACCAAGAAGTACTTTGGGCTTATCGCAAGACCCCCCGAACGGAAACCCATGAGTCACCTTGCGCGCTCGTTTACGGTATGGACACAGTGATCCTAACAGAAACAGTTTTTCCTACCTTCAGGGTCGGGAACTACAACGAAGACAGAAACAGCAAATACCGATATTTCGCTCTTGACTTGGTTGAAGAAAGACGAAGCCAAGCGCACTTAAAATTTGTTGCATTACCAAACCTTGATGAGAAGTCAATACGCCTCAAGAATTCGTCGAAGAGAATTCAAGATAAGGGACATGATTCTACGAAGAGTGTTCCTGCATACCAAAGACATAAGCTTCGAGAAGCTAGCTCCGAATTGGGAAGGCCCCTACCAAGTGTTTGAAAAAGTAAATAATGGTACCTACAGACTCAAAGACAAGCATGGCCAACTCTTTCGAATTCTGTGGAACATCGAGCATCTCAAAATATATTTAGATTAAAGTTATTTATTTTTACTTTTATTATAACCTTTTGACACCCGAACCGTGATGGGTTTTTCAATTTTAAACTGATCTACATATTCATCCTCATCTTGAATGGATTTTACAGTTTTAAACCGATCTACATATTTATCCCGAACTTTAAGATATTTTTCAGTTCTAAACTGATCTACATATTAATCCCGAACTTTAAGGGAATTTTCAGTTTTAAACTGATCTACATATTTATCCCAAGCTTTAAGGGATTTGGTGGCAAACAAAAAACAATAAAAGCTCCAATAATCGTAAATTGATACATTGAAGAACTGTGGTCTCCTTTGGGATACACAACGATAATAGTCTTTTAGGACACAGATTACAAAAATTATAAAAAATTACAAGCATGAACACCTACAAAGGCGACTGATACCAAAATCATATAAAGCACAACTTCGTTAAGATTGTGAGACGTTTTCGTCCTCGGGATCATTGTCAGACGAACTCGCATCGTCATTTTCTTCATCTTCACAAACAACGTTGGATGGGAGATCTTCTTCCAGAATGTCCAACCACATCGATTCCAAGGGTAGCTCGGGAAATTGACTATGTAAATTTCAAACGTAGGTAGCCTTAGCATCAGTCACTTCTCGCTCCATCATCTTTTTACAAAAGGCTGCAAAACGGCTATTTCCCTCCTTACTTTGGACTCGAAGCTCATCAATATCTTTTGTCTTCTTTGCTACTAAGTGGCGGAGAAATTGGTTCTGGAGTTTCTGGGTAGCCGAGTCACGACCTTTATCGTCGCGATTCTTTTTGACTTGTGAAAGAGAACTATTCATGGATACCTTCTTTGCCCCAAGGATTGTCAACTCCGCTTCGGCTTTTGTCGCTATTTCTTCAACATCTTTGGCTTTCCTCTCCAAGTGTTTTTGGTTGTCATCTTGTTCCTTAAGTTTATTCTCTAAATCAGCTAAACGTTTATCAGCCTCCGATAAGTCACGGCTCAGCTGTCCTGCCCGTCTTTCTTTCATAGCCAGCATCACAATCATATTATACAATGACAGGGAAAGGGCGTCAGAGCATTCCAAAGGCAAATTCCTTCCCCGCTTGATGACGCTCCTGTTATAACATTTTTTCACCAGAGGGGTTAGCAAGCATCTTTTCTGGAGCAAAGTCACTCATTTCCTCTTCATCAAAAATCACCATGACAATTGCGTTTTCTCCTGTGGGTATCTCTGGTACAATAGGGTTAGCAAATGTAGCACCCTCTTCATACTGTTCATAGAGAGTCGGGATAGTAATTTTCCCAGCAATTGGCAAAGTCGTTTTGACCTCCCCAATTTTAGAACCAATCTTCCTCTTCACCACTTTGGACCTCTTGACCTCACCATCGTCAGTCGCAACCTTTTTTATTTTATTCTTAACCTCCTTGTCCTCTTTACTACGGGGCCTCTCACCACTAGCACCATGATCACTAAGAACTACAGTAGTTCCATCCTCCGCGACAACCATCGGGTCGTTCCCATTAATGTCAGTTCCATCCTTATTTTCCTACTCAGCAAGTTCATCGGATTACGAACATTTGTTAGGAGCCCTGTTACGCTTGGGCAGAAATAAATGAGCATCAGGAGCATTGGTCTTCAATACCAAATCCACTAATTTGGGTGGTTGACGCATCTATTCAACAATGAAAGGCTCGTCCGAGCAGCGCCAAAGATTATTGTTTATTAAGTTCGTATTCTTGAAACACCAGTGGAACACTTGGCCCCAATTCTTCCGTTCATAGTCTTTTAGCTTCTGGAAAGTTACCTTGGCAGATTCACGATAGTATTTTTTTAGCTGCTGAATATTTTCCTTCGATACTGAAGCAAACAGTTCGGTTTAAAAAAATGCATATTATACTTATAATCATGGACCACTTGCGTAATAATCTCCTCGGATTATCAAATGAATAAGGTCGGTCATTTTCCTATGCCCCACTGATGAAAACAAACCGTTATTTCTATGGTTTATCACTCTCAAATAAATCGTTCACTATTTTCTAACTATTGCCCGAAGAAAAGTAAACGAAGGGCAGCTTTGGTGATTTGGAAAGGTCGGTCATGGCAACATACTCTTCCATTGACATACGATGACCAGATAGTCTAGAGGCCATAAGCAAAACATTAACGTATACCAAGCGTTGGGAGTCAGTTGAGATGGACAAAGGCCGATTATTTCGAAATATCTCACCATGTCGGGATCCAGAGGAAGTGTAAGACCCCAATTGAAGAGTACGGTAAAGATAATTATCTCTCGACTTCGGACAGACAATGGCATCTCCCTAGGAACGGGAAAACGGACAGTCCCATTTTTCGGTATGCCCCATGTAATCTCTAGCTCCGGTATTTCCTACGAGATGTAGTACAAATATTTACCGGTGATCAGAGTAATAATGTTGTCCCTGGACAAACCTCTGTGGTAACCGGTTATAACTGCATCTATCTCGGGTGGAAGAGGCTCTTCGACATCAGCCACATTGACAGCGCTTTCACCTTCAACCATAACCGGTTTTCCTTCCCGATGTTCTTGTTCATTGTCAGTATCAAGTGGAAGCCCCGGTGCTTGATCGTTAATAGCCTGCCATTTTTCAATGCCAACAAGGTTGTTTTTCTCTAGAATAGTTGGTCGGGTTGTAGTAGTACCTTTTGCTATAGCATTACATTTTTGCCTCGAGAGGGCATCATCTTTGGCACACGTTTTTGGCATGGGAGAAGCGGAGATTTTCTCTTTGTCCTCCATTGGAACTCAGACAGGATCGGCCACAACCGAAGCCAAGTTGAAAAATCTTGAACTGCTACTGACGCGTTTATGGTTTGGTCCGATTTCTTTAAGACCTTTTAGTGTTGCCTCTTCTTTTTTCTGACGCTCAACGTCCCGTTGAACGACCCCCCGAGGAGTGGCAGTAGAATTTTGACCGGTTCAAATGCCAACTATTGTCTTGGTCAGTTGGATAAATTTGGGCAAAGAGGAAGCACTAGAATCACCCATCACAAGAAATTGAGGTTTTTTCGATAAAAGGGCGTCGGTACCGGAAGAACCGGCGATATCACCAATAGAAGTCGCTAAATTAAGTGATGTCTTTCCAGAAGAGATAGTGAAAGACTAGGAGTAGGCTCACTCGAAGAAATACGGATCAGATCTCGGGCTTGATCAGAAGAGAAGTCTTGATTTGGAGGAATTTCTCTGGGTAACAGTGGCAACCGAGCATGGTCGTGGGAAGCGAAAACATTTGATTAAAGATCTTTGGCAGAATCCCAAATCAATCCTGCAGCTCTGTACTCTGCAGCTCGTTCAATAATACTCGCGTGATCTAAAAACCCGAAGACAAGTTTCTTTTACGATATAGGCTTTCGATTGCTCTTTGGGAAAGTTTTTCTCATAAATAAAAGGTTGATTCTCTCTCTAGAACTAAAAAATATGGGACTTTCCATCACTAGAATTCTTTTTGGAAGAAGATAGTGAATGAGAGGAGAAGGTATTTATAGAGAACATTTTTCTCAACGACTCATGTATGGGGAAGTTCAAACGAAAAGGGTCACGGGAAGACGAAGAGTTCCTTGGAGAAACACGCGGTCAGACACACTTCGAATAAAAGGATGACACGTGGTAGTTCTCAACAGCTACAGTGGGGCTACGAAATGATTAGCGTAGTTCAGTAGGCGTGCGAGGGTATCAAAGCATGCGTGGAACTCAAACAAAATTGACACGTGTACCAACACGAAGAAACACGAGATAACACAGTTTGAATGGGCCAAAAAGGCGTTTTAAAATCGGTTAATGCCCATCAGAATAAAGACTTAGTGAAGTTGAGGCCCAAAGGTATAAACTCGAAGAATTAACACAAAATTAGGAACGAGTCTAGCAATTTTTCAACACCATGAGTAAAGCGATAGGGTCTGTCAGAAATTCAACACCACTGCGGGCTATTAGCCACAGAAATGTGAGACCAAAACTCACATAACTGACCAAGATAAACCCGAAGCTCTTTCACATGCTAAATCAGGCCCGACGTAATGACAAGTAAAAAACGACTCAATCCAAGCTATAACATTCCTCACTGTCGCGCTCGTGAAGACTGAGGAGCTACTGATGAGGCAATAAATCACCAGGCTTGATTATTGGGTTGACAATGAATAAATAAAATAATTTTATTTGATTAGTTATTAATTTGTAACAATAATCAGAGGAAAATATAACCCCAAATAAGAAACAGAAGGTAAGTAAGGGACTAAAATGTAAAAATAAATATTGAAATAGAAGGACTACAAAGAGATATGGAGGGGGCCACCTTACCTACTATACACGATTCTAACCTTATCCACTTTTATTTTTATCAGTAGTCATTGGTTCAAATATGATATCGAAATCTCCAAGCTCCATATACCACCGTATTAATTTACAAGATATATTGGGATTGTGGAGAATGTATCATAGAAAATATTCCAAGAATGGTTCAACGACCTTGTAAATATGACCTTATCTTTCTAGCAACCGCCAATAAATCCCATTCTAGATTCTCCAATTGTAAGGATCAAGTTTGAGTATCAATGAAATATTTACAACCATAATAAATAACTCTATATGTGGCTCATTCTACCCTGACTAAGAATATAGCGAGAGTATGCTAAATAATGTTAAATATAAATAAAGTATAACATATGTGTTTGGTTGTGTCAAAATTTCTAGAGAGGTCAAATGCTCTTTGATTTTCCTGAATGATTCATCACACGTCGCACTCCAATTGAATCGTTTAACCCCTTATTATATTTTTAAGAATGAAGTGCATTGGTTAGATTATCTGGAGATGAATTAAATTAGTCCACCAAACCTTTATGTAAGGATCTGAACCACTTTGATGTTTCAAAGAGGCTTCATAACTGCTACATTTGATAGTTGTTTGATTTTTCTTTGATTCCTATTGTGACGACTGAGTAGCTGAAGTGTTTTATTGAGCATACTTAGATTGTGAATTTTTTTAAATTCATCTCCAAGGTGACTACCATAGGTTTCCTAGATTTTATTTAAGTTTGAGCAATGGATTATTATCTTTTTGGCTTGTGACCATCAAGATTTTGGATAAAAAAGGTTAAAAATTGGTAAAGAGAAACTCTTGTAATTCATGACAAATGCAAACTCTATGTTATATTCCAATTGTTACTTCTTTCACTTATTACCATGGTTCCACTAAGGGAATTTCTTGGATAATCTATATCATCTAAACTATTTGTTAAGAACAAAATGAAGTCTTATAACACTCTATGGCTTCGCGCTGAGTGTTGTGAATTAATTTAATCAATTGATTACATACCGCATGCTTTTATGTATAACAGATCCAATATTGTGTATTTGGTCAGCCATGCGTGTCTCAAGATAACATTATATGATGAGATACCATCGACCACCATGGAAGGTGCTAGCGGTATTACACCTTAATGATATTTGTGTGTCAATCATAACTCTTCTAATTTCTACCACAACGATCTTGACGATGATGGATACTGCATCTTTGTGAGGCTCTATTACCCTTTTAAATCATCATCTTCGACACTGATAGAGGGGTAATGAATTCTGTAACATTGCATTGGAGTCTAGCTGCTCTATAAGATATAAAAATCAATGATGTGATGTTTTTTGGAAAAAATTATAACTTCGACAAAGGTGTTCCCTCCATAGATAGTTTATATTATATGTCTATCTCAATTGAAATCCAAATAGTCATCACATACTTCATAAATTGTTGAATTTTCTACCACTTAAAGTGCCACAACTTGGGGTGCTGTTTGTGGGGGCACTTCCGTAGATGTCAGTGGTCAAACTTTTGGATTCACTCTAGTTTGAGTAAGAGGATGAAGATTTGACCCTTCATGGATTTTAAAATATTACCATCATCGATAAGGATTTGGATTTTTTTCCTTCAAGGTTTTGTAATCCTTTCTGTGATGGCCATTATCATAGTAATAATTTCATAATTTTTTTAGACTTCTTTATTATATGGGGTTTACATACATTTTGTCTTTCGAAAATGGACAATATAGTTGACTCCGTTATAGACTTTTGTTATACTCTCAGAGAGTTTGATACACTAATTGTCTAAACTTCTGGTGGGTTATAAATTTGAACCTATTACAGGTCTTCATTTATCATTTTGGTTATAAGAATCGTTGCTGATGAGGGAAGAATTTATTTGATTCGCAAGTCAGATTTTTGGAATATTTAACCAATATGTACTTTGTAATAAGAAGTAAATATGTTTTTACTTAGTAAGTTTGTGGGATGAATTAGCCTCTAATGGACCAATTGTTTAAGTCCAATGGCTCAATAGGCCAAAAAGCCCACAACAATTGCTATATAAGCTAACTGATCTTTTCTTAAAGATGGGGCGAGATCATTTTTGCTAGGGTTTCAGTGGGGTATTTTCTTGTGGATCTTTCTAACTTTTCCTTTTTTATATATTTTTCAATTATCTTTCCGTTCTTGATGTTTTTCATCATCAAATGGCGCCGTCTGTGGGAAGATGACCGATACCCGGATAACATATCCAAAACTGTTACGAGCATCGTTTTTATCAATCGAATCCTAAAGGATTACCCTCTGACTCGCTGCTATGTACTCAAACTCGCCTTCGAGAGAGCCAAAGCTCCATCGGCCTCCTCGCCATGGCCATCGCCAGCCACCACAACATCTCCCTTTCGAACCCAAGCTTTAACGACGATCATTCTTGCTATTCTCTCTGAACAATTTTGGACACACCACTGCTCGCTATTCTCTCTTTGTTTATAATATTTCTTGATTCATCTAACAATTTTGCAGGATCTATTGTTTTGTTAATATCTTCATAGAATTTCGTATTGCTGTTTGTGTTTGTGTTTTCTTTGCATTTTACAGATATGGATCCAGGTCCTTCACACATGATTCCCAGATCTAGAAATACACTTCAAGACCAATTCTTTCTCACCAGAAGGCCTTCGAAAGAGAATTTGGACAGATTCATACTGAATCGAGCGACTATGGATTTCGATTACGCGCACTACATGGTGACAGACGATAGAAAAGGTTTTACCTTGATGGTTGATTAAATTCCGCATTGTTGAACGTGGAAGATCATGGAAAGGAGTTTTCTGAAGAAGGGACCTTGGACGTTTTCTGAAGATGCAATTTTAATCGAGTATGTCAGGCAGCACGGGGAGGGAAATTGGAATGCTGTGCAGAAGCACTCTGGCCTCTCACTTTGTGGTAAACGCTGCAGACTGCTATGGGCAAATCACTTAAGGTCGAACTTGAAGAAAGGGGCATTTAGCCAAGAAGAGGAAGTAAGAACGGCGTCCATCGTCATCGGTCCTGATCTTCATCGTCATCAATCCGATACGTAGCTCGAATTGACGAAACCGTTTCGATAGAGTCAAACTTCGAAAAACTCGAGACTCGTTTCTCTATTTCTAAATCTCGCGTTGTGTTTTCTCTTTTTGTTGTTTCTCTGTGTTTGCGTTGGGTAGATACGTGTTTAGAGCTACATGATTATATGGTGTTTGATTGATTTAATTATCGAATTGGGTGCTTAATGTGTTTTTCTACTAGTTAGGGTTAGTGGTTGTAATTGTGGTATATGGATTGCCATCAAGATTGTTAATTCTGGTGATTGCTTTGCTTTTGTACTGTGTGATTAGGGTTTTATAATTCTCTTCAACTTCAAAGCAGGCTTTCCATTAAGGGTTAATAGTCATGGCTAGTGTACTTATTCCACCTCTGTATCAGAGTTAGCTATGAGTTGTTAATTTACATTCAGTGTTGATTGTCGAATTCGTAAAATTGGGCTTCAAAATCCTACATTGATGTGGCGATTGAGAACTAACCTGTTTGTAGTGTCTGAGAATGCGATGCCAAGGTTGTTGCTAGTGCTAATTTAGACGTATTGAGTCAGCTGAAATCTCGTTGAATAGGATGTAGGCATAATTTTGACTATTTTTAATGAATTTTTGCATGCACATTTTTCCTGTAGTGGATCAATGGCAGAAGTAGTATGCGGGTGGTGCTAGCTTGGAGAAATGCAAAGGTATCAAACTATAAGCTGCACTAGTGCAGTGAATAATGGTGCAGTAGGTGGGGTATCAGGCAAGGATCCTTCACGAACCGTTTCCTCTTCATTGCCAAATAACATCCAGCTAAATTCGAGAAGTTTAAGTTTTGGCTATGCCGCGAAGTTCACGGCATAATCAAGCAAACATAGTTCTAGAGATGCTAGGGATTACTCTGATTCGGAGAAAGAATCAAGCTTGAAAGTAAGAAAAGTAAAAGAAGACAGAGATGCTCAGGTACGCAAGTTTCATCATCGTGGACGGATGGAAAACAATAGACCTCTATTGCTAATGCGCAGTTTTCATCATAGCAGCGAAATATGTTTTTGGTATGCTTTCTCTATTTCTTTTTTGCATGTTTTATATTGCACTTCCAAGGCTATTCAAATTTGAAAAAAATACACGTATATTACTGTATTGTCTGTATGAATTAGTGAATATAAGCCTTACAAAAGTTGTAGAGGTTAAAATTTGTAGAAGCTGCTTTTGTGATTGCAAAATGCTTGCAACTTGAAGTTGTCATGTAGAAACAAAATTGACCTTATCATATTTTTAGCGGATGAAGTTGTCCGATCTGCTCAATCAGCTAGTTATTTTTCCTGAGTAATAGGATGAAGAAGTAATGCAACTGGAGATTGTAGTACTGATGTATGACCATGTGGGTTAGTGTTCATACGTCGTTGGGTTTTTTAGCATCTCTCTTTAGCATGAAATTACAGGTGTTGAGGTCTACACAACAACCACATTGGATTTCTAAGCATGTCCTGTTATCATCTAGTTATAAGCGATTATGTCTAAACTATAATCACACAAAAGCTGGATGTTTATAAATATCATTTATCTAGTTGATTGGTGAACAGTTGTGTGGCATCTCTTGTTTTTGTGTTTACCTTATGTATCTTCGTGATTGTAAAAAGAAGATAAAATAGAGGGCGGAATTTTTTCCATTATCAGGCTCATGATTAGATCATTGCAAAGATAATTGGAAATTTTCTTATTAAATGAACTTCATTAAAGGTGAGAAGTATTTTGAAGTATATATGTTTGAAAAAGTCATTTTATGACAGCATTATTTGATATTTAATTTCTTTTAGGGGTAAGTCTAATAAGTTCCATATTTTGAAGAAACTATAATATTATTTTGGATTATCTAGCATGCACCTATACTCTGAAGTGTGGCTTTACTCTCCGTTACCTTGTAGCCTTTAGTTGTATTTTGCTTCGTAGTCTTTAGTTGTTATATTTTTCTATAGGTTCTATGAACTCTAATAAATTAGGAGAATGTTGTAATTAATAAGAAGCCAAAACATTTAAAACTACTATTAATTTAACATGCAGTTGCTCACCTTGTTTATGACGCATAGTTAGCATCGTATATGCTAGAGCTCATTTAGGCAAAGACAATGTTATACTAACTTTCAATCAATATTCTTACAAAGAACAAATTATAGTAGGGTGCTCTCAAGTGTAGATGAATGAAAGCAGCTATTGTATACTTCAAACTGTCTAACAAAATAGATGGCGAAGCTTCCCTATAGAGTTCATCTTCCCATTTCGAGTACAGGAAATATGATTTGGACAATAGTTTTTGTAATGGAGCTTGCTTGCAAATACTTCTCAATTTGGAAGAGCTCATCGACGAAGAAGAACTTATTCAAGAATGCAAAGCTCTGAAACAGTCGAGTGTTCTTCGTTTTCCAGATATAACACCGTCACTCTCTTGATTTGTTAGGGCTACGAGAGTTGTGAATTAGGTTGAAGACATCACATTCCTTGCTTCATTCAGGTATTAATTTCTACTGTTTCTAAATACCTAATTGCGTTTGTTGCTTATTTGGTTTTGTTTGGATCCGCGCAATCGATGCCTTCCTATGCTTATTAAGTTCGTTAATTTTTAGCAGTAGTTAGATACTCATGTCGAGCTATGCTTGATATTCTCTGTTAAAGGTGTTCAATCGATGCTAATACCAAAGTTTGTGTCCATTCATGTCCATTTATGTTTGATATGCAACTGTTTCTTTACTGTGTTGTTGAGGTTTTAAGATATCCCTGTCAAACTTTGCTGATCTGTATCCATCTATTGAATGAATTGGGTTTAAGCCAAGCCAAGTGTACATTAACATATTTTTAATTCTTATTGGAAGACTTGGTCTTCTTACATATTTGAATTTATTAGTAACTAACTAAGATGCCCGGCTGCTGGTTTTCTTTTGCTACTACGTGTGTAATCTTACCTTGATTATATATGGGTACAACTTTCCATGAATGAAAAGGACTCTGTCACACCCTTAGTTCTGCCTGATTATTCTGCTGGCTAGTTTTTCTTACCCTGGTACCTTCACCTTCATGTCAAAATTAACTAAAGTGCTATGATTGTTCTGTATTGCTATAGTTTTAAGCTTAATTAATGATGGAATCCCACTATGCATAAAATTGTTCTAATTTCTTATTAATTAAGTTTTAGTTCATTGCCAAAATATCTTTTCAGAAACAAAAGAATTGTTATGGTTCATATTTTGTGGCATTTAGAGAATTGAAACCGCAACCCCTCTAGCGAATTCAAGTATCTAAGAAATTGTTGCATGCCTTTCTCTGATATTTGCTGCTATGCTATCTCTTATGGCCTGTTACTAAAGATTCAGACATGCCTTGTATCCAATCTGGTATTGACTGCCACAAATATAGTATTTTTATACACTTGAAATTCATTATTATTTTGGATCCGAGGGATCTTTCAACAATAGTTGGTCAACAATTAAAATTCATTATTATTTTGGATCTAATGGATCTTCCAATTTTAATTGGTCAACATTCGAAGTTCATTATTTTAGATCAAAATGATCTTCCAACTATTAGTTGGTCAACATATGAGATTTGTTATTTTGGATCCGAAGGATCTTCCAACATTAGTTGGTCAACACTCAAAATTTATTATTTTGGATCTGATGGATCTTCTAACATTTGTTGTTCTACATTTTCTACATCTGTTGATCTACATCTTTCCAACTATTAGTTGGTCAACATATGAGATTCGTTATTCCGAAGGATCTTCCAACATTAGTTGGTCAACACTCAAAATTTATTATTTTGGATCTGATGGATCTTCTAACATCTGTTGGTCTACATCTGTTGGCCAAGACATTTTATGTTTTCACAGGTAACATTTGAAGCAGCTCCAAAATTACTCATCTCTTAGAATTCTTCGCAAGGATTGGGGGGCTACAAATAAGGATCAAGTAAAATCTGAAGTAGTGACAAAACTAGTCCTTCCTTAGAATTCTTCGCAAGGACTAGGGGGGCTACTGATGAGGGAAGAATTTATTTGATTCGCAAGTCAGATTTTTGGAATATTTAACCAATATGTACTTTGTAATAAGAAGTAAATATGTTTTTACTTAGTAAGTTTGTGGGATGAATTAGCCTCTAATGGACCAATTGTTTAAGTCCAATGGCTCAATAGGCCAAAAAGCCCACAACAATTGCTATATAAGCTAACTGATCTTTTCTTAAAGATGGGGCGAGATCATTTTTGCTAGGGTTTCAGTGGGGGTATTTTCTTGTGGATCTTTCTAACTTTTCCTTTTTTATATATTTTTCAATTATCTTTCCGTTCTTGATGTTTTTCATCATCAGTTGCTACGACTCTTTAGAAGGTTGTCGATTTATTTGGACTAGAGCAACATAGAGATGTTTGGTTATTACATAGGATGGATGGTAGGAAGAATACGTATTGGACATGCCTTGCATCTATGCATTATTTATCCTATTTTGATTTGGATTTCAACGTGAACTAAGATTTGGCTGAAATTTAGACCCTTGCACTTTGTAATATCTTCTACTAAGAGGTCAGAGATTATTTCCTGCCTGTAACAAACTCTACGAGATCATGACAGTTTTCTAAGTTGTTATTTATTTTGAAAAATCTTTTTTTTATAATCTCATATTCTCGCATTGGGCTAACTAAAAGTGATGATATAATCCATATTTCTTTGGATTACCATTTTCTTTATAAATTATCTCTGAATTTTGTCAACACCACTTCAAAGTTGTTAAACTAAGAGAACGAGAGGACTGAAATATCATCGTATTGAGATAGTTAAATTTATTTCTCCTTCATAAGATTCATCATGATGGTAGAGATAATGGAATTCTTAGTGCAACACTTGTTATCTTTTCTTCTCAACAACATAATTAACCATCAAAATTTTTTAAAGGCTTCATTCATATGTTTGATATTCAAGATTTCTACCATATAGCTTTGTTGTAAATTATTTATATGTTGCTTCATCGATATAACTAGATCTATTAAATCATTGGTGGTTGGAAGGTTGAGTTTAATGGTTGACTCATTTAATGGGGTAGAGCGTTAGGTTCATTTTTTTTCAAAAATGATAAATGGGTTTTTGAAGACATTTTTAGTCTTTTGGGAACCTCAGTTTCCACATTCGATGTTAATTATGATATTGAAATTTATTCGGATAAAGTCTATAAGCCAAAATAGCAAGTTGAAAAAAATGCTAGATTCTTTTAGAATATAGAGATATAATGAGAATATAATATATAATGATAAAAGTATTTGGAGTTTGTATTTATAACTTTTATGTACATGGGTGCCTGATCTTTGAATAAGTGGATAAAGATTCGATATGCATATTTTATTCCTAAGTTAAATGCTAAGAATATTACATTTGATCTATTATTTTTTAAGTTTTGTACTGCCAATAATTACCCTTATTTCTCTCGATAAGCTTTGTTTTATTTACATATTTAAAATATGACATTAGTTATAGTAACCTCAAAATTTTATTATTTGATTCTCTAAATATTCAATATATATAATGTTAGGGTAATAACCCGCATTTTGGTAGATCTATGGATTGAAAGTCAACTTTTATATCTGTAGTTTAGTTTCTAAGTGAAGTTTGAACTTATTTTTTACACTTATCTTCCAACATAGTTTATGCATTTAAGTTCTAACACACTTTTTACACTTAAGTTCCAACATATTTATGCACTTAAGTTCCACAAGGTTCCTACACTTAAGTTCCGACACAGTTTATGCATTTAAGTTCCGACAAGTTTAATGCAATTAAGTTCTACCACAATTTATACATTTAATTTTTAGTACAATTATACACTTAATTTCTAGCATAATTTATTCACTTAAGTTCCAACAAGGTTCTTCCACTTAATTTCTAGTACATTTTTTGCACTTAAGCTCCATCAGAGTTTATGCACTTAAGTTTCATCAACTATTAAAAAACTTAACATAAATAAAAATAATGATAAAAGATTTATGTGGTTTTCATTATAAAGCATCCTACATCCACGGTCAACATATCTGATATTATAGATAAAATAATTACAAACATTACAAGTGGTGAGTTCAATTACTAAGAATATTGCCTTAGGAAAAAGTAATACGTGAATTCTAGAGAGAGAGAGAGTTTTTAGAGAGAGAAAATCATAACACAATTGAGTTAGATAAAAAATTATTCAACCGCTTTATTAGTTCAGCCTTGCCCTTTATGTAGAAAAGCTAAGACTCAGCGTCAAACTGAAAACGATTACATAAAAGGGGAAAATTACTCTTAGTCCTCAATAGTATTACATAGTCATAATTGTTCTACTAAGCTTATATTATTTACATTCGAGTCCTTAAATTCCTACTTCCATATCAGTAGCCCCCCCTAGTTCTCATGTCAGTATATATGAATGAGAACTAAATGTCTTTGAATCCTTCCAGAAGCCATATCGGTAATGAAATTTCGAATTCAAAAACTCATTTGAAAACTCGAAGTGAAAAACTCAGTAGAATACTTGAAGTCAAAAACTAGCTAGCTAGTCTGACAGATGTCGAACTCATAAGCTTTTCACCATTTTTCATTCTGCTATATCATAATAGAGTCCTTTCCACTTCTACACATCTTCTTATCCTCCTATAAATTCATTAGTAGCCTCATTTTTCATTCTCACAATACAAATTCCTTGAGAGAGAAAATCATACTCTTGGTTATCTTAAACGTGTTCTTCAACTTTCACAGTATTTCCATCAGAAAATTTGAACTTTCCGATCAGAACCTATATTCTCGGTCAACCTTCATCCAGTTTATGAGAAAAAACCCAAGAAACAGAAGATCCAAGGCTAACCTACCCAAAAACCCGAAATCTCCAAAGCCTGACGATAATCTGGTCTTCGGGTCATACGACCACTTTTGCATTACTGAAAAAGCAGAGGAGTATAAGGCTATCAGATTAATCAACAACGCTCTTGTGAGAACAACCACCAAAACCACTTATTACGGTAACTTCGACCCAACTAAAGTATCTACTTTTTCACCTTGCCCTATAACCGATGAACATCTTTCTTCTAAAGTTCAAACACCTAAAACGTCTCGAGCCACTTCTTCTCAAATCAAAGTGTCACCTCTAATTAGAGAAAAATCAAACAAATCTTACTCAAAACAAACCCCAATTACTCCTTCCTCGACTCATCCTCCACCAACTCAATAGAGAAAAACTTTCATAGCCATGGGAGATGATTCAGACATTACTCTAACTCTCACATCCTCGAATCCAACTACTCAATCTCCTCCTTGGAGAGAAAAAATCGAAGAAGCTTCATTGTCCCAACAAATCCATCTAGAAATTCTTCCCAAACAAGGAATCCCTCACAAGAAGCCGAAGCTTCATTGTCTAGGAAAAATCTTCCCCGAACAAGAGATGAAACATCATAAGCCGATGAGGCTGATTCTGAGGCAAACAGAACAGATAATGAAACTGAGTCCAATGAGGGGAACTCGGAATCTACCACAGAAAATAAAATTCGTAAGCCTAAAAAAAGAAGGAACTAGGCTTTGTTTCAGACGAAGAAAGGGGTGTTATTGGTAGAAATTTGAGAGGTCTTGATGCTGACTATATTATCGAAATGAAAAGGTTATATATATATATATATATTGCCAAGAGAGTCAAGCATCAGACTTAAAGAAGCAGTGGAGAATGGGAGAGAACATCACTATTCGACTGCCTAAGAAAGGAGAAACTCTCTTAGACTATAAAGATAATGAATTGGTGGTCTACCCCGAAATCATCAAGTGGGGTCTTCGGTTCCCACTGGATCCTATGATCGTAGAGTACTTCAAACTTCTCAACCTATGTCGTACTCAAGGGAAACCGAATCAATGTTTCACTTTTATGTCTATAATTATGGCATCTCGGTTGTCCAAGATTCCAATCAGCATCAAGGATTTTATCTCTTTAACACAATTATCAAAAGGTCTGAAGCTCCCCTTCTACTACCCCACTTTAGTAGATGATTTAAAAATCATCGATGCTCTCTTGGAAGCTTACAAACTCTAGAAGCAAAAGTTTATCTTTATTTTAGAAGCATAGGAGAATGGAAAAGAGATATCTGATGCCAACGCATCAAAACTAAATCTCATCTCGAGAAGCAACCGTAAGTACTTCGAAAATTATATACTTTAAGATAGATCTCATTTGCTGTCTTCCTCATTAATTATTTACTTGCATGATTATTTCAGAAATTCTGAGGTGATATGTTATACATCAGTCAGCGGCCAAGGATATTTTCAAAAAACTTGCCGCCTGGGCCGAAAAAGTGTGAAACAACGCTTTCCTTACTGCCTTCCAACCGATCAACTTCCTCAACAATCATCTTTTTCTGATCATGGAGGGAGCATTGCCTCCTCAAAATCTGATGGATGAACCCAATCCTCATCTCACCTGTAAAAGGTTAGTTCAACCTGATTGCAAGGTATTCCTCCCCATCCGCAATAGGTTGGAAAGTCATCTACCTAAGAAGAAGAAAGAAAAGGCAAAAAAGGAAATGAAAATTAAAAAGGCAGCTAGCACATCTAGTGTTAACCCTTCAACACCGTCAAAGCCTAAAACTCGCAAGAGAAACGCAGGAGAGCAGACTCTTTCACCCATCGAAGAAGAAAAATAGCAAGAACCTTCTTCGAAGAAAAAAAAAGCTTCCTCCAGCACTCATACGAAGAAAAATAAACAATCCAAAATTACCGAATACGCATTGGCCGATGAGGAAAAAACCACAATTATTGGGAATCAACAAAATGCTCCTCTTGAAGAGTAAACAACCAATAGTGATGCTCCGATTATCATCGAGGATAATGCTGATGATAACAATCAAAACACTGACCACTTCGACCCCGACAACTTTATGAATTTCAACAAGTCACAGGAGCTTGCTGGAGAAGACGATCCTTTCCTCTAAGATATTCAGACTCATATGCACCACTTCGGAAGAACGACAACCATCGAAGCGTCTCTAGAAATCGTCCGTCCCTCTATTCCAACTACAACTTTGGACATGATTCCTTGTCCTAGCCCAACATATTTTCCTCCTCCTCCACCCAATCTTGAATTCCTTGTTGCACTCCAACCATTTGCCGATCTCAATGCTGCAGCAAAGGAACTTGCTTCACAAGTTGAGGTTTCTTAAGATCATTTGAAACAACTGGCCAAAGACATGGTTCGCTACAAAAGAGCTGCAGAATGTGAAAAACAACTAAGGGAACATCTTGAAGGTAGGATGGTCGAGCAATTCCATATGTTCGAGGTAGCAAGATCTGAGCTTATTCGAGGAGCACTCTTCATGAAAGATCATCTGCGAACATAACACTTTGCTGAGAAAGAAAAGCTAACTGTCTCTCATCAAGAGGAGATGAACAAGCTCAAAGCAACACATGTTGATGACCTAACTACTGAAAATGTCAAATCTGAAGGTCTCCAAACTTCTCTTTCTTCCAGCGAGGTAAAAAATAAACAGTTGACTGATGAAATATCCAAACTAAAAGGCGATTTTGAGAAATAAAAAAACTAATGTTGTTGCTGTTGTAGAAGCTGAATGTTCCAAAGATATGTTGGCTGTCATTAACAGTGGCAAAGAAGAGACAACCATCACTCTTTCTCGAGAACTTCATGCAATTTATCCAAAAATTAACCTCTAAAGTTTTTTAAACGACATTCTTATCGAACGACGTCCTAGTGAAACCTTTGATCCTATTCCAGACTCATCATCAGAAGAAGAGGAATTATCCGAGACGAGTCATCTGAGTAACTTTATTGTTTTTTGATATTTTTTATCCTTTTTGTACTTGTCAAATTATAAAACTGCTTATCGTGCCTCGTCGAATTAATCTAATTGACAAATGTTTGTTTATTTCTTATATTTATCATCCATATGAATTATTCGATGTTAACAATCCTATAATAAGTAAAATAATTTTTTAAATATAATTGCTTAAAAACAACAATATACTTCGAAATTCACAATATATAAAACTAAAAATTTCAAATATACCACCTCGAATACCGCAGTGTAGTTATTAAGCTTTGCACTTCGAAAAATCATAGCATGTCTGGTGAATGTTGAACTTTGAAAAATCATAGTGCATTGCACTTTAAAAAATCATAGTGCATTGCAATTAGAAAAAATCATAGTGCACTTAATGAACATAGCACTTCGAAAATGGTTGTTTCTTCAAAAAGTGTAGTAAACACTTCATAACATTCTACTTTTAACCAACCTCAAAGATGATCAGTCTTTGATAATTTGTTAAAATAGTTTTTAATAAACACTTGTAAACAACCATTGGCCAAAAATACATCTTTATTGATAATATTGAATATGTACATAACACCTGGTTAAAAACTTTATGGGCCAACAGGGTAGGAAAGAGTGTGTTATTCAATAGTAACAAATCCAAGATACAAAGACAAATCTATTACCAATACAGCTTCAAATGTTGTATATTCCACGGGTGTTGAAGCATCCTCCCTTGAAAATCGCAAAGGCGATAAGACCCTGATTTTATCCTCTCAACAACCATATAAGGCCCTTCCCAATGCAGAGCCATTTTTTCCAAGGCTCTTCTCCTTTGTATTCAAGAAAACGTTTCTCAACACTTTATCACCTTCTTTAAATCATCTTCTTTCCATCTTTGAATCATTTCTGTTCCTCATAAGAGTTTGGTAATAGATTACATTCAAATGAGCTCGAAGTTGTTTCTCCTCAACCAAATCTAAATTCGCCCTTTTAATTACAACATTAGATCTTTCAGAATATTGATTTATTCTAAAAGATGACATCGTAGATTCTATGGGGCTGACTGCATCCATTCCATATGCTAAGGAAAATGGAGTTTCTTTTGTAGCCTCACTGGGAGTTGTCCGATAATCCCAAAGCACCTCTTGTATATAACTTGACCATTTTCCTGCTATCCATGTCAAGTTCTTCTTCAAGCCATCTAAAATTGTTCTGTTTGTCACCTCGACTTGTCCATTAGCTTGAGGATGAAAATGCGTCGAAAAAAATTGAGGATTCCTTTCGACGTACAAAATGAAGCCATATCTTTATTATTAAACTGAGGGTCATTATCTGTTGTAATTCTTGGAGGAACACCAAAACGAAAACAAATATTATTCACAATAAACTTGATCACATCATTAACCTTTGTTCCAGATAGAGGTTCTACCTCGGCCCATTTTGTAACATAATCCACTGCTACAATTATCATTTGCCTTCCTCCAGAAGCCATTGGCAAAGGCCCCACTAAATCGATTCCCCATCTATCAAATGGTATAGCCTCGGTTATAGACATGAGCGGTACTGCTGGCCTATGAATAGCATTAGAAAATCTTTGACAAGTACCACAACTTCGAACTAATTTTTTAGCATCATTCATGATTTTAAGCCAATAAAATCCCACAAGTAAAACTCGTCGTGATAAAGCTTTAAACCCGCAATATGTTAACTCTTCTCCATCATGCAATTCTGATAATACCTCCTGTAATTCTTGCTTGTCTAGACATCGTAACAATGACCTACTTAATGCCTTTTTGTACAATATTCCATCTAACATTATGTATCTGAAGGCTTTACCTCTTAAGTTATTGGCCAACCCCACATTGTTTGGTAATGTTCCTTGAGTAAACAAAATTAAGAATCTATGTTCGCCAATCTTCTCAAATTTCATCGGATGCGACAAAGAACTCCTCTAAACATTCGCACTAACTGGACTGAGGAACAATTGAAGGATTTTTTTTATAGCAAAATCCAAGGATATTCCTCCTTATAGGCAATATTTACTAAAGAATCTGCCACCATATTACTCCCTCAACCAATATATTCAACAACAACATCATCAAATAACGACATTAAATTCCGAAGTTCCCGAAGATATAAAATCAAACGATCTTTCCTTGCCTCGGAAAATCCAGATACTTGATTTGCTAACAACTGGGAATCCGTTTCCAAACGTACTGAAGTTGCTCCATATATTTTTGTCAATCTTAAACCTGCCAGAGCAGCTTCATATTCAGCTTCATTATTCAAAACGTTAAAACTAAATTTGATAGATTGAATCATCGTTTCTCTAGTTGGAGCTATCAGCTGAACCCCAGCACTACACTCTGAAACACTAGACCCTTCATATGTTCGAACAATCCACCTCAACTGGTGCATTATCTTTACTTTCTTCCATATTTGTTCTACTCGAATGGAATTCAACGAAACAATCTGCCAATGCTTGGGCTTTGATTGCAGTTCGAGGTGTGAACAAAATATCATAATCCTCTAAATCGACCGACCACTTGGTCATTCTCCCCGAAATGTCAGGTCATTGTAAAACATTTTTCAAAGGGAATGAAGTTTGAACTTCAATAGTGTGAGCTTGAAAATAGGGGCACATTTTCCTACCAACAATTACCAATGCTAACGCTAACTTTTCCAGTTTATAATACATCTTTTATGTTGCCACTAGACTTTTACTGTTATAGTACACTAGTTTTGGTATACCTAAATATTCACTTATCAACACCGCGCTTAGTGCAAAATCCGATACCGCAATGTACAAAAAGAGCTTCTCTCCATTTCGAGGTTTTGACAATATTTCTCGTGATGATAATATTTTTTTTATATTTGTGAATGCTGCCTCACACTCTGATGTCCATTCAAATCTGTTTGGTCCTCGTAGAACTTGAAAGATGGGAAAGTATTTGTCAGAAAATCTAGAAGTAAATCGGTTAAGTGTCGCTAACCTTCCTCGTCAAATTTTTTACTTTCATCGCTATCAGGGCTTTCAACTGTTCTGGATCAGCTTTTATTCCTCTTTCACTGATGACATAACCCAGAAACTTCCCTAATCGAACTCCAAAGGTACACTTTTCAGGATTTAGCTTTAACCTGATTGCCCTCAAATTCAAAAATGCTTCCTTTAAATCCTCAAGATGCACATCATCCTTCAAACTTTTTACCACCATATCATTTATATATAATTCTATATTTTTTCCGATCTGAGTAGCAAAAGCTTTATTCATCAATTTTTGATAAGTGGCTCCAGCATTTTTCAATCCAAAGGGCATAACCTTATATCAATGCAACCCTCTATCATTTATGAAGGTCTTACATTCTTAATCTTTTGGATCCATATGAATATGATTGTATCCTGCAAAAGCGTCCACGAATGTTAGTATTTTATTTCCCGAGGTAGAATCAATCAATTGATCTATTCGAGGAAGAGGAAATGGATCTTTACGACAGGCTTGATTCAAGTCTGTAAAATCCACACATATTCTCCATTTCCCATTCTTGTTTTTTGCCACCACCGGATTTTCCGTCCACAAAGGATATTGTGACTTTTTATCTCTCCGACCCTGCATAACTGGTCCACCTCATAAACATTTGCTTCTGATTTCTCCGAAGAGAATGCCCTTCTTTTCTGAATTACTAGCTTCACCTTCGGATCGAGAGCCAAACTATGACGAATTACCTCGATTGGTACTCTTGTTACATCCTCCGTTTTCCAACCGAAAACGTCCAAGTTAGCAGATAAAAATTCCAACAATTGTTGACGTAAAAGTGGGGTCAGTAAGGTCCTGATGTGAAGCATTCTTCCTTCCGAAAAAGTAAACTCCTCATTTCTTCACTTACTGTTAAAGACCATGGGGTTTCCCTCGGATCGTCAACTCTTTCTTCAACATCTGAGATTAACCCCTCATACTTCTATTTATGCATTAAATCTCCAATGTTGTCTCCTCAAATTCGGAGCGCAGTGGCATAACATTCTCTAACTACTTTATAGTCGCCTCGAACGACCCCAACTTGGTCCCCTACTACATAATTGAAACATTGGTGAGCTGTTGACAGTACCCCATACATTCTAGAAAACCATGACCTTCCAAAAATAGCGTTGTAGCTCGTGGGGCAGTGCAACATCACAAAAAGAACCTGGACCTTCTTTTTGAACCATTCTTTTCCCAAACTGACTTCTCCCTTGAATTCCCCAATCACACGAGCTGTTACGCCCGTAAATCCTATAATTATTCATTCGGATTGAGAAATTCGAGGTGGATTTGTCATTCTATCATAAGTTGATTTAAAAAAGACATTAGCAAAATCGTGAGTGTCAATAAACACACGTCGATTTTTGATGCCAGCCACCTTTGCACTGATAACCACTACGTCTTCATGCGGCCCTATTGTTCCTCGCAGATCATCCTCATCGAATAACATGAAAGGAATAACCTTTTTTCCATACAAATGTGTGGACATTTTCCCTTCAATTTGAGTTGTCAAATTGACAACATGCCTCTTCCTTGAGTTGTCAGAGTTATCAGTCATTGAATCGGTTTAAAAAATGGCTAAGGACTCAAAAAATTGTGAACCTTGCACACGCCCCTTTAATATCGGCTCTTAAATTACCATCAAAATCAACTTGTTCGGATCCTTCTCCAAATATTCTGAAGAAGCATCAAATTATTCAGCTTTCGAATCTAAAATCATCAAATTCTCAGCTATTGCAGCTGGATTAGCCTTTGAAGTTGACGTTGCATTTTTCAAACCGCTCCCTTGTGACTTCACACAAGTCAAGAGCTTCCAAATTTCGATCAAAATCTGAACCTCCTTTTTCAACATAATGCAACATTGGTATTATGTCCGATATCTTCATGATACCTGTAGTATTTATTATTCCGCTCCTCCCTTGGCCTACTTATCAGAGTTGGGTTCCTTAAATTTACGAAGCTTTTTTTCTTATTAAAGATTGCAACCACATTATCTGTCAAATCAACATAGTATTTTGGTCGAACCCATTGATTTGGCCTTGGCCTGTTATAGTTATAGGATGGAGCATGATTTGAATACCCACCAGTTCGAGGTGGCAAGTTGTTGTTCTTTTGTCGTGCATGTTGACTGCCATTTGAGGGTTGCCTTTGGTTATTGGCCACCTGACTCGAATTTTTTGGAGTACTAACCGGTCCTCCTCGGACCATGGTTGACTCCTCAACCTTATTCTGCTCCTCAACGTGAGCCATCAAGGCCCCAAAAGTTAGAGCTCTCCTCTTTGTAGTTTCATTGGCCAGATCCTCTGGCAATAGACCTTGGCAAAAAGCTGTCATCGCCACATTTTCTTCACAATTTTCCAAACTTTCTTTAGTTAAAATGAACCTTTTCGTATAATCCTTCAATTTTTCTCCAGTTGTTTGCTTACACTGGATAATTATATCCCCATTCGCTCTTATTTTCTTACTCCCCACAAACTGCCTTCGAAAAGTAGTGTAAAAATCCCTAAATTTTGAGATGGATCCCCTTGGAATCCGGTTATACCATTTAAAATTCGTTCCTTTAAAAGTTTGCAAAAATGCACGACACACCAGTTGATCTTTATCTTCAAAGTTTATTATGTAGTTCTTAAATTATTCGATGTGATCATCGGGATCTTGCATCCCGTCGAACTTTTCCACCTTAGCAATGTCGAAACGCTTTGGAAGCGTTATAGATCGAATCTCACTTGTCAATGGTGAGTTTCTCCAATCGACACATTGTAAAAACTAATTATCAGTTCCCAATACTGCACACAGATTTCTATCAGTTGATTCATGCGCATCTCAATGTCTGATTAAGTTTGGATCAGATTTTATCCATCCGGCCTATTTTCATTTATTTGCAAATCATCTTTTAAAGTTTCCATCACTGATCAAAGTGACTGATTGTTTTCAGGATTCATTATATGGAATTCAAATGAAAAACAAGAAGATTGTACTAAAATTCGAATAGGCAAGTCACTGATTCTTAATCGTCCCTAGTGGATTCGTCAATTTGGTGAGTTCAATTACTAAGAATGTTGCCTTAAGAAAAAGTAATACGTGAATTCTAGAGAGAGAGTGAGTTTTTAGAGAGAGAAATTCAGTGCACAATTGAATTAGATAAAAAAAATGTTCAACCCCTTAATTAGTTCAGCATTGCCATTTATATAGAGGCTCTAAGACTCAGCTTCAAACTGAAAACGGTTACATAAAAGGGGAAAATTACCCTTAGTCCTCAATAGTATTACATAGTCATAATTATTCTACTAAACTTATATTAATTACATTTCAGTCCTTAAATTCCTACTTCCATATCAACAAGAACAAAATAAAAATTCTTAAAAACAATAATACAAAGATGTTCAAAATTAAATGCAATTCTCATGAACATAAGTTCCAGCATAAATTCTACACTTAAGTTCCACCACAGTTTATCCACTTAATCTCCAGCATACTTTATGCACTAAGTTACATAAAAATTTATACACTTAAGTGCCAGTCATGGTCTTGCACTTACTTTCCAACACAGTTTACGCACCTACATTCCAACATAGTTTCTACACTTAAGTTCCAATAAATGTTGAAGAACTTAACAATAACGAAAAACAACGACATGAGATTTATGTAGTTCAGTTTATGGAGAAATCCCACATAAACCGTCAACATATGTAATTTTGTAGATAGAACAATTACAAAGAATTATAAGAATATAAAATATAAATGCTCACAGCTTCTGTTACAAAGCTTCTCAAAATAGAATACAAGCTTACATAGAAATCTCACATATATTATTAAAAAAAATCAAAACATAGTATCAAGATTTCACTTGTACTCTAAGATCTTAATATTTCTCTAAATCTCTTTCTAGTAATTCTATTTCAAGAATCCATCACTTCATAAACCAACCAATTTCTCCAGCGCTTCCTCTCGCTAAAAATTGCTTATTTTTTTAAAAGATTAATTTTCATCTAGAACACTTTCTTTTTATATCAATATACACGCGATCTTTTAATATATATATATATATATAAGACCTCAAATGAGACGTCTATTAGTATAAACATACGTAAGTCAAGGTTGTCACAACAACATGTACAATTATCTAGATTAATATTTTTGATCAAATAATATAATAGACAGTTATAACAACCTTGTACTATATTCATATCAACGACTGTGACCAAATACAACAAAAATAATAAAAATAATAAAAACAACAACATTAAAAATTGTTAAGTATATGGTTAAAGTGACTGAAGCAACATTAATTCTGAAGGTCGAGCTAACAACAACAATAACATTAAAAGTTGCTAAGTATATGCTCAAAGTGACTGAGGCAACATCAGTTCTGAAGGCTAAAACCAACAACAACAACATTAAAAATTGTTAAGTATATTATATATTGAAAGTGACTGAGGCAACATCATTAATGAAGGTTGTATCTTAGTGTTGAAAGTATAACTTAGTGTTGAACTTGTAGCTTAATGTCGAGGCTATAACTTAATGTTGAAGTTGTAACCAGATATTAAAGTTGGAACTACGTACTCAAGACTAGAACTAAGGGTTGAATGCTGAAAGTAAGTGTTGAAGCTGGAATTATGTGTCAAAGGTTGGAACTAAGTGTTGAAGCTGGAAAATGTGAATGATCCAACTCAGTTGAAGACTTAAGGGCTAAAAATTTGAGTAAGCTGAGAACTTAAGAGCTATTGATGTTGGCTCTCTCAGTTGAAGACTTAGGTGTATATAAGTCTATTGGAACCTAGGATTAAGCATAAACAAAGAATTAGGTGTAGAGAAGTCTATTGGAACCTAGAGAGTTGACCATTACTAAAGAAAAAGTCAATCTCCAACTAAGGTGCAATAACTGGTTACCAAAGATTTTTGGATAAACATTTGAGCTCCTTAAAGAAGTTTGATCACTTGTATGATATTTTCTGAATTGGATGAATGATTTATACCATATGTTAAGAGAATTAATATGGAGCATGCATTTGAAGAGGAGACAATGGTGTAAGTGTGCCACTACTTAACAATCGTGTATATGTCAGGAAATGGTGCCATTACCCAATAATCATACATCCGTCAGAGTGCCAGGAAACAATTTCTTATCTCGTTTGGTAAGGGCTTTACCTGCCAAATGTTAATGTGAGTCTCGTGTGCTATGCTCCACATCATTGTGTCTATATTAAGTGAAAGAAAAGATTAAAGCTTTGTGCATGAAGTGACTTGAAGAATATCTGGTGAGAGAAAAAAATTCGGGTTATCTTGATTTCAGAAAGTGGGAAGATGTCGAAGATAAACACTTGAAAAATATTATGAGATATATAATTTATTTTGTAAGTTGTGAGTGGTTTGAAATAAAAGATGAGTGGTTGCATGTTTTCAAAATGTTCTTTTTCAACTTTTATATATATAATTTTCGTCTTTGTAGGATTTTTTCACTAACTTAACCACATTTAGTCTTTTGTTGGTTTTCGTATTTACTATTTTATCATTTTTACTAACCTTACTATTTTAAAAGATAAAAGATGAAAACTTTGATGGTCACCAATCATTATCATTACTTCAAACCACATTGATTAAATTTCAATCATAACCACGCCTATTTAGTTATGGCTTTTGTTATCAAACCTGTATCCATCAAATTTGAACATAATTATTTATTGATAAATTCCAAAATTTTGTGAAGAAAAACTTATTTTGGCACAAACTTTTCTTACATACTTTTTCTAAATGTGTTCGAATGCTTGAAGCCCACTAGTCGAATCTTTTTTTGGTGTATAATCCTTCTCTTCTGTCCCAGTATAAATTAATTTGTTATCGTTTAAAATCAAACAGTCTAAAAACACTCAAATTGAAGGATTTTTCTTTACGTAAACTAGACTAAATACCATCTGAACCGGATATAAATATATAATTGGATACAGTCACTGTTGACATCAATGGATGCTTAATGTCTGCTTTATTGAGTACATAATATCTTCTACTCGAATGGATGCTTAAGATTCGAGTATAACCTAATTCAAACATCTTCATGTGCATTTGCGTTCATTGTATTAACATTATATATGGTCAGAATAATAATACACTTTATAAAATAGTATTAGTTCCATTATAATATTGGTAACAAACCATTAAAACAGTCTAAAATATATTATATTTATTCTTATTTATGTTGGATCTGGATCGGGAACGATTATTTATGTGGAGTCTAAATAAAAAATATATTTTATTTTCTCGAAATATTCTGGTCAACGAACAGGATAACTGCAAAAAAAGTCCTACCCTGTCTCATTCAAGTTTTTTTTTATTTATAGGTTTTTTCATTTATATCTTCGAAAAATAATAAAAAAAAAAGGGTAAAGTTTGGCAATATGCTTTAAAGCTAACCTTTAATTTCCTTCAAAATCGATTGCTGCATTTTAACTTGATACAATTACTTTCTCTCATTTTAATGGTTTAATTTTGAATTGGTTCTTTGGCCACTTTTAAAATGTGTATCATAAAATGTTTTCTTTTTCACTAAATACTATTATAAGTTTAAGTAAATTATGTTGCTAAATATAAAATGACACGCTTATTTTTATCTATTTAAAGATTAAATTTTATATCATTTTTTTCTAACAAATATATGACCTAATATTTCAACTTTAAATAAAAAAATTAAAAAATCAAGCAAAACCAATAAAAATTATATATTCATCAAATGTGAAAAATCGAAAAAGTAATTACGTCATTCTTTCTAAATCTAACAAATCTATGATCTAAGACTTCACAATCAAACTGTTAGGTGTGGGTTAGAAGTAATTCAAGAATAAATATACTACTGAATATTATATTTGACTGACGATGAACAACTGAAGATATGTAGAGGTATGAACGGTTTGATTCTCTCAAGTAGAAGTTGGCGCCACGACATAGGTGCAACGTTATTTGTTGAAATCTAAATGCAATATATGTTTAATGCAAGAAGAATGTCACTACTCAAGGCTAAAAGAGTATATTGATCATCTGTGGCACCGAAAGATAGTGCATGGTTGTCTAATGGCTTCTAGAGATACATAGAAACTTCTAGAGGAACATAGGATCTGAATTGATGTTTACTCTAAATCTTTAATCAAAGAGACATTGGGTCAAG
Source organism: Limnanthes douglasii subsp. nivea (assembly GCA_036936605.1). Taxonomy (NCBI): domain Eukaryota; kingdom Viridiplantae; phylum Streptophyta; class Magnoliopsida; order Brassicales; family Limnanthaceae; genus Limnanthes; species Limnanthes douglasii. The sequence continues at coordinate 23,894,337 of JAUPFV010000004.1, read as the reverse complement.
GTGTACTTCATGAGATAAATAATACAAGCAGCCGTTGATGGCCTGTTGTGGTACGTATGTCTACGACAGCCTTGTTTTATGTGCTAGTCGGTCTGGCCAAATAAGGAAATTGACTGTTAGGAGCTAATGTGAGCTAAAAGAAGGTTTTTGCATATCATTGAAACCATTGGTGCGAGCAAAACACTTTGGAGATTTTGAGAGAGACAAATGGGAAGTTTTCGGTTATGCTTCAGGTAGAAGATAAACACTTGAATAGATATTATGAGATCCATAGTTCCTTTATAAGCCAAGTGAGCTTTGTAAAATTTCAGAGTATTTGAGTGTTTAGTGTTTGGAATAATCTTTTTGAAGTTCTCCGTGGATGTAGGATTTCCTCACAATCCAAATCATATTAAATTTGTCTTGTGTGGGTGCTTAGGTTTAACATTCCTGTTTCTTTCTTGTTTTATTGTTTGGGGAAGATAGTTATTATTTGAGTACGAGCCAAAGTTGTGTGGCTCGTCTGTTTTTTTTTGCTGATTTTATAATATAACCAAATAGGTTTCAACTATAGTGGTTGAGCTTCGGTTAGTGTTGTCAGTATTTTGGCCATTGTTGGGACTTGGTGATGTTGACTATTTCAAAATAGAGTTTATCTCTAGAAGAATTTTATCTAACAAGTGGTACGATGAGCGTGGATAATCTGGAGCTACACTTCGTGTAGTGTTGAAACAAAGAAGAAAGGATGAATATCGTTTCAAATCTTGAGGTTAGAGAGATGGTTCTCACAAAAAATCAAAGAAAGCCACCAGATGAGTTCCACGAGTTTAACCTTGAAAAACTCAACGAATATAATTATTTCAACTTTTAGAGAATTAAAGTTAGATGTTTTCTAATGCATAAAAGATGTGTTACTGTCATTGATAAAATAAATCTATGGATAAATTTGATACTGAAATACTATCCAAAGCTCATAGTGTCCTCATATTAAGCTTAGAGGATGAAGTGCTTTGTAAGTTTTTGAATCGATTAATATGCTAAAAATATGAAATCAAATGGAGGAGACTTTCATAAAGAAGTCATTGGAAATTATATTGTATCTCAAAAGAAAACTTTACAAGTTGTGTATGGATGAAAGTAAAGATATCTAAAGACATGTATATGATTTTAATAGAATTATTCCTGACTTTAATGTAGTTAGCGTCAACATGGAGGATCATGACCAAGCTATAATCATTTTAAGTTGTTTTCTAAAAGTGTATGAGCACTTTATGAACATGATTTTTCACGACAATGAGTCTCTCACAATGACCGAAGTAAAAAATGTCTTAAACTCAAAAGATCTAAAAAGTAAGATAAAAAATGTGTTGCAGAAGGTCTCAAAATAAGTGTGAAGAACATGCAAAGAAAAAGAGATTAAAAAACGAAGAGAGGAAAATCTTGTCCAAATTCTAAAATTATTGAGACAACTTCTAAAGTGAGATGTTGAATGAGTAAGAAGGAATACCATATTAGTAGGAACTTATGGAGATGTTGTAATAGTTTCGGACGACTATGAGTATGCTGATAGTTTTATTGGTTTTTTCTTCTTACATGTATTGTGATAAATGGGTGTTAAATTTAGATGCATCATTTTGCATGAGATTGTTTGAAGGTGAAAATTTCATCATAGAGACTGATGAATCTCGTGCTTTCAAATAAGTCAGAACGTTTTGGCTCAAGTTATCTACATGACTTGAGAGAGTAATTAACAACGTAAGTTATGTTCGTGAATCTAAATATAACCTTGGTTTATTGGAATGTTAGATGAGTAATAGTTTACTTATAAAGGTAAGGACAACAAACTTACAGTCTAGCTAAGCTAACTTATTGTTGTGAAACCCTATAAGAGTAATAGTGTGTTAGTTCTTGAATGATCTGTAATGGTAGTGGTGGGGGAGAGAGAGGTGTCTAGTGTGCAAAATGATTCAACTAAGTTGTTGTATGTCAAGTTTAAGAATGTGAATGAAAAGAGTCTTATTAGTCTTAGCAAAGGTAGATTGTTGGATAGTAGCACAATCTATAAGCTTAGTTTATATGAAAGTTGCGTATTAGCTAAGAGTAATAAGGTGATATTTACGTCTATTAGCCATATAACTGATAAAGTGTTTGAGTATGTTCATTCAGATATTTAAGATCCACCATAAGATCCTAATATAGGTAGTGCAAGGTACTTCATGTCCTTGATCAATGATTATTTTAGAAAAATATAGGCTATACTTTTAAAGACCAATGATGAAGAATTTGATGCTTTTAGAAACTAGAATATATTGGTATAGATTCAGAATGGAAAAATGTTGAAGAAGCTTTGAACTAATAATGGATTGGAATATGTGAATACTTAGTTCAGTAGCTATTATGCAAAACTTGGTATTTCTAAAACCAACCCGTGATTGGAACTCCCCAACATAATGAGAGTGAAAGAATGAATCAAATCTTGTTAAAAAAGGTTATGTGTATGCTTAAACAAATAGAATATATTAATGGTTCTAGGGAGAATTTGTGACTATAACTGCATATATCATCAATAAGAGTCTATCTACAACACTGAATTTTGATTTTTTTCAAGAGGACTATACTGGAGAGAAACTTAAGTTTAAAAATTTGAGAGTGTTCAAATATGTTTCCTACAAACAAGTGAAGCAAGATAAGCTTCATACGAGAGCATTAAAATGTTTGTTTCTCGATAATCTAAAAGGAGTAAAAGAGCATAGGATGTGTTTCCTTCAACCAGAACTTTAGAAAGATGAGATAAGAAGGATGTGGTTTTTAATGAGGATGACATATCATTGAAGAAGGAGATGAAGACTCAACCTAATATTGACGAGAAAATATATGGAGCTGATGATAAATCTAATTAAAATAGTGAAGTTGTGAATGCTACTATCGAAGATGATTTATGATTTAGACCAACTTTGACTCGTACAGAGAAAGTTTAACCACTGCATGAGTCTAAAGATGGTCGAGGGTCTAGTATTCCAAGGCCTTGTGATGATCAGACTATATAGAAACATGGGCTTTCCAGTTATATAATAACGAGAGATAGAGCACGAAAACCAAGCAAACTATCATAACATTATGGTTTTGCTGATGTTATTGGTTATGTTTTCTCCATAGAAATGAATGAATATGTTTTTTAATGCAAAACTTATTACGATGTTTTGAAGAGCGTTGATAAAGATAAGTGACTTACGTCTATGAGAAAAGAACTATGATCTTTCAAGAAGATTAATACCTGGATTCTTGTGCAACAGCTAAAGGGTCGGATACTTGTTAAAAGTAATTGGATATTCATAAGAAAGTAGGACATTTATGATGATGAGATATCAAGATACAAGGCTAGACTAATCACTAAACGCTTCACACAAAATGAGGGTATTGATTTCAATAAAATATTATTGTCAGTTGTGAAACAAACCTCAGTTAGGATTTCACTATTGATTGTTACTAGATTTGATCTAGAGTTAGATTAAACGGATGCCACTAATTCTTTTATATAATGTGAATTGGAATAAACATTTTACATATGTCATCCAAAAGCGTTTGATTTTATGAATAAATCATATGTGTATTCATTGTGACACCTACCATTTCCCATTCAACGAGATGGCGGTGACATTCGACGATGTCCATGATATTACGGTTTTTCTTGTAGAAGGTAGGATTTTCACTATTGTTACCTATTCTGGTAATGATTGGTTTGGTTTATTTTTGGTTGAGGGTAATATGGTAAAGTGATTAGAGTGTTTTGATAATTTCGTGGTGTTTTTTGTTTATTGTGTAGAGTAGAGAGATAATTAAGCTTTCTACTAGTATTAAATTCTGATCACCCTCATTAATGAAAGTGGTTGGGGTATTTATACCTTAATTACTGACCCATGGGCTTATTGGGTCGGGTCACGAAAATGTGTCGAATTTAAAGATCCATTAGTCATATAGTTTTAAGTTGATTAGCAACTAGCTTAGTTAAAAAGTTAATACATTCGTCCTGTTCGGATATTTGGTGGTGTAATCTAGTCCGAATTACCCTTATTCAGATAAGTGGGTTTACTTGGGGCATAGTAACCAAAAACTCCAAACTCATCAGAGCCCTTTTTTAGGTCTTGCAAAAGATCTTTGGAATAGCTAAAACTTCACAAAATTAACACCATCCTTGTCCGATATTCCTGTGTTTGTTCGAACTAAAAAATATTTCTCTCCACAAGTGACCATGTTTGAACTTTATCAGAACTGATTTCTCATCTCAGAATTCTAAAAGTTTTTCTTGAATTGTGGGACACGTGTCAAGATCTAGTTCGACCTTTCAACCATTTTTTCTCCTAGGTTATTGCACCCACTAGGTCTAGAAAGTTACCTAGGTTGTAATTTTTCACACATTGTGCAGCCTTTAAAACCAAAGTGGGCATGACTCATCCGGAAGCTCGCCCGAAGAGTTTAGAGGCAAAGTGGGTCCTTGTTTAAAAAACGTTAGTGTCAAATACCTACTGGCTCTTCAAAATATCAATTATGTCTACACTCACACAGCTGAGTTGGGTCGGATACAAACTAAATGGAGGATCACAGAGTCTGTGAAGATGAGGATTCTGTCACTCCCGAGACCCTAATGAACTGTAAATTAAATGAGTTGGTAGTCTACACCGAAGTACTGAACTGGGGACTTCGGTTCCCTTGGATCTAGAGATTGTCAGATATTTTCATCTGATCAAGTTATGCTCTAGCCAGCTGAGCCCCAACATTTGGTACACCCTCAGAACCTGCATTATGGCGTCTAGGCTGTCAAAAATTCCACTCCCAATGGAGTAGTTTGTTGTTGTGGCAAGCTTATGCAAGAATCAGCAGATCCCCATCATATCATTACAACATGGAAATGATATTAAAGTGGTGGATGACCTGCTGGAGTCGGAAAAGCCATGGAGGATGTATTTTCTCTTTATTAGTGGGACTTAGGAGAATGGCAGGAAAATCAAAGCTGATACGAACCCAAGTCTTCTAACCAGTTGTTGGAAGAGCACTGGTAAGTTCTTCTTACTTGACTTTTTTTAATCTTTTAAGTTATAACTTTTTTATTTTGATTAACTAATGTTTCTCCCTAGTTCTACCGAAGGAGTTCTTGGGCCATCTAGAGGCAGGGCAGAACACTTGTGCGAAGCTAAATGCTTGGGCTTTGGAGAACTGGGGGAACGCCTTTCATAATTGCTTTAAGTCAGGAAATTTTGTAAGGTCTCATATGTGGAGCACCATAGGTAGAAAAGATCTTAATTGGGAAGAGTTAACCATCCTTCCCCTGCTGATGTGATCCTAAAGAGGACAAAAGCTATGGGTGTCAAGCTATATCTGCCTTCCAGGGCCAAAGCCCCTAGCAAAATGAAAAATAAGAAAAGAAAAGCCACAACAGACTCGGCCCAGACGACTACGAAGGGGACTGGTTCGGAGAATCAGAGAGGTATGTGCTAAAAAAAGTAGAGGTTACTGTGAAGGAAGCTGAAGAGTGAAAGAACCCACCAAGACATTCTAAGAAATACAAAAAACGCAAGGCCAGCAGCGATGAGACAGCTGCAAAAAAAAGGTTACTCTTGGAGCAGAGATAAGGATTTAGATCACGGCTTATTATGTTGTAAAGGTTTTAAAAGTTTTTTTTAAATGAATAGCATTATTTTAATTAGTTAGGACATATAAAAATATTTCGATTTTTTAAATTTTCTTAATAGATGAAAGATGAAATCCAACAAAGCGGACCTAAATCTAACTGTGCTATGCCATTGAGATAAAGAACAAAAAAAACTTATTTTTATTATTATTTTGTATGTCGGCTGATTCATTTGTTACATAATTGTACAAATAAAAAGAAATGCTTCTGTAATTACTTACAGAAATCAGAAAAATAAGCAGAATATTATTTTTTATATTTATCATTACACTAATCAAGAAAGCAAGATACAATAGAATCTAATAAGTACCAATCTTAAGATCTAACCTACAATAAAATAATCATCTAATAGCTTAATGGTAACATAAACCAATGAGAATTAAATAATTCAACTCTTCTAAGAACTAAATTATTAAAAACAAAACTAATATTCAAACCAATAATACCCCCTCACATGCTTATGTTTATAGATCTTAATTTGTGGTGCCTCTGAATCCAAATGACATGCCAGAAAATATAAATATCATCAATATTAATTATGTCTGATTTTTGGATTAGTGGCTGTATTAATACTAATACTCTTTAGGGTTGTCCTTTTGCTTGCTTCAAATGGTTTATAGCCCAAGAAGGACATAGTAGAGTATTGTTATGGGCAAGGCAATTAGCATTCCAAATATAACCCTGTCATATAAAATATAATTAAAATTAGTATAATTTTTTATAAATTTTTATAAATTTTTATAAACTTTTAGAAATATGTAATAGAAATTTATACTTACGCGGTACTAAGAATATCGGGATGCACATTATATTCCTTGGCGAATACGAAAGGGACAATACCCTGGGGAAGAGCAGCCTGTTGAACAAGAATCATAAAAAATTTAATTAGTTTATTAAAAGCTTCATTTATTATCTTAAATAATGGACATATAATAAAATAAAATTATTAATAATTTTATGTAAAAGTTGTAGAGGTTTAAATCTAGGACACATGGAATCATAACCTATTCGTTAGTCAACTACATAAGACTTATATTTAGAGTATCTATTTAGATTTAGATACCATAAATATTTTCTACTCTATTTGGTTGGTAATATTTTTAAAAAAATTATCGAAAGATGATAGTTTGAATAATCATGACAAAGACAATGGTAGATAAATAAGCATATGATTTTGGCTAAATTATGTAAAAGAAATAACCAGCTTCAAATTTAAATCTTTTTTTTTTATTTATAACCAATCGTACATTTTTGAAAAAAAAGTTGTTATTATCTCTGTTTTTGTTTGGAGATCTTTTCATCACTTGACAAGATTTTGCCAAGTGAATCTAAATAGCTCGGCAGGATATAAACATCGATAAAAAGTAATTTTTTTATTGGATGATAAAATCTACCCGACGGATAACAAAACAGAATCTATTTAAGTCAAAAAACAATATAGTAAAAAAATCAAAAAATTAAAATTTTCTATCATTTTCCAGATTGTTATAATTTTTTTTGATGAATTTAACCAAATCTTAAAAAAATTTATTTAAATTAGTATAAAAAGTTTTGAAAATAGACCAACAAACGTATTTATATGTGATATTCATATTCCAAACTTATTTGACTCTAATTTTTGGTTTATATTGATTTTTATTTTCGATAAAAAAATTAATTGTCTACTATTGATAGAATAATCTCTTGATTATTCATTTATGGAAAAGTCAATTTTTTAATAATAATAATAATAATAAATTATTTTAAGTCCATGCATTATATGCTTCAAAGGTGGATAATAAAACCTACTTACTTGACGTGAAATCCTAATTTTCAATAATATCGTTATCGAAATTTATTTTTTGGACAGACCATTCAAATGATATTATGATCATTATACATAACTGAAACCGTCAGTAAATTTACCTGAACGATCGCGACGTGAAGAAGAACGCCGCGGAGACCAACCGCGATGGAGGTAGCAGCAATAACAGCCGGACCGGTCAAAAACCGAACAGCCATTGAGAAAGTTGCTACAGATTTTCCACAAGCTATGATCTTGGGTTGCAAAGCCATGAATAACCCTAATAAATCACAACACAATTTAGACTTCAATGTGTTATAAAATATAAACTTGGTTACGTTTTTCAGATTAGTACCCAAACTGAACATAGCCATTCCGAGTCCGGCATCCGATAAAATCGAGATCGATCCTTTGACAATTGATGGCATTTGAATGTTCCACCTACAAAATTTTAAAAAATAAAATCGCTCATCTAGTATGAATGATATCGATTTTATAATATACGTAAGCTTGATTAAAATTAGTACCTGAAAGAAATGAGAGACCACGTCAACCCCAAAAGACTAGAATAAGTGTTGGGGTTTCTAATGAGTTTTCTCCAAATCATGATTAGTATAAGCCTGGTCATAACACTAGCCGGTGGCATTTGATGTTTTTTCGCAATTTCGCCTTCGATATCCATGGTTTTAGGACAATATGTACCCGTTTTATTACATCCATCGTCGTCGGGTTCGATGTTTCGCTCTTTTCTACCGGGACTCATGTTCTGTATCAAGTCTTGCATTGCTGTAAATGAGACCACGGTGTGAATAAATACTTGAGCTCAAGAACAAAAATGTGGTAAAATGAACAAGTTGTGTTAAATATGACTTGCCTTTAGCGGCTGCATTTTCGTTATGATGGACAGAAGCTTTATTAGAGGCATCCATCGAACCGGCCAGAGCCAAATCGGTCGAACCACCTCGATTTAGCGCGTGTTTGATATTCGCTTCGGACACAGGAGAAGCACTTGAGCTCCAAGCAAACATATGAACCTCTTTATTAGCGGCCGATTCTTTTTTCTTCAGTCCGCCACCACTAGTCGATCCGGAAAACATCGGATTCGGTGGAGGGTAAGATGGTAGATTATTACCTGCTACAATACATTATTGTTAGTCATCAAGCTCGTAGTGTTCTATTGTAATAACGAAAGCTCATTTTCTAACATTACCGTTATATAATTCTCCGCTCATACTTCGTCCTCCTTTTGTCTTTTTCGCGCTAGATTCGTCAAAATTTGATGTTCGAGGTGTAACTCCTTTCGACGATTGGACCGAGAAAACATCACCTCCTACACCAAAACTGTTGGTGTATCCGTGTTTTGGACTAGGCGCCTTACTCGCGTTAAACATCGCGTAAAAATCCGTCTGATTGAAACTCGAGGCGCGAGGAGTTGGTTCTCGAGATGATTGAACCGAATATATCTCGACCCCTGCAACACCAGATTTAGAAAATTAGATGACGAGTAACAATAGTAAATCGGGTTACTTAAATATATTTTGTACACCAAAACATGACCAAAATGGTAGGTGCGACAAAAATTTCATACGAGAACGATATAAGAACATATCTCAACTAATATGAAACACTTTAAAATTTAACAAAACAAAAACAAGTTAGCCTTACCTGTGAGATTTGATGCTCTCGGAGTCATAGACGTTAACGAATTCAAACCGTGCGATTTATTAAACGACGAAACCATCGAAGACGCCCTCGAACGTCTAACAACAACATGAAGCTTTCCATCATCGCCAATCTCCGCATCCGCTTGTAAAGGTTCGCGTCCGTTCAACGAAACAACATCCGAATCAACTCGAAACGAAGTAATTGATCCGGCCGTTTCAGGAAATTGTTCGGTTATCAAAAGTTTAGCTCCTCGATATTCAAACATAAATAACATAAGGGTGTACCAAATAATACTTTGTATCACAACGATTTGAACCATTAAATTAGCCGAAAAATCGCCATACATAGCTTTTAGTAGCGGAATTCCCATAACAAGAGTATTCGGTAACGTCGATAGTGAAAAAAGAGTGATCATCCATTCCAAACTACCTCGTTTAGAAAACGCTTGCCATAAAAACAATGCAACTAAAATAACGACCTTTTGTAACGAATCGGCCGCGATAAACCGATAATCCATCGCGTACGGATCGTTCGACGATATAAAATGGAAAGATAGCAACGGGACTGCGAATACAGCCACGAATCGGTTAATCCCCGAACATTGATCCGGAGTGAAGATTTTCCACCATCGGACTGACCCGTAAGCTAAAAACATGGCGACGTATAACGGTACGATTGCGGCCAAGACATCGTAAATATCTTTTCCGGTAATCATGTTTTAGAGTTTGGTGAGAATGAAGGGATGTGATGGTTTTAAAGGGAGAGACTTGTGAGGTGTTACATTGGTGATATAAAGTGTCTTGAGATTTGAATAGGGTTAAATGACATGGTGTGTAGTATTATACTAATATTTTAGGGGTGTTGTAGCGCTATGTATGAGCCCTGAGATGGTTTGTTTTGCACATGGGGTGTGGAAGGTCTTCAGTCGTCTGCGCGAAGATTAAAGAAGAAAAACTGCAACAGGCTGGACGTTGGGTTTCTCGTAGTCACACTCTACAACTTGATCATGAATATTTTTTAAATAAAATTGAGACACACACATAAGAAAGATACTAGTATTTGGGATGTATAATTTCTTTTTAAAAAATAAATTTTGATTTGATAAGATTTAAAATATTAGATCTTTTAATATATTCACTAATTAGAATATATAAATATTAAAAGAAAAATTATCTCTCGCTTTTTTTTTATAACTAAACATGAAATTTTATTTCTAACAATTAAATTATATAAAGATCGGATAAGGCAGAAGTCCAAAACTAAGGTTAGCCCAAGTTAAAGACCGGAACCAAAGATCGTTATCAACTACATCCTATATCTCTCCTCTCTCCAAAATACAACGGTAACATTGTTGTTCTTCATTGAATTTTCAATAGTTCTTTGAGAAGCTATGGCAATGGATTCTCATCCATTTGTTTTATGGTAAGCTTCTCTTTCTTCCTCTTCTTCCTCTACTCCGTTGAAGGATGGTCTACTGGTTTGGGAGACCCTCCTCCATCAAACCTTTCTTCCCTCCCAAGCCATCAATCCCATCTTAATGGTGGTCTCAGGTATTCTGCTTCATGGGCACAAGTTGGGTCCTGTAAGTTTGCCTCTTTCCTCCTCAGACCTCTGGTCTCTTTGGTTATACCTGCCAATTTAATCAAAGATCTATTAGGTGACACAAGCAACCTTCAAGACTTTGAAACCACTTGCTTTTCTGTACCTGCTATTCACCACTCACAAGTCTCTCTCCCCCCTTCACATCAACATTCCTCTCACCCTTGCTAACCCATAGGAATATCCTTGGGTTTATTGCCTTAACCTTGTATCCAAGCCACCCATCTGCCTCCTTCTCCTATGGAGTCAAGCCTAGTTTCAATCCTGAAGAATCACCTCTCTGTGCCTATGTCAAAACCTCTTTCCTCTCTTTTCTATTCAAAAGAACCAGTACCAACCCTAGACCCCCCCCCCCTCTGTTTTTGAACTCAAATGTTCTACTCTAGTCTCTTGATCTCTAGTTACGATTTTCTGTCCGGTTACCCAAACCAAATTCTTTCTCTTCTACCTATCTTAGTTCTCCTAACTAGTCAAACCATTAGGCTCTCTCGATCCAGACGCTCCCATACCCAAATCCTGCCTCAAAATACTCCTATCCAGTTTGGAATCCCCTCTCTCCTTCTTTGGGAATGTCCCATATCTCTTTTTTTTCCCTGCCCCACCCTTTAGGAAAACATAGCCTAATCAAGCTCTACTGGTCTTTTGTTTCTCAAACCTCTGCACACCCTAAAACCTCCTCAGCCTCACCTAGTTCTAACTTAATCAGCCTATCGAAGGTACTATCTTCGAAGTCTGTGTGTACCATCTCAATGTCCTTTATCCATCAAACCTCCCCACCCTCTGTTTATTTAACCCATCACTACTCACTCTCTATCCTCACCTCTCAACTCAGCCTCCAAAACTTCAACCCTCTAACTACTCAAGCACAAAATAAACCTTATTTTTTTAACCTGGTGAACTTATCTGGCACCATGAATCCCTCCAAACCTTCGATTCTTCCTGGTACTTGCTCCCCCATCCGCACTCAAAACTTCTCCTCCTCCCTAGCCATCTTCCCCTGCCCACCTGAGTGTCCTCACCCAGTACCATCTGTCCCCGCCATCCTCTCACCTCAAACTGATCCTCCCTCTCTACCTTCTCACCAAATCCCTGCTTCACAAAAAAATTATGTAAAAAACGCTCTTGCTTTGGCCTGACACCACATGGAGTCTGGCCAAGGTCAAATCATCTTCCAGTCTGCCAACCTCATTGAAGATGAGTTTCAAAGTTTCTTACCTCCTGAGACCATCCCAAGTCTGCTTCCCCAAATCAAGTTCTCCATCGCCTCTGCTGGATTGACCCCTCCTCGACTGGAAAACCGCCTCCTCCCTCTGATCAATAACCCCCCTTCATCGGAGTTCTATGAAAATCTGGTGGCTGCTATTGGAGAGCTCCCGCACCCTCTTCTTCCTGGCAGTGCCGCTCTTTCTGAGGCCATGGGGTAGAGTATCCCTCTGCTTGCCTCATCGATAAGTCCCCGTTCCCCTTCTGGTTATACCCACTGTCGTAGCCACTCACCAGCAAATTTGAGAAACCATCCAATTCTGGCTTCTGCTTCGCCTTCCTCAAGTAATAGAGACCTTTCGTCAGGGAGAATCGACGCAACTTCTGAAGACCTTTCTTCTCATCCCACATATCGCAACTCAAAGGACTTCATCCCTGATTCGACGCTTCGCCGCAATGACATCAGCTTCTTCATCGGTACTCAGTCTGGAAATGATGCTCTACGGTTAGAAGAGAGGGTTGAGGGGTTCGATTTGATTTTCCTCTCTCTTCATTCTGAACGGGACAGAAGTAATGGTTTAATGAAATCGGGTCAACCGGGTCAACCAGACCCTAGCATGATCGAGTTAAAGACTGGTGATTATTCATCTGTGGGCCGCTCTTCAAAATCCATTGGGCCAACCCAAATTCTGACTATTAATAGGCCTGGTCCAAGCAAAAAACAAAGGTATATTGGGTGTTGGTACCTCTTTAGTCCATCACTCCTTAATCTGAAATTTCGGCAACACGGGTAAAGGCCCAAAGGGAAGAAAATACAAGATGGCCCATGCTAAAATGCCTTCCCACTCATTCACTAATGTTGTATCTAGAGGTATCTCCGGTTTGAACTCGATTCCTATTTCTGCCTCTCTTCCCACTTATGCAAGTATTGTAGAGGGTCACAGTGATAACCGATCCCCTTTGGAGATTAGAATTAGACATATGGAAAAGGTGGGAAATGATTTCATCATGCATGAATCGGCCCTAGGTTCTCCGGAGTCTTGAAAGGCTTGTCTCTCGGGATACTTTCTAAACCAACCATTTAATCTTGTTTTCCTTAAAGCCAACATGGAATCTTTATGGAAAAGATTTGGTCTTTTGGAATTCAAACCTCTCCCTGAGGGATATTTTCTATTCAAATTTGGATCTGAGGCGATGTCCAAAAGAGTGCTTGAGGGATCCCCTTGGCATTTTGGTGGAAACCTAATGATTAATTATGGGAACCTTTAACCGCCTTAATCAAAGACCCCCACACTGAAATCCCAATTTGGATCAAGGTTTTTAAGCTTCCTCTTGAGCTTTGGACTGTGGAGGGTTTCAGCTACAGCGGCTCGGTAATTGGAACTCCTTTATATGTTGATCATCAGACGGAACAAAAGGAAAAACTCCGGTTCGCGCGCATATGTATTTTGATCAAGGCGGGGGGCCCTATCCGATATGATCTAACTTTTAAGATTAGAGGCAAATCCATATCGGTTTATTTTGAATATCAGGGCCTCCCACCTCAGTGTGATAATTGTAAAGTCTTTGGGCATTCTACCCGTCAGTGTAAAAAGGGTCCTATCAAGCTCTCCCCCTTTCCTCCTATGACCACGTCCTCGGAGGAAGACCCATCTGAGCTTGGACCAGAGCAGGAGTCTGTATCTCGACTTCCATCTATTAGCGAGGAGCAGGTGGTGGAGCATGACGAGGAGGTGGACTCCCCTCCCAAAAGGGCTTGTACGGATGAAGCAAAGGTCAAGGGTAAAATGGTAATATCCTCCGACAGGACCATCGACTGATCCACTGTAAGTACTCTTTTAATGAATATTGCTTCTTGGAATGTGCGTGGTCTAAATGACCCTATTGGGCAAAAAGACGTCACTGATTTTATTATTAGTAATCATATTTCTTTGATAACTCTGGTCGAAACTAAAGTCTAAATTCATAAAGTTGACCACATTATTAGGAAGATGGTCCCCTTCTGGCATGTTATTACCAATCACTCGTCTCACCCCTTAGGTATAATTTGGATCACTTAGAATCCTAGTGTAATCACGATTACCAGGATTTCCCAATCTCCCCAGTTCATTCACTGTATGGCTAGATGTCACAATTACCGAGCTTCTTTCAGGCTCACCGCTATCTATGCTTTTAACGAAGCTCGGGATCGCATCCCTCTCTGGAATGACCTACTTAATATTTCCAATATGGATAACCAAACCCCATGGGTTTCCCTTGGTGATTATAATGCGATTCGTCACCCGAATGAGCGACTGGGTTCCTCTGACGTCTGGTCCACAACTATTGATGACTTCAATAACTGTTGCTACCATTGCGATCTAAGTGACCTCCGATCTACTGGATTCCTGTTCACTTGGATCAACAAACAACCTGCTCACCCCATTCTATCCAAATTAGACCGCGTACTAGTTAATCTGGACTGGGACGATCTCTTCCCTATGTCCAATGTCCATTATGGATATCTTTGTACGTCTGACCACACTACTGTAACTCTCAATCTGGGGCTCTCTCGCCCTAGGCGTAAAAAACCCTTTCGTTACTTCAATATGTGGCAATCCCATCCCCGGTTTAAGGATATTGTCCTTAACTGTTGGAATCCTCTGATTGCTTCCAGTGGGATGAGAATGGTTAACGATAAACTCGTTCGTTTGCAGTCTGATCTAATGCTTCTTAAGCGTAAGAAGTTTAGTGACATCTCCGCCAGAGTCTCTAATGCTCAAAAAACTCTGTTCGAGGCTCAGTCGAAGCTAGCCTCTGACCCCCTCAACCTTAGTTTAGTTTCTAAAGAAAGTGAAGCGTCTGAATCTTTTATCTTTCTCAGTCGAGCGGAAGAATCCTTTTTAAAACAAAAATCTAGAGAAAACTGGATTAAGTTGGGAGACAGAAATTCCAAATTATTCCACAGAAGTATTAAAGCCCGACGTTTCCGCAATAAAATTATTGCGATTACCAACGAGTTCGGGGACACTGTCTCCTCTCCGTCTGGTGTCTCTAAAACTTTTGTGAATTTTTTTGAAAATTCTCTAGGCTCTAAACATCCAGTCATTTATCCTGGGCTGGATAAAGTCTCTTCTCTGATCTCTTCTAAAGTCTCTGATGCTGATAAAGAGTTTATGACTTGTGAGGTCTCTAGTGCTGAAATAAAATCTGCTCCTCACAGCATTGATAGTGATAAATCCCCTGGTCCAGATGGCTTTAACTCTAGCTTTTTTAAGTCAAATTGGAATATAGTTGGCCCTGACATCTGTAAAAGTGTTCAAGAGTTCTTTCTTTCTGGTTCCTTAGATGAGTCGTGGAATGCTACCTCTATCGCTCTTATCCCAAAAAAGGATTCTCCTTCTATGCATGCAGACTTTAGGCCTATTGCTCTATGCAATATTGGCTATAAAATCATCGCCAAAATCCTGGCCAATAGAATCAAAATCGCTTTTCCTTATCTAGTTGACTTCTCCCAATCGGCCTTTGTTACTGGTAGGAATATAGCTGACAATATCCTTTTATCTCAAAAACTCCTTAAAGGCTATAATAAAAATGATAGGGGCAGAAGAATTGCCCTTAAAATTGATATTATGAAAGCCTTTGATAATGTTTGTTGGCATCTCATCCTCGACATCTTAGTCGCGATACACTTCCTTGAGAAGATGATCACATGGATTATCAAATGCATCTCTTCTCCATCTTACTCCATCATTATTAATGGAGATCTTCATGGTAATTTCAAAGGCAAAAAGGGCCTTAGACAAGGTGACCCTCTATCCCCCATTCTTTTCGTGCTTGTTATGCAAGTACTGTCTGGCATCCTCAAAGAGAAGAGCCAAGATGCGAACTTTCATTTTCATTGGAAATGTCAGAATCAGAAAATCATTAATCTTTGATTTGCCGGTCGATTTAATGATTTTTTGCCATGGGGACTCTCACTCTCTCAATCTTATCAAGATTGTTCTGGATGACTTCTATTCTCTCTCTGGTCTTAAAGTAAATCCGTTAAAAAGTCAAATATTTTTATCTGGTATTGACTCTCACCTCCGAACGACCCTTTTGTCTATCATGAGCTTCCCTGAAGGCTCTCTCCCAGTTAAATATTTGGGAGTTCCTCTCATTACTGGTAGACTCACTCACTTAGACTGACGCCCCCTTCTGCACAAAATTACCTCCCGTATTGACTCTTGGACTGCCAAGCACCTCTCGTATGCAGGTAGATTACAATTAATTAAATCTGTCCTTTTTGCGGGACATGTATATTGGTCCTCGATCTTTATCCTCCATGCTAGAATTATCAAAGAGTTAAATCAAAATATCTGTCGTTTTCTTTGGTCTGGCACTTACACTAAAATTCATGGAGCAAAAGTTGCTTGGTCCACTGTTTCCACTCCTTATAAAGAGGGCGGCCTTGGGATTCTAGATTTAAAAACCTGGAATCAGGCGACTGTCCTTAAACACCTTTGGACCATTGTTGGTAATAATAATCAATCGATATGGTGTGATTGGATTAAATCCGAAAAGCTTAAAAATAATAGTTCTGGAATGTTACTATTAATTCTTCCTCTTCTTAGATTTGGAGGAAAATTCTCCATCTTCGTCCTTTGGCTCGTAACTTGTATAGGGTGGCTATCGGAAACGGAATTAACACTTCCTTTTGGCATGATCCATGGCTCCTCCCCACTTCTCTTGCGAACCATTATGGCTCTGATGTCATCAGAGACTCCCGATTGGGAAACAATCTATCTGTCTCTGACATGATAAATCATGATGAATGGAACTGGCCTGCAAACTTGAGATCGACGCGTGCTCGAAGTCGGATTCATCTTGAAGATTTTCGTCAACTCATCCTCTCTCTTCCCCAACCTAACTCCCTCTCAAAAGACATTCCATATTGGATTGCGAAGGAAAGATGCAACATATTCACTATAAAGGATACGTACACCGCTATTCGCAGGCCTATCCTAGAAGTGGGATGGGCGGGGTTAGTTTGGAATAAATTCAATATCCCACGCCATTCTTTTATTTCTTGGTTGGCAATTAAAGGCAAACTAGCCACCAGAGACAAGATCCTTAGCTGGGGCTTAAATACCCCTACTGGGTGTTCTCTCTGCAATTCTGATTTTGAATCTACGGCTCATTTCCTCTTTGAATGTAGTTTCACTCAGAATATATGGGCTTTTAATAGTCAAAAACTTGGATTTCCTTTTCCCCCCTTATGCTGGGAATCTTGGATTACCGAGGCGTCAAGATGGTCAAATTCTAATAGCCATTGTATTTGGCGAACATGTTTTAATGCGGTCATTTACCATGTTTGGATTGAGCGGAATTCAAGAATATTTGGATCCCTCCCGACCATGGCTTCCTCAATATCCTTCCATATCTTATCGGACCTCCGATATAGATTCTATGGATCCAAGATTGGCTGGCCAATGTAAGAAAATTTACAACTATTATACTAACTTCTTTTTGTTTATGCTACAGGTATTCTATGTAAGGGCTGGAGCATGGTTTCTGATTGATGGTACACTCGAAGGCTCCACTCTGCTAGCTAGTCACATTACTATGATATCTACTCTACTTTGACCTCTCTCAGTTTGGGATCTCTAATTATCGTCGTTTCTATTATCGTTGTATCAACTCGGGGTATGCCCCAGGAAAATGTATGAACATTTCTATTTATATTTTAAAGTCTTTTTTACACACAAAAAAGACCAGAACTAATTAATAATTGAGAATTGATATTGGGCTAAAATTAAAACATGTTTCGTTCCTGTCGAAATAACCAAACATACACTAAAACTAAAACTAAAACATGTTTCGTTATGTTTCATTCCTGTTACAGAGAAACTTCATCTTTTAACAATTCTAAGCTGAAATCAGCTTCCGATGTCGAATTGATTTATATTTATCAGAAAAAACAGAAAACGGAGATTCAGGAGGCCACCAAAAGATTTGGTATACAAGAAAGTAGCAGGTATTGAATCGAGTGGATTAAGAAGTATACTTTCTTAGATAGCTAGTACCAAAACCTTCAAAAAAGGTGATGGCTCTAAGGTAGTTAGGGGCATGCTCTTTATTAAAATTCATATTATGAGATATTTTTAAAGTTTCCTTAGCAATCCAGCCTCGTTTTGTTTCCGAAAAATATGGATCAAAGTTATTGATGATGAGATAAGCTTTCTACAGCAGAAAATTATAGGATTTTAGAATCAAGGAACTCTCCCACGAAGAATTATTTCATTGAGGATGCTTGAATTGGTTTTGATATCGAGCCTTGAGATACCCATTGAGTGACACAGTAGAAAACCATCGAGGAAGGCTCTACATTCACCAACAATATGTAGATTCTTACCATAAATCCTACCATAACCCAATATGATGTTACTATTGTTATCTCTCACTAATCCACCTCCATTGGATTCACGAGATTGACTACAAGCTTCATCAGTGTGTTAAGAGTAAACTTGGTCATTTATCCCACATTGCTTAGACTGAAAATAATATAAAATATATAAACGAATGAAATATCTCAACTAACGTGAGGCCTTTTAGAAGTGAATCAAAAAACAAAACAGTGTGGGTCTAAAAGAGATTGCAAACTAATGATTGTTTAAATTTACATCTAGTATAGTTATAAATTAAAGTTATGTCAATTTTATTTTTAAAACTTTTTTAGTATATTATTTTCAAAAAATTATTACCCAATGGGATAAGCTATGGGTTTAAAGTTACTAATATTAATATTAATATTTGTATTCTGTAATACCAAAACCATATATTATTTGCTAATATATACAATACATTTTGAAAAATAGTATTTTATATTTAAACATTACATTTGATTTTTCAATTTTTTTCTTTTAAATATTTTTTTTTCTGCAAATCTGATACTCATACTCAAAATACGAAATATTTGCTAATTATGATATTTTATATTTTGAAAAATATCATTCTACATTAAATTAAAAAACTATTTACTAACATATACCAAAACCATATACTAATTATTAATAGACTACAATATATTCGATAATCATCACTAGATAACATATATTTTGGAAACAGTATTTATATAATTAAATATTATATTTAATATTAACCTAAAAAAATATAGCTTCGATGGGTAACCGCGGATGGTCACCCGAACCCGGCGGGTTTGGGTGTGGGAAACAAATATTACTACCCGACGGGTACGGGTTAGGGTATGGGCCTGCAAAATCATGGATGGGATGGGTTATGAGTTTAGCTATACCCGCACCCATCTCGACCCATTGTCATCCCTAATATTTTATGTCTCTCATATATTGTTAGCATTGTTTGTGATAACAGAAATATTTAGAATTGTTTTCTAAACAAAATTTAAGAACAAACACTAAAGTTTTATCAATTTTATACCTTTTATTCACTCGTGTTTTTGGGAACGTAAACCATGTTCGTGAATCTTGGGTATATTCCGAACAAAACTCATTGTGATCGTGTATCGATGCACTGTGAAACTTTATTTGGTAAAATTAATAAAAATTCAAAACATGATCAACGATTTACTCTTCCCAAAATGTTTGGGTTGTGCCCTGGGTTTGACGGACACCGATCCGGCTAGATCAGATGAAGGTGCTTCAAAGATCCAGTCACTATAATGCTTCTCTACCTCATACATTATATCTCTAAATTCTACACAGCCCTCGTTTTATTTTATCGGAGAGCATGAGGTTTTTGGGCATTCGCTCTGATTTTGGGATTCATGACGGGATGCAAAGACGACACTACTGTTATAATAATTCCCAATCTCCACGAAATAACTAGTTTAATCGGCATAGACAAGTTGTGGAAGTTGAGGAAACTCACAAACCAGATGTTAAACCACTAGTTAAACCATGGAATTTCCTCCACATCAGATCCCAAACCAAGAGGCGAACCTTATTTGTTTTGAAGCTCCTCAACACTTTCCTAACCCGGATCCAAACCCCATACGGAATGAAACCTCACAAAATCCACTAGTTCTTGATTTAAATTTTGCATGTTTCTGTATATGCAGACCCAAGGTTCAAACTTGATATACACTGTTTTCAAGTCATCTATCGTCTGATAAATATATGAGGATAAAATATTGCGAACATTTTAACAGTACAAAGTAGATAAATATGATGATACATGTGCTCTCGCGCACTTTATTAGAAAAGTTTGAAATGAAATGAAATGTTTGAGGTCTGATGACCATTTGTTGTATTAGGCTTTCTTCATGGCCATCAAGAGAATATCCTTAACCTAGTTCAATTAACTCTCTCAGGATCCATTCGTAATTCAAGTGTCGTTAAAAAAATATAATACTATTATATTATTTGGTAAGAAAATGATTAGTATACTAGACTATTAAATTATACATTGCAAGCAAAACCATAATTATAGTTCAAAAATTTATACTATGCATTTTGTTAAAACCAAGAATATTATAACGGATTATCATGAGGTAGTCACATGTACCTCTTAACTATATGACGTGTTTTTATGCTTTTTTACGAAGATGTGAAAGGAAACAAAAATGCTTATTTATAGAGACTCATTTATCCAAATAGCGCTCATACTAAGGTTGACGAGACAATCCATATACAAGTACTACATAACCTAATCGTTATTTCCATAATGCATCCCAATTATCCTCAGATGTTTTCTCCATCGAGCTAAATTCCAAAACTTACGACCTAACCATCCTACCTTCACCTCTCTCACAATAAGTAAAAATCTAATAAAATACAAACAAAGGGTCGCCTCATACGTAAATCTAATTGAACAAAAAAGAAAAAAATAAGAGTTGAAGTGATAAAATTATCATGTATGATAAACATGAATATATATTGAATTTGGGACCATAATTTTTTAAGTGTTATTATAATAAAAGTTAGACTATATAATTTTAAATAACAATTATATTATATAAAATTACATTCAAATTATAAAATAATAATTTTATCTCAAATTCAAAAAATTAACCTATATATTTTAAGATATTGAACATTTAATTGTTTATAATTAAAAAATAAAATATTTAAACAAAATAATTTCTTTGAAAATAATATAAAAAATATTGAAAAGCTCATACAACCGCTATCAATAGTAAAAGTTTGAATTTGTTTTTTTAATTTTTTTGCATAAACATCTCTTTCTTCATCCGTAAGTGTAAAAAAATATCATTTTTTATAGTCTGTAGTGATTTAGCCTGCTACTAACAAAGAAACCATAAAAACTATCAGTAATAGCTTAAAATTATGTAATGAACTGAAGAAATCTTGGCAAATGTTATGTGATGATATGTTGGTATACATAGTGTAATTATAAATGTTTATGCTATTTCGTGTTAGTATACATAGCATAACTATAAGTATTTATGTTATTCCACATTTTTATATATAACCTAACTTGCAGCATTTATTTTTTATATATAACATATTTTCACGTTATTTATACAAAAATGTGTTTGTCTAGTTTCTTACTTTAACATGTATTATAACGTTTATAGAAAGAAAATACTATGAACCAAGCTGAACTTGAAACCATTTGTAATTTAAGTTTTTTTTTACAACGTCTTATTGTATGAACGAGTAACAATCTCCATGGTGTATGATAATAGATACACAAGACAGTTTATTATTATTATTATTATAATAATAATAATATAACGATGATGCACATTAATTAAATATTTCTCAAGTAACTTTTGAATGCGAGAGATTCGGAGTTTGCAGAAAGTTGGTTGATCAAAATGAATAGTTAGTATACGTAGCATATCTGTAAGTGTTTATGTCGTTCCCCGTTAGTAAATATAACATAGCTTGCAACGTTCATTTCTTCTTTTATATAGATAAGTTTTATGTTATATACATAAAATTGTATTTTTTTTCTTATTTAATTTCTTATTTTAACTTATGTTATATCTTATTATACGATAAAATGATATGAACCAAGTTGAACTTGAAATTTTCTAGGATTTCACTTATATTTTACAACATCTTATTCTAATCTATAGGAATTGTACATTTGGTTTATAATAATAAGTAGAGAAAATAATTTTATTATTATATTAAAACATAACGATGATGTGCATTGCAGTTGGACTTCTCGACTAACTTTTGAAATTTATAGAATCTTGGTTGATCAAAATGATAATAAAAATAATAAAAAAATGAATATCTTTCAAGCTAATAGCAATTTGGTCGGACCAAATCAATAGTTTTTAAGTGTTATATAGGACATATGACGATCCAATGCAATACTATTTGTAAGTTATTGTAATATGAGTAATTATCAAAAGAAGATTTAGAATTTATATGTCAACTTACGACGATAGGAGCTCGACCTAAATATGTGTCTTGCATGCGCATATTATGGTCGACATAAAAACTACTTTGTCCAAATCTAATATCATAGGTTGGCTAAAGATAAAAGTTAAGTAGTTAAATTTATTTTTTCATAACCAATTAACATGAATTTATTATAGACATTTCTATAAGGTTCAATAATAAATAACATCTATAAAATAGTACTGTACGAAATATTTTTATTCGAAATCATCAGAATAACATCAATTAGGTTAAAATTTTATATCATATTAACATTATTTCTAGTAATAAATTTGTTAGTTTCAATAGGGTATTATATTTTTTACACTCGTTGATGGAAGATGAATCGATCAAATAATCGGTCGTGATTTTGACATCTAGAGATTTACCATAGATGAATGATATTGAACTAGTTTCCCAAAATATTACATATATGCTATATGAAGGACAAATTAACAAGAATGTTCTTACGAGTTCGGAAAAACAAACATTTTTATTAATTTAATGGTTATAAAGAAAAATAATATATCTTATAGGCGACCACTTAATCAGATGCAAATAAAGCTAAAAGTGGGTAAAGAACATGTTGCACTATCTCGAAGTGTTGTAAAAAGTTATCAAGCTATATACATTCACATAGTAAAACACTGATTGTATAATCATACAATCAAATTTCTGGAGGTGAAAAACAACATTGAGAGTCAATGTACAACTAATATATAAATATGCAAAATTATGATAAATAATATTATTAAAAATTGATAACAATTATTTTACATTATACTCAAATTCGCTTTGGTAAGATTAGAAAAAAAATATCTCGATGGAACTCTTTTGGTAACATTTCATGACGTCCTCAAACTATTAAATTATCTTAGCCAAATACATATTGTAAGATTAGTTCAAAGAAGGTCTCAAAAATATGAGAAATTATCTTAAATTCAACAATCTGATTGACCGATAAAACCAATTAAGTTCTTTAGCTTATGTGTTTGTCATTTTTTATTTTCTAAATTTAAAATAAAGTCTAGATAACTGAAATTATTTTTTATTTTATTTTTTATTTTACGTATTTTGAAACTAATCGAAATATAGTCAAAATTTAAAAAAATTTAAAAAAATTGATATGCATACCGCATATTTTATGTTTGTATGGAAGTAATACCGCATATTTTATGTTTTAATGGAAGTAAAAACAATCGATCTCCACAATAGTATGATATTGTCCGCGTTGGGTCTGAAGGCGCGCACAGATTTGCTTATACTCCACTTCCAAAACGCCCCATACTAGTTGAGATATATTCTTAACTTATATATTGATCTTCATTTCTCTATATAATCGATGTGGTATATTAGATTTTAATTTCACCTAACAAATCATCTTCTCGAACAAAGTACCACATTAGCCTCTTCTTAATTGACTTCCCTCCGTCCACTCTAATCAAGTTGATGTTACCTGAATCATAGAGGCACTACGGATGTTGTTGCTTCATTTTTATTAGACCACCACTGTCTTGTTCCTTAGTGTCACTCTAATCGAGTACCATCTTGATACACAACAATCAAGTCACACGCACTCCGAACTAGGATTTCTAGAGTTGATCAATCACCTTGAGCATGACCACTGATTCATTATGTTCGACTTCCGAGAATTTCACCACCATCACGTTCCACTTGGGCCTGGAGCTCTGATACCATTTTTTTAGAAATATGGATACTCCATATTCCGTCTTCTTTTATATAAGTAAGAATAACCGATCTCCACACTAGTACGATATTGTCCGTTTTTTATCCGAAAGCCCGCATGACTTTGCTTTTGGTCCACTTCATACTAGTTGAAATATATTCTTAACATATATATTTTTTTTTTCCAATAAATGAGACTTTGGTCACACCTAACACCACTATTTTAAGTTTGAAAAAACGAATATTTGGTAAGGAATAATTTTTTATATTAATAAATAGATAAAGAGAGTATAAAATTAATATATATGTTTGATATTAAAAATCATTTTGATTTTGTATTTAATAAACTTTTTATATTTTAACAAAATTGTATTTTGGATTTTATATGTCCGACTTGATCTCATATTTACATTTTACATTTTACATTAATTAAATTGTGTATTTTGACTAAATTAATTTTTAATTTTCTTTAATTTTATATATTATAATTAAAATATAATTTTGTTAAAATATAAAAAAACACATATAATGCAGAATGAATATAAAAACTGTAATTTTGATTAATATAAAAAAAATAGAAGTGGTTTTTTTTTAACCCATACTTCAGTCAGCTGTCGTTCTAGAGGCAGCATCCCATTAAGTCGTGTTTAATGGGAATGTGAATATTTTCTAAAAGAAAAGTAAGAAGGGTCAAATTTACACCAAACCTATAAAATAGCATATGTATCAAGTACGTACGTCACCTCCAGGTTAATATGCTAAAATGTTGTCTCTATAAAAACATATCTATCATTTTATATAGCATTTTAATTATCTTGTCAGCTCTGCACAGATTTGTACACTATGTTTTATTATTATTTAGACCCGTTTATTGATGATCGGTTCCAGAAATTACAAATATAAAGAAAACACCCACTTGGTTTTCCGATCTATTTGTTGTTGGGTATGGGCTACAAAGCCTTTCAAGATCGGAATCAGAGGTTTTTTTTGGACTCTTATTGTTTAGGAAATTGTTAAAAAATTAAAATAAGCGAAATCGTGAAATGTATTAAAATATCAAAAATTATTTTGTGAAGTTTTTGATTTTGGATATTTTTATCTTTTGGATTAAAAATATCATGTTAAAAAATTATTCTGTAAAACTGTCATTTGCTTTTTTAAAACAATTATCTCCCTCTTTTCTGCTTTGTCTAAAATAATAAAAGTTCATAATATTTTAACTAATTGAAATTAGAGCTAGGATTTATATGAACCTAAAACTAAAAGTTAAAGAAACCTAAAACTAAACAATTGAGTTAAGTTGACGGAAGCTAATAATAAGCTTAATGACAACTTTAATTTTAGATCAATTCTTATCTAAAGCCAACATTAACACAAACAGACTGGTTATGATCAGATGAGCAGCTTTCGTGAGGAGAAGCCTTCTTTCACTGTCGAAATTATAATGATAATCAAGACTGATATAAAACATACTCATTAAGAGGGAAGGTTGGCTTCCAATTCTCGTTACAAGGTGAGCACAACAACCTAAAGCTATCCTACATATGATAAGGAGTTGCGTTGAGTAAACTTCATCCCATATTTGCTCCACAATTCCAGAATCTCACATTACTCTTCACCAAGTTGTATGTTTTTGTGTAAATATTGTGCAAGTATTGCATATATGACATCTATGGCTATGACTTGAAGAGTTCGTAATCCATAATGATTATGAGTCTTTGAAACAATAAACGGACCAACATAAATTGAACAAACGAATGTTTGTTGGGGTTTTGTAAGATATTTTTTATGTCATTCGATACAAACAAGATTTTTTAGTACGGAAAGCACATGATTGAAGACTAAATGTTCATTTTGGAGTTGCAAAAACATTAATTAAAAATATTAACAAGCGAAGAAAGTCGCTAATGATATGCAAAGAACACTTGAAGTCATATTTTGTGCATTAAAGTTTTAGGACAAACTTTTAAAAAGTGTGAGACTAATATATATTCTAATGAGATCATGAGCTTTAATGATAAGCAATATGTCACTTTAAGTTTTTAACTTAATAATTCTCTTTTAAGAGATTCGAAGATAATTAATCAACAGATAATTATGCTACTGCGCTTCGGATCTGAGGGTCCAGTAGTAGAGATTTAATGCGTGAATAGCAGTTAGAAGGGGTACCCTCGGATTTGGAAGAAAGGGTTGACGATCCGAGGGAAACCCCAAGGTCGTTAACGGTGAGCGAAGAAATAGAGGAGTTTACTTTTTCGGAAGGGAAGGTACTTCGAATTGCAACTTTATTGACCCATTTTCCAACATCAACGATTGCTTGATTTTGTATCCCAAAATTTGGATGTCTTTTCTTGGAGGACGAAATATGTAACATGAGTACCCATTGAGATAATTCGTCATAGCCTAGCTATAGATCCGAAGGTTAAGCCAGTTATTCAGAAAAGAAGAGCGTTTTCTCGAAAAAAGCAGAAGAAATTATTGCTGAAGTGGATCGATTATCTAAGGTCGGACACATAAGGGAGTCACAGTATCCTTTGTGGACATCAAATCCGGTGGTAGTTAAAAAGAAAAATGGGAAGTGGAGAATGTGTGTGGATTTTACAGATTTGAATAGAGCTTGTCCCAAAGATCCATTTCCTGTTCCTCGAATAGATCAGTTGATTGATTCTACTTCAAGAAACAAAATTTTAACTTTTATGGATGCTTTTGCAGGATATAACCAAATCCAAATGGATAAAAAAGATCAAGAATGCACAACTCTTATAACTGATAAGGGCTTGCATTGTTATAGAGTAATGCCTTTTGGATTGAAAAATGTTGGAACCACTTATCAAAGAATGATGAATAAATATTTTGCTACTCAGATCGGAAGAAATATGAAGGTATATATAGATGACATGGTAGTAAAAAGCTCAAAGAATGAGGTGCATCTTAATGATTTAGAGGAAGCTTTTCTGAATTTAAGGGCAATCAGGTTGAAATTAAATCTTGAGAAGTGCACCTTCGGAGTTCGATCGGGGAAGTTTTTGGGTTTTGTCATCAGTGAAAAAGGAATAGAAGCTGACCCAGAATAATTGAAATCTTTGATAACAATGAACTTGATAAGGGAACATTTTGCCGATCTTAATAGAAAAGGAGTCAATTGTAACTAGGATGAGATGAATATGCCTATTATTGTATGTATTATTTATTAGAGGGTAATTTGTAAACAAAGTATTTTATAAAGGACTAAAGGAGAAATAAAATAATACCACCAAGGACATAAACGGGTCCATCCTTCCCCACTATAAAAAGGAACCCATTATTCTTGGTAGGTGGGACAATTGAATATAATATTATCTTTCTACTTTCTCTCTCTAGAATAGTGAGCCTTAGTCACATCAGGTCCAAGATCCAACGTTATTCTCTCTTGTCATGTATTCTCTCATGATTGGCGCCGTCTATGGGAACACGTGATACCAAAAAGGAATCTTTTTCTTTGAAAATCGCGATCTGATCTTAAAGAATGAATGATGAAGTCGGAGAGAGGATCGGGAGAGAAGTGATCCAAGCCGTTTCGTTGTCTGAAGGCGAAGAAGCTCCGGGTCGGGAATACTACGCGCAGGGTCGGGACAAACGGTCGACCCTTGTCATGACCAGGAGACAGCTGCTGGAAGACATCGCGAAGCTAAATGCTGAAAAGGAGCGGGCGCTAGATGATAAAAGAGCGTGGGAAGGCAAAGGGAAAGAACCAGTTGTAGACAACCGCGGCGAAGGCTACCCGACTATTGACCCTTGTATTGATGCCCGACTTGTTAGATATTATCAGGAATCGCGCCCGGAGGATAGGCGGAATGGAAGAGCAGAGCAGTACCCAAACTAGGGGATCTCTGCTGTTTATACCTCGGATGATTCGTCGAGAAGATAATACCGGCGTAAGGAAAGGCTAAACAAGCGCGCACAGAAAAGAAATTCCCGACGGAATAGGGCACCCCGTTCTGACTCTCCTAAGTTCAAGAAGGGTAGCTCTGAGAAAAGGACGCCAGTGTCTTTCGAAAAAGAGTAGATGCAAACAGGCAGCAGAGAGGAGCGTGTAATTCTACCTCACACCCAGTGGCAACCATCGAATAGCCAGAACCAGGGGTACCGAATCAGTAGTCAGTTCATCAACCCAGGAGATGAAGGTCTGTATGGGATTCAGACTGAGGGGCTTGGAGGCGGAGCGTTCGGATTCAGAATGAATTGGAGAGCTTCACCGTTGTCCGACGAAATATTATCGGGACATCTCCTGAAGAGGTTCGATATTTCCAAATTGGAGAACTATGACGGAAAGAGGGACCCAGATAATCATTTGGAAGCTTTCAAAAACTTTATGTTGAGTTTCGATAACGACGATAAGCTATTATGTCGGGCGTTTTTGATGACCTTCAGAGACCGGGCGTCAAAATGGTACAACCGGCTACCGCAGGGTAGTATTAAAAACTTCGGGATGTTCTGGATGATGTTCCGTCAGCACTTTGTCGGAAGCAAGAGCTTCCGAGCCAACAAAGATACGATCATGAACTATAAACAGAGACTAGGAGAGAGCCTCAGGGATTACACCAGGCGTTTCATTGATGCTAAGACCGACCTGGATCATTGCGAAGAGAACGTGGCACTAACAGCGTACCGCTTAGGGTTGCTTCCAGGACCGATGAAGCAAGCGGTCACTAAAAAGCAAGCTTTCACTTTTTCCGCCCTTCTGGCTCAGGTGGAAAAGCAGATACTGATAGAAGAAACCGAGGCGTCTGAATTGGTTGCGCAAATTCAGCAGAGCGCACAAGCGTCGGTCGTTATAAAACAAGGAGCTCAATCTAGCTATGCTCAGAAAGTCGAGCCAGTCAGCACGATACCCCTAACCCAGTCCCTACGAATCAAGCCTCTCGCTCCCCAGACCCAAAAAGTCAAGTCGACAAACCAAGTGATCTCGCGACCCATGTCTAATAAGTGGATCCGACCTGCTTACTTCGCTGACTTGACAGAATGCGTGTCTTCGATTTATGAAAAGACTAAGAAGAGCGGGATGTATCGGAGGCCTTTTCCCATACCGACGCCTCAGGAGCACAGGAACAACCGGTATTGTTGCTACCACGAAGACGTGGGACACGATAATAAGGATTGCATTGCCCTAAAAAAGGAGATACAGATGCTGATAGAGCATGGGAACCTACTCGAGTATGTGAAAAAGAAAGCACATCAGGGCACTGCTTCGAAAGAAATCGTGACAATGCCGAAGTCCAAAACAACCGACCCTTTTGATGTCTCCGTCGAGTATCTCGATCCGGATGTAAATCGTAACCTCATCGGGGTCATCGAAGAGGACGCCACGGAAAGTAACGGAAGCGTAAGAAATCTTTGTCAATTTTTCGAATCGTTGACTATTTTTGGGGGTGATTCTATGGCAGGGATCACGCACTCCTCCAGAAAGCGACATATTGTGAACCTGGCTACTCAGTTGGAAGCTCGACCCTATCCTCATTCGAAAGCCATCCTTTCACCAATCCTGCATTTTGACGACGACGACATGAGAGACATAGCCGCCCCCCATGAAGACGCTGTCGTTATTGGGGCGGCCATTGCGGGGGAAGAGGTCCGACACATCCTAATAGACACCGGTAGCTCATGCAATATAATTTTTGCATTAACTTTCGCCAAGTTCAGGGCGCCCCCGGTCATTACACGGTCGGATCGAACTATTGTAGTGTTTACAGGTTCGGCAGCCGACGTGGTTGGAGAGTTTGAAGGCATTGTTCAGCTGGGCCGCGGACCGTTCAAAAAGGAGGTCACTGTTTTGTTTGTTGTAGTAGATGCACCGGCTTCTCATAATGCGATCTTTGGTAGATCGTGGCTGTCGCGAATGTACGCGTTGTCGTCCATGGTTCATCAATGTTTGAAGTACGTAGTCGGGAACAACGTGGGGGTAGTACGAAGCAGCCAGAAAGCTGCAAGAGAATGTTACCGAGCAGCTTTGGCCCCAAAAAGGGATCAAGAGATGGAGCAGGCGCGGGATAGCAATTAGTGGGACTTCCCTTGGGGTCACTACCCGTCGATGATCCTAGATAAGCTCCCAATTTTTTAACCACCGACGAAGAAT
The DNA here is from genome assembly GCA_036936605.1 of Limnanthes douglasii subsp. nivea. NCBI lineage: Eukaryota > Viridiplantae > Streptophyta > Magnoliopsida > Brassicales > Limnanthaceae > Limnanthes > Limnanthes douglasii. The sequence continues at coordinate 23,864,266 of JAUPFV010000004.1, read as the reverse complement.
GCAAAAAACACCAATTTACTGAAGGAAAAGTTTTACAGATCGGAATCCAATTGTCATCGGTCTTCAAGAAACAGTTGTAATTATTAATACAGGAGAATTTAGATTTATTCGCGTGGTGTTCGAAGGACGTGATCGGATTCCCAGAGAACCATGTGATTCACAAGCTAACTATCAACAAGAATGTCAGAGCCATTTCACAAAAGCGACGAGCTTTTTCCCCGGAAAAGACAGAAATCATTCTGAGAGAAGTCGAAAGGATGCTCAGCATCGGGCACATCAAAGAATGAAGTTACCCGCTTTGGACATACAATCCTGTCCTGGTAAAAAAAAGAACGGGAAGTGGAGGATGTGTGTGGACTTCACCGACCTTATTCGAGCGTGCCCGAAGGATGCCTTCCCGATGCCGAGAATTGACCAGTTGGTGGATTCCACATCTGGCAACCGATTACTATCTTATATGGATGCATACGCAGGCTACAACCAAATCAAATTGCACCCATCGGATCAGGAGAACACGACATTTATTACAGGCCGAGGCTTGTATTGCTATAAGGTTATGCCGTTCGGATTAAAAAACGCTGGGGCGACTTATCAAAGGTTGGTCAACAAGACTTTCGACTGCCAGATAGGGAGGAACATGGAAGTTTACATCGATGACATGTTAGTAAAGAGTGGCTCAGACGAGGACCATCTCGCTGATTTGAGGGAAACCTTCGATAATCTAAGGGGTATAAATCTCAAGCTAAACCCGGAGAAATGCTCATTTGGGGTAAGATCGGGCAAGTTCCTACGGTTTTTTATCAGCGAAAAGGAATCAAGACAGATCCGACCCAATTACAAGCTCTTACCGACATGACACCACCTAAGAATATCAAGGAGGTCCAGAAATTAACCGGGCGTCTCGCGGCCTTGAATCGATTTATCTCTCGTTCATCTGACAAGTGCACTCCATTTTTTCAGGTTTTTAGAAACGCCAAGAATTTTGTTTGGACGCCGGAGTACAACGCAGCCTTTTTGGAGATCAAAACTTATCTACCATCCCCGAACCTACTAACGAAGCCCCTAGAATGGGAGACTCTTTTTCTTTACATAGTGGTTTCGAATTTTTCGGTAAGTGCAGCTCTGATCAGCGAATCGGGAACGGTCCCCAAAGCGGTATACTTTGTGAGCAAAATATTACTGGACGTGGAGACACGGTCTTTGAAGTTAGAGAAAATGGCCCTAGCTTTGGTGACCGCAGGGCAGCGCGAAAAATGCGGCTGTATTTTCAAGCCCACCCCATTATTGTCCGAACCTCATTTCCACTCAAGTACGTACTTCAACGACCGGATATGTCAGGAAGAATGTCCAAATGGTTGGTCGAGTTAGGCGATTTCAATATCAACTTTGAGCCGCTGACAGCTATCAAAGTCCAAGCTCTGGTTGACTTTATAGTTGAATTCCATTCCAACCGCATGGACCAAGACGCGTCGCCCGAAGAGGACGAACCAGATGAATGGATCATCCAAACCGATGGTGGGTCAAATGTCAATGGATGCGGCACAGGCGTACAGATAGTCACTCCAATAGGCATAATTATGCATCAGGAAATCCGATTTGGTTTTCCTACTTCTAACAATGAAGCCGAATATGAAGCTGCCCTCGCTGGTTTGCGACTAGCACAGGTATATGGAGCTACACATGTGCGTCTTGTTAGTGATTCTAAGATTTTGATCAATCAAGCCTGGGGGTATCGGAAGCTAGGAAATAACATCTGGTTCATTACTTAGCAGCATTACGAGTGTTAGCCGCGTCATTCGCCAAGGTAACGTATGAGCATGTCCCGAGGACTGAAATATGGTAGCCGACTCTCTAGCATCGGCTTCGTGCTCAAGCAATTACCCCTGGGTAACCGAACAAGAAAACCTGTCGATCATAAAGAAGAGAGAGCTGGATAATCGACCATAAATGGCTTGTCAGGTGTCTTCGGTAACTATTTCAGATTGGCGAAGGGACATTATTTCCTTCCTGGCTGAAGGACTACTACTGGATGATAGTATCTCAGCTCGAAAGATACGAAACGAATCTCGGGGCTACGTTTTATTAGGGGACGTGCTATACAAAAAGTCATTTAGCAGGCCTTTACTGCAATGCTTGGGGGTAAACGAGTCACAGATAATTGTATCCGAGTTACACGACGGAGAGGGCACGGCTCATTGTGGTTACAAAGCATTGATAAGAAGAATATTTCTCGCCGGTTTCTATTGGCCAACGGTAACGACTGACGCTCAGCAGATAGTGAAAACATGCGACACTTGCCAAAGATTCGTGAATGCGATAAACATGCCCGCGGCCCCCCTAGAATCCATATCTGAAGGCTTACCTTTTGACCGATGGGAAATCGACCTCGTAGGGCCCCTACCGATGGCATCCGGTGGAAGACAAACGATCGTGGTGGCAGTGGATTACTTTTCCAAATGGGTGGAAGTCGAGCCATTATCGGCTACAAAGACTAAGGATGTCATCAGATTTATTTGGTCAAAAATCTGCTGTAGGTTCGGGGTACCTCAGAAGCTCACCATGGATAATGGACCCCAGTTCGATAGCCATGGGATGAAATATTTTTGTACGACCCATAGGATTAGGCAATGTTTTTCTGCCCCCTTCCATCCCCAAGCCAACGGACAAGTCAAGATTACAAACCGAACCATTCTGGACGGGCTAAAAAAAATTAGAAGGGAAAGCTGGCAAGTGGCCGGATTACTTACAAGAAGTGTTATAGGCTTACCGAACCACACCTCGAACGGCGACCAAAGAATCACCTTATGCCTTAGTTTATGGAATGGATGCCGTCACCCCAGCAGAATCAATATTTCCGTCTTTTAGGGTCGGTACTTACACGGAAAATGAAAACGGTGACGCCATACGATTAGCTCTAGATCTGATAGAAGAAAAAAATGGCCGAGCTCAACTAAATTCTTTACATTATCAGACCTTGATGCGGAGTCGGTATGCGTCCAAAGTACGTCGACGAGAGTTCAAAGTCGGGGATAAGGTTTTAAGGAGATTTTTCCTGCATACCAAAGATAAGAGCCTCGGCAAGCTCGCCACGAACTAGGAAGGACCATGTACAGTAATTGAACGGATTAAGAGTGGAACATACCGATTGCAGGACATGCGCGGGCGTTTGCTAAGACTCCCATGGAACATTGAACATTTGAAACTATATTTGGAGTAATTCTGTTGATTTTTGTAACTTTTTCGTAACCATCATTTATGTAAGAACCTTTGGTCGGGGATGTACTATTTCCTAACTCGGTGGCGCGATAAGGCTTTAATGAGGCATCTATGGCAACCGACCCTTTTTAATTCAAAATTTTGCCTTTATATCTCCGAAATATTAAAAAGGAGTCCATACGCTGACGAGCTGACAAACAACTTATGACGATCTTAATTGATCGACAGAACCTTAAATAGTTTTTCAGTGTTCAAAACTGATCTACATCTTATATTCCCGACCCTATGGGGGAATTTAATTTAAATTGATAGACAGAACCTTAAATGGTTTTTCAGTGTTTATCCTGATCTACATCTTGTATTCCCGACCCTATGGGGGAATTTTCAATTTAAATTGATCGACAGAACCTTAAATGGTTTTTCAGTGTTTGTCCTGATCTACATATTATATTCCCGACCCTAGGGGGGAAGTTTCAATTTAAATTGATCGACAGAACCTTAAATGGTTTTTCAGTGTTTATCCTGATCAACATCTTATATTCTCGACCCTATAGGGGAATTTTCAGTTGACATTGATCATCTGAACATTAAATGACTTTTCTGTATTCTACCAATCCACATTCTTTGTCCCCGAACAGCCAGGAATTTATAACAGCCATGAGAAAAATAACGCCATGCTAGTGGATATTAATTTTCAAAAGCAACGATTACAAAACACAGTTTAAAAAGGGTTCTACCGACCCAACAGGTACAAGACTTTAAAACAAAAACATAGGCGGTCAAGCGTTCTCTTCCTCAGACTCGGTTTCGTGGTCGCCTGTCTCGTCATCCTCACAAACCACACCATCGGGGCGGTCGGCCTCAGGTACATCTAGCCACATTGACCCAAGAGGCAGGTCGGGGAAACGATGATGAAAGGTCAGCACATAAGCAGCCTTGGCCTCGGTCGTTTCCTTCTCCATCCACTTCTAGCACTGGTCAGCAAAAAGGGCATTAGCAGCCTTCATGTCGGAGATTTCCTGACCCAACTTCTCCGTGCTGTCATCCCGGTCTTTTCTGACTCGCGTCAAGGTTTTTTCGGTCGTTTCCAGCTTCTTTTCCAACAGCCTCTGAGCCGCCTTCCCTTTCTTCACTTCCTCTTCAAGTGCGGCCACCTTCCCCTCTGCGTCCTCTAGCTTATGGCTTAGCTCCGCTGCCCGCCGCTCCTTCATTGCCAAGAGCACGATCATATTGTACAGAGACAGGGACAACCCGTCTGTTATCCGCAAAGGGAAAGTGTGCGGACTCCCCGGCACGGACAGTACCGGAAACTTAGTACTGCTCGATGATGCCACGACATCTTTCGAAGCTTTTGCGGGGATCGCATCATCGGGTAACATCGCTATGGGATCAGTCACAGTCGCACCTTTAGCCCCCCCGAATTACTCAAAAAGCTATGGACGGTAGCGTTGTCAGCAGAAACAGATACAACGGCAGATCGGCCCTCCTTCTTCGCACGCTTCGACCTTTTATCTTGAGCACCACCCGTTTCTGCCTTTCCTTTCTGCTTCTTCGCCAGCTCCTCGGCCCGATGGGCTTCGCCATCCGCAGCAGCAGTTTCCTCTTGTTGCCCTTCAGCAGCGACCCCTTCAGTTTCGGCATTGGTCTGCTCGGCCTCTTCATCCGACTTGGGTCGCTTACTGGGAGCCTTGTTGCGCTTCAGAAGAAACAAGTGTGCGTCGGGCGCGTTCGTCTTCGCAACCAAGTCAACCAAGCTTGGTGGTTGGCGCAGTTGCTCAATTGTAAGCGGCTCCGATGAGCACAACAGAGGTTTCTCATGATCAGGTTCGTATCTTTGAAGGCGCGATGGAACGCCCGACCCCAGTGTTTCCTGGCATAGTCCTTCAAAATTTGGAAGGTTACTTTGCCAGGTTTGAAGTGGTCTTTCTTCAGCCCCTTGATAAACTCTTTCGACACTGCACAACGGATCAGTCCATTAAAATATATATATATATATATACAAATATAATATACCATCAGGAACCCAGGTCCGCAACAATCCCCTCGGATTCTCCTTACTATATGGGCGGTCGTTTTCCCAACAGCCGCTGAGAAAGACAAACCGATGCTTCCATCCATTGGCATGACTCGACCCGATAAGCATGAAGCCATTATACACGACATCAGCGTATACCACGCATTGGGCGTTAGCTGGGAAGGGCAGATGTTGAGGGTTCGGAAATATAGAGCAATCTCAGGGTCCAGAGGAAACCTGAGACCCCAGTTGAAGAGCTCGGTAAAGATCACGATCTCACGTGACCGAACATGCATCGGCGTCTCCCCAGGAACGGGAAATCGAACGTTAATACACTTCGGGATACCCCACCGGATCAGAAGTTCTTCCTGCTCTACAGCAGAGAAATAAAGATACTTGCTCTCGAAAAGGGAGATTTCGTTGTCCCGAGCCAACCAACGATGGTAGTTAGTGGTTATGACTGCCTCAATCTCCGCGAGAAGAGGCTTTTCGGGAGGAGCAGCATTATTGCCAACAACGGAAACACCTTCCTCAGCAGCCAAGACATCCGCCTCTGGCTCTTCGGTATTTTCTACCGGGACTGCATCAGACCTAGGGGGGCTGGTCTCAGGAGGGTCGGACGGTTGAGCAGGAGGATCTGCAAAACCGGAACTGCTTCCGGTTTGGGCGAGTTGCGGCTCGAGCTCCTGACGGTTCAAATTTTGTTGGTTAAGGCCTAAATGAGTACGTGTAGTATTCAGGCCGGTCTGGTACCCCTGAATATCGGAAGTGAGCTGGATCATTTCAGAAGAATTTTCCCTCGCACGCGAAGTTGAGGTTTGTGAGTCACCCATGGAAAGGAATTTAGTTTTGCCTCGACGTCGGGGAGGAAAAGGGGTCGAAGCGGTATAAGAATTCACCGACGAAGGCGTCGGGCGATTGAGTTGAGTAGCATGGGAGTGTGGCGAACTGCTGCTTGAAGGAATAGCAATGGTGTCGGGGGTTCTTGCGTCGGATGAGTCGGGTATAACTAAGGATTCGGCACGGACCGGGTCGGGCAGTACGGGGTCGTGAGGAAGCAGCACGGGTATAAAAGGCTTCGAGTTAGAACTCCAAATCAGTCCCGCGGCTCGATACTCTTCAGCGCGGTCACCAATACCAGCCCAATCTTTGAATCCGAACACAGTATTTTTCTTATTAGTTTTTGGTTTTGGCTTTGGGTACCTATTTCTCATAAAACAATCTCTCTCTCTCTAGAATGGTCCGGACAGCACTTTCTCTCTCTAGAACTCCTCTGAGAGTGATTCTTGTTTATGAGGTATTCATAGACACCCCCACTTAACCGTTTCACGTACGGGGAAGTCCAAACGACGGAAAGTAGTGGGAAGTCAAAAGGGCCTCTTAGAAAACTGTGCAGACGAGCACGCTTTGAGTACTCGGGTGACACATGTAGCCCTTAGTCAGACTAGCACAGTAGGCATGCACCAGCTAGCTCAGGTAGATGCGTTAGATGGGCCGCGTCTACCCGACTTTTTATTTAAAACCTGATCGTCGGTCTAGGCCCATGTAGAATCTTCCAAGAAAGGTCGGAAGTAGACCCAAAATGAGTTGACGCAGCATCGGGACAATTCACGACCATCCCAGTAACAAAAAAAATATGGAGGGTGTGTCATCATTTAAAAGAAAATGTTCGACCGAGGTAATCTGATCCATCGATACCAGGGCCTAAGGGACAGAGGCGTTCCGAGCTGATTCTTTCACAAGTCTTCATTCCCGATGCTCTTGAAGACTGGGGGGGCTACTGATAAGGGAACAATTCGCCGATCTTAATAGAAAAGGAGTCAACTGTAAATAGGAGGAGATGAATATTCCTATTATTGTATTTATTATTAATTAGAGAATAATTTGTAAACAAAGTATTTTATAAAGAACTAAAGGAGAAACAAAATAATACCATCAATGACATAAACGGGTCCACCCTTCCCCATTATAAAAGGGAACCCATTATTCTTGGTAGGTGGGACAATTGAATATAATATTCTCTTTCTACTTTCTCTCTCTAGAATAGTGAGCCTTAGTCACATCAGGCCCAAGATCCAACGTTATTCTCTCTTGTCATTTATTCTCTCATCAGAACTATCCTCGGTCTATCAAAGAAATGCAAATTCTGTCAGCAAGGTTAGCAGCACTTAATTGATTTATTTCAAGATTTTGTGACAAATTCTTTCCTTTCTTTCAAGTGTTACGAGGACCCAACAAGTTTGAGTGGACATCGGAATGTGAATCAGCTTTCACAAATATTATAAATTTGTTGTCATCACCAGAGATTTTGTCGAAGCCTCAGACTGGGGAGAAACTATTTTTGTACATCGCAGTATCGGATTTTTCACTAAGCGCAGTGTTAATCAGTGAAGATTCAGGAGTTCCGAAACCGATGTATTACATTAGTAAAAGTTTGGTGGCAGCAGAAAAGAGATATATGAAATTGGAAAAATTAGCATTAGCATTGGCGATTGCTGCTAGGAAGATGCGTCTATATTTTCAAGTTCATACTATTGAAGTCAGAACTTCATTCCCTTTGAATTGTTTTTACAGCGACCTGATATTTCACGGAGAATGACCAAATGGTCAGTGGAGTTGGGGGACTATGATATTTTATTTACACCTCGAACTGCAATAAAGGCGCAAGCATTGGCAGATTTTTTTGTTGAATTCCATTCAAGCCAATCAGAGGAGGAATAAAATAAAGAAGTCATACCTGTTGATTTGAGGTGGGTTGTCCGAACAGATGGAGGCTCTAGTGTTTCAGGTTGTAGTGATGGGGTTCAGTTAATAGCTCAAACGGGAGAAACAATGATTCAATCTATTAAATTTTGTTTTCATGCTTCACACAATGAAGCTGAATACGAAGATACTTTGGCAGGTTTGAGATTGGAAAACAATTGTGGGCCAACTTCAGTACGCTTGGAAATGGATTCTCAATTGTTAGCGAATCAGGTATCTGGATTTTCCGACGCAAGAAAGGATCGTTTGATTTTATATCTTCGGGAATTTCGGAATTCAATGTTTCTGTTTTACAACGTTGTTGTGCAATATATTGGGCGAGGAAGTAACATGGTGGCTTATTCTTTAGCAAACGTTGCTTACAAGGAATAATATCCTTGGATTTTGCTACAAGAAAATCCTTCAATTGTTACTCGATCTAGCCAATGTGAATTTATAAATGAATTTTGTAAGACTAGTGAAATCCGAGGCGATTGGCGATCTGATATTCTTTATTTTTTGACTCAAATAATACTACCAGATGATTCACAATTGGCCAAAACATTGAGAAGTAAAGCCTTCAGATATATAGTACTGTATGGAATTTTGTATAAAAAGGCATTAAGCAGGCCATTTTTACGATGTTTAAGGAAACAAGAATCACAAGAAGTATTATCATAGTTGCATGATGGTGAAGGGTCAGCTCATTGCGGGTTCAAACCTTTATCACGTCGAGTTTTACTTGCAGGGTTCCATTGGCCTACAATTATGAACGATACTAAGAATTTAGTTTGAAGTTGTGATACTTGTCAGAGATTAGCCAATGTTATTCACAGACCAGTTGTATCACTTATGTCTATATCTGAGGCAATACCATTTGATAGATGGGGAATTGATCTGATAGGACCTTTTTTGATGGCTTCTGGAGGAAGACATATGATAATTGTAGCGGTTGATTATTTTACAAAGTGGGCAGAGTCAGAATCGCTATCAGGAACAAAAGCAAAGGATGTCATCAAATTTATTGTAAACATTATATGTTCTCGTTTTGGAGTTCCTCGGAGGATTACAACAGATAATGGCCCTCAGTTTAATAACAGAGAGATGGCTTCATTTTGTAATTCTAAAGGAATTCAGCAATGTTTTTCAACATCTTTTCATCCTCAAGCCAATGGGCAATTGGAAGTGAAAGATAGGACAATTTTAAATGGCTTGAAGAAGAATTTGATGGGGGCAGCATGAAAATGGCCAAACTATTTGCAAGAGGTACTTTGGGCTAATCGAACAAATCCTAGAGAGGCGACAAAAGAGACTCATTTTGCTTTGATATATGGAATGGATGCAGTCCTCCCCATAGAATCTACGATGTCATCTTTTAGAATAGCTCAATATTATGAAAAATCTAATGATGAAATTCGAAGGGCTAATTTGGATCTGATTGAGGAAAAAAGAGTTCGAGCTCATCTGAATGTAATTCACTATCAAACTCTTATGAGAAATAGATATGATTCGAATTTCAAGAGAATAGAACTTAAAGAAGGTGAAAAGGTTTCTTGCACACAAAGGAGAAGAACCTCGGAAAAATGGCTCTGAATTGGGAAGGGCCTTATACGGTTGTTGAAAGAATTAAGTCGGGGTCCTATCGTCTTTGTGATTACGAGGGGAGGATGCTTCAACATCCGTGGAATATTCAACACTTGAAGCTTTATTGGGAGTAGATATGTTTTTGTACTTTAAATTTTTTGTTTTTGAATGGCGCACTCATTCCTATCCTGTTTGTCTAGGAAGGTTTTAACGAGGTGTCGTGTACATATTCAATATTATCAATAAAGTTCGTTTTTTGGCCAATGGTTGTTTACATATGTTTGAATACTATATTAACAAATCATCAGAGAATGGTCATCTTTGAGATTGGTTAAGAGTAGAATGTTCCGAAGTGTTTATAACACTTTTCAAAGAAACAACCATGTTTATTAAATCACATTACATGTTTTTGAAGTTGACGCTTAACAGGACACTGAGAATTTTATGGAGAGCTACCAAAGCTTAACAACACATCGAGATGGTAAGTTTACATTTTGCAATTATTTTGTTTTCAAAATTTACCATCGAATAATATGTAAAGAGAATGATAAAATACAAAAGCCATTTGTCATTTAGATTAATTCGTTGAGGTACAAGAAGAAATTTCTTAATCTGACAAAAACTTCTTAATGAGAAAATTCTTAATCAGAAAATTTAGATTAAGAAACAACACATCTTCTTTACTTGGGCGTTTCTCTTCAGGAATGTCATTCCAAAAACTTTTGAGGTCGATTTTTGGATAAGCAGCGTGAAGCTCTCGAAGAAGAAGAATGGTTGCATCTTCTTTTCTGACGTTAATAGCAGTCTGCATGTCTTTTGAAAGCTCAGCCTTGGTAGCAGCTACAGCAGTAGCTTTTTCCATTTTGAAATCCTTCTTCAGTTTAGCTATCTCATCGGTTAGCTCTTTATTTTTTGTCTCACAAAGAGTGAGAGAATTTTGAAGCTCAGTGGAGTTGGATTTTTCAGTGGCCAGTTCAATAGCATGATGAGCCTTGAGTTTATTTATTTCTGTCTCATGAGAGTTCGTCAGAAATTTTGTATCAACTATGTGTGTGATACGCAGATGATTCTTCATGCAAAGAGCACATTTTATGAGCTCGGATCTTGCTACTCCGTACATATGGAACTGATCAACTACCTTGTAGTGAAAATCTTCTCTAAATTGTTTCTCAGGCTCGTAAGCTTCTTTGTAATAAACATATCTTTGGCCAATTACTTTAGATGGTTTTGAGAAGCTTCAACTTGGGAAGCAAGTGCCTTTGCTGCAGTGTCAAGATCTGTAAATGGTTGAAATGCGATAGCGATTGCAGGATTTAGAGGAGGAAGATGAGATTCTGATGTGCTAGGATGTTGAATCATATCTAGAGAGGTGATGGGATCATGAGAACGAGTAACTTCTGGAGGAGCTTCGGCTGGTGTTGGTCTCCCAAATTTAAGCATGTGATTTTGAATGACTTGAAGAACAAGATCCTCTTCACCATTAAGCGCTTCAGTGTTCTCAAAATTAATAAACATATCAGGATCGAAGGTTGTAGTAGCCTAATTTTCGTTGGAAGTATTGTCTTCGATAATAATCACATGGTTGTCTTTGTTTGGCTGCTCTTCACTCGAAGGGTTTTGTGGCTTTTGTTGGTTTCCAGCAGCAGTGTTTTCATCTTCGTCAACCAATATATATGAAATGATTCTTGATTGTTTCTTTTTCTTTCCATGGGAACCAGAAGAAGCCTTCTTTTTCTTCGAGCGCGGTTCTTGATCTTTACCCTCTTCGATGTGTGAGAGAGTTTGTTTTGCAGTTTGCCTTTTTCAAGGCTTTGGCTTCGATGGAGTTGAAGGGCTAGCACCAGATGTGCTAGTTGCCTTTTTACCTTTCTTTTCTTTGACAGCATTTTCTTTCTCCTTCTCAGCCCAAGCGACAAGCTTTTGGAAAATCACCTTGACAGCTGGTCGACGTGATGAGTAACGCCTCAAAATTTCTTAGAATTAGAAAATCAGAGAATTAAGAAAAGAGAAATGCAAGACATAAAAAAAATTCAAAATATAAAAGTTTCGAAGTGCTTACGATTGCTTCTCTAGACGAGATTTAACTTAGAAGGATTGGCATCAGAAATTTCTTTACCATTTTCCCGCGCTCCTAATATAAAGATGAAATTCTGCTTCCAGAATTTGTCAGCCTCTAAGAGGTTGTCGATGATCTTGACGTCATCCATCAGGGTGAGATAGTGAAAGGGAATTTTCGGAACTTTGGATAATTGAGTCAAGGAGATGAAGTGTTTAATGCTGATTGGAATTTTAGACAGCCGATATGCCATAATTACTGACATAAGGGTGAACCATTGATTTGGTATCACCTGAGTAGGACATAAGCTGAGCAGTTCGAAGTATTCCACGATCATGGGATCTAGTGGAAACCGAAGACCCCAATTAATGACCTCAGGGGAGACTATCGGCTTGTCATCTTTACAATCCAAATGAGTTTCTCCTTCTTTGGGTAGTCAAAGCGTTATGTTATCTCCCATTCCCCATTTCTTTTTTAGAGCCGAAGCTTGGCTATCTTTGTAATATATAGCGAGCCTTTTTCAGTGCAATGATGTATTTGCCTTCAAGATTCCTCAGATTTCTTCCAATCTTCGCTCTTTCTTCTTCGGAAATGAAGCAAACGTCTGTTTCTTCTTGAGGTTTATGGGTATTTGCAGAGTTCTCATCGTCAGATTCATCCTCGAGATCGGTTTTAGTTGCCTCAGAATCAGCTTCGTTGGCTTTCGATGTTTCTTCTCGAGGATTTTGAGGTGTTGGATTAACAACAACAGGTAAAGGGCTACCTGTTCGAGGAGTTTCCTCATTTATTTATCTTTGATGAGGATTTTTAGCATTTGGATTTGAAGCGGAAGGACTTCAGATAATTTCTGACTCGTCTCCCATGGCAATGAAAGTTTTTATTTTTCTGGTTATTGAAGAGTGATTCGAAGAGGGAATATTTGGCTTTGGTTTTAAAGAGGATTTTCAACTAACCATAGGAGAAATTTTACTTTGAGATGAGGAGGCTCGAGGTGTTTTAGGGCCTAGGATTTTGGATGAGGAACGTTCTTCGACTATGGGAGAAGGCGAAAGAGTAGGAACTTTAGTTGGATCGAAATTACCATAATAGATTGTTTTAGTGGTTGTTCCAACTGGAAGGCTATTGATCAGTCCTGCTTTCCTATATTATTCATCTCTTTGCGTAATACAGAATTAGTCGTACGATCCGAAGACTAAATTGTTGTCAGAGTCTGAAGATTATGGTTGATGATGAAAAATATCAAGAACAGAAAGATAATTGAAAAATATATAAAAAAGGAAAAGTTAGAAAGATCCACAAGAAAATACCCTCACTGAAACCCTAACAAAAATGATCTCCCTCCCTATAAGAAAAGATCAGTTAGCTTATATAGCAATTGTTGTGGACGTTTTGGCCTATTGAGCCATTGGACTTAAACAATTGGTCCACTATAGGCTAATTCATCCCACAAACTTACTAAGTAAAAACATATTTACTTCTTATTACAAAGTACATATTACTTAAATATTCCAAAAATCTGACTTGCGAATCGAATAAATTCTTCCCTCATCAGTAGCCCCCTAGTCCTTGCGAAGAATTCTAAGGAAGGACTAGTTTTGTCACTACTTCAGATTTTACTTGTTCCTTATTTATAGCCCCCCAATCGTTGCGAAGAATCCTGAGAGATAAGTAATTTTGGCGCTGCTTCAAATTTTACCTGTGAAAACATAAAATGTCTTGGCCAACAGATGTAGACCAACAGATGTAGCAAATGTAGACTAACAAATGTTAGAAGATCCATCAGATCCAAAATAATAAATTTTGAGTGTTGACCAACTAATGTTGGAAGATCCTTCGGAATAACGAATCTCATATGTTGACCAACTAATAGTTGGAAAGATGTAGACCAACAGATGTAGGAAATGTAGACCAACAAATGTTAGAAGATCCATCCGATCCAAAATAATAAATTTTGAGTGTTGAACAACTAATGTTGGAAGATCATTGAGATCCAAAATAACAAATCTCATATGTTGACCAACTAATAGTTGGAAGATCATTTTGATCCAAAATAATGAACTTCGAATGTTGACCAATTAAAATTGAAAGATCCATTAGATCCAAAATAATAATGAAGTTTAATTGTTGACCAACTACTGTTGGAAGATCCCTCGGATCCAAAATAATAATGAATTTCAAGTGTTGACCAACTAGTGTTGGAAGATCATTTTGATCCAAAATAATGAACTTCGAATGTTGACCAATTAAAATTGGAAGATCCCTTAGATCCAAAATAATAATAAATGACCAATTAAAATTGGAAGATCCATAGATCCAAAATAATAATGAATTTCAAATTTATTAGTTTTCGAAAAATTGCGAGGTACTGCAATTTCTTACCTGGCCTCCTTTTCCATATACAGTGAGGGGATGAGCAACAGCAGCCTGAACACAAAACCGATTTAAAGCTGTTCCAAATGATCCATCATAATCAAGTCTGTCCTGCAGTTCATCATGCATTTCTGTATCATCTGTCTTCACCCCATAAACCATTCCTTGATTCAAATCTGTAGCTCTGATTCCCCAAGCTTTGCAAGTGAAAGCTATATTATGCGAGTCATGAACTTTGCTAAGGTGATAGAAAGAGCTAGCTTGTTTTGGATAAGGCAAAGTATCTGTTCTTCCATTGTGTGTGATTGGTCACATGATAATGACCCATTATAAACCGCTTCAGCCAAATCCCACTCTCTCTCTGCTAGGGTTTTTCTTAAACCCTTCTTCAGTTGCTAAGCAAACCTCCAATGGGGTCTCGAGAACAAGGAGCTTGGTCACAGGCCGCCACGGAGGTCATCGAATCCGTCGGCTTCAGTTTTATGAAACCCGAAGAAGTAAAAAGCCTCAGTTTTCTCAGTGTCACCAACCCTATATTGCTCGATACTATCGGTGTACCGGTTCCTCGAGGTCTCTATGATCCTCTCTTAGGCCCTCTCGATGAAAGAACACCGTAAGTTTCTCCTTAAACTTTCCAATTTGTTATAGCGAACTTGTTCTCGATTCTCGATTCTCGATTTCGTATCATCTCTGATTTTGTACGTAATTGTATGTATGCTTAAGTATGTTAACCTCTGAATACAGGTGCAAAACCTGTGGTCAGCTCAGTCTTAGTTTCCCTGGTCATTGTGGCCATATCGAGCTTTTTTATCCTGTTTACAATCCATTACTATTCCATCAACTACACAATATTCTTCAGAAAACCAACTTTCATTGCGGTTACTTCAGATCGCCTAAGAAAGAGGTTTGAATTCATTTTGTACTACAAGAATCTCCATTAAGCTTGCTCATGTTTTGAAGTAACTCCTGTTTTTATCTCTATTTTTAAGGCTGAAAAATGCCTTGCGCAACTTAAACTGATTATAAAAGGTGATTTAGTTGGCGCCAAAAGGTTGGCTTCAGATTCGGACGATGTATCTTTGTATTCCGAAGAGAGTGATGGGTATGAATCAGCCTCGACAGTTCATTCTGGTTCACAGTGTCCAGATGAGGATGATGAACAACCCCAAAAGAAGCAAGAATGGACCTCTCTTCAGTTTAAAGAAGAAAATGATGTGGTGAAATTTCTTTTTGGCTTTTCTTCTTGTAAACGAAGCCTGTGGAATTTGAATTTTGAGGTTGGGGGATTAAAATTGGTGGGATAGACTGTTTGACCTTGGGTCAGTAACCGAAAGAGAGGTCGGCGTCCACACGATATCTCTATCAAACACGAAGTCGAAAGTAAATGTGTCATATTGTCTATGGGTTCTACCCAATATGAAGCACAGAAGCTTGCAAACACCTGAATGAAGCAAGGAATGTGATGTCTTCAACCTAATTCGCAACTCCCGTAGCCCTAACAAATCAAGAGAGTGACGGTGTTTGGCTATCAGTTAATTTAGTGCCTGGCTGCAAATTATGTATCTGTTTGGGCCGCTGGCCAACCCACTTCCGAAGACTATTAATATGCTCTCTGACTTGATCTGGAGTGAAAAATTCGGTTAATGATACTCCCTTCACGTTTGACTTTCCGGACTTTGTTTCAGCTGTACTTTTAGCAGGTTCTGTTACAAGCTTTTGCGTCGCCACATCATCTTTTTCTAGGGAAATTCCTTCCGGTTTAGATGGAGCCAGAGACTCAATATGCATAACAGATTCCCCTTGAAGCCTTTGTCTGGGAGTCTCCTCTGAAGCATCATTCTTTAGCTGACTAATCCGGGTACTTCTTTGTCCAGGCATATCCGGAACTTCCCCTTCACTTCCACTACTGGAGGTCTTGCCGATGTATGTAGATCAGCATGTTGATACGTTTTCCGCTTGGAATGGACACCAAGATAGGGCTTTAACCGCTGATGTATGATCCTGTAGACGGTGAAGATACTGTTGCGGTGACGAATTTGAAGAGGCCATTGATCGGTTTGACTGATTTTGGCTGCTGAAGAGAGACGTTCTATTCGTAAGGCATCAAATCCACCGGTTCCGGTGGCTTGTTCCTAAATGCGAGAATTTGAGGCATGTTCATTTTAAACATTTCCGCTAATTGCTTTTGGTATGCTGTACTCGACGGCGAGATCATCGATCTGGCGAGATTCTCTTAGTGGTTGTCAAAATAGCCGATAACTTGAACATGATATACTAGGTCTCTCTATCACGATTGTATGCAAATAAGTAACAGAAACAAAAGGAACTTGTACAACTTTTAGAAAAAGAGATCATATTAGGGGGGAAAAGCCAAAAGCTTCTCTCGATCAAACATTGTATTAAAAACTTTGTATTAAAAACTTTCAATCGGTTAGTAGAAACCAAGAGGAGTTAATCAGTCTGCTGAGAGAATTGGCTTATGAAAAAACAATATTATTGCATGTTTCCAGGTATAAAACAAAACTCAACACAGAA
The DNA here is from genome assembly GCA_036936605.1 of Limnanthes douglasii subsp. nivea. Classification (NCBI taxonomy): domain Eukaryota; kingdom Viridiplantae; phylum Streptophyta; class Magnoliopsida; order Brassicales; family Limnanthaceae; genus Limnanthes; species Limnanthes douglasii. Next base: position 23,847,749 of record JAUPFV010000004.1, on the reverse strand, counting down.
CAAAAATAAGTTCTAAGCAAAATGGAGAATTCAAACAAATTTCAAAACGAGACAGACAAAATGATACACAAAATCTATTGAATTTGGGCCTAAATCGCTAGCATAAACAAATTGAACACAAAAACAGACAGAAAGAAACGGAAAATGGATCATTGAAACAATAATCATATTACTATCTCTGATTTGTAAGTTCAAGTTATAACAAGCTTTAACACTATATAAATCCCGATGATAAACAATTAGACACAAAAAGAAACAAACCACGAAAATACATGAAATGAAACAATCTCGAGTAAACTCAAAAAACAAACTACCACCTCCTAAGTTATGATGATAAATTGGCAAAAGACTGATAAAATATTCAACAAACAAACACAAAGAAGAAAAACCATACAGCTAGAGAGAGATAGATGAACCTGTGAGCGAAAACAAAGGAATTCTTTGTTGCTCATTTTCTACTGTCTGTCACCATGTAGTGCGCGTAATCGAAATCCATAGTCGTTCGATTCGGTAGGAATATGTCCAAGTTCTCTTTCGAAGGCCTTCTGGTGAGAAAGAGTTGGTCTTGAAGTGGATTTCTAGATCTGGGAATCATGTGTGAAGGACCTGGATCCATATCTGTAAAATACAAACCAAACACAAACAGTAATACGAAATTCTATGAAGATATTAACAAAACAATAGAACCTGCAAAATTGTTAGATGAATCAAGAAATATTATAAACAAAGAGAGAATAGCGAGCAGTGGTGTGTCCAAAATTGTTCAGAGAGAATAGCAAGAATGATCGTCGTTAAAACTTGGGTTCGAAAGGGAGAGGTTGTGGTGGTTGGCGATGGCCATGACGAGGAGGCCGATGGAGCTTTGGCTCTCTCGAAGGCGAGTTTGAGTACATAGCAGCGAGTCAGAGGGTAATCCTTTAGGATTCGATTGATAAAAACGATGCTCGTAACGGTTTTGGATATGTTATCCGGGTACCGGTCATCTTCCCACAGACGGCGCCATTTGATGATGAAAAATATCAAGAACAGAAAGATAATTGAAAAATATATAAAAAAGGAAAAGTTAGAAAGATCCACAAGAAAATACCATCATTGAAACCCTAACAAAAATGATCTCCCTCCCTATAAGAAAAGATCACTTAGCTTATATAGCAATTGTTGTGGACTTTTTGGCCTATTGAGCCATTGGACTTAAACAATTGGTCCACTATAGGCTAATTCATCCCACAAACTTACTAAGTAAAAACATATTTACTTCTTATTACAAAGTACATATTGGTTAAATATTCCAAAAATCTGACTTGCGAATCGAATAAATTCTTCCCTCATCAATGGTTTATGGTAAAGCTGCAAAAAAATATTAAGGGCTCCATTCTAAACTCTATCTTAGATATGTTAGAGGCTACAATCTTACACTTTACACCTTATATTCGCAAACGACACCTTTGGCTTCCTAAAACCCTCTCCAACTCCGGTGTTCTTGGCTACAAAATTTGAGACCCCTGTTAGGCTTAGATAATCCAAAGTTAGGGTAGAAAAAAAATATCGGGCTCAATAGAGGAGTCCCTTGAACAGACTTGCTTCAACTAGAAATATATATGCGCATAACTAGAAATATATATGCGCATAACTAGAAATATGTATGCGCATGAGAAATGACTTTGACCTTTTATAATATAAAGGTCTCTCCGCCTCTTTGATATCAAGTTATTCTTCATCTTCTTTCATGTAAGCGGAGTACGGGTGGGGCTCAAAAAACAGGTTGAGAAAATTGATCAATCATTTGAAACTTGACAAACCAAAACAAGATAAAGATGGGTTTTAGTCAAGCTTTAGACATTGTTGCATGTAATATTTGGCAAGATTTGATGGGGGTTAAGATTGTTGGGAAACATTTTACAGTGGTCTGAGTTCCCAAAAACCATCTCTATCTTTATATCTCCCCCCTCTCTCTCTCTCTAAATATTGAAATGAGAAAAAGTGACAACTTATAAAGTGCTTATATAAGGAGTCTTTATCAAAGAAGAATCTCGATTAATACTGGTGAAAAAAGTGTTAACAATAAAAGAATAATTATTATTAAAGATGACGATCGGTCCATGTCGCAAGCTTCCTACTTATGTTGTAAAAAGAAAGAGTCTTATAGATCTTCAACTTTTTAAAGTAGATTTTACTAAAACAGAAATTACAGCTAATCACAAGGGTGAAGTTAGCAAGTTACATGGAACTTGTAAGGAAAAGGAAAATCAATAAATCTGTCGAGTAATTTGAAGCCAAAAAGTTAAAAATTGGTAGGGTGTAGAAGGCTTCATGGTTAATGCAATTTCTGGCAAAGAAACTTTGTGGCCTTTTATAACAATGAAATCTATATTCAAAGATATTAATCATGTCGATATACTACATGTAATCACATGGTAGTTAATTAAAACTGAAACATTGTTGGTTGTGGGTACTTCCATTAGTACTGAGAAACATAAAAATAATATGTCAAATGCGAATGATGATCCCAATAACACAGGTGATTCTGCAAAAGGAGATGATTTTATTTTGGTTAAACATCCAAGATATATTATAGCTTCAAAATATTATCTAAACCAAATCATCACGGTACTTAATCATTTTACATCATTAACCAATATAAGAAGAGTTAATGTCCACCTGTCTACTCTAGATCTATGCAAGAGACAAATAAAGTTGAGATTGGAGTAATCATTTATGTTTATATAATTTAGAAAAATAATATGTTGAGATGAAATATATTAATATATCGAAGGCGAATGATTATGCCAATAACATAGGTGCTTATGTAAAAGGAGTTGATTTTATTTTGGTCAAACGTCCAACATATATTATAGCTTCAAAAAAATTTCTAAACCAAGTCGTCATTGTCCTTCATCAATTCACATCATTAACCAATATAAGAAGAGTTGATGTCCATATGTCTACGTTGGATCTATACAAGAGACAAATAAACTTGAGATTGGAGTAACATTTTCTACTATTATCTTTATATAATTTAGAAATATACTATGTTGATATAAAATATGCTAATTGTACCTACTACTTTAATGTTTTTGCTCCGCTTTACGAAAGTTCTAATAAGCTTAATATCCATGCTAAAAATCTTCGGCCTTTATTGGAAAGCATTGCAGGGTTCATTAAAGATATTTTAAAAATGAAAGCTATGTTAGACGCTAAAGTTGATACTAAAACAAGTTCATACAAATTTACATGATAAATTTTTTGTTGAGAAGAGGTTGAGGCTAGAGCGTGAAACTAAAATTGTTGCTTTCAACTTTTAGCGGATAAATGAGTTGCTTTCAAGTCATTAATTATGGTATAAAAATAGTATATTAATCTAACTTTTCATAAGGAATTGAAGGCTTTGATTGTTAAGTTAAAAAAGAACAAAGTCTTTTGGTAGTCAAATAGACTAATATTTATAAATTTATGTTTAAGATATTATATGAGCGAGATATCATGAAACAAGATTTGGATTCATCTTTGGAAGAGAACATTAACTTGCAAGTAATGTTGGATTGTGAACTATCTATATGAGTTGAGACTACACCTAAATTTTACACAAAAATGGTGGCCAACGCACATGATACGGTATCCAAGGCCAAGTCTGCTTTAGAGCTTGAATTTCATGAGATGGATCACGATATACTCTTCGATGATATGTGATATTATGTTTCCGAAAAGGATAAACCTCCAACTTTCTCCTTGATTGATTCTCATAAGACTCTTATCATATTTATAAAAGGATATTATTTGGTCATTAACCTTTTGAAACAACTTAAAGAGCAAGTTTTACAATATTAGTTATTATTTTGATGAATATGGTGATACCCTTAATATTGGTAAGATTCTAACAACTGTGCATCCTGGCGAATCAAGAGAGACTCTTCCATTCAATGTTACCGAAGTTATAGTTGCTCATGTAGTTGAAAATATCTCTCTAACTTCTTCAAGTTAAAAGCATCCATCCAAATCATTTGACCCAAAATATGCCTCTGGTTTATTTGAACGTATCTCTAGTTTTTGTAGACAATAATGATGTTTCGGCACCTAAATTCAAGTAATATCTCATTTTATTTTTTATTATAATTGTGCCAAAATATTTGTGTTTAGTTTGGTTGTGAACTAAGTTTTTTTATAAGAAAATAATTTGAAAAGGGTTTTAATCTTTTGAATTGAATTTATTCACTTAAAACTAGTACTTTTATTTTCATATTTAACTTATAGTTAATAAATTACACTTTTGGCCTAAATAATTTGTTGTTCCATTTAAAGTTATCAACTTTATTGTTATATGAATTCTATGTATATTTGGAGTATCCAATTTTATTTTATTTTAAAAGAAGTTCATGAATCCCTTAGTAATTTTCTTAAGAATAATCCTATAGTTTGCAAGTAATTTGAGGATCCATTGAAGTGTCGAAAATGGTACTTGTTTTGGTTTTACCTTTATTATTTTTGGGACATCATAGCTCCCAAAATGTTAGTCTTACCTTTTTTTAAGCTTACAGATGTTTCCAAATCCTTAGATTCTTTTCTCGTTGTTTAGTTGAATCCTTAGATTGACTTATTTCATTTTAGTAGAATCCTTAGATTCAATCATTGAGTCTTGACAATAAAATCTTTATATTCATTACTTGTATTTTTAGAAGAGTCCTTATATTCACTTCGTGATGTATTGTAGAAGAATCCTTAGATTCACTACATAATGTTTTTAACAAAATCCTTAGATTCACTCCTTGTAAAATGACACGATGTATATTGTAAATATGGTTTATTGATTGATAAATGTATAAGATCTGAGTACAATTCTTATGAAAGCAAAATAAGTTACAAAATATTATTGATAAATAGAAGTTTTAAATTCTCTATGTTCCATGGATGCCGAAGTTGGTTTTAGTTTAGACTCTATAATACTAGGGTCTTCCCAATTGTGAGCTACCTTACCAACTTGATTTTCTTGTGTGTAAAGGAATATATTTCCTATGACTTTTTTTCCCAACTTGAAGCTTTAGAAACCAACTTTATAGTGCTTTGAACAATTCCTCTACTATCAAGTTCGACTTGCCTTGCTTTCAAATTGATTAGTTCCCCGTATGTATAGGTTCCATATGAGTGGCATAGCCATTTTTCTAGTACAAATGCTTCTACGACATATAATGCAAATTATAATTAATTTATTGTTATACTTGGAGTGGTTGTAGGACCAAAGAATTTTTTATAGAAATGATGCCCAGTTTCATGTTGCTCATTCCAATATTTTATTTATTCCTCCAAATATAGTTCGGCTGGTAACTTCTACCTGAGTATTAGCCTGCAGAAAAAAAAAATGGGACGAAAATATTCGTTGTATAATTTGTTCCCACATAACCATGTGGTCATGTCATTCGTAAATTGAGTCTCATTGTCTGTTGTGATGACCATTTGCTCTCCATAGCAATATCAAATGGTCATTTACAAGAAATAGACTAATTTCTTTGTTGTAATATATGGTAATGCATGAGCCTCTACCCATTTGCAGAAGTAATTTACTGGTACTATCAATAATTTTTATCCTCCAGAAGCTTTAAGAAGAGATCTCATAATGTCGGCGCCTCATATGTCAAGGAAAGTTGCTTCATATATTATTTCTAGTAGTACAACCATGACTTGGGTAGAGTTAGATAATCTTTGACATATGCCACAACATTTGACTTTCTTATAGTATCTCCATTATTGTGGGCCAATAGTACTCGTGAAGGAGAATTATTTTCTCTAAGGATTTGTATCCATAATGCACTACCTTCTCTATCGTGAAGTTTTTCTACCATAAAGATTGATTTTTCTAGATCGAGACATTTAAGTAGTTATTTTGTGTATATACCTTACTTTATTTTTAATTTTCTTTGCTCTATATTGTTATTGAGAAATTTTTCTTCACTCAAATATTTTATAATTGAAGCTCTCCAATCATTTTTTATTCTTCTCATTCAATTACCATGATTCATGCGACCGAGATTTTACATATGAACTTGTTAAGTGTCGTGATTCACGATATTTCTTGGAAGATAACTCATAGTCAAGTCGTGGACGGTGATAAGGTCAGAGCATCAACATATGCATTTTCTACTTTTGGGACTTTCTCAAATTGCACTTGTTCAAAAGAATAACTTAGCTTTGAAGTTATTTTAGATATTGGATAGTGTTGTCCTTCTTAGCTTTTGCTTGTCTCAATACTTGATTTACCACCAGTTGAGAATTCATGAAGAGTTTGACTCATTTGGCTTAACAAATATTTGCTAGCCGAAGAACTGGTATGGATACTTCATATTATGGTTTATTAATTGATGCCAATGAGTGAGTATCTCTGCAGTCGCTGATATTTATTGAATTCGATCCCACGAGTCTTGGTCATTGCTTCATCGATCTATATGACCTTTTCATGTAGATTTGACTTGCTCTTTTGAAATGATAGGTCTCTCGACTTGAGATTTTATTAAAAATTCTACCAATGCATGAGCCTTAATTTTCATTTGTGGCAGATATTAAATTTTATAGTCCCCCAAATTCTACTGACCATTTGGTTAGCCTTCGAGACACATCTCGTTTTTGCATAACATTTCTTAAAATTATGGAATTTTATACAATGATTATAAGAGTTTAGAAGTATGACCTCATTTTAATTTCTACTGCCACAAATTCCAGAACGATTTTCTCAAATTGAAAATACTTGGTTGCAACATTTAATATAAATTTACTTACATAATGTATGGGTTTGAATACTACCCCTTATTGCCATATTAGAATAGCGCTTACGACGTAATCTGAGAACTAAAAGTATAAAAACATGGATTATTTTGGCTTTGTATATGTTAATATTTTCATAAAAATGATAAAAGATGTTTTTTAATTATTTTTACAAAAATAGGGTCCATTTAAATTTTCTTGTGCCTCGCAGCACTTGGAAAAAATGTTGGAATTTGTTGAGAATTTTGAAATAAAATTATTAAGAGTTGTCCATGTTCCTGATAGAATCTGTACTTCGTTTGTGTTTCTTAGATGATCCATTACGGTAAAATTTGAAAGTTAAATTGGATATGCTTTGATGTATATTTCGTCAACCATATGGCCAAGCAATTTACTAGATCTCACGTTGAATCTATACTTCTCTTGGTTGAACTTCAAATCGATAATGCTGAGGTTTGAGAATGTTTTGTCCAAGTCAACTAAGTACTCTTAATCTTGTTTGTGTGAGAGTAACATATAATTTATGCATGCTTGAATATTTTTATCCCATATGATTTGGAAAAGTCTTGCTCACCAATCGTTGACATGTGGATCATGTATTGTTTAAGCCGAATATTATTACCTTAATGAAGGTATCTTTATTTTATGAATATGGTATGCTCATGGACATCGTTGTTCATTTAATTTGATTGTATTTGGAATATGTATCCATAAAAGATAGTATCTTATTTTCTGAATTAACATCCACTAGTTGATCTACTTTTGGCAAAGAGAAAATATCCTTAGGCCAACCTCTGTTGATATCTGTGAAGTTTACGCACTTTCTTCACCTTTCATTCTTCTTTTTTACTTCCTCAATTATTATTATTTTTCTCTTGTGAACATGATCCTTTTTTTGGTTTATTAGCCGAAAATTATTATTGATTGACAGCCTGCGACATATGAATTCAGTTCAAACCCCTATAACATATTGGTCATTCCAAACAATCAAATCAAGATTATATTACAAAATGTCAAATAATTTATACCTTAACTTTGCGGGTATGTCTGGATGAGCAGTAGTATCTTTTATCTTTCCATTTTACTACTTTTATCTCTACTCCAAGCTCAATGAAATAGGGAGTTTCTCTAGGATCGTCCATGATTTAGTCATCTTTCATGACTTCATTTGTGAGCCAAATAAGTTGCATAAGGCTCTTTGGATGTCTTCTGGTTTTTCTCTGAATACTCGTATATTCCTATTGATAAAGTACTTTAGTAATTGATGGAATGTAGATACTATGACATGAAATTAATCCAGCCATGATTTTCCAAATATTACATTTTATATGAAAATGATCATTCACGATCATAAATAGGAAACATACTATTTGTTTGAATTCTTGTCTGCCAAGGCTACATCCATGTTAAGCTCCATAACATGTGTGTATCTACTCTTGTAAATTATGTCAAGATTATTTATGAAGAGATTAACTTCTGTGGACATGTCGTATGTTATTTTATATGTGATATCTGGTGTGGTTAATTTTCGTCTGAGGGTAAATTTGTAATCTGTTCAGAGTTTTGTGGAGGTTTATAGGTGTTTAATATTTTGAGTAGAGAGTAGGGGGAGAATTAAGCAGCCTGGTTGCAGTTAATTTTCATTACCCATATTTAATGCAGGTGGTTGGGTATTTATACCCTTATATCTGGGCTTTATGGGTTTTCGTGTCAGGTTTAATGGACCCGGGTCAAGTTTAAAGACCCATGAGCTCTTAGTAGGGGAGCAAGTAGCTTAGTCAAGAAGTGTTTAGGTTCTTTAGTACTTTTGTCATAGTTCGAACAGTCCAATGGGCTAATTGTTCGAAGTGGTCTGTCCAGTCTGGTGGCATTGGTCCGATCTGTCCCTGTCCGGAGAGGAAGCAGTATTCGGACTCATCAGGAGCCCATTTTTTAGGTGTTTGTTCAAATGTCTTTGTCAAAAACCTGAAAAAACAGTCTGATATCATGGGTAGCTTTTCCCGGACAAGTCTTTCGACTTGTGGTATGGTTTTATCCGGACTTGTAAAACTTTGTGAATCCAAACAGTTTTTCGCCAGAGTTTATGGGACACGTGTCACTTTTTGATTGGTTGTTTCAGTCGTCTTTTAATCATTACCAATCTTTTCGAATTCTCCTAGGAATCAAACTCTTTTTTCAGATTTACAATAAATTGAAATACTTTCTACTGTTTCACCATCACTCTCATTTTTACTCTGCAAATTCTCAAACCTTTTTTCTCTTCAAAACAAATTTTTACCTAGTTTGTTTATGTTCACGGCTCGGAACGCTTTGGTCAAAGGCGGGTGGCTCAACCTCTCTGAACTAGAAAAGGGAAAAAGGTCGAAAGGGAAAGGCGCATTGCAGCAGGCTTACCCACCTCCCCTATTGACAAACCAGTGACTGCAGCCACAGAGTCAGACCAGGGTTCTTCTTCTTCAAAAGGCATCAAACCGAAAAGGTTATTTCAAGCCAATCTCTCACCCATTATCTCTGGTTCTTCGGTTCAAGAATCGGAACCTGTTGTTGAGCCAGGTGTAACTGTCACCAGCTTTAAAAAAAACCCTCCCCCTTCTTAGCTATGGGGTCAGACGCCGAAACCTCTCCTCAAAAATTAGTTGACCGAAGAAAAGGCCGACTGGTCAAGGGTCAAGCTTCCAAGGGCACCCCCTTCGAAATCTGGTGCCAAAGACAGTAGTGCGGGGTCAAAAGTGCCCATTAGAGCTCCCAAGGACAGGCTGTTCGGTCCAGAGGGCACTAGCTCAAGTCCCCGGAAGGAAACATCTGCACCAGAGCCCCAACCGGAGGCCAGGAACCAAGAAAACACTGAAACTCAGCAGTCTGGAAGCCAGGGTGAGCCAAATCTAAACCTTCCCCTTACCACTACTACTGAAAACCCCTCATCAATCATGGAGGAAGTAATGGAGGACTCTATCGAAGAGGCTCCATTCGAGTCTGAGCCTTCCGGACAGACTAGTAGTGCTGTTGCTGCCAAAAAAGATAAAGACAAGGAAACGTTGTGCTTGAGGCACCCAGATCTGCCGGAGTGTCTTGAAGGAAGAGTGGGGCCTTGTTTTCACAAGGTAATGTCAAGTACCTCCTTGCCCTGCAAAAGATCAACTACGCATTCATCCACACAGCTGAGCTGGGCCGGATGCGTACGAAGTGGGGAATTTTGGAGAACGTGAAGATAAGAATCCCTATCAACCCCGAAACTCCCATGGACTGAAAATTGAGCGAGATAGTCATCTTCACGGAGCTGTTTAATTGGGGGCTCAGATTCCCATTGGACCCAGAAATTATCATATACTTTCATCTGATAAAGCTCTGTCTGAGCCAGCTGAGCCCCAATGCTTGGTACACCCTCATATCCTGCATTATGGCTTCCAAGCTCTCCGGGATTCCTCTACCAATGGAGGAGTTTGCTATTGTGGCCAGCCTCTGCAGAAACCACCACATCCCCTTCTACCATTTCAACATGGGGGATAACTTCAAAGCTGTGGATGACTTGCTACAGTCGGAGAGGAATTGGAGGACCCAGTTCCTGTTTGTAAGTGGTGCTTGGGAGAATGGGAAGCAAATCAAGTCCGGAGTCAACCCAAGTCTTCTCACAAGCAGATGGAGGAGTGACCATAAGTCTCCTACTTTACATTCTTTTTTTTAAAATCAAGTTTGTTTAAACTAATTGGTCTTATCTTTGCCTTAGCAGAACTGCCCAAGGACTTCAGTGACTACTTGAAAACCGGGCAGACCACTTGCACCAAGATCAACGCTTGGGCTGTTGAGAAGTGGGGGAACCGGTTCCATGCTGCTTTCACTGGGGGCAACTTGGCAAGGTCTCATATGTGGAACACCACATGTCGGAGAGACTTAACTTGGGAAGAGCTCACCACCCAGCCTCCTCCAGATGTCGTGCTCAAAAGGACGCATGAACCGGATGTGACACTTTACTTGCCAGGCCGGGCCAAGGCCCCGACTAAGATGAAAGGCAAAAAGAAGGGCAAGAAAGTGGTGGGTGGAGCTAACCCTACTGAGGTGGAGGAGGATGTTCCAACACATCCGGAGGGGCCAGCCCCCAGTCAAATTGATGATGCTCTCTTGGAAGCGGTAGAGCAGGAGAGTATTAGGCAAGAGGTTCACTCTCCAATCCCTCCAAGGGCTTCCAAAAGAGACAGTAAATGGGGAGCTGAAGGCAAAGACAGGAAGGCCAAGAAGAAAAAGACCTCTAAGGGTGACGAACTTTCTCTCCGAGCTCCGGAGCCTCTCCCCCAAGCTGACCCCACTGACCCAACACAAGCAGAAGAGATACCTGGTGACTTCCAAACCGATGAGGTCGAAGGGGGAGGTCTTAGCATTGATGGGGTAGACATCACTGGTCTTGGTGGGCTTGGAGAGTAGTTTATCAATCTCCCCAGAGATGATTTCGCTGGGCCTTATCTCCCTCCGAGCACTTCAAACGCAGTCACTCTTAATGGTAAGACCTTTACTGTTTCAAGTGAAAGGGATGTTATAACTCACTCTTTATTAAGCAATGTTCAGCCGGTGCTTGCGTTGGAGAAGCAAGTTCGAAATCAGGCAGACATTATCAAAGACCTCAAGTCTGACAAAGAGAGGTTGTCCAATGACCTTCTTACTGCCACTTCAAACGCTGCCATTCTAAAGGGGGGAAACGAAGAGCTGAAGAAAAACCAAGAGGTGAGTACCACAAAAGTCGCCACTCTTGAGAACACTATCACAGAGCTCCGGGAGAAGCTGTCTGGATTGGAGAAAGACCTTGCCTCTTCAAAATGGGAGACCAAGGCCACGGACCAAATTATCACCAACTTGACCAGTGACAAGATTGCACTTGAGAATACAGTGTCCAAAGCTGCCGAGGAGAAAGCTGATTTGCTAAGGGAGCAGGAGGCCAAAATCCAAGCCAAGATCGACGCTTATGCCAATAACGTGATCGACACTCAAGAGCAAATGTATGCCAAGGTGAGATCAGACATGGTCCTGCTCTTCCATGAGAAGTTTCCGAAGAGGAACCTAGGGGATTTATGGCTTCACGTAGAGGTTGAAGACCTCTCATATCATACAATGGCCGAAGGCGACAGGTTTGACTTCTCCAGTGCATCCTCATCTGATGATGAAGAAAATACCGGGGAGAGCCCAAACAAAGAGAAAGATGATCCCAAAGGGAAGAAGAAGGTAGATGAAACTGAGCCATCTTCAAAGGCTCAACCTTAAATTATGAATTATTTCTCACTTTTCATATTATCTGAACCAAAGTCCTTGGAAGGCCAAGGCACTCTTTTTGTTAATGTGTCCGGTATTTGATCGGATAAATCCTTTACTCTGTTTTGACAATTTGAAAGTCCTTGGAAGGCCAAGGCACTTAAGTTATTTTAATGAATATCCTTGTTTTGCACAATTCTCACATTCTTTCATAGTCTGTTCCAATTTTGATGGCTAGTGTTTAAATACCCCTTAGTTATTTCATAGTGAGAGTGTTTAAATTCTCCGATGACGAATGTTTAAGTGGTCATCACTCTTTTATTTCAATCCGGATGGTGTGACAAAAGACAAAATAAGAACACTTCAGAAATTTTTTAAGAAGGCATCAAATTTTATTTAAAACCCGGACACCTCATTAAAACCTCCCCGCGCCACTAGGGTAGGAAAAAGTATGCCCCCAAATATTTACATGGATGTTTAAACAAGTAAATATTTACACAAATGTTACTCCAAGAACATCCGGAGATGTTCGATATTCCAAGGGTGGGTCAGAATTCTTCCATCCTTGTCTTCTAGCCAATATGTTCCAGGTTTAAGCCGTTCAACAACCATATAAGGTCCTTCCCAAGTCGGGGCCAATTTGCCGAGCAGCTTCTCTTTAGTGTGTAAGAAGACTCTTCTCAATACCTTGTCCCCCGGCTGGAAATCTCTTCTTTTAACTCTAGAAGCAAATATGCTTATCATCAAACCCTGATAGTGTGCAACTCTAAGGTGAGCTTTAACTCGTCTTTCTTCTACTAGATCGAGCTGACCTCTGATTTCCACTTCGTTAGCGCATTCAGAGAGGTTGTGAACACGAAATAATGGGAGAGTTGCTTCTATGGGAGCTAATGCATCCATCCCATAGACCAAAGCAAAGGGTGACTCCTGTGTTGCAGCCCCAGGTGTTGTCCGGTAGGCCCACAAAACTTCTTGTAAATAGCTTGGCCACTTCCCAGCAGCCCCTTCCAAATTCTTCTTTAAACTGGACAGAATAGTTCTGTTAGCCACTTCAACCTGACCATTTGCTTGTGGGTGGAAAGGTGAAGAGAAACAATATTGTATACCCCTTGAGGCACAGAAACTCTCCATTTCCCTATTGTCGAACTGTGGCCCATTGTCTGTTGTTATCTTTTGTGGGACACCAAATCTGCAACAGACGTTGGATAGAATGAATTTTATGACAGCTTTTGACGTTGTTCCTGCTAGAGGGGCTGCTTCAATCCACTTTGAAAAGTAATCTATAGCTACAATTATAGTTCTGCGCCCTCCGGATGCCATAGGGAGAGGCCCCACTAAATCCAACCCTCATCGAGCAAAAGGTATAGGCTCAGAAATTGACTCTAAAGGAATGGCTGGGACATGAATTTCATTGTTGTATCTCTGGCATGGATCACACCTTCTTACCAGCTCTTTAACATCCTGCATGATAGACGGCCAATAGTAGCCGGCCAGTAAAACTCTCCTTGTTAGAGCCCTGAATCCACAATGAGCTGATCCCTCGCCATCATGCAATTCGAAGAGGACGATTTGAGACTCATCATCACCCAAACAGCGCAGAATGTCTCTCAGTATGATAAAGCCATGAGCCTTGTGCTTCAGTTTTCTGGCCAGTGATTTATCCGGAGGCACGATGCCGTCGGAGAGGTATTGCAGGAGAGGAAATCTCCAATCCTGAGGTTGTTTCACCTGTACTTCAAAAATTTCTTCTTCTTTACCCATATTAAGTTGAATGGAGGGGCTCTCCCGTACATGGATCCATGGATACGACTCCGTGTACGCTATGGTTGCCAATGAATCTGCCAACTCATTTTCTGTCCTGGGTATATGCTTATAAATAATGCTTTTAAACTTGAGTGCTTCATTTTTAAGAAGGAGTAAATACTTCACAAGCTGCTCCTTTTTAGCCTCAGATTGACCTTGGGCATGGTGGATAAGAAGCTGGGAGTCACTCAGTAACTTGACCCTCTTAGCCCAAAAATATAGGCTAACTTTAAACCAGCTATAGCTGCTTCGTACTCGGACTCATTATTGGAAGCCTTGAAAGCAAAACATATAGCCTCGTACATTTTGTCACCATATGGAGAAGTCAAGCACACCCCTGCACCACATCCCATAGTGCTGGATCCACCATCCGTCTGGATGACCCAGACCTTTTTGTCTTTTATCTCAGTAGTCTGATCTGAATCTCTATCTGAGTGGAATTCAACTAAAAAATCGGCCACAGCTTGGGCTTTGACCGTTGTTCGGGGAGCAAAATCTATATCAAAATCCCCCAATTCTACCGACCATTTAGTCATCCTACTTGAAATGTCTGCCTTTTGGAGAACATTCTTCAAAGGAAAAGATGTTCAGACGATAATAGGATGAGCCTGGAAGTAAGGCCTCATATTTCTTGCAGTTATTACCAAGGCCAAAGCTAATTTTTCAAGTTTCAAATAGCGTCTTTCTGCATCTATCAAGCTTTTGCTGATGTAGTACACTGGATGGGGGTAATTATCTACTTCTCTCACTAACACAGCACTGATGGCACAGCTTGAAACTGCAAAATATACGAAGAGTGTCTCCCCATCAACTGGTTTAAACAAGGTTTTGGGGGAGGACAGGTGCTTCTTGATTTCATTCAAAGCCTCATCACACTATGAGGTCCAATCGAATCCCTTCGCACCCTTCAAGGTTTGAAAAAACGGGGCGCACCTATCCGAAAACCTTGAGATAAATCTGTTTAAAGCAGCTAACCTCCCCGTTAGTCGTTGTACTTCTTTAATATTTCGAGGAGGCTTCATTTATAATAGAGCATTAAGCTGGTTCGGATCGGGTTGTATCCCATGCTCACTTATAATATAGCCTAGGAACTTCCCGGATTGTACTCCGAACACACATTTTTCTGGATTTAAATTTAAATTCACTTTTACCAAGTTGGTAAAAGTTTCTTGGAGGTCAGCCAAGTGCAATTGCTCATCCACACTTTTCACCATCATGTCATCGATGTATACTTCCATATTCCTTCCAATCTGATCAGCAAAGGCTTTGTTTACCAATCTCTGATAAGTAGCCCCAGCATTTTTCAACCCAAATGGCATTACCTTTTTGCAATGAAGACCCCTGTCAGTGACAAACGTGGTATGCTCTTGATCCTTTGGATCTACTTGGATCTGATTGTATCCGGAGAAAGCATCCATAAAGGATAGCAGCTTGTTCCCAGAGGTGGAATCTACTAGCTGGTCAATTCGGGGAACTAGATACAAATCTTTTGGGCAAGCCCTATTGAGATCTATGAAGTCAATGCACATACGCCACTTGCCATTTTTCTTTTTCACCAGGACCGGATTGGCAGTCCACAAAGGATATTGAGACTCATTGATATGCCCCATCTTTGTGAGCCTGTCAACCTCTTGTACTATAACATCAGCCTTTTCCTTGGAAAAAGCCCTTCTCTTTTGAACCACTGGTGCTATGTCTTTCCGGACGGATAGGTGATGTGATATCACATCTGCTGGAACCCCAGTAACATCAGCATTGCACCAAGCAAAAACGTGCTGATGGTTTTTCAAAAACTTCAACATCTCATTTTTCAGGTCGGGTGGCATTTTAGACCCTATCTTGACACTTTTCCATTCTGCTAAACAATGAGTCTCTACCTCTTCGACTGGTATTAACACTCTAGGGGTCTCTCTGGGGTCATCAATTTCACCCTCACCCCCAGAAAGCCCCTCAAATTGCTATTGCTCGTTGATACGAACTGCCCCCAACGTCCGGGGCGCCAGGGCTGTAGCATAACATTCTCTTGCAATTTTTTGACTGCTTCGGACAACTCCCACCTGTCCTTGAACAGCATATTTCAAACATTGGTGGACTATCGAAGCCACTGCATGCATCCTAGAGAGCCAAGATCTCCCCAGAATAGCATTATAGCAAGTGGGACAATCTACCACAATAAAGAGTACCCTGACCATCTTCTTGAAAGAGCCCTTGCCCAACAAAACTTCTTCTTTGAACTCCCCGATCACATCTGATGAGCTGCCAGTAAAGTCCACAATTGATCTGTCCGAACTCTGAATTACGGCTGGATTTTTCATTCTTTTGTATGTAGTTAAGAAAAGGATATTGGCTGAGCTTCCAGTATCCACCAAGATTCGTCTTATGTCATTGCCCCCAATAGATGCTCCTATGACAACAAAATCTTCATGAGGGCCAGCTATATCTCTTAAGTCATCTTCATCAAAAACAATGAAGGGGAACATAATTTGCGATTAATAGGAGGTCATGCCTCCTTCTAGCTGGGTAGCTATAGTATGAACATGCCTCATCCTTGAAGAAGCAGTAGGAGCTGTCATAGTATCTCCTCCGAAAATTGTCAGTGACTCAAAAAACTTGATGAGCCCGGAGACCGTTCTAGAAGATTCCTCAATTTTACCCACTCTATTTCGAGTTGGATCAGGATCCAAGTATTCTGATTCCACATCAAACCTTTTGATTATAACCATGGCTCCCTCCGGAGCAGCATTACTTGGACCAACCCGGTGAGTATTGTTAGGCCTGTTACCTCCTCTTCTTTTGACATAAGCCCCCAGCTTTCCCCTTTCAATCAAGTTCTGAACTTCTTGTTTCAAAGCTATACAATCATCGGTGGTATGGACAATATCATTGTGATACTGGCAGAAAGAGTTATTACGATGTTCTCTAGGAGATTGCAGTGTGGCCGGTCTTCTATAGTGCACCTCTTCCTTTGTTTTATCATAAATGGTGGCCACGCTTTCTTTTAATTCTGCAAACCATTCCGGTTGAACCCAAGGCCCTCTCTTATTCCTGGATTGCTGACTCTGAGCAGGTGCAGCTGGCTGAGATTGAGTTTTAGCCCTGCCATGCCCCTGTCCGGTCTCCTTTGCCTTGTTCCCGGACTGATTCTGATTGGGGTTTGGTGCCACCGGGGTAGATCTCACCTGCCTGTACACCCTAGTTTTCTTTGTTTCATCAACGTTAATCTGTTTTCTAACCTGATTCAGCAACCCTCCCCAAGTCATGACCTTCTTTCTGGTCACCGAATCAGCCAAACTCACAGGGTTTAAGCCCTGTCTCAAGGATGCTATTGCTACTTGCTCGAAGCAATCCGCCAATCCATTCTTAGTGTTCACAAAACGACTTATGTATTCTTTCAATGATTCGTTTGGTTCCTGGGCACAATGGATTATCGTGTCTCCATTGCCCTTTAATTCTTTACTCCCAACGAACTGCCTTCGAAAGGCCACCCAGAAAGTATCGAAATTCTTGATACAGCCTTGTGGTAGGCTGTTATACCATTTTAGAGCACTCCCCGTAAACGATTGGGAGAATGCTCTACAAAGTAGCTTGTGATCATCATCAAAGTTCATCATAAAGTTTTTAAATTTCTCCAAATGATTGTCCGGATCAGTACTACAATCGTACTTTTCTATTTTGGTGCTATCAAACCTCTTAGGGAGGTTTCCAGATAGAATTTTGGAAGACAATGGGGATTGCCTCCAATTTCTGCCACGACTGAACACAATATCTTCATTGGGAGTTGCAAAGATACTTGGTTCATCGTGGAAAGCGAAAGGATCCATCAGCATCCGGCCCACATGCCTCCGGCTGTGAGATGACCCTTTGCCAATATTCTTCTTCATCTTTCCATGTCTATCCCTTTTCCTTGAGTATTTTTTGGTGTGGATAATAATCGCCTGAGGGTAGGCTGGTAATTTCAATTGGTGTTTTATGGTGGTATGTAAGTGTTTAAGAGGTGGTTTGTGGGTGTTTTAAATGTTTAGAGAGTAGAGAGATAATTAAGCAGCTTGGTAGCAGTTAATTTTCATTACCCAGAGTTAATGCAGGTGGTTGGGTATTTATAGTGTGATGTTTGGGCCGTTATGGGCTTTCGGGTCATGTTTAATGGACACGGGTCATGTTTAAAGACCCATGAGCTCTAAGGAGGAGAGCAAGTAGCTTAGTCAAGAAGTGTTTAGGATTTTTTAGTACTTTTGTCATAGTTCGAACTGTCCTATGGTCATTGTGTTCAAAGTGATCTGTCCGGTCCATATGATCTGTCCGATTTGTCCGGTCCGGAGGCTTTGGAGTGATCTGTCCCTGTCCGGGGAGCATGCTGAATTCGGACTCATCAGGAGCCCCTTTTTTAGGTGTTTGAGCAAGTATTCTTGTTAAAGACCTGAAAAACAGTCCGACGTCAGAAGTGGTTTTCAATCCGGACAGGTCTATGGGTTTACCCGGACAGATTAAGCTTCACGTATTCAAAACGGTTTTTGCCAGAGTTCGTGGGACACGTGTCGCTCTCTGATTGGTCACTCCAGTCGTTTTTTCACCTTGAATTTTGCACCCACCTTCTTCGAAAAGTAACCTCTTTAATTACACATGGTGACATCAACGCCGTCTTTTAATCATTGCCAAACTTTTCGAATTCTCCTAGGAATCAACTGCTTTTTCAGATTTACTATAAATTCAGACTCACTTTCTACTGTTTTGCTATCTCTTCCATATTTACTCTGCAAATTTACTCAGAGCTTTCTCTCTCTAAAGCAAAGATTTTCTTGGTAGTTTATGTTTACACCAAGGACTGCATTGATCAAAGGCGGGTGGCTCAACCTTTCTGAGTTGGAGAAAGCACAAAAAGTTGAGAAGGAGAGACGAATCACAGCAGGGCTACCTTCATCACCTGTTGACAGACCAGTTACCTCCACTACAGAGTCAGATCGAGGCTCGTCCTCTTCTAAAGGTACTAAGCCCAAGAAACTATTTCAGTCCACCCTCTCCCATATAATCTCTGGTTCCTAAGTTCAGGAGCCAGTGCCCACTGTTGAGCCAGGAGCGACAGCCAGTAGCTTTAGAAAACCTTCTCCTTTTCTTGCTATGGGATCAGACACAGAGCACTCTTCGGAGAAACTGGTAGTTAAGAGGACAAGCTGGCTGGTTAAGGGGCAAGCCTCTAAGAACACTCCCTCGAAATCGGGGGCTAAAAATAGTAGTTCTGGGTCTGGAATGCCAATCAGAGCTCCCCGCGAAAGACCATCTGGTCCGGAGGCGAGCAACCCAGCACTCCCAAGAGAGACCTCTGCCTCAGAGCCCCAGCCTGAGGCTAGAAGTCAAGGAAACATCGAAATCCAGCAGTCCGGAAGCCAGGCTGAGCCAAGTTCGAACCCTCTCCGGGAAACTGCCACTGATATTCCTCCTACGATCATGGAGGAAAGAATGGAGGACTCAGTTGAAGAAGTCCCTTTTGAGTCTGAGCCATCCGGCCAGACTAGTAACACTGCTGCTGCCAAAAAAGATAAGGGCAAAGAAAAACTATGCTTGAGGCATCCGGAGCTGCCGGAGTGTCTCGAAGGGAAGGTAGGGCCCTGTTTTCACAGGGTCGAACTTAAATATCTCTTGTCCTTACAGAAGACCAAGTATGCTTTCATCCACACGGCCGAACTAGGTCGAATGCGCACAAAATGGGGGATCCCAGAAAATGTGAAGATAAGGATTCCCATAGATCCGGAGACCCCTATGGATTGTAAGCTGAACGAAATAGTCTTCTTCACGGAGCTATTTAATTGGGGACTCAGATTCCCCTTGGACCCAGAGATTGTCAGATATTTTCATCTGGTCAAACTCTATCCGAGCCAGCTGAGCCCCAACGGCTGGTATACTTTGATGTCATGCATTATGGCATCCAGGCTGTCCGGGATCCCTCTTCCTATGGAAGAATTTGCAGCAGTGGCCAATCTTTGCAAACATCACCAATTCTCCTTCTACCACTTCAATATGGGGAATGATCTCAAAGCTGTTGATGATCTACTGGAGTCTGAGAGCAAATGGAGGAGCCAATTTTTGTTTGTCAGTGGCGCTTGGGAAAACGGACAGAAGATCAAGCCTGGAGTGAACCCAAGCCTCCCCAGAAGCAGGTGGAGGAGTGACCGTAAGCTTCTTACTCTAAATCTTTGTCTACTTTTTCCTTCTTATAGCTGGTTTTAAATTAATCAATCTTTCTTTGTCTTAACAGAACTGCCTAAGGAGTTCGGTGATTACTTGAAGGCCGGATAGGTCACTTGTGGCAAAATCAACGCCTGGGCCGCAGAGAACTGGGGGAACCGATTCCACAATGCCTTCACAAGTGGAAATCTGGCAAGGTCTCACCTGTGGAACACCACGGGTTGGAGAGATTTAACTTGGGAGGAGCTCACCA
The DNA here is from genome assembly GCA_036936605.1 of Limnanthes douglasii subsp. nivea. Lineage (NCBI taxonomy): Eukaryota > Viridiplantae > Streptophyta > Magnoliopsida > Brassicales > Limnanthaceae > Limnanthes > Limnanthes douglasii. Next base: position 23,827,531 of record JAUPFV010000004.1, on the reverse strand, counting down.
CCCAACCCTCTCCTGACACAGTGCTCAAGAGGTCCCATGAAGCATATGGGACACTCTTCTTGCCAGGCCGGGCCAAAGCCCCAAGCAAAATGAAGGGCAAGAAGAAAGGCAAAAAGGTGGCGAGCAATGCTAATCCTGCTAATGCTGAGAAGGATGCTCCAACTGACCCGGAGGGGCCGGCTCAGAGCCAAATTGATGCTGCTCTTTTGCAGGTAGTGGAGCAAGAGACCGAAAGGCAGGAAGCAGAACTCCCAAAATCTCCAAGGGCTTCCAAGAGGAATCGCAAGCAGGGGAGTGAAGGGGAAGACCGGGCAGCCAAGAAGAAAAAGACTGCCAAGGGAGATGAGCTTGCTCTCCGGGATCCGGAGCCTTCTGTTCAAGTTGACCCTTCTGACCCAACACATGCTGAAGAGATCCCAAGGGACTTTCATACTGATGAAGTTGAGGGAGGAGAGCTCAACATGGATGAAGTAGACATCACCGGTCTTGGTGAACTTGGCGAATACTTCATCAACCTCCCCAGAGACGACTTCGCAGGGCCTTACATTCCTCCGAGCAGATCTAACACTGTCAACTTCAATGGTAAGACTTTCATCGTCTCTAGTGAAAAGGACACGATAGCCCACTCCTTGCTAAGCAATGTGCAGCCAGTACTTACACTGGAGAGACAAGTTCGGAGTCAAGCAGACACCATCAAAGACCTTAAGTCTGAGAAGGAAAAGTTGTCCGAAGACCTTTGCACAGCTACTGCCAATGCTGACATGCTAAAGGAAGCAAATGAGGAGTTGAAGAAGAATCGGGAGGAAAGCGACACAAAAGTTGCTACTCTAGAGGAAACCATCAGAGACCTCCGGGAAAAGCTGTCTGGGGTGGAGAAAGACCTTACTGCCTCAAAAGAAGAGACCAAGGCAAAGGACAAGACCATCACCAACCTAACTATTGATAAGATTGCCCTTGAGAATGCAGTGTCCAAGGCTGCCGAGGAGAAAAATACTTTGTTACAGGAGCAAGAGGCCAAGATCCAAGCCAGGATTAATAATTATGCCAACCAGATGATCAAGAGCGAAGAGCTACTGCTTGAGAAGGTGAGGTCTGACATGGTTCTACTCTTCCATGAAAAGTTTCCACAGAGGAACCTAGGGGAGTTGTGGCTTTATGTTGAGCCCGAAAACCTCCCATACCATACGATGGCCGAAGGTGATAGGTATGGCTACTCTAGTGGCTCCTCGGATGATGAAGAACATACTGGGGAGAGCCCATATGACAAGAAAGACGATCCCAAAGGCAAGAAGGTAGATGAAGGGAAAGATGACCCTAAGGGTAAGAAGGTAGTCAAAGGTGAGCCATCCTCAAAGGCTCAACCTTAACTTATGATCCACTTAGTTTATTTTTAATTCAGACTAAAGTCCTTGGAAGGCCAAGGCACTCTTTTTGTAATGGTGTCCGGAATTTTACCGGACAGGTTTTTTGTGTTCTACTTTGACTGTTTAAAAGTCCTTGGAAGGCCAAGGCAATTTTAAGTTGTTTATCTCAATGAATATCTCTGTTCTGTACAACCATCATCTTCTTTCATTGTTCATTTTAATTTTGATAGGCAGAGTTTAAGTAGCCTTTAGTTGTTGCATTGTGAGAGTGTTTAAAGTCTCCGGCTAGAGTTTAAATAGCCCTTAGATATTTGAGTCCGGATAGTATGATAAGGGATAGAACTTTAAAAACACTTAGAAAATTTTGAAGAAGGCATCGAATTTTATTTAACAACCCAGACACCTCACTAAAACCTCTCTGTGCCACCGGGGAGGAAAGAGTATGCCCCCAAATATTTACATGGATGTTTAAACAAGTAAATATTTACACAAGTGTTATTCCAAGTACATTCGGAGATGCTCAATATTCCAAGGATGAGTTAGAACTCTGCCATCATTGTCTTCCAACCAATAAGTTCCAGGCTTGATTCTTTCAACCACTATATACAGACCTTCCCAAGTTGGGGCCAGCTTTCCGAAGAGCTTTTCTTTAGTGTGTAAGAAGACCTTCCTTAATACTTTGTCCCCTGGTTGGAAATCTCTTCTTTTAACTTTGGAAGCAAACCTTCTCCTCATCAAGCCCTGATAGTGCGCAACTCTAAGGTGAGCTTTAACCCGTCTTTCTTCTATCAAATCAAGCTGACTTCTGATTGCCATCTCATTAGCGTGTTCGGAGAAATTGTGAACACGAAAAGAGGGGAGAGTTGCCTCTATGGGAGCTACTGCATCCATCCCATAGACCAAGGCAAAGGGTGATTCTTGTGTGGCAGCCCCAGGTGTTGTCCGGTAGGCCCACAAGACTTCTTGCAAATAACTAGGCCACTTCCCAGTAGCTCCTTCCAAATTCTTCTTTAAGCCGGACAGTATAGTTCTATTAGCCACTTCAACCTGCCCATTTGTTTGTGGGTGGAAAGGTGAAGAAAAACAATGTTGTATACCCCTTGAGGCACAGAAGCTCTCTATTTCTCTATTGTCGAACTGTGGCCCGTTGTCCGTTGTTATTTTCTGTGGGACACCAAATCTGCAACATATGTTGGATAGAATGAATTTTATGACAGCTTTTGACGTTGTCCCTGCCAGGGGGCTGCTTCTATCCACTTCGAGAAGTAGTCTATGGCCACAATTATAGTTTTGGACGCCACAGGGAGAGGCCCTACTAAATCCAATCCCCATCGAGCAAAGGGAATGGGCTCAGAAATGGACTCTAGAGGAATGGCTGGTACATGAATTTCATTGTTGTACCTCTGGCATGGGTCACACCTCCTCACCAATTCCTTAGCATCTTTCATGATTGATGGCCAATAGTATCCGGAGAGTAACACTCTTCTCGTTAAAGCTCTAAATCCACAATGGGCTGATCCCTCACCATCATGTAATTTGGAGAGGACCACTTGTGACTCTTCATCCCCCAAACAACGCAGGAGAGGTTTACTGTAGGATTTTTTGTATAACACTTCTCTCAATATGATGAAACCACGAGCCTTGTGTTTCAATATTCTGGCTAGTGACTTATCTGGAGGCACAACACCATCGGAGAGATATTGCAAGAGAGGAAACCTCCAATCTTGAGGCTGTTTCACTTGTATTTCAAAAATTTCCTCTTCTTTACCCTTACTAAGTTGAATAGAAGGGCTTTCAAGCACATGGATCCATGGGTATGACTCCGTATATGCTATGGTTGCCAATGAGTCTGCTAGCTCATTTTCTTCCCGGGGAATGTGCTCATAGACAACAGCTTTAAATTTTAGTGCTTCATTTTTTAGGAGGAGTAAATACTTCACAAGTTGCTCCTTTCTAGCCTCAGATTGGCCTAAGGCATGGTGGATAAGCAATTGGGAGTCACTTAGCAGCTTGACCCTCTTAGCCCCACAAATGTAGGCTAACTTTAACCCAGCTATATCTGCTTCATATTCGGACTCGTTATTAGATGCCTTGAAAGCAAAACAAATAGCCTGGTACATATTGTCTCCATATGGGGAAGTTAAACATATTCCTGCACCACATCCCATAGTGCTAGATCCACCGTCTATTCGGACGATCCACATTTTCTTATCTTTTATATCAGTAGCTTGCTCTGAATCCCTATCGGAGTGGAATTCAACCAGAAAATCAGCCACAGCTTGGGCTTTCACCGCTGTCCGGGGAGCAAAGTCTATGTCGAAGTCCCCCAACTCTACTGACCACTTAGTCATTCTACTCGAAATGTCTGCTTTTTGAAGGACATTCTTTAAGGAAAAGAGGTCCGGACGATGATAGGATGAGCCTGGAAATAAGGCCTCATCTTCCTTGCAGCTATCACCAGGGCTAATGCCATTTTTTCAAGTTTCAAGTAGCGCCTCTCAGCATCTATCAAGCTTTTGCTGATGTAGTACACTGGGTGGGGATGTCTATCGACCTCTCTTACCAGCACAGCACTGATGGCACAACTTGAAACTGCCAAATATATGAAGAGAGTCTCCCCATCAACTGGTTTGAACAAAGTTGTGGGGGAGGACAGGTGTTTCTTGATTTCATTGAAAGCTTCATCACACTGCGGGGTCCACTCGAACCCCTTTGCACCCTTCAAAGTTTGAAAGAAAGGAGCACACCTGTCCGAAGACCTCGAGATAAATCTGTTTAAGGCAGCTAACCTCCCCGTTAATCGTTGTACTTCTTTAATGTTTCGAGGAGACTCCATTTGAAACAGAGCATTAAGCTGGTCCGGATCAGGTTGTATTCCATGCTCACTTATGACATAGCCCAGAAACTTTCCGGACTGTACTCCGAACATACACTTTTCAGGGTTTAACTTCAAATTCACTTTCACCAAGTTGGCAAAAGTTTCTTGGAGATCGGACAAGTACAACTGCTCATCCATACTCTTCACCATCATATCGTCAATGTATACCTCCATATTTCTTCCAATTTGATCAGCAAATGCCTTGTTGACTAATCTCTGATAAGTAGCCCCAGCATTTTTCAAACCAAATGGCATCACCTTGTAGCAATGAAGCCCTCGATCAGTTACAAATGTGGTATGCTCTTGATCCTTTAGATCCACTTGAATCTGATTGTATTCGGAGAAAGCATCCATAAAGGAAAGCAGCTTGTTCCCAGAGGTGGAGTCTACTAACTGATCAATCCGGGGGACCGGATACAAGTCTTTTGGGCAAGCTCTATTGAGGTCTGTGAAGTTAATGCACATGCGCCACTTGTTATTCTTCTTTTTTACTAAGACAGGATTGGCAGTCCACAAAGGGTATTGAGACTCCTTGATGTGCCCTATCTTTGTGAGCCTGTCAACTTCTTGCACAATGACATCAGCCTTTTCTTTGGAAAAAGCTCTTCTTTTTTGAACTACTAGAGCTACATCTCTCCGGACGGATAAGTGGTGTGATATCACCTCTGATGGAACCCCAGTTACATTAGCATTGCACCAAGCAAAAACGTGCTGATGGTCTTTCAAAAACTTCAACATTTCCTTTTTCAACATTGGTGGCATCTTGGACCCTATCTTGACACTTTTACCATCTTCCAAACAGTGTGTTTCAACTTCTTCGATCGGTATCAATACTCCAGGGGTCTCTCTGGGGTCATCAATTTCACCCTCTCCCCCAGAAAGGCCCTCAAACTGCTATTGTTCATCGATGCGGACTGCCCCCAGTGTTCGAGGAGCCAAGGCAGTGGCATAACATTCTCTTGCAACCTTTTGGCTGCTCCGGACAACTCCAACCTGCCCCTGAACAGCATACTTCAAACATTGGTGGACTGTCGAAGCCACTGCATGCATCCTAGAGAGCCAAGACCTCCCTAGAATAGCATTATAGCAAGTGGGACAATCCACCACAATAAATAGTATTCTGACCATTTTCTTGAAAGGGCCCTTGCCCAATAACACCTCCTCTTCGAACTCCCCGATCACATCTGCTGAGCTGCCTGTCGGAATTCTGAATTACAGCTGGATTTTTCATTTTCTTGTAAGTGGTTAGGAAAAGGATATTGGTTGAGCTTCCAGTATCCACCAAGATTCGTCTTATGTCATTGCCCCCTATAGATGCTCCTATGACAACAGCATCCTCATGAGGGCCAGCAATGTTTCTTAAATCATCTTCATTAAACACAATGAAGGGAAATGAGTTTGGTGACTGATAAGATGTCATGCCTCCTTCTAGCTGGGAGGCCAAAGTATGAAGATGCCTCTTCCTGGAAGAAGCAGTAGGAGCTGTCATAGTGTCCCCTCCAAAAATTGTAAGCGACTCAAAAAACTTAATGAGCCCGGAAAACGACCTAGAACATTCCTCTATAGCACCCACTCTATTCCGAGTTGGATCGGGATCCAAGTACTCAGATTCCACATCAAACCTTTCAACTATAACCATGGCTCCCTCCGGAGCAGCATTACTTGGACCAACCCGATGAGTGTTGTCAGGCCTGTTGCCTCCTCTTCTTTTAACGTAAGCTCCCAGCTTCCCCCTTTCAATCAAGTTTTGAACTTCCTGCTTCAATGCTATGCAGTCATCGGTGGTATGACCAATATCATTGTGATATTGACAAAAAGATTTGTTGCGATGCTCCATGGGAGACTGCAGTGTTGCCGGTCTCCGGTAATGCACCTCATCCTTTGTTTTATCAAAGATAGTGGCCACTCTTTCTTTTAACTCCGCGAACCACCCTGGTTGGACCCATGGTCCTCTCTTGTTTCTAGACTATTGACTTTGAGCAGGAGCAGCTGGCTGAGACTGAGCTTTTGCCCTACCATGCCCCCGATTATGAGATGACCCCTTTCCAATATGCCTTTTAATTCTTCCATGTCTATCTCTTTTTCTTGAATATTTTTTAACCTGCTTTTGCTTTTTCCTGGTTCGACCCTCATTGCTGCTAGAGGACAAGGATTTTTCAACTCCATCACTGTCCGAAGAGCTATCAGAAGATTCTGAGCTTGAGTCAGAACTCTCCACAGGCTTGGACCGGTGAGACTTTTTAGAACTGGCATGAGTCTTTTTGGTGCTCACATGAGTCTTCGAAGACTCATGCTCTCTGGGGTTATCGGTGTGATGAGCAACCGATGTTTTGGATTTTTCTTTCACGCTCATCTTGGCCTTCTCAGCCCTCAGAGCTTCTATTTCACACTTCAGCCCTCGACAGTGCATTCATCGTTCTCTTTCACCACTTTGAGCAAAGCTGGTGGAAGCTGTGGATTGTCCGGATTCATTCGGACAGATTTCTTTTAGTTGGTTTTGAATGCTTGATTCAGGTACCTCTTTCCTCCCACTATGGTTGCCAATTTGGTGTGGATAATAATCGCCTGAGGGTAGGCTAGTAATTTCAATTGGTGTTTTATGGTGGTATGTAGGTGTTTAAGAGGTGGTGTGTGGGTGTTTTAAATGTTTAGAGAGTAGAGAGATAATTAAGCAGCTTGGTAGCAGTTAATTTTCATTACCCAGAGTTAATGCAAGGGGTTGGGTATTTATAGTGTGATGTTTGGGCCCTTATGGGCTTTCGGGTCATGTTTAATGGACCCGGGTCATGTTTAAAGACCATGAGCTCTAAGGAGGAGAGCAAGTAGCTTAGTCAAGAAGTGTTTAGGCTTTTTTAGTACTTTTGTCATAGTTCGAACTGTCCTATGGTCATTGTGTTCAAAGTGATCTATCCGGTCCATGTGATCTGTCCGATCTGTCCGGTCCGGAGGCTTTGGACTGATCTGTCCCTGTCCAGGGAGCATGCTGAATTCGGACTCATCAATTTTTTATCACTTTTGCTTCTTTTTAGTTCGACCCTCATTGCTGCTAGAGGATAAGGATTCTTCAACTCCCTCATCATCCGAAGAGCTATCAGAAAACTCTGAGCCTGAGTCAGAACTCTCCACTGGCTTAGACCGGTGAGACTTTTTGGAGCTAGCATGAGTCTTTTTGGTACTCACATGAGTCTTTGAAGGCTCATGCTCTCTAGGGTTATCGGTGTGACGAGAAACTGATGCTTTCAATTTTTCTCTCACGCCCATCTTAGCCTTTTCTGCCCTCAAAGCTTCTATCTCGCCTTTTAGCCTATCGCGCTCCTCGATGGTGTATTCATCGTTTTCACCCACCACTTCGAGCAAAGCTGGTGGCACTTCCGGGGCGTCCGGATTCATTCGGGCTGACTTTTCTTGTTGGTTTCGAATGCTCGATTCAGGCACATTCGCTCTCCCATTGTGGTCGCCAATTTGGTGTGGTTAATTTTCGTATGAGGGTAAATTTGTAATATGTTCAGAGTTTTGTGGAGGTTTATAGGTGTTTAATATTTTGAGTAGAGAGTAGGGGGAGAATTAAGCAGCCTGGTTGAAGTTAATTTTTATTACCCATATTTGATGCAAGTGGTTGGGTATTTATACCCTTATATCTGGGTTTTATGGGTTTTCGGGTCAGGTTTAATGGACCCGGGTCAAGTTTAAAGACCCATGAGCTCTTAGTAGGGGAGCAAGTAGCTTAGTCAAGAAGTGTTTAGGTTCTTTAGTACTTTTGTCATAGTTCGAATAGTCCAATGGGCTAATTGTTCGAAGTGGTATGTCCGGTCTGGTGGCCTTGGTCCGATCTGTCCCTGTCCGGAGAGGAAGCAGTATTCGGACTCATCAATATCCAATAAACTCTATGTATATTTATCACTCCTTTTATTTCAAATGTAGCTAGCTCCACATTTATTAATATAATATATCAATAAGATACCATCATCTCTTTTAGGTCATCATTATAAAATATCGATATTGGGTACGGTTCCTCATACAAATATAGTGATGTTTGTCCATGCTCCCCAAAAATAGATCTCTTTATGCAATGACACATACAATTTTCATATTTAGATCATAATCCAAATATTGTATTCTTCTTCCATGAAGATTGTGTTATTATCCAGATCTCTAAGCTCTTATACTCTTTATTTCATTTACCTCTCATTTCTTGATGATTGAACTTAGTAATTGCTAACATCCCTTGGTTCGTCCTTATTTTTCTCCTTGAAAAACTTTAAAAGTTAATTTTTGCCAATCATGTTTAGATTTGATTCTGTAATTCCTAACGATATCTTGTGTAATGGCATATATCTCCATGAAATTTACAATATTTTCCTTTATTGTATGATTTGTGGCCCTTGTAACTTTTCTAGGCTTCGATATCTCTGAGCGTATCATATGTTCTTTCATAAATTATTTCAAGATATTGAGTTAACTCAATGTATGTGACTTTAATAGTGGACTCTAGTATTTGGTTGCTTTTATTATTGTTGCAAATGCACTTATAACTCCCTCGGAATCTTTTCCCTTTGTTGTAGTGTTTTGATCGAGATGCTACCTCATAGTTAATGTTCTTAGACGAATCTTTGTATGACTTATAATTGACTTGTACAATTGTGTTTTATTAATTATTTTTTGAATTATTCCTCGAATATGCATATGGATTGGTAATTTTTCCTTCAATATTAATTTTGCAATTTCATCTACCGTGATATAACGCTCTACTTGTGTTAATAAATCTCCCGAAAGTGATGGCTTTTATGTTATGATAGCATTGGTCATATCTTAACAATACTACATATGCACTAACGACTACTAAATCAAGACAATCTCGTAATTCATTATTTAGTTTCCAGAAAACTCTAAGTATATTCTTTCAGTGATTCTCTTGGCCTTTGCTTGTAATAGATATTTTTACCATCATATTTTGTTTCATTTATTTTTATGTTAAAAGTGGTTTCTGAACTTTATCTGCAATATTTTCAACCTTGTGATACAACTTTATAGAAGGTTGTCGAACCATGTCAATGTATTCTCTTTTAGTGTTGGCACGAATGTTTTCTATTTCATAGTGTCATCCATTTTTAATACCTTAACATTTCACTTTTGAATTGTTACACATGATGATATGGATCCCTGTTATTGTTGAATTTATCCATCTTGTGATTTTTAAAGTTTGGCTGTCAATTTCCAGACAAGATGTTCGGTGCAAATAGAGATTCATCCTACAGATCACCATCGTCAATGTCAAGAAACATATTTTGTTTATTCATGTTTACTTGTCCTATGAAGGTAAATCCTTACAATTGTTCGGCTGAAAGCCCATCATTGCCTATGCTTTCAAATTTGGTAGAAATCACATTGGATATATCCCTTTGGATGTTGTAGCATAATAAGGAATCGGTTGGGTAGGAGGATATGGACCTAAAGGGTTTTGTTGACCCATGAACACTACAGGTGGCATATATTGATGATTATTCATTCTTGCTAAAGCTTTTGTAAAACTATGTGAACATCAATGTGAACTAATGGTGCAACTCTATGATTTTGTTGGAAAGTTTGTCGCATTAGTGGCTCTTGGTACTTATGGAGGTTTAGATAATTATCTGGATGAGCCCTAGTGGCTTGAAAAAATTATGGAATTCATGGTTGGATTATTGGGGCATGTTGATGATTCGGCTGAGTTCCCTACTGAATCATATGAACTTGCTGGTAATTCTTATTTATTCCCAGTTGTGGTAGGAAAGCATGTCGGCCTTTCTACTGAGGGAGACGTCATCTGTCGGGGTTATGTTTCCTTTACTGTCACCATTTTGGGTTGGTTAATGTTCTCGGTAGTGCGCTTATTTCCTTTTGTCATCTCTATTACTTTACGTAGGGTTCATGCTTCTCTTCTTTCAGTTATGGTGGTGACGACAGTGTTTCTCGATTTTGTTGAAGGATCCTTGATCAGAGTGATCATAACAACTATTGTTTTGTGTCGGAATGAAATATTACTTTAATTGGTGTTGTTGCCGAGGCAATCTCTTATCATGGAGCTCGTTTCATGATTTTCTTTATTTATCTTCCTCTTCGGCGTCATTTTCTATATGCTAGATTTTTTATTCCACTTACGGTTGAGGAATGGTGTATATCATATCTGGTGAGGATAAAAATAGCCTGAGGGTAGGCTGGTAATTTCAATAGAGTTTCAAGATGGTGTAAGGGTGTTTCAAGGTGGTGTAAGGGTGTTTCAAGGTGGTGTAAGGGTGTTTCAAGGTGGAGAGATAATTATGCAGCTTGGTAGCAGTTAATTTTCATTACCAGAAGTTAATGCTGGTGGTTGAGTATTTATAGTGTGATGTTTGGGCCCTTATGGGCTTTCGGGTCAAGTTTAATGGACCCGGGTCATGTTTAAAGACCCATGAGTTCTAAGCAGGAGGACAGGTAGCTTAGTCAAGAAGTGTTTTAGGTTTTTTAGTACTTTTGTCATAGTTCGAACAGCCTTAGGCTCACATTGGTTCGAAGTGATCTGTCCGGTCCAAATGGTCTGTCCGGTATCCGGAGAGAATTACACTGATCTGCCCTTCCGGGGAGTATTCCGAATTCGGACTCATCAGGAGCCCCTTTTTTAGGTGTTTGAACAAGTGTCCTTGTCAAAGAGCTAAAAACAGTCCGATTATAGGAGGTGGTTTTCAATTCGGAGAGAGTTGTGGGTATACCCGAATAGATTGAACGTTACGAATTCCAAACGGTTTTTGCCAGAGTTAATGGGACACGTGTCACTCTCTGATTGGTCACTCCAGCCGTTTTTTCACCTTGAATTTCGCACCACTTTCTCGAACAAGTTACCTCTTTAGTTGCAAATAATGACATCAGCGTCGTCTTTTAATCATTGCCCGACTTTTCGGATTCTCCTAGGAATCAACTCCTTCTTTTCACATTTACTATAAATTCTCATTCACTTTTCACTGTCTCATTATCTCTTTCAAATTTCACTCTACAATTTCACCCAGAGCTTTATCTCTCTAGAACTCAAAACTTCCTTGGTTGTTTATGTTTACAGCAAGAACAGCACTGATCAAAGGCGGCTGGCTTAACCTCTCGGAGTTGGAGAAAGCACAAAGGGTCAAGAAAGAAAAAAGACTTGCAGCAGGGCTACCATCGTCGCATGTTGAGAAACCAGCCTCTTCTGTCGCAGAATCTGATAGAGGTTCATCTTCTTCCAAAGGTACTAAGCCTAAAAAGCTCTTTCAATCCACCCTTTCTCCCATAGTTTCTGGCTCCTCAGTTCAGGAGTCGATCCCAGCTGTTGAACCAGGAGTTACTGCTACCAATGTTAGGAAAAAATCGTCTTTTATTGCCATGGGGTCTGACTCTGACCACTCCCCGGATAAGCTAGTCATCAAAAGGCCAAGCCGGTTAGTCAAAGGGCTATCCTCTAAAAACACTCCCTCGAAATCGGGGGCAAAAAACAGTGAATCTGAGTCTGGGGAAACTATTAGAGCTCCCCGGGAGAGGTCGTCAGGACTAGAGGCCAGCAGCCCACTACCCTCCAAAGAATCTTCTGCCTCAGAAACTCAAATTGAGGTGAGAAGTCGAATAAATACGGGCAGTCAACAGTCCGGAGGGTCAGTTATGCCAAGCTTCAACCCTCCCCGGACTACTTCTACAGAAGCTCCCCCAACAATTATGGAGGAGAAGATGGAGGACTCCACTGAGGAGGTCCGTTTTGAGTCCGAGTCCCCCGGACAGGCTGATACTGCTATTATTGTTGCCAAGAAGGTCAAAGAGAACTTATATCTGAGGCGTCCGGACCTGTCGGAGAGCCTTGAAGGGAGAGTGGGGCCATGCTTTCATAAAGTTGAGTTCAAGTATCTTTTGGCCTTGCTGAAGACCAAGTATGCGTTCATCCATACTTCAGATCTGGGTAGATTGCGCACCAAGTGGGGGATCCCTGAGAACGTAAAGATAAGAATTCTCATCGATCCGGAGACCCCGATGGATTGTAAAAAGAATGAAATAGTCTTCTTTACGGAGCTATTCAACTGGGGACTCAGGTTCCCACTGGACCCGGAGATAGTGCGCTACTTTCACTTGGTCAAACTCTGCCCATCACAATTAAGCCCCAATGGTTGGTTCACCTTGATGTCATGCATAATGGCATCCAGGCTATCCGGGATCCCTCTTCCTATGGAAGAGTTCGCTGCAGTGGCCAACCTGTGCAAGCACCATCAGTTCCCCTTCTACCATTTCAACATGGGAAACGATCTCAAAGTTGTTGATGATCTCCTGGAGTCGGAGAGCAAATGGAGGAGCCAATTCTTGTTTGTCAGTGGCTCGTGGGAAAACGGCAAGAAAATTAAGACCGGAGAGAATCCAAGCCTCCTCAGGAGTAGATGGAGGAGTGACCGTAAGTTTTTATTTTAAATTTCTGTTCGAATCTCTCCTTTCTTCTTTGTACTAACCAATTTCTCTTTTGTTTTAATAGAGTTGCCAAAGGAGTTCGGGGACTACCTGAAGGCCGGACAGACTACCTGTGGCAAAATCAACGCATGGGCTGCAGAGAACTGGGAGAACCGTTTCCACAAGGCCTTTACCACTGGAAACCTAGCAAGGTCCCATCTGTGGAACACAACAGGTCGGAGAGACCTAACCTGGGAAGAGCTTGCCGCCCAGCCTGATGAAGACATTGTGCTGAGAAGGTCCCATGAGCTAGATGGGACACTCTACATGCCTGCTCGGGCCAAAGCCCCAAGCAAAATGAAAGGCAAAAAGAAGAAAGGCAAGAAGGCGGAAGGTGATACTGAGAAGGAGGCCCCAACAGACACAGAGGGACTGGCCCAGGTTCAAATTGATGCATCCCTTTTACAAGTGGTGGAGCAGGAGAGCGAAAAGCATGAAGTGAATCTCCCAAAACCCTCAAGAGATTCAAAGAGGACTCGCAAGCAAGCAAGTGGAGGTGCTGACAGGGAAGCTAAGAAGAAAGAGACTTCCCAAGGAGATGAGATTGCTCTCCGGGACCCGGAGCCCTCTTTCCCTACTGACCCAACATTGGCCGAAGAGATCCCAAGGGACTTTCAAGAAGAGATTCCAAAGGAATTCCATACAGATGAAGTTGAGGGGGGAGAGCTTAACTTGGATGAAATGGACATCACCGGTCTGGGTGGACTTGGTGAATATTTTCTTGGCCTGCCCAGAGACGAGTTCGCAGGGCCCTACATCCCTCCGAGCAGCTCCAACACGGTCAATTTTAACGGTAAGACTTTCATGGTTTCTAGCGAGAAGGATATTATAGCCCATTCTCTACTTAGCAATGTACAGCCAGTGCTTACTTTGGAAAGGCAAGTCCAAAGTCAGGCAGACACCATCAAAGACCTCAGGTCTGAGAAGGAGAAGCTGTCCGGTGACCTCCAGACTGCTGCTACTAAGGTTGATTTGCTTAAGGAGGCAAATGATCAGCTAAAGAAGAATCAAGATGAAAACAACACAAAAGTTGCTTCTTTGGAAGAGACCATAAAAGATCTCTGGGCTAAGCTGTCCGGACTGGAGAAGGACCTGACAATCTCAAGGGGAGAAACTGCAGCCAAGGAGAAGATCATCACCAACCTGACCACTGACAAAATCGCTTTAGAGAATGCAGTGACTCAGGCTGCTGAAGAGAAAGCTGCTTTGGTGAGGGACCAAGAGGCCACAATCAAGGCCAAGATCAACGCCTATGCCAGGGAGATGATACAAAGCGAGGAGCTAATGATTCAAAGGGTGAAGTCTGATATGGTCCTCCTGTTTCACGAGAAATTCCTGAAGAGGAGACTGGGGGACTTATGGCGCTATGTGGATGATGATGACCTCCCATATTATACTATGATTGACGAGGGTTATTCCGGCGAGTCCTCATCTGATAATGAAGAGGAAACCGGAGAGAGCCCAGGCGAAGAAGAGATTGATCCCAAGGGAAAAAAGATAGTCGAAGAGAAGAGCAATATCAAGGGCAAGAAGACAGACGAGGGCGAGCCATCTTCAAAGGCTCAACCTTAATTTAAAAATTTATTTTGCTTATCTTTCATTCGAACTAAAGTCCTTGGAAGGCCAAGGCACTCTTTTTGTGATGGTGTCCGTATTATTCGGACAGATTTTTTTGTACTGTGCCCAAACTTGTTCAAAAAGTCCTTGGAAGGCCAATGCAATTTTAAGTTGTTGAATGAATGAATGTTTTATTTTGCTCAACCATCCTCTTTTCTTCATTATTTGTTTAAATAGCTGGAGTTTAAGTATTTTTATTGTATTGTGAGAGTATTAAGACTCTCCGGCTAGAATTTAAATAGCCCTTAGATCTTTTAGTCCGGGTAGTATGATAAGAGATAAAATTTTGAAAATACTTAGAGAATTTTGAAGAAGGCACCAAGTTTTATTGAAAACTCTCCGTGCCACCGAAGAGGGGAAGGTATGCCCCCAAATATTTACATGGATGTTTAAACAAGTAAATATTTACACAAGTGTTATTCCAAGTACATTCGAAGGTGTTCAATATTCCAAGGGTGAGTTAAAACCATGCCATCTTTATCTTCCAACCAATAAGTCCCAGGCTTGATTCTTTCAACCACAGTATACGGACCCTCCCAGGTTGGGGCCAGCTTTCCGAAGAGCTTTTCCTTAGTATGTAAGAAAACTTTCCTTAATACCTTATCTCCTGGTTGAAAATCTCTTCTTTTAACTTTAGAAGCAAACCTGCTTCTCATCAAGCCCTGATAGTGTGCAATTCTAAGATGAGCTTTAACCCGTCTTTCTTCGATCAAATCGAGCTGATTTCTAATTGCCATCTCATTAGCATGTCCAGAGAAGTTATGAACACGAAAGGAAGGGAGTGTCTTCTCTATGGGGGCTACTGCATCCATTCCATAGACCAAGGCAAAGGGGGATTCTTGTGTTGCAGCCCCAGGTGTTGTCCGGTAGGCCCATAAGACTTCTTGTAGATAACTAGGCCACTTCCCAACAGCCCCTTCCAAATTCTTCTTTAAATCGGACAGTATTGTTCTATTGGCTACTTCAACTTGCCCATTGGCTTGAGGGTGGAAAGGTGAAGAAAAGCAGTGCTGAATACCCCTTGAGGCACAGAAGCTTTCCATTTCTCTGTTGTCAAACTGTGGCCCATTGTCTGTTGTTATCTTCTGTGGGACACCGAATCTGCAACATATGTTGGACAGAATGAATTTTATGATAGCTTTCGAGGTTGTCCCTGCCAGGGGAGCTGCTTCTACCCACTTTGAAAAGTAGTCGATGGCCACAATTATGGTTTTACGCCCTCCGGAAGCCACAGGGAGAGGTCCAACCAAGTCCAATCCCCATCGAGCAAAAGGGACGGGCTCAGAAATTGATTCCAAAGGAATGGCTGGTACATGAATTTCATTGATGTACCTCTGGCATGGGTCACACCTTCTCACCAGCTCCTTAGCATCTTTCATGATTGATGGCCAATAATATCCGGAGAGTAACACCCTTCTTGTCAAAGCTCTAAATCCACAAAGGGCTGATCCCTCACCATCATGCAATTCGGAGAGAACCATTTGTGACTCATGATCCCCTAAACAACGTAGGAGAGGTTTGCTATAGGACTTTTTGTACAAGACTTCTCTTAACATAATGAAACCACGAGCCCTGTGTTTCAACGTTCTGGCTTGTGATTTATCTAAGGGCATAATACCATCGGACAGATACTGCATAAGAGGAGACCTTCAGTCTTGAGGCCGACTCACTTGTATTTCAAAGACTTTCTCTTTTCCACCCTCACCAAGTTCAATAGAAGGGCTTTCAAGCACATGGATCCATGGGTAGGACTTCGTATATGCTATTGTTGCCAATGAATCTGCTAGCTCATTTTCTGCCCGGGGGATGTGCTCATAGACAACAGCCTTAAACTTTGACGCTTCATTTTTGAGGAGGAGTAAATATTTGACTGATTGCTCCTTTCTAGCCTCTGATAGGCCCAAAGCATGGTGGATAAGCAACTGGGAGTCACTTAGTAGCTTGACCCTTTTAGCTCCACAGATATAGGCCAACTTTAACCCAGTTATGGCTGCTTCATACTCGGACTCATTATTAGATGCCCTAAAAGCAAAACAAATAGCTTGGTACATGTTGTCCCCGTAGGGGGAAGTGAGACATATCCCTGCCCCAGATCCCATGGTACTAGATCCTCCGTCTGTTCGGACAATCCACACTTTCTTGTCTTTTGAATCAGTAGGTTGCTCTGAATCCCTATCAGAATGGAATTCAACCAGAAAATCAGCCACAGCTTGGGCTTTTACTGCTGTCCGGGGAGCAAAGTCTATGTCGAAGTCCCCCAACTCTACTGACCACTTTGTCATTCTGCTTGAAATGTCTGTTTTTTTAAGGACATTCTTTAAAGGGAAAGATGTCCGGACGACGATTGGATGAGCCTGGAAGTAGGGCCTCATTTTTCTTGCATCTATCACCAAAGTCAATGCCAGTTTTTCAAGTTTCAAGTAACGTCTCTCAGCATCAATCAAGCTTTTGCTGATGTAGTACACTGGGTGAGGATGCCCATTGACCTCTCTTACTAACACTGCACTGATGGCACAACTTGAAACAGCCAGATATACAAAGAGAGTTTCCCCATCAACTGGTTTGAACAAAGTTTTGGGAGAGGAAAGATGTTTCTTGATTTCACTGAATGCTTCATCACACTCTAGTGTCCATTCAAACCCCTTTGCACCCTTCAAGGTTTGAAAGAATGGAGCACACATGTCCGAAGACCTGGAGATGAATCTGTTCAAGGCAGCCAATCTCCCCGTTAATCGCTGTACTTTTTTAATGTTTCGAGGAGGGTCCATCTGGAACAAGGCATTGAGTTGGTCCGGGTCGGGCTTTATTCCATGCTCACTTATGATATACCCTAAGAATTTCCCGGACTGCACTCCGAACACACACTTTTCAGGGTTTAGTTTTAAATTCACTTTGGCCAAGTTGGCAAAAGTTTCTTGGAGGTCGGACAAGTGCAACTGCTCATCCACGCTTTTCACCATCATATCATCAATATAAACCTCCATATTTCTTCCAATTTGATCAGCAAAAGCCTTGTTCACCAACCTCTGATAAGTAGCCCCAGCATTTTTCAAGCCAAAGGGCATCACATTGTAACAATGTAGTCCCCTATCAGTGACAAACGTGGTATGCTCTTGATCTTTTGGATCTACTTGGATCTGATTGTACCCGGAGAAGGCATCCATGAAGGAGAGCAGCTTGTTCCCAGAAGTAGAGTCTACTAACTGATCAATCCGGGGGACCGGATACAAATCTTTTGGGCAAGCTCTATTGAGGTCTGTGAAGTCAATACACATACGCCACTTGCCATTCTTCTTTTTCACCAAGAAAGGATTGGCAGTCCACAAAGGGTATTGAGATTCTTTAATATGCCCCATCTTTGTGAGTCTGTCAACCTCTTGCACTATGATATCAGCCTTTTCTTTTGAGAAAGCTCTCCTTTTTTGTACCACTGGTGCTACATCCCTCCGGACAGATAGGTGATGGGAAATCACCACTGATGGAACTCCAGTAACATCAGCATTGCACCAAGCAAAAACATGCTGATGGTCTTTCAAGAATTTCAACATTTCTTCTTTTAACATTGGTGGCATTTTGGACCCTATCTTGACACTTTTTCCTTCTTCCAAGCAGTGTGTTTCAACCTCTTCAATCGGAATCAACACTCCAGGGGTCTCTCTGGGGTCATCAATTTCACCCTCACCCCCAGGAAGACCCTCAAACTGCTATTGATCATTTATACGGACTGCCCCCAGCGTTCGTGGAGCCAAGGCAGTGGCATAGCATTCTCTTGCAATCTTCTGGCTGCTCCGGACAACCCCAACTTGTCCCTGAACAGCATACTTTAGACACTGATGGACTGTCGAAGCCACTGCATGCATCCTAGAGAGCCAAGATCTCCCCAGAATAGCATTATAGCAAGTGGGACAGTCTACCACAATGAAGAGTATTCTAACCATTTTCTTGAAAGGGCCCTTGCCCAATAACACCTCTTCTTCAAACTCCCCGATCACATCGGCTGAGCTGCCTGTGAAACCCACAATTGACCTGTCCGACTTCTGAATCACAGCTGGATTTTTCATTTTCTTGTAAGTGTTTAGAAAAAGGATATTGGCAGAGCTTCCAGTATCCACCAGAATTCTCCTTATCTCATTGCCCCCTATAAATTCTCCTATGACGACAGCATCCTCATGAGGGCCAGCAATATCTCTCAAATCATCCTCATCGAAAACTATGAATGGGAATGAGTTTGGAGATTGATAGGATGTCATGCCTCCTTCTAGCTGGGAGGCTAAATTATGAACATGCCTCTTCCTTGAAGAAGCAGTAGGAGCAGTCATTGTGTCCCCTCCGAAAATCGTCAGTGACTCGAAGAATTTAATGAGTCCGGAGACTGTCTTAGAATGCTCCTCTATGGCACCCACCTTATTTCGCGTTGGATCAGGATCCAAGTATTCAGATTCCACATCAAACCTTTCAACTATTACCATGGCCCCCTCTGGGGCAGCATTACTTGGACCAACCCGGTGAGTGTTGTCAGGCCTGTTGCCTCCTTTTCTTTTAACGTATGCACCCAACTTTCCCCTTTCAATCAAGTTTTGTACCTCTTGTTTCAATGCTATGCAATCATCAGTGGTATGGCCAATATCATTGTGGTATTGGCAAAAGGAGTTGTTACGATGCTCTCTGGGAGACTGCAAGGTTGCCGGTCTCCGGTAGTGTACCTCATCTTTTGTTTTATCAAAAATGGTGGCCACGCTTTCTTTAAGTTCTGCGAACCACTCCGGTTGGACCCATGGCCCTCTTTTGTTTCTGGATTGTTGACTTTGAGCAGGAGCAGCTAGCTGGGACTGAACTTTTCCTCTACCATGCCCCTGTCTGGTTTCTCTTGCTCTATTCCCGGACTGGTTTTGATTTGGAGTTGGTGCCACCGGGGTGGATCTCACCTGTCTGTGCACCCTGGTCTTTTTTGTTTCATCAACGTTTATTTTCTTGCCAACTTGATTTAGCAATCCTCCCCAGGTCATGGCTTTCTTCCTGGTCACCGAATCAGCCAGGTTGCCTGGGTTCAAACCTTGTCTTAGGGATGCTATTGTCACCTGTTCGAAGCAATCAGCCAACCCATTCTTTGTGTTTACAAAACGACTTATGTACTCCTTTAATGACTAATTTGGCTCTTGGGCACAATGGATTATTGTGTCTCCATTGCCCTTCAGCTCCTTACTCCCCACAAACTGCCTTCGAAAGGCCACCCAAAAAGTATCAAAGTCTTTAATACAACCCTGAGGCAGGCTGTTGTACCATTTCAGAGCACTCCCCGTGAAAGATTGGGAGAATGCCCTACAGAGTAGTTTATCATCATCATCAAAGTTCATCATGAAGTTCTTAAATTGCTCCAGATGATTGTCCGGATCAGTACTGCCATCATACTTCACCATCTTAGTACTGTCAAACCTCTTAGGGAGGTTTCCGGACAGGATTTTAGAAGACAGTGGAGACTGCCTCCAATTCCTTCCACGACTGAACACGGTATCCTCATTAGGAGTTGCAAAGATACCTGGCTCATCGTGGAAAGCAAAAGGATCCATCAATATCTTGTCTGTATACCTCCGGTGGTGAGATGACCCCTTTCCAATATGCCTTTTCATTCTTCCATGGTGATCTCTTTTTCTCGAATACTTCTTAACCTGCTTTTGCTTTTTCTTGGTTCGACCCTCATCACTGCTAGAGGACAAGGATTTTTTATTTCCCTCACTATCCGAAGAGTTGCCCGAAGATTCTGAACTTGAGTCAGAGCTCTCCACAGGCTTGGACCGGTGAGACTTTTTAGAACTAGCATGTGTCCTTTTGGTACTCACATGAGTTTTTGAAGCCTCATGCTCTCTAGGGTTGTCGGTGTGATGAACAACCGATGCCTTGGATTTTTCTTTCACGCCCATTTTGGCCTTTTCAGCCCTCAGAGCTTCTATCTCAAGCCTTAACCTATCACGCTCTTGGACAGTATACTCATCGTTCTCTTCCACCACTTCGAGCAAAGCTGGTGGAAGCTCTGGATTATCCGGATTCATTCGGACAGAGTTTCTTTGCTTGGTTTTGAATACTTAATTCAGGCACCGTCGCCTCCCACTGTGGTCGCCAATTTGGTGAGGATAAAAATAGCCTGAGGGTAGGCTGGTAATTTCAAGTAGAGTTTCAGGATGGTGTAAGGGTGTTTCAAGGTGGTGTAAGGGTGTTTCAAGGTGGTGTAAGGGTGTTTCAAGGTGGTGTAAGGGTGTTTCAAGGTGGAGAGATAATTATGCAGCTTGGTAGCAGTTAATTTTCATTACCAGAAGTTAATGCTGGTGGTTGAGTATTTATAGTGTGATGTTTGGGCCCTTATGGGCTTTCGGGTCAAGTTTAATGGACCCGGGTCATGTTTAAAGACCCATGAGTTCTAAGCAGGAGGACGGGTAGCTTAGTCAAGAAGTGTTTTAGGTTTTTTAGTACTTTTGTCATAGTTCGAACAGCCTTAGGCTCACATTGGTTCGAAGTGATCTGTCCGGTCCAAATGGTCTGTCCGGTATCCGGAGAGAATTACACTGATCTGCCCTTCCGGAGAGTATTCCGAATTCGGACTCATCAATATCAACATCATCATGGATGGTTCTTTCTTTAGCTGTAATGTTAGCCATTTGAAATTGGTCAATTGAACATTCATAGTGAGTGCATATGGTTTTTGCCAACAACTCTTTCGTCAGTCTTATTCATATCAACAGACATGGTATTCTCTTGCTCTAAATTTGCCATGATTTTGAATTCTTTTCTAAGTTTCTTTTGGTTTTTGGGTGAAAACCTCCTGGATATCAATCTTTTTTCACAAGCGGGGCCAATTTGGTGAGTATAATTTAGCTTTAGAGGATTCAGAGAAGATTCGAGATTCAATGTGGATAGAAAAGTATAACACCAAATAGAATATAGCGATAATCAAATACTTGAATGTTTATTCATTGTGTAAACTCAGTTTATAAGAGGTACAAATTATATCTCATTTCCAGTGTTGGTATCAAAGTATAATACCAAATAAAATCAATGATAACAAATTTGAATGTTTATTCATTATGTAAAACTCAATTTATAGATGTACGAAGTATATCTCATAACGAATATTATATCTTATTTAATCTTATTATAGTTTGAGTAAGACTTTATCTCTAACTATTGTAAATATAACAACATATTGTTAGTTATAGATATTTTTTATTTTCTCTTTCCTCAAAATAGGTAATGCCCTTTCAATGGCTCAGTCAAATGTATAACTTACTAGATTAGCCAAATGGGCTTGCAATGGATATCCGAATGAGATTTATTCTCTCAATACCCCAGATCTTACGGACCAAACGAATATATCCTTATCAACTATTATTTTAATTATTTTTTTAAAATAAATAAAAATATTGAAAAATGATAGCCAAAATGCAACAGTTAAAACCTACACTACATTAGTGGTAAACGCAAGTGATATGATCTAACGGATGCGTCACACAGTGCACATTTTATCTCACGGTTGCATAATTGCAATGAAAAGTAAGATTGACCCTCAGATTTTAATCCATAGTATTGGACAACTAGTACAGATGATCGTTTAATATATGTCGTATCTTTATCATCAGGTTTCAACTTTTTATTATTTTTTTATCTACATGAGTTGTGACATGGTTCAAAGAACAATCTAATATGGGATATGACTTGATCATCAGATTTCTTATTTTTCAGCACTAGATAAATATGTGACGAATGGTCCATATGATTGTCCAATATATGGCCAAAAATAAGAAAAAATAAGTGTTCTTTTAAATTTGATTTAAAAAATGATCCCATAAAAATAAATGGTAGATTAATATATCTTAAGCGGATCTTGACGTAAATAAAATACAGTTTAAGATAACCTAATAATTTATCATGTCATGATATTCTATATTTTAATCTAGTAGATTTTGATTTGAAAGTCTTATATTAGATCCCAAGATAGATCTTTAAAGATATTTGTACCATATAAACCAAGTGAGTTTGTATTGTCTAATATTTTTCACACAAACATAAAATTACAGCGAGCAATTATAGATTACATAATAATTCAGAATCAAGGTTTGTTCTTTCTATTAAATAGTCTTGGTCAATGCGTGGAGAAAGATATATCCACAAGGAGAGAAAATTACAGAACCAAAAACAAGTAGCACTACGAGAAGTATTATCAACAAGTTTCCGGGTAGGATAAGGAAAATAGTAGAAGTAAAGGTCAACATCATGCATGTTATTAATATGAATATCATTGAAAGACTTATAATCTTTTTTGTCGATAATGCAAAAATAAAATCGTATGCAACATGTCGCGATGTGAGAACTCCTAAAAATATTAATAATGAAGTTTTGAAAGCAAATAAAGAAATTGTGTTTGATAGTATAAAAATTATATATATACACTTTTGTTTGAATATTGGAAAGCCAGATTCTTGGTTTTTGCCACCCCCGTCCCCCTCAAAAGCACTCGAATTTGTTATGTTAATCTCTCTAAATTATTCATTAGATCTTTGTGGGTTTCTATAAATAATCTATGCGGCTTTTAATCATCATTATTTTTATGTTCTCTATCTATGTCTAACAAAAGCGTTGTACCTCTTGAACTCGTACAAAATATGTTATGTTATATATAAAATATATTGGATTTATAAAGATATTAAAAATTGAAAGTAACCTTAAACCAGTGGAACTCCATTTGCATTTGTAAGACATCACCTAAAATACGAGCTAGTCATGAGACTGATGTAGTCCTTCTAGTAATATGAAACACAACATTACCATTTCTATCAACTTAAGTCACCAATGTGACTCTTAGTGCATAAAAACCATGGAGAAGATTGAAAATTTATTTTTTGGCGATACATGATTTCCGAATCAAATACATATCTTTGATTATGATCGGTGCTCCAAATTATATTAAAGTTATATTTCAAAATCTTAACCATAAACTTGACGGTCCCACGTTTAGCGGAATTACAAATGGCTTTATGTAGATCCCACTTTTGGTGTTGTGAGACATTTAAAGTCGATATATGATTTCTTACGCAATATAAAACTTCTAGCATACTTGTTTTATTTTGTATAACTGGGAGATCATTGAAATAATAATAAAAGTTATATATATTACATATCTAGTAAAAGATTAAAACAAAATTTGTTAAATTAGAAAAGCATAAAGAAAAATAGTTGAGTATAAATCGCAAGTGTACCAAGAATAGACATCAAGGTGGAAAATAGTCTCCTGAATCAATCTACAACATTTCAAAATCATAAGTGTAACAAAAATTACCTAAAGTGGTAAACTTTTGATTGTGTATAAAAAGCGTGTACCCCGAATCGGTATGCCACCATTGTCATTTGATTCCATGTATATGTGAAGATCATTGTAATCTTTTTTATTAAGTTTCTGTATCTTTACCCTGATATAAAAAATACACTATATTACTAAACTGGCTAATTTAGAAAAACATAAAGACATATCCTATAAGTTAAAGACATACTAACATGAGTAGATTTTACGCTTCCAGAACGAGAGTTACATTTAAACGGGTGATAAAAGATCATAATATGTTGATGCATAGAGAGGGGTTCCCCTTATACTACTATCACCGTCATAACTAAATAGAGTGAAAAACAAACTAGATCTAAAGACATATCTTAAATAAATATTATAATATGTCATCAAATAACGGATAAATTTACCTGAAATGAGAGTTCAATATCTAAAGAAATAATACAAGATTTTGAAGAATGATAATGAATCCTTGAAAAAGGGAAAAACTTCACACAAGACTTCATTATCCAAATTCAATAAATCCATTAGTAGAAAAGACATAGAGATTAAAAAACTTAAGGAAAAAATTGACAATTTTCTTCTCAAAACAAATGAATATTGAGACAATAACCAAATTTTTCAAAGAAGAGGCATCAAACACGACTAATAGATTTTTTCATAAATTTAAGAAATATTTGATATGGAAATTCGAAAAACAAACCTGAAGATAAACTTAGGACATCACATAAAAACATTTTGAAATGAGATTGCAAAACTTTCTCCATAATTTTCTTCAAATGAAGAAGACAAAGATGAAATGACGAGGATATTAACAACTCTCATGAAGATGAAGAATACTTGTACCAACTGGAAAAATATAATACCCCCCCCCCTCCTCTCCCTCTCAATACTACCACTGAAGTTCCCCCACACGATAACTCTCGCAATAAGACAACCAATAGAAAACCATAACCAATCTATTAAAGAAAGATGCAATGATCAAACAACTTCGAAATTAAATTGGTGAATAATCTTCTGAAAACATAAAGAAATGAGGCAGTCACCAAATTTATATCAAAGAAAAGACATTGAAAATGACTGAAAAAGTCTTTTATAAATTGAAAAAAAAAACCTAATTTTGAATTTGGATAGCAAACCCAAAAATAAACTTAAGACATCAAATAAAGTTTTTATCTGAAGATGAGACTGAAAAAAGTTTATCCATAAAAAATTTCAAATAATGCAGAAGACGAAGATGAGATTAAAAAAGTTTCTCCATAAATTTATTCAAATCATGCAGAAGACAAAGATGATACTGACGCGGATATCAACAACTCTTGAAAATGAAAAACACTTGTACCAACATGAAAAAGATAATTAACACCTCATTAATAATACCACCTGAAATTCTTCCACAAGATAACTTCCTCAATAAAAATACCAACACGATATATAACCGTTTATACCAATCAAAATTATTAATAATTTTATATTTTTTAAACTCTAAAGTAGCTCATATATTTTTTGTCGGGTAACTGTAACATTAAGGTTGTTTTTTCCACGGTGGTGCCCGGTTAACTATTTATTATTTATTTAGTTTTTGTATAGCTGATATTTTCATGCGTACTTAATGAATTCACCGTGTGAGTCTATATTTTTATACTTGGTTGTGTCCGACAACGGTGTTTGTGTAATTTTAGTCAATGGAGAAGGATATGCATCTAGGTCAATTGGGGCTTGCTGGAATCATGACTGTTTTTTAAGGAATTGTTGGTACCTCGGCTGATGCAACAGATATTTCGGCACCGCTCCAGTATTTGGAGGGGCTTGTTGGAGAATTGTTGAAACGTTATGATGCTTTGGTGGTGGTGCTCCAGTTTCCACAACTAAGGGAATTTTTGGTTCGTCCTTATACTCAACATGAGTTTGTCGTTGTTTGTTACCCTTTTACTACATTCGGTTATGCCTTGAAATAGAAGTTCGACTTCTTTTTCTTTATGGAGATGATGTCGTTACTTTTTGCTCCGTCTATAGGACTTTAATCCGGGTTTTATCTGCCTTATTTGTTAGACGCGTTGAAAGACGGATTCCTCATTTAAGTTACATTCAGCAAACGTTCCCTCGACGTTTCAGGAATTGAATCATTTACGTCTTTTCGTCGATACAATCATCAACATATTTAACTTTGCGGGTTTATGAGGCCAATTGTTCCTGCAAAAATTAAACATTGCTAGTTTGTTATTCCCTCATATGATGAGTCGGTCGTTCAAATTCAATGGGCGGACTACCAGATTCAAGGGTTGTTCACTAGTATTCTTCATCTCCAATTCTTAATCAATAGACTTATTATACATTTTTTAAGAATTTGACATCAGCTAATTTTAATCTTTTTTCTTCATTTTAATTGTGTGAAATGAAAATTTTTATTTCTCACTGACCTCGTTACTTGATGTGAAAAGTTTTAACTAGCTGAGTTGATTTAAAGTTGTAATCAACTTATAAAACAATTATTAGAGAAAAAAATTGCTAAAAAAGTAAAAAAAAAAATATTTTATTGATTGTTGTTATACCTCTATTTATAGAATTTATAAATATTATATTATATTTTAAAATATTATAATATGATTCCGTACTATCTATTTTAACATTTTTTTTAATTAAATATTTTGGATTTCTTAAAACTTAATTAATTAATAGGAAAATATTAATAGGCACAACTATTTTATCCTTATCAATTATTTTTAAAACATTTTAATTAAATAAAAGGTTAAGTACCATTTAAGACCCAAAAGCAATATTATTATCCACATAAGATATATATTTTCATGTATTTCTTAGAAAACCTCATTTTACTTAAATATTTATATCTAAAATGCAATAATACCTCTTACTTAATTATATACCCTAAATATACTTATTTTAAACAAATTCAAAACATATCATACATGGATATCAATCTATTCGTCTTAAAAAAAACAAAACCAATGGTATTTTAGATTTTTTTTCCGAGTTACGGATTAAAAGATACGGATTTTTAAAAAATATAAATTTATGGTGTTTAACGAAGAAGATGAGAAACCTTCATTGTTTTGTTAGATGCGAGACCTTCTTTGTTTTGCTATATGCGAAACCTGTTTCAATTTTGTAAATTCAGGCCAGCTATGATAAATGCTAGATGCGAAACCAGCCCACTGTGATATATTTGAAACCATATGATGCGAAACCTGTTTAAATTTTGTATTGGTGGATGCGAATTCTGAACAACTATGATAGATGCGAGACCTTCTTTGTTTTGCTATATGCGAAACCTGTTTCAATTTTGTACTAGTAAATACGAATTCAGGTCAGCTATGATAAATGCTAGATGCAAAACCAACTCATATAAATGAGAAATCTGTGTAATATATATATATATATATATAAATCAAAACATATCATGAGTGGTACTAGTTTTGTTCTTGATAAAAAAAACAAAACTCATAATATTTTCGGATTTTTTTTTAAAAAAAGTATGATTTAAAAAATATAAATTTTTAAATTAAAAAAATATGACTAAATAAATTTTATATAAAAATAGATTTTAAATCTTTATAAGTAATAGGTTTATTAGACAAGTCTTAGCCAGTATGACTCCCTTAAATAAAAGTACGGACTTTTGATCAAGATTTCTAAAATAAAAATAAATATTTTATCAATTATTGTTATACCTCAATTTATAGAGTTCATAAATATAATATCTGTAAATACTACGATACGATCCGATACTATCTATTTTAACATATATATTTTACTTATATTAACTATCTTAAAGCTGATTTTTTTTCAATCAAATATTTTGGATTTCTTACTGCTTAATTGATTAATAGGAAAATATTAATGAACGCAACTATTTATCCCTTATCAATTATTTTTAAAACATCTTAATTAAATAAAAGTATGGACTTTTGACCAAAATTTCTGCTACCGTATAGGCCGAACCAAAAGAACAGGGTCAGCCGAAAGTGAAAGAAACCGGACTTATTCGGGTCAACAACAAAACAATGGGCTGATCGGGTCAAAAACAATATCTTTAACATTAAAACGAAGTTGACGTGGCAAAACGATAAAGAAGAGGCGTAACTATCTCCCCCGCAATCACCATCGTCTTCCTTTTTCAGCTCTCTCTAAACTTAAACACCAAGCAACCCTCTTCTCTCTCTCTCTCTAAGACTTCCCAATCGGACCAACCATCTCTCTACTTCGAACCCCTTAAGGTTTCTCTTTCGTCTGACCTCGATCTCCTTCTTCAATGGCGTACGTGGACCACGCCTTCTCGATTTCCGATGAGGACATCATGATAGGAACATCGTATTCCAACAACAGTCGACCTCCGGTTAAAGAGATCACGCTCTCTGTTGGTCTTCTCGTCTTCGGTACTCTTTCTATTATATCCGGGATATTCATGACGTCTAATAGAGTCGGCGGTGATCGAGCCCATGGTTAGTTGATTTTCCCACTGTTTTGTTGTTTCCGTTTGGTTGCTAGGAAAATTGAATGGAAAGTGAATATCGAACGTTGAAGTTTAGATTGTGTATCAGCTGTAGTTTCTTCTTTCCCCCAAATCGAGTTTTGTTTGTATGTATTATTAACCTAATTTGTGTTTTGGTTTTGTTGAGTTGTGTTGAAATTGGAGTTAGGGATTACCTGAAACAGATTAGAATACTAGAATTTTCAGTAGTGGTTGCGATTTTATAAAGTTTTGTTTGGTTAGTAGGAAAATAAAGAAGTGCAAAAGAGAGTGAGCCTAGAAAAGGAACTAAGAAGCATGACTTTTTACTGTACTTGTATCTGTGTTTAATTGATGATACCCATTTTTTTCGATCTTATAGGCTTTATTTGAGCTCTCAAGGGAATAGAGTTTATAGGATATGATTGTTTTCCTTCGTCTTTAGCTGAATAAGTCCTTAGATTGCTCAGAATTAAGGAATCATTAAGAGTAATTAGAGGTTCTGCTCGCGATATAATATGCTCGGTCTTGCCTACTCTCTACGTTTGTTTGTGGAATGATTTTTACTTTGTTTGGGTGTTCGATAATCAAATCAAAGAAGTGATATTGATGATTCTGTTGTTATGTCACGAGCTCAACCCTTAGTTTGGTAGGTTTGATCAGTTATTGTTTATGGGAGGCTTTTCTTCATACGTCTAGCAGAATTAGTATGTCCAGTTTAGAGAAGGAAAAAGATCTTTATTCTTTTCGGTTATTTATTTGACTAATTCGAAGATCTTGATTGAGCTTGCTCTTGCCTATTTTCTAAGGGTGTACAAAAAATAGAGCTAACCAGACTGCACACGGTCAAAACCGTTGGTTTTTAATACATTGGGTTGGACTTTCCAAAGAACTTAACCTCTGTGTTGGTTTCAACCAACCCAAATCGTATATACTAATTAAGTTATCGTTTACGGTTTCTAAAATGTGAGTTTATTTATATTTATAATGGAAATGGAAGGATTGATAGATATAGCAAATGTTTCATGTGTGTTGGTTATATTCATAAGCTCTATATTCACTCCACTAGTTTGATCTTGAATTTTTATCATGCTTTATGATAAACCAGGTCTTTTCTTCACAATACTCGGCTGCATTTTGTTCATCCCGGGATTTTACTACACACGGATAGCGTATTACGCTTACAAGGGATACAAAGGGTTTTCATTTTCCAACATACCACCCGTTTAGTCAAGTGAGAAACCAGCTAAAGCTTGTAATGCAGCTCGATACTACTTATGTACAGCTCTTTTTTTAATAGCATTGTTATTATTTTATGTTATATTTGTGTTTTAGGTTTTACTTTCTTAGTAGTAATCTGGTATCTATCTGGATGGTAAAAGGTCAGATCATAGTTGTTTATGTCGTCTTCATGTTTTTCGTGATATGGAAGACTGATTTATATTCCCTGGCAGACTGCTAAAGTTGGATTTCGATAACAAAGATTATGAATGCCTTTTTGTAATATTGTTTTCTCCTTCGCAACCTCCTTACTTTAATATTAGTTTTGTTAGTTGATTCAAGAAGTTTTTTTTAATAACAGAACTATTCTACTTCAGCCATTCCATATTTTATCAATGTTTATCCAAAGCATGTTTATTGCACCACTTATCAAAGTTTTAAATATACAAGCTTTGATTATTTAAATGGTCAGTTGACAGAATTTCATGAATAATAATGTCGTAAAAATACAAACACTAAGATGTAATAGAAAGCTAGTACAGAATAAGAACAACTGTTTCAAGAATAACACAAATATTATATAGAAAACAACTAAGAACATCAACAAGAGTTTATTAAGAATAATCATACAACGATATACTCTTATCATCCGACACACTAGCAAGTCGACCAGCCTTAGAACCGTTCCCTCCAGCTGGTCGAAACGCTACTGACCACACCTGGTCAGTGTGATTACTCATTGTCTGGACAGCAGCTTTCATCTTAAGATCCCATAGCTTCACCGTTCTATCACTCGACCCTGTAGCTATAGCATTCCCATCTGGGCTAGCATCTACACTCAATACCCAACTCTTATGACCTGACATTGCACCAATTAGACTTTTCCCCTCAGCATCGTGCATGATCACATGACCATCGTCGGATGCAGTAAAGAGAACTCTAGGATCAATCGGGGAATACACTAAAGACCTTACGGGCATAGAGTGACCTTCAAGATGGTGTAGGAATTTGGCACGCTCGACGTCGAAGATGGAGATGCTGCCATCCATTGAACCACAAGCAATGCGTCTCATATCGGGAGACCATGAAACAGATAAGGCGAATTTCTTGCTGCTGCTTTTATCTGATTGCTTGCCTGCATCTGGGCGAGGAATGGATAGTGTGGCAATCAATTTCCAGGTTGCAGTGTCCCATAGCTTGATAGATGCACTGCTTCCACCAGCAACAGCAAGAGTCGTACCCTGAAAAGTAAAAAGACCTAACATTAGCTAAAGATGGATACTTCTGTTCAGAGTTGCTCTATGTTTTCCATATAATTCTAAAAGAATCTGGTAACTGGGGCTTAGGCAAGTTTAAGATTTTTCGAACAAAAAAATGCACAGAAGAGGTATTGCATTCACGGGCGACTTAGCCTCAAACATCAAGGAAACCTTTATGCATGCGAAGGAAAACCACAAAATATAGTAAAGCGGACATTCCTGTATTGAGAGCCTACATCAAAATTATACTAATAAGAGAGATAGAGACAGAGATTTATTGGGTAAGAATCACAAATTCCCTCTGAAAATTGGTTTGCATTTATCTCACCCCAACACTACTTATTATACCGAACCAAACACTTAAGACAAGGGATGATTTATAATATTGCAGTAGTAATCCTATATCAAGCCAAACACTTAAGACGAGGGATAATTTATACTATAGTAGTAGTAATCCATCGCACGGTTTATTAAGGTCAAAACTCAAAAGTAGTACTCTGACAACAAACTGACAGCCCTATGGCCGATATGAGTATGACACAAATGTATCATGGCGATTATTCTACGAGAAGGCGACAGTTTCAAGGTAGATCTATTTCTGACCCAACTTAAGCAAAATCTATCCAAGATGATCTGGTATATGAAACAAGAAAAAAACACTTCGTAAAATGTTATATCCTTTGTTCCAAAAAGCTCAGAACTCAATATTTTTGGTGAGACGACTCTGGAACCAAGGTTGTCTGGAATCCAGATTCATCATATTCAGTGAACAGGATAGGGCACGATGTTGGAAAGGGATATGGTACGATGTATTCATCATATTCAAGGAACGGTATAGAGCACGATGCATTCATCATTTCAAGTTACGGGATACAGCACAATGTATTCATCATATTCAAGGAACAGGAGAGGGCACATGTATGCAGCTTTGTGAGACGTGGTATAGTTAAGGTGAACCATTTTCAAAAGTTAAGCCAGAACAAACGGCAGTAATATCTCGTTGATAGTCATCATCAACAATCAACATAAAATGAATGAACTTAATGTCGCCTTCTATAATGAGAATATAAATATAAAACACGTGACAACGATGTACACAAATACAGATTACTGAAATCATCAGAGTCCCAATCTAATAACCATTGTTTGAAAGATAGTCAAGTGATTATGGATATTAAGACGATTTTTGCAAAATACTAACTAAAATTGGAGCATTAGAGTTAACCAGTACAGAAATCATCAGGTTTTACCTCAAAAGAAAACGAAAATTACCTTAGAATCGAACTGCATTCCCCAGACCTCAGAAGGAGGAGCTTCAAGAGTAGCGATAGTAGCACTGGTATCCACATCGAAAACGCGCACAAAACTATCGAGCGAAGACGAAGCAGCGATAACACCGGAGGGATGTGCAGCCACCGCCGCGACGCCGAGACAATGTCCTGTGTTAGTCCTCTCTAGCTGCAGCTCGTCGGATCCCCAAAGCTTCACGGTCTCGTCCAGTGAGCCAGTGAGTAGTAACGACTGTCGAGTCTCGGTGGCCGGAATCCATGTCGCAGCCCATACGGACTCGTCGTGCGCGTTCTCGATTGATTTCAGACCGGCGAGTTTCATTTTTGATATTGTGGGTCTGTCAAATGTCCACTGTAAAACCCTAAATTCGAGGTTTTTGGGGATTTTAATTTTAATTTCTTGTAGTCTTGTTGAAGGGTGATATGTGATCCAGAGAAACAACGTTTGGAGGGATTTTCTATGTTTTTTCTCTTTTGGGCCCGTTAGCCCACTGAAAGCATAATCGAAAACTAATCACTAAAAATGTTAATCAATATTAAAAAGAATGATAGGATAAATTATGAAACGAAACTAGAGGGTAATATTATGAGAATAAAAATAATAACAATAATTGAAGATAATAATATTTTATGGATACATAATCGATGATTTTCATATTTTTATTTATAAGTTTAAATTATTGTCGTGGTTTACACCATATAATATATCTTTGATTTTCTTGGTTATCAAGGTATCTTTCTTGTGTAAAGATATTATAATGTATATTATCTTTTATACTGCATCATGTCTTCAATCGATTAAGACCGTTTCTTCTTGTTGTGGCTAAGTTGATCATTTGTTCTTGTTCTTTTTATTTTTAAGGTCTTCTTGAGGGCTTGTTTCATTTCCAGACAAATATATGTTCCCGTTAGGAAATTTAAAAGTAATTGATGGTCAAGGATACCTTGTCATAGCGTTAGTAGTAATTATTATTGTAATCTAAGGTATCTAGTGCTAATACTTCTAGTGGAAGTATTGCACTAAGTGGTGCATGACTATTGGAAGTTGAGAATTGGCAACTATAAATCTGCAGCATAGTTTTGATCTTTATAAACCTATTTGAGAACCATGCTAGATGGTATCAGATTTCTGTAACAATTGATAGTTAAATTCAAGTACCATAGAGATATACCATAACTCAAAATGTTAAATAAAGACAGAGAATCAATTTATATACCCACATGTATATATTTATTTTGTTTTCAAAACAAGAGGTCTTCTAGTAATGCTCTAGTTTTAGCAACTAGAGGAGAGTTTTTACATATTAATGTACATTTGGCGATAATTAAGTCACCAATGGCATTTCTCAATGTAAAACCAGTACTTGATTCAGTAGCCAATGATGAATCATCACAATTTAATTTATAAATCTATCTAATAAATGAGGGTTCCATTTAATGTAAAAAGACTATTTTATTTTGCAAATGATTAAGACTTTGTAAATCTCTTGCACTTTTAAAATCATTTATCCAATGTTTGGCTTTGATAATGCCTTAGTTGTCAAGAGTTGTTAACATATATATGACATTATCAATAATAGTTTTGGCAAAAATTCTATTGTTATCATGCTTCAGTTTGTTCCTAGCCTTCCACATATACCAAATAATAATATGTGGCAATATTCTCCTAATATGAGTAGTTTTAGCAGTAGAGAAGAACCAAAATAAAGTTGTTGCACAAACATCAAATCAAAATATTACAACTAATGGCAATTGTTCTTTTTGTAGAGTATCATCTTCATAACCTAACATAATAACACTTTTTGTCCTAATGGACATTGATGCAATGGATAACTTTAAACCTTAACCTATTAACTCTGTTGCGAGTTTTAAATTTTTAAGATGAACAAAACTAGATCCATGGATAATATTTTTTGAATTTTTTATTTCGCCAGACCCAATAACTTTCTTCTTACAATACGTTTGCCTGTTCTCGCATCTCATACTTCATTTTGTCCTGATCTCGCATGATGTATGATAGTTCCAAAGATTTATGATGCTCATTATGAGTCTAAGATATTTTCAAGGTAGATTATCTAGAGGAATAAACACGGGAAAGCTAGAGAGAGAAGTTGACAAAAGTAGTAATAAAGTAATATATGTTCACATTTCCTCAAAAAAGGAATGTTGCTTAATATAGTAAAGGTAGTGGGCCCAAAAAATACATTGTTAACCCATTTAAGGCTATTCCACCCCATGATTTTACTAATCTCAACCATAATTACTACTTATTACACAAAATACCCTCAATACTACACATTTGTTGGACATATTTTACAAGAATTTCATAAAGCCAAATTAACCTCATATTTAACCAATCCGACCCATAGTCTCGATAATTCTTACCCTTATCAGTAACCCCATAGTTCTTACAAAGATGTTTGAGTGAGGACTAAATCTGAAGAGCGTTTTCGAGGTATCCAACTTATTTTATCTTGTGGTTCATTGGATCGTTGACCTCATTGCACAAATTGTTGACTTGACGCTTATATACCGTGTGTATTGTTTTCTATCCACGTGTTAGTCGATCTCCGAAATCGACATGCATGCCTTCAAGAATGATTTGTGGCTGACTTGACGTGTCAGAAATCTCTTTCGTTTCCCCGTACGCATGCTCTTTAAATTATTAAAGAAAAGTTATGGGACTTTTTATCTACCTTAGGTACTCAATGTTTAAAAAAAATTATCTGCTTAGGCTTTTATGACCGTTGGGAGCCCAAACAGTTTCTCATAAATACCATAACATTTTTCATAACTTGAGTTTTTTTGTTTCATAATCTAGAGAGAGAAATAGATACCTTGTAGAGAGAAAAGATGTTGGCTGTGGATTCTCAAGGTATCTCTCAAAGTTTTTTCTTCCATCACTTTCACTGTTTGCGTAATCCTTGTTCATGCCTAAAACTTTTATCGCTCCAGACTTGATTTTCATAAATAAAATACCCAAAGAGAGAAAGGAAGCTAGGTTAGAAGACTATCCAAAACCGTTGAATATAAGTCAAACCACGTCTTATGGTCTGTGGCCTCCGACCAGGAAATAATCTGGAGCGGTAGAAGCTTTGAATACCGAAAATCCAACCATCCCCACTAACACGCATCCCCCCGGTCAAACTTGTCTGACACACGACAAGGGTGACTTTGGTATTTCAAACAAAACGACCCCTAGATCGTCGTACACTCTGATTGGTGAAAAATAAGAAGGGGTTTAGAGGACGAAAGAAGACAGGTCGAAGAGGAAGAGGCCCCCAAAACGTTTTTAAAAAAATAGTAAAAATTAAACCGACATAGAAGCACCTGCTTCTAAAGATACTTCTACCAACGCCCCTCACTGTAGTTTGGATATATCATGGAAAATATAGCCCTTACTATAGCACCCGTAGAAACACGGCCCTTTGAACTAGTGAGCGAATATAGGCCAAAGCAGTTGGACAATGAGCCTGAAGATTGTCAGTTTGTTAAAGTTGACTAGAGTAAAAACCAAACAGCTACTCCACCCGCCCTGATCAAAACTATTGCTCAAACCAAGGCATTAGCCCCTTATATAAATTTGACGTCGGTATCCCTACAAAAAAAAACATCAAATTCGGAAAAAAAAAACTAACGTCAAACTACCCTCGAAAATCGAGGTCATTATTGGGAACAACCTTCCCGAGGTTGAGAACAAAAATTTAGTCTCCCTGTATAAAATGAACTATCAGTACTACCACACCTCAAAGGAGAATAAGCTATGGGACTGATAGGAAATTCCTAGTTTTATCACGATTCGATTTCCCAATGTTAGGTTCGTCTGTCCGGGATGGCGAGTTGATTGTCTACCAATAGATACTTAACTTGTTATTCAGTTCTCCTTTGATCTTGCTTTGGTTCAAATTTTCGAGCTGGTGGACCTCTGTCCTAGTCATGCGGGACTGAACATGTGTTTACGTTGATGGCCTGCATAATGGCAGCTAGAATATTCAAGGTCGGATTTTCAATGGATCAGTTCGTCGGACTGACTACCATTGCGAGGAACCGTTACGTTCATTTTATTCTCTTACTATGGGGAATAAATTTAAGATAGTTGAAGATCTCCTAGAAGCGGAAAATAAATAGAAGTAAAAGTTTTTCTTTATTTTGGGGACCGCATCAGATTTTGTTGAGATAGACTAACAAAGGTAAATTTTTATTCAGACTATTTTCACTTGGTATCATTTGTTTACTTGCTTTATATTTTGATAATTTATGTTGAAGAAAAAAGGATGACGAGGGTGACTAGAGTGTTCGAGGAGCATCAAATCAATGCAGAGAAGATATTTTCTCAGTTGAACGTTTGGGCCATAACTTTTTGGTTTAATGAATTCCACCGTTGTTTCACTCCAGCCAACCTCACCGAAAGCCATCTTTGAAGGTGTGAGTTGTCAAAAACTCTGATATTGGAGGAACTCATGGTACCTCATTCGGAGTCTGAGTGCTAAAACGACTAGAAGCTATGGTCGTGCTTATGTTCTTACCAGTAAGATCCAGGGATTTGAGCCACTGAATCCCTAAAAAATATGAAAGTGTGGCAATAGAATTAGAGAGGGAAAAAAATAATAGGTTGAGATTGGGGCCGAAGGGGTTGCTCCCACGGAAGAAGGTGTAATTGCTAAAGAGAGTGGCTCTTAAAGGCCATCAAAAGGAAAAGTTTTTAAGAACTCAAACACCCAATTATTGATGAAAGCGACAAAAGGGGTGAAGAAAATGTAGGGCCCTCAGATAATGATACAGCGGAGCCCAATCTTTCATCTCTTGAAAAGATTGTTGTTAGTGACTCAAATTTTCCTTGGGTGTTGAACAAGGATCCTGCCAAGTTGGATAATTCTAGCTGGGTATCTCAAGAAAATCGAGGAGATGACACCCAATTACCCGAACAACCCAAAGTTGGCTCTTCATCTGGGTCTCCCAAACCTAACATACAGACTTTCGATCTTTTCAACAGCGACATACTAGACTTTAAGCTTAATAAGATCATTGTTCTCGCGAAATTACTGCAAAGAAAAATCAAAATGTTGACCATTTAAAAAAAAATTCTACAAAAGAGAAGCCCATAAGCGAAAGTTTGAGATAAAGAATTTAGAAAATGAAGTCACCCATCTTAAGAAGGTTACCTCTAAGCTGCTTAAACGGTCTGAAGAGGTAGAGAGAATGTTCAAAGTGGAAGGGAAAGTATTTGATCGTGAGAAAGAATAAGCATTAGTGTTGAGTGTTCAGAAGAATGCATTCATCAGTACTCTGGTTGAAGGGTATGAAAAGACCAAGAACTACTTCAAACGGGCGGTCGACGATTAGAAAAATGATAAAGGTCGCGTTGAGGCCGATCCGAAGGTCGCTCTCAATGCATATGTCGTTGTTTTAACTTCTAAATTTGCAGCTATCAATGACACGGTTAAGTCCGCTATGGTGTTGGAAATTGAAGTTAGACAGCTTTTGGGAGCTCGTGTAGGCAAAATATCGCTCGATTGGTGTTTTTTTTTAGGATGACGATGAGTTGTCTGAGAGCTCTAATGGATCGCGAAGCTCTTCGTCCGCCTTGTCGGAAGATGAATCAAAAGGCACTCCTTCGTTATAGAAAATACTTGTGTAATTTCCTTTTTGTAAAGTCTCTACGTTGTCGGAGCATTTTATACTTATACATTTATTAATAGAACAACTTTTCTCCAAATAATTTTGCTAACCAACTTTTAACTTGAAAACCCCTCGAATGCGAGAGAGAACTTAAATGGTTGTTGATCAACATTCGTTGGAAGACCCCTCAGGTCCAAGAAAAATAGATGATTGTTGACCAACTTTTGTTGGAATGCCCTCTCGGTCCAATAATGAATGATTGTTGACCAACTTTCGTTGGAAGACCTATCCAGTCCAAAAATAAATGATTGGTAACCAACTTTCGTTGGAAGACCCCTTTGGTCCAAAAAGAAACGATTTGTAAAAACTGTAAATATGACAAAGAGATTTTATATTTATAAATCGGCTATGAGGGCACCTCGCTAAAACCTTCATGCGCCACCAGGGTAGAAAAGAGTATGTCAATGACCTTTACACAAGTTAAACATTACATACACAAACTATTACATTCATTCCAATTACAAATTAAGGTGTTCGATATTCTACAAGTTTCAAGGAGCTCTTCTTTCTTTATCTTTGAGCTAATATATCTCCGGTTTCACCTTCTCGATTATCATGTATGGGTCTTCCATATTCCGTCCCAATTAAAAGAGTGTTTTATCTTTTGTATGTAAAAATATTTTCCTTGGGACTTTGTCCTCCATATTAAATTCTCGTCGTCTAACCCTAGATGTATACCTGCTTCGCATCAATTTTTGGTAATGTAAAGAATTTAGCTGCTTTTGCCTACTTTTTTCTTCGAACAGGTTTAACTCGGCATGCTTCTCCTCATTGTTACCCTCTTCAAAATACTCATTAACTCAATATGAAGGGAAGATTTCCTCGGATGGTATTACGGCATCCATCCTGTAGACTAATGCAAATGGAGATTCATGTGCTGTTGCCCGAAGAGTGGTTCATGATGCTCATAAGACTTCTTGCAAATAGTCTGGCCATTTCTCAGCTTTACCCTTTTATTATTCTTGAGCCCATCAAGAATTTTCAAATAATTACTTCGACATGGCCATTTTCTTGTGAATGAAAAAGTACCAAAAAATTTGTCGTATGCCCCAAGAAGAGCAAAAATGTTTCATATATTTATTTTCGAATTGCGACCCGTTATCCAACATTATTTTCCTCTAAACACAAAAACGAAAACATATGTTAGAGATAATGAATTTAATCACATCTTTCACTTTTGTCCCACACAGTGGTTCAACCTCCACCCACTTGGAAATATAATCTACTGCAACCACTATTGTTTATCGTCCCCCGAACGCTATCGGTAATAGTCCAATTCTGTTGATGCCCCGTCGGTCAAAAGGTAGTGCCTCAGATATAGACTCAATGGGTACCTCTGGCATATGAATGGAAGTAGAAAACCTTTGGTAAGTGGCACACTTTCTAACCCATTTTTTGAGATCCGAAGTAATTGTAGGCCAATAAACGTATATTTAATTATTGAAATTTAAATTAATTTTCGCATTCAAAATATTATTTTATAAACGTATAAAAAATATTTACAAAATAAAGTGTTTTAAAAAATTAGGTACCTTTAGATATTATAAATAGTTGTTTTGGAATATTAAATAAACTGTTTATAATATCCTAATATAATTATCAAAATAAATATTACAAGTATTTCGTTTACGAGATATATATATATATATATATTAATTATTATAATTCGAATTAATTAACGTATGCAAATTATTTTAAAAATATGATATTTAAAGATCTAAATAAAATTAGATATGTAATAGCTAGATATTATAAATAATGTTTTTAAAATATTAAAAATAAACTATTTATAATATCTAAATATAAAAAAAATCAAATAAATATTATAAGCATTCGATTTCCATATCTTAATTATTGAAATTTGAATTAATTAACGCATACATATCAATTTTAAATAATCGTATAAAAATTAATAAACAATTATTTAAACGAACCACCCGATAAGTATCACGCATGGGATAGCACGGCTATCACGCATGTGTCATGTTACTCAGTGACACGCTATCATGTTAGTACGTATAAGCAGTGTCACGCATGACAGCCGGCACGCTACGTCACGCCAAATTTTTGTTTTTGACATTATGTTTACTGCCACATTAAAATTTGTTAAATGGGTTGTGAATCTGATGGGCTGACATGTTTGCCACCACTATTTGTGAAGACACATAATTACATGAATTGACGAGTTTGTTGAAAGAATTCCATTTAAACTCTAGTTTTAAAATGACGTAAAGGGTGACCCAAATATTAGAGTTCTTCACTAGGCTACGCTAAACTGAGACCCGCTGCTTTATTAGCAATCTCGTTATATGAAGGGTTTTATTTTCATTAGTTTTACTTTAAAATTCTCATTCTAACAATAAGAGGTTTCAATTTAGCCTAATCATTTTTCAACATCATTTTAATATTAGTGATATATTTAAAAATTAGATAAAACCACCACAAATTTGTTTGGCTGGAGAAAATATTTTCCATCTATTGGAGTAAGAATTCACATTCACGATTTCACAGCTTCTGGATATCACCGTTTTAAAAACTGAGTAAGAACAAACTTATATGGTTCAATAACGTTTAGATTTACAATTTCACTTTTGAATTAAGTATAAGGTTGAAGCATTAAACCGATCAGCCTTTGGTTTTTAGTCGATAGAAAAAAAAAATCATGAATAAACATATATATATATATATAAGCTCTAGCTCAAATACATATAAACTCAAAATAATATTGAGTGAAGCAACGTAATATAATGAGAATATGTATGAACGGAAAACAAGAAAAATATAGAACATGCTAGTAATAATAGAAAAATCTCATATATATAGTACATGGGGATCGGTTAGCTTGATTACATTTGAATTCATCACCAGTATAATTATCAGATATGTTCCCTCCAAAGTATGCATGAGTAGCTGATTACCACAGCTGACGTCCACAAATTGAACAAAATTTACAATAAAAATAAAAAAATTAAAAAGAATCACTTAATGACTTTATGTATTAGCTTTTCATTTTCCGTACTCTAGCGGTAGTTTAACAACACCAGTCCATGATTGCGGAGCTCGTAAAATTGCGACGTGATTCCTCTAAAATATATGAAAGCCAGAGCTCAAAACTATACTAGATCATATCATAATACAATGTATGCAAGTATGGTGAACAATGTCGGACATACACGTATTGAAAACAGCAATGTTGAAGAAACAAATTAATGTTGTGCAAATTGATAGTATTAGTGGGATAGAGATTGACATACCATTTTGACCTGCCATACTGATAAGTGTACCTTCAGTTTATCTCGATTTGAGAGATATCTTGGAATATCAGTATTCAAGCTTGGGAGTCTGGTATTTAAAATAGAACATTGAACACCATAGTCTTTTAAGGTTGGTGAGATGCCTAAATGATGCAGGCAGACACCTTCGAATTTCAGTGGTTAATTTCCAGCTTGACAAGAGAGATTTCCCAACCATTCTAGCAAAAATTCTAACTCATCAAAAGAATTCAATTTGCGGTACCTTTAAACAAGTAAGGATTCAGAATAGACACGAGTCAATGTCACCCAATTAATCTTAAGAATTCAACTGATGAGCTAAAACTGTCATTTAGTATTGGGAATCCATCCATCTCTCTGAAACCTCCAATTGTCAAGATCTTTAAACTCTGATGAGAACTTGGAATACTCATTACACTTTATGATACTTTTTGACACACAAAATTTCAAGAGATGACATTTCATTCCAATTTTCTACTATGTTCTTCAACTTTCACAAAGTATAATGTGCAATGCTTTAACTGACTTGCAAGATCGGGTGAGTAGGCATATTTGTCAACGTGTTACAAGTGACGACTTCAAACTCAACAAGAGAAGTCAAATCACCTAAATTTTCTAGAAGTAGACTTAAAGAGTATTTCATATTATAAGTTATGAAAATTGCATTGTTATTACCACACAAGTCGAGCGGGTTACTTCGATTACATAAATTACTCTTATGTAGATATATTATCGACTGAATTATCCTATGATGAATGTTGGTCTATAATAAAGTTTGTTCGCTGTTATCCTATATCAAAGTAGTCAATAACAACTTATTGGGTCTCATGCGCATGCGATTATTGGCTATTAATACAATAGATTTATCAAGCACATTTAGTAAATTGAAGCATTTACAATATTTTTACTATCTCATATTACTATAAGCATTCAACCTCAATGGATCACCAAACTCTGCAATTGAAAAAACATTAC
Organism: Limnanthes douglasii subsp. nivea; assembly: GCA_036936605.1. NCBI lineage: Eukaryota > Viridiplantae > Streptophyta > Magnoliopsida > Brassicales > Limnanthaceae > Limnanthes > Limnanthes douglasii. The sequence goes on along the minus strand of JAUPFV010000004.1, from coordinate 23,785,712 downwards.
AGTTCATGAATTACCGTGGACCAAGGAAACCTTTACAAATAGTATAACATTTGAAACATATTATCTCATATTGGAAAATTAACCTATCTTCAAACATTATAAATATTTACAAGAAAAACAAAGAAAGATCATGGTATTGAATAGTTTGGTAGCTTAAAGAAACTTACAAGGGAATTAGAATTACGAAATTTAGAAAACATAAAACAAAAACCAAATCTCTATAAAACCGACATCATTGGAAAGTTAAAGTTTTGTGACTTTAATTTTCTTTAATGTTGGTTTCATGGACATTTAAATTTCTTTTACGATTCTAAGTTTTATGATTATATAATGCTTTTGTTCGTGTTTTGTGATTATATAATACCTTTGTTTGTGATTCAAGATTTCAAATTTAAGATAATGTATTCAGTGAAGTTAAACATGACGTGGTATAGGTTGAACATCATCATAAGGTGCAAGATCAATATGATGTGCCCCAACCATAGTTAGATGAGTTCAATGAGAAAGTGTAGGTTGAAAACTAGGCCAAGGATAGTGAATTTAATTATGCATCATGAATTGTAAACTGTGAGGTACTAGAGGGTGCACATCATGAAAAACTGTATGCTCAAAATAACATGAAGAAATTGAAGGTTAATGACACAAAGATTTTTTTTAAAAAATGTTTTTATAATAAGTTAAGTATATACTTTTGGGATATTGTAAGAACATTTTATTTTAATTCATGTCTTCTTTTCTCCATTCGCAATTCTACATTCTCAATTATTTTTTGTTCCCGATTAACGTCTAATTACCTTCTCATTCACAATTCACTTGTCATCCTCTATTCATTCACGATACGCTTTTTGTTCCCTTCTTCATTCACGTTTAGTTATATTTCCATTCGTGATTCAATTTTACTTTTCCTTCCATTTGTGATTCAAGTTTACTTCTCATATTCATTCACGATTCTCATTTCAATTAACTTTTTATGTTATTATTTTTGCAAAAGTGGCAGAAGATACAGATTGGGAAACTTTTTATGATAGCACATTTGAGGTACTTCATAAGTATGAGGAAATATTGGGAGGTTAATCATTGTCAAATAATATAAAAAATTAGCCACGATTCAAAGATGAACAAAACATAATAATCTGGTGGTATGACTAGTTTCTAAAACAACGTTCAAAATTTGTATGAGTGAATTGATGGACGTAACCGATGAAAACCAGCTTGGCTACAAGGTAAAAAAATAATTTGTTTATTCGTATTTAGAAATTAATTCACGCTTGTGTCATACTCTCACTCATAATTCACGTTTGTTACATGCAAGTGTTTGCGATTCGCATTCTTTATATTCAAGTGCTCGCGATTCATATTATCAAATTCTACTTATTTCTTAATAATTTGTACATTATAATTTGCAAACGTGCTTCATAAGTTTTTTATGGTTATATCCACTGTATTTTTCCACACAAAACAAAATTCTTATGAATTTACCTCACTTTGATAGTACACTAACAAGATCTCGAAAATTAATAGATATTTCAAGATATGCATTGGTAAAATTTATATGTTTTTCAACATATATTGACGATTAAAACACACACAAAAACATAATATTAATGCATAATTTGATACAATAAATGAAAGACATTACAACTATGATTGATGATATTTGGTGCAACGTTCATAAGGATTATAGTTATGTCCTCTTTCCAGTTTTCACCTTAGAAACATGAAGTGAAATCATTATATTGTGTGCAACCTTTATGGGTATTATAGTTATGTTGTATTTCTAATTTTCACCTTAAAGCCAGAAAGTGGAATAAACCACTACTTGTTATTAATAATAAACCCGCAATAAAGGGAAACAAAAAAACTATAACCCTTTAGTGTCAAAATCAAAATACACAAGTCACATTTTGTGTTTAATATAGATAGTAGTTCACGATTTGTATTTTATATTCTAGATTACATTTTCAGTTTGCTATTAATATAACCAGTAGTTCCCAATTTGATATTCATATTTTATATTTTATATTATATTTGATGTTTATGTTTAATATAACCAGCAGTGCATGATTCACTCTCTACATTAGATTCGCGTTTAAAAACTTACATGTATTTGTGTTTCACCATAATTTGTGTTTCTCCTTAAAAAAAAGTTTCATCGATGAATACAAGCGGACGACAAGAGTGAAATTATTGGATAGAAGACCCAAATTCAACAAAACATCGCTTAAAGCATTTAGTTTCAAGAGTATATTCGATTGAGTAGGCACTCATTATATCAAGATTATTTAAATATTTGAAGTAACATTTTAAGTAGATTAAATTAAATATAAATATGTACGTTAATATCATTCTTATTTTTCTCCAAATCAATCCATGAGAGTCGATACAAGATATCTAAACCATTATTGTTCTCTGCAAATGATCGTAAGCTTTTGGCTGTCATGTCATTATTGGATCTACGACACATTTGTATCATTTTAGCTAACAAATCTTATGTTAAATGTTTTTACTTCATTTGTAAAAAACAATCCCACAAGTGTGATATCCAACATACTTCTTAATGACTATAAAGTTGATATACGTATCAAATAATGCATACAAGTATGACACCCAACATACTTTTTAATGACTATAAAGTTGGTGGAGGTATCAAATAATGCATAAAGTTTTCATGAACATCCATAAAGACTTTATTATGACAATTGGTTTGGTTTATTTTGGGCTGGGGGTAATTTTGTAAAGTTTTTTGTTAAGTTTTTTAAGTATTAAGTGTTTGGTGTGTAAAGTAGTGAGATAATTGAGCAGCCTGGTTGTATTAAATGTTTATTACCCTCATTAATGAGAGGGGTTGGGGTATTTATACTCTTAATTAAGGACCCACGGGCTTACGGGTCAAGTTATGAAATCGGGTCAAGTTGAAGGACTCATTAATCTTTTAAGTAGATTAACAAATAGCTTAGTCAAAAGGTGTTTTACTTTTGTCATGTCCGGATTATTTAGTGACATGTCATTGTCCAAATTACCCCTGTCCGGATTATGCAGTGGGTTGTGTCTGAATATTCCGAACTCATCAGTAGCCCTTTTTTTAGGCATTGTCAAAAAATCTTTGGTAGGACTAAAAAATTCACTAAGCCAGTAATGAGTTTGTCCAACCTGCATGTGTGGTCCGTATTAGGAAGTTTATTTTCATCACTAACTTAGTTCGAAGTCTGTCCAAACTGATTTCTCTTTCCAGAATTCTAAGAGTATTCTTCTTGGATTGTGGGACTTATGTCAATATTTGGTTCGGCCTACGAGTCGTTATTTTTCCTAGACTGGCGCACCCACTAAGTCTAGAAAGTTACATAGGCTTTTAATTTTTCACACATTTGCGCAGCCTTTAATCATTACAAAACCCTCATCAACTTCTCATAGGTAACAATTACTTTTTTACTGTTATATAAATTCTCTTTCATTATTTCATTGTCTTCATAACTCAAAGCTTTTCTGATGAGTTGGGCCGGATTCAGACGAAATGGAGGATTCCGGAGTCAATGAACGTAAGGATACCCGTCATTCCGGAGACTCCTATGGACTGCAAGCTCAACGAGGTGGTGATTTTCACCAATGTGCTAAACTGGGGACTTTGGTTTCTATTGGACCCAAAAATCGTCAGGTACTTCCACCTAGTTAAACTCTGCCCAAGCTAGTTAAGCCCAAATGCCTAGTATTCCCTCCTTGCTTGCATAATGGTATCAAGGTTATCAAAAATCCCACTCCCAATGGAGCAGCTTTTCATTGTGGCAAATCTATGCAAGAATCATCAGATTTTATTCTACCATCACAACATGGGGAACAACTTCAAAATGGTAGATGACTTGCTGGAGTCCGAAAACAACTGGAGGACACAGTTTATGTTTGTCAGTGGGACATGAGAGAACAGAAGGAAGATCAAGACCAACACCAACCATAGCATGCTGACTAGCAGGTGGAAAAGTCCGGGTGATTTTATTTCCTATCTTTATTTCTCATGCTTTTCTCCTTCTTGAATTACAAGTGCTTCCATTCTGATTGATTTATTATTCCTTTTTCAGTGCTGCCGAAGGAGTTCACCGGACACCTAGAAAAGGGGCAAAAAACATGTGCCAATCTTAACGCATGGGTTGCGGAGCATTGGGGGAATGTCTTCCACAATTACTTCACCTGGGGAAATTTTGTGAGGTCCCATCTGTGGAACACCACATATCGGAGGAACCTCTCATGGGAAGAGATAAATACACCGTCTCTTGCTGGTGTAATTCTCAAACGAACAGAGGCCAAGGATGGTAAATTGGTCTTATCTTCCAGAGCAAAAGCTCCTAAATAGATGAAAGGGAAGAAGAAGAAAGCTGCAACAGAGCCGGTTCAAGCAGCCACAGATGGGACTGGTTCGGGGAACCAATGGGGAATTGAAGTTTTCCTGCTCAAAATGGTAGAGGCTGAAACAGTAAGGGGGGCGGGAGATTCGCAGAACCCACCAAAGCCTCCCAATAAGGACCGGAAAAGAAGGGCCAGCAAGGACGAGAATGCTGTTAAAAAGAAGAAAGTCACCTTAGGAGAAGAAATAATTATTCGCCCTTCGAAGACTCTACCTCCACCATCCCCTATTAATCCCACTTTACAAGAGAAGATCCCAACAGGTCTGCAGTCCGGAGAGGTTGATGGGGGAGGGAACGAAGAAGTGGACATCAGTGTCCTTCAAGACACTGACTTATACTTCAATGATTATGAGAAGGATGATTTCGCAGGTCCCTACCACCCCTCCAGCTCTGCCAATATGATTACTTTCAAAGGTAAATCTTTATCTATCTCCGGAGAGAAAGATGTTCTGAGCCATTCCCTCATTGGTCCCATCCATCCAGTACTTGACTTGGAGAGACAGGTGAAAAGTCAGACCACTCTCATCAATTCCCTCACCTCTAACAAGGAATCTCTATCAACCAGCCTCGTCAATGACAATCAGAGTATAGAAGAACTGAAGAAGGAGATAGAGGCATTGAGAAAGAACAAGGAATATTCATCAACCAAGTTGGCCACTTCGGAAACTGCCAGAACTGAGCTCCAGACTGAGTACTCCGGCTTGAAAAAGGAAATCACAACATTAAAGGAGGACCTGAAGACCAAATATAGTGTCATCCAAACCCTTTCCGATGAGAAGACTTCGTTAGAAGGTAATGTGTCAAAGATGGCCAAAGAGAAAGAGGATTTGGTGAAGCAGCGAGAGCAAGCTATTCAAACAGGTATTGACAAATATACCAACGAAGTGATAGACTCCCTAGAGAAAATATATGATGAAGTCAGGTCTGACATGGTGTTGCTCTTCCATGAGACTTTTCCGAAGATGACCATTGGTCTCTTATGGAAATATATGGAATACGACGACCTTCCAGTTCCCACCATGGTAGATGGCGACAAGCACAACTACTCAAGTGGAATCAATTCCACTACTGACGATGAAGAGGGAACTGGTGAGAGTTTGAGTGCTGAACTTAGAAGTCCCAAGAAAGGTGGCGGTGGTGAAAGAACATCCGAAGGGAACAAGCTCTAAGGTTTAATCATATCTTTGTTTTTTTCTTTTATATTTGTGAACGGTTAAAGTCCTTGGATGATCAAGGCACATTTTGTAATGCTATTCGGTTAGAGTCTGAATAAGTCTTTGAAATACTTAAAGTCCTTAGATGGCCAAGGCATGTTTTGTTTTTCCTATTCGGTCAAAGTCCGAATAGGTTTATTTATCAAATTTAACTTTATTTATCATTTTCTTTCCTTTAAATTTTAATGGCTAATGTTTAAATAGCCCCTAGTATTTTAGAAGCATTATAGTGAGAGTGTTTAATATCTCTGATGACATGTATTTAATGGTCATCACACAACCAGGTTTATCCGATCTACTAAAGATCCAGTGATTTGTATTTGAATTGAATTGTAGTAAAACCACACCGGATGTTTTAAGAAGGCATCACAATTTATTGAATGAACAAACCAGACACCTCATTAAAACCTCCGTGCGCCACCAGGGTAGGAAAGAGTATGCCCCAGAATATTGACATTGATATCTAACAAGTAAATATTTACACACAACGTTTATTCTAAATATTCCATGGGTGCTTCAAAACCCTTCCTTCTTTGTCCTGAAGCCTATATGTCTCAGGCTTAAGTTTTCAGAGACCTCATAGGGGCCTTCACAGTTCGGAGCCAGCTTACCGAACTGATTCTCCTTGGTGTGTAAGAAAACTTTTCTCAACACTTTATCTCTAGTTGAAAATCGTTTCTCTTGACCTTGGAAGCAAACCTGGTCCTCATCAAGCCTTGGTAGTGGGTTGTTCTCAAGTGAGCTTTAACCCTTCTTTCTTTTATTAAGTCCAAATGATTCCTAATTACTATCTCATTAGCTTGTTCAGAATAGTTATGGACCATGTATGATGGTAGGGTAGCTTCCATGGGCGTAATGGCATCCATCCCATATACCAAAGCAAAAGGAGATTATTGTGTAGCAGCCCGATGAGTAGTTCTATATGCCCAAAACACTTCTTGCAGATAGCTTGGCCACTTCCCTGCAGCTCCTTCTAGATTCCTTTTTAATCCGGACAAAATAGTCTTGTTGGAAACTTCAACCTGGCTATTTGCTTGTGGATGGAAAGGAGAAGAAAAACAGTGCTGAATACCCCTAGAAGAAGAAAAATTCTCCATATCCTTGTTATCAAACTGTGGCCCATTGTCTGTGGTAATCTTTTGATGAATCCAAAATCTGCAACATATATTGGATAGGATAAATTTAATGACAGCCTTCGAAGTGGTTCCTGCCAAAGGAGCTGCCTCTATTCATTTTAAGAATTAATTAATAGCAACTATAATGGTTCTGCACCCTCCAGACGCCATTGGCAGAGGCCCAACTAAATCCAATCCCCAACAAGCAAAAGGTACTGCCTCAGAAATAGACTCCATAGGTACTGTTGTCACATGAATTTCATTGCCATACCTTTGACATGGATCACACTTCTTTAACATTTCTTTAGCATCTTCCATTATGGATGGCCAATAGTACCCAACCAACAATACCCTCCGGGTTAGTGCCATGTAGCCACGATGTGCTGATCCTTCTTCATCGTGTAGTTCGGATAAAACGACTTGAGATTCTTCAACCCCTAAACAACACAGGAGAGGTTTGTTGATATATTTTTTATAGAGAACTTCCCTTATGATAAAAAAAACCACGAGCCCTATGTTTAACTTTTCTTGCCATAGCTTTATCCGGAGGCAAAATCCGATCAGAAATGTATTGAAGAAGGGAAAATCTCCAATCTTTAGGTTGAACTACTTGTATATTCAAGCTTTCCTCCTCTTCTTTGTTCTGATTTGATTGTATGGATGGGTATTCTTGTATATGAATCCAAGGGTAGGACTCAGAATATGCTATGGTTACCAAGGAATCTACCAGTGTATTCTCTGACCTAGGAATATGCTCATAACAAACATTTTTAAAGTTGGCTGCCACCTCTTTCATGAGAAGTAAATATTTGATCAGTTGTTCCTTCTTGGCCTCAGACTGACCTTGAACATGATGAATGAGAAGCTGGGAGTCACTCGTCAATATAACCCTTTTAGCCCCGCATAGGAAAGCCAATTTAAGACCAGTCATAGCCGCTTCATATTCGGACTCATTGTTAGAGGCCCTGAATCCAAAGCATATGGCCTGGTACATTTTATCACCATACGGAGAGGTTAGGCAAATTACATCTCCACAGCCCATTGTACTTGATCCTCCATCAGTTTGGACTACCCATTCTTTCTTGGTTTTTTCTTCTGAAGTTTGTTTAGAGCTCATGTCCGATTGGAACTCTACCAGTAAATTAGCAACTGATTGAGCTTTGGTAGCAGTTCGTGGGGCAAAATGAATGTAATAATCACCCAACTCTACTGACCACTTTGTCATCCTGTTTGATATGTCTACCTTCTAAAGAACATTTTTCAATGGGAAAGATGTCTGGAGAATGTTGAAAACAAACTAAAAATACAGCCTCATTTTTCTTGCTGCAAATACTAAGGCTAGTGCCAACTTTTCAAGCTTCAAGTACTTCTTCTCAGCATCTATCAAACTTTTGTTTATGTAGTACATCGAATGAGGGTAGTTGTCCACTTCCCTCACCAATATTGCGCTTATAGCATATTCTGACACAGCCAAGTACACGTAAAGTGTTTCTCCTTAAATGGGTTTAAAAAGAGTCTTTGGTGAGGATAAGTGTTTCTTTACTTCAACAAAATCTTAGCTACACTGTGGAGACCAATAAAATATTTAGCATTCTTCATGGTTTGGAAAAACGGAGCACACTTGTCTGAATACCTTGAAATAAAATGATTCAAGGCAGCCAACCTTCCAGTGAGTCTCTGTACTTCTTTAATATTCCGAGGTGGATCCATTTCCAGTAGAGTATTAAGCTGATCAGGATCGGGCTGTATCCCTTTCTCACTTATTACATACCCCAAAAAAATTCTAGATCGAGCTCCAAAGACATATTTTTCTGGATTCAGTTTCAAATTCACAGTTTCCAAATTAACAAATGTCTCTTGAAGGTCAACTATATGCAAGTATTAACCATCATATCATCTATGTATACCTCCATATTTCTACCAATCTGACTAGTGAATGTTTTGTTCACCAACCTCTGATAAGTAGCCCCAGCATTTTTCAACCTAAAAGGCATCACCTTGTAACAATAGAGACCTCTATCTGTTATAAAAGTAGTATGATCTTGGTCCTTCGGAACCACCTGTATCTGGTTGTACCTAGAGAAGGAATCCATGAAAGACAGTGACTTGTTCCAGACGTTGAGTCTACCAACTGATCTAGCCAGGGGACTGGATAAAGATCTTTTGGGAAAGCCCTGTTGAGGTCATTAAAATCAATACACATACGCCATTTCCCATTCTTTTTCTTGACCAACACTGGATTGGCAGTCAATAATTGCTAATCTTCATTAATCTGAACTGCACCCACAGTTTTAGGAGCAAGTTCAGTTTCATAGCACTCCCTTGCTATCTTCTGACTACTTCACACAACACCCATCTGCCCTTAAACTGCATACTTCAAACACTGGTGGACTGTTGAGGCCACAACATGCATTCTAGAGAGCCAGGACCTTCCAAAGATTGTATTGTAGCATGTGGGGAAATCTACCACAACAAATAACACCCTGACCAGCTTTTTAAAATCCCCTCGCCCAACAACACCTCTTCCTCAAACTCCCCGATTACATCCGCAGAGCTCCCTATGAAGCCCACAATGGTTCTGTTTGACCGTTGAATAACGGCCGATTTTTTCATCTGCTTGTAGGAGCTCAAGAAAACAATGTTTGCCGAACTGCCAGTGTCTTTCAGAATTCGTCGGATATCATTTCCCAAATAGATTCTCCTATCACCACAACATCCTCATGAGGTCCGGCAATATTTCTTAAATCATCCTCACTAAAAAAATATAAATGGAAAATGGGTTTGGCACTGATAAGTAGACATGCCCCCTTCCAACTGAGTAGCCATACTATGAACATACCTCTTTCTTGATGAAGAAGTGGGCGTTGGCATGTTATCTCCTCCAAAGATGGTGAGTGACTCGAAGAAACTGATCAGTCCGAACACCATCTTGGGTTGCTCTGTTATGACCCCCACTTTATTCTGAGTTGGATCAGGATCCAAATACTCAAAATCAATATCAAATCTTTCAAAGATCAACATTGCCCCTTCTTGAGCATATGTTCCCACATTGTTTGTAGGACCTGTTTGAGAAGTATTGCTAGGCCTGTTTCCACTTCTTCTTTTGACATACGATCCCAGTTTACCTCTTTCAATAAGATTCTGCACTTCTTGTTTCAAGTTTATGCAGTCTTGAGTATTATGGCCTATATCATTATGATATTGGCAAAAGCAAGTATTCCAACTCTCTCTAGGGGACTACAGTGCTGCTAGTTTCCGAAAATGAACTTCCTTTTTGGTCTTGTCATATATTGTGGCTACATTCTCTTTTAATTCTGCAAACCACTCCGGTTGAACCCGATGGCCTCTTTTACTCCTTGATTGATGGCTCTGAGATTGATTCTGGTTGTACTGAGTCTATTTAGCCCTGTTGGAGCCTTGTCTGGTCTCCTTAGCCTTGTATCTGAACTGGTTTTGAGCTATTGTGGTGGACCTCACTTAACGGTGCACCCTGGTTTTATTGGTTTCATCCACATCAATTTGATTTCCCACCTGATTTAACAAGCCACCCCAAGTCATAGCTTTCTTCCTGGTCACTGAATCGGCCAGATTCCCAGGGTTCAACCATTGTCTCAAGGAAGCAATTGCCACCTGTTCGAAGCAATCTGCCAACCCGTTTTTGGTATTCACGAACCGACTTATGTAGTCCTTTAAGGACTCATTTGGATCTTGGGCACAATGGATAATAGTATCTCCACTGCCCTTTATCTCCTTACTTCCCACAAACTTCCTTCAGAAGGCAACCCAGAATATATCAAAGTTTATAATACACCCCTGAGGTAAACTGTTGTACCACTTAAGAGCACTTCCCGTAAAATATTGGGAGAAGTATTTACATAGAAGTTTGTCATCATCATCGAAATTCATCATGAAGTTCTTGAACTGCTCCATATGGTAGTCCGGATCCTTACTTCTATCATACTTCTTCATTTTGGAGTTGTCAAACCTTTTGGGCAGGTTTCCGGATAGTATTTTGGCAGACAGAGGTGACTGTCTCCAATTCCTATTACGACTGAAGATTGTGTCTTCATTAGGCGTTGCGAAAATACCTGGTTCGGTCTGAAAATCAAAAAGGTCGATCAACATGCCTGTGGCTGTGGCTGTGACATGGCCCTTTGCCCAGATGCCTTTTAAGCCTCTCATGCCTATCTCTCTTTCTTGAATATTTTTTTTAACTAGTTTATGTTTCTTTCTGGACCTCCCTTCATCACTTCTTGATGACAAAGACTCCTCAAGTTCAGCCTCATTCGAAGCTCTACTGGAGGACTCAGAATCTGAACTTTCAACCGGCTTAGACCGATGAGTCTTCTTAGAACTAACATGGGTATTTTTTGAACTCAAATGAGTCATTGCTGATGGATCATTCTCCCTAGGGTTTTCAGTATGATGAATATCTGACGCCCCTGACTTCTCTCTTATACCCTTTTCTGATTGTTTTATGGCCATTAACGCCTCTATTTCTGCTCTCATCTTGTCTCGCTCTTCGATGGTGTATTCCTTGTTTTCCCCAACTACTTCCACCACAAGTGGTGGAGTTCCCTGCTCATTCGGATCCATCTGAACTGGTGTTTTCTACTGGTTTTGAATGCACCCTCGCACTCCCACTGCGGTCGCCAATTTGGTTTGGTTTATTTTGGGTTGGGGGTAATTTTGTAAAGTGTTTTGTGAAGTTTTTTTAGTATTAAGTGTTTAATGTGTAAAGTAGTGAGATAATTGAGCAGCCTGGTTGTATTAAATATTCATTACCCTCATTAATGAGAGTGGTTGGGGTATTTATACTCTTAATTAAGGACCCATGGGCTTACGGGTCAAATTATGAAACCGGGTCAAGTTTAAGGTCTCATTAATCTTTTAAGTAGATTAGCAAATAGCTTAGTCAAAAGGTGTTTTACTTTTGTCATCTCTGGATTATGCAGTGGGCTGTGTCTGAATATTCCGAACTCATCAACAATAATAAATTATTATTATTTATTATGCAAATATTTAAAGAAATAACCATTCTCTAAAGCATAACGAGATAAAACAAATTTTAAAGATACAATCCCTTCTTCAAAAACTTATCCATCATATATAATTTCATCAACCCAGCAAATAATAACAAGTTTTTTTTTACTTTGGCCACCATAACTAATACCTGAACTACTTTCTCCACTAACTAAATTTTCTCCACTAACTAACTGCTCATTTGAAGCTTCAAAAAAACTTACAACAATTTCTTTAGGTGTTTCTCGATCAGGTAGGTCCATAACTATGTTTATATTAATAGTTGGACAACCTTCTAGATCAATATATTATACCATCAAATTCATCATTACTACTTAAAAACAATTCTTATATTCACCGCATTAATAAAGCATCTTGAAATTTCCTCGAATCAACTCCTCACACTTTGATAAAACAAAATTAACCATACATTTCAACTCTTGAAAATGACTAATGGAAAATATTGAAGTTTTCTTATTTTGTTTGAAAACACATAAGATAAGATAGTCCCCGATATTAAATACACGTGGTTAAAATTTATAGTGAGTAAGTTGTTTGTGATTCGCGTTAACATAATCATAATGATTCTATTTTTATATATTCAAAAGTCATTCACAATTCACAACCAACACGCATAGATATGCATCAAATTATTTGTGGTTCCTGTTAGTTTTAATAGGTACATTCACAATTCATATATACTCGATTCACGTTACTTTTCATAGATATACATATCGCATTTGCAACCATAATGTAATTCATAATTTACATTTATATCAGAATCCGCGAATCACACCAATTTTACCCATTATTTGTGATTCTGGTTTAAATCTACATGTGTTTGCAATTCATATTTATGTCCTCTTTTGGCCTACAGTTTGTGATTTTTGCACACCAAAGTTTGTAAAAGTAAAAAACTTACAACTTAACATTTCACAACGTAAACAATACCTAGCATAAGTAGAAATAAACAACACAAGACTTACAAAATCCATTCATACATAGAGATTCAAAAATAGAAAATATATATATATAAGAAACCAAACGATTTAAATGAGTTCAAAATCAAAGAATTCAATTAGAAAGTTAAATCAAAGTATTATATCGCATATAAGAATCGCGAACTCCTCAGTTCAAAGAAATCAAATAAACTTAACTAGAAAATGTTAATAAAAAATTACATAATTTATTCAGATTTATTTTCTTTAAACTATAACTTGTAAATATAAGGATGTGAGAGTTTTGCAATTACCGTTTACCATATTGATCCAGGTCTATTACTCCGGCTGTACTGTACGCTTGAAAATTTCTTATTCATGTTGTATGTGAAAGTTTCATAATGACATCTTCGTGGCATCACGGTTTGTTGATTTAAGGTTGTGTGTGAGTTTCAAAATATAGAGAGAAAAAGGATTAACAATCTAAAAATATGCCTTATATAGTTAGTAAATGATATATGAGGTACTTAAAGAAGGTTTGGTATTAAGTGGTAATTGGTAAACTTGAATGAATCGTATGTGATATTAATCTTTTTTGGATCGTAAGAGGAGAATAAGTTTGGTTTTGGATATTGGATGGTGCTTAACTCACTAAAAAACAACAAATATTGAATTTTTAAATATATATTCTTTATTTCATATAATTTCGTACAAATTTATCAATTTTTGTTAGGTAAACTCCAACCTAAGGAATACCTATACTTCAGAATAATCAACAACACCCAATTTCCAATAACAATTAGTCTTCAGAAAGTGTGAGCCGAAGCCTAACTGCTCCAGCAAAAAATTGTTTGTTTTAAGTGTCGACTCAGCAACAAGAACAAACAGAACCACACAGCTTTGGCTCCTAGTCAAAGTTTGGTAGTTTGGTTCTGAACTCTTAAAACAACAAAACAAGAAAAAATGGATATAAACTTAAACGCAAAGAGAAAGCTATTTTGAACGTGATACAGATTTTGAAGATGTTACAAGAAGACTTCAACACCAAGCATTCAACCAGTCGTCTATGTTATAATGTTTACTCAGCTTACAAAAGAACTATCGATCTTATAATGCCTATTTAAGTGTTAACCTTCTACTTCAACCATCATCGAAAATCTTTAGTTTTCTCTTCCAAATCTTACAAAAGTCGCGGCTTCGGACCCTAACTCTCACTATGTATAGAAGATCAATCATGCACAATATCCATTTCATCTAACAATAACGCCTCAAAAAACGATTGTCATATTTGACAAAACCAACCAACACACGAGATAAACGGTTTGGTGGCAATGTGGTTGCACGCCATGATGCTGCAGTTTATTTTTGCTGTAGTTTAGTTGCTGGAGTGCAGGTTACATGCAAAGTGTATGTGCACGGTTTGTACAATTTATTTGCATTATAGGTTATATGTTGTGAGTGACTATGCTAGATTCGTCAAAGGTTCGAGGGAAGCCACATCTTGGTTTCAAGAAGATTCTACATCAAGTTTTACGATTCTCCCTTATGACTTTTAACTTTGAACATAATCTTTTTCAGAAGAGTAATAATTACTATTTTCACTACATTAACAAAGAACGGTTTCATGGTTTCATTTTTTTATATAGAAAAAGCTGGAGTGAACTCCTTGACCAACACTACAAGATTACTCTTTCAGAAAGTTGAACCATTATATCCGACGAAGGAGCCCTGCAAGTAAAACAAAGGAGAAATCACAATTCGTAGAAATAAAGAGAACACAAAATTTCACAGCAACAAAAAAGCTTAAGCAGACCAAACGACGTTTAAGATACAATACAAAAAAGCTTAAGCAGACCAAACGACGTTTAAGATACAATACAAAAAAGCTTAAGCAGACCAAACGACGTTTAAGATACTATTTATAGAAGATCAATATGCACAAGATTCATTTCATCTAACCAACACATGAGATAGACGGTTTGGTGGCGATGTGGTTGTACGCCATGATGCTGCAGTTTATTTTTGCTGTAGTTTTGTTACCGGAGTGCAGGTTACATACAAAGTGTATGTGCACAGTTTGTACAATTTATTTGTATTATAGGTTATATGTTGTGAGCGACTATGCTAGATTGGTCAAAGGTTCGAGGGAAGCCACATCTTGGTTTCGAGAAGATTATATATCAAGCTTTACAATTCGCCCTTATGACTTTTAACTTTGAACATAATCTTTTTCAGAAGAGTAATAATTACTATTTTCACTACATTAACAAAGAACGGTTTCATGGTTTCATTTTTTTATATAGAAAAAGCTGGAGTGAACTCCTTGACCAACACTACAACATTACTCTTTCAGAAAGTTGAACCATTATATCCTACGAAGGAGCCCTGCAAGTAAAACAAAGGAGAAATCACAATTCGTAGAAATAAAGAGAACACAAAATTTCACAGCAACAAAAAAGCTTAAGCAGACCAAACGACGTTTAAGATGCAATACAAAAAAGCTTAAGCAGACCAAACGACGTTTAAGATGCAATAAACTGACCGGCACATCGTAAAACTTGATATAGAATCGAGAGCTATCAATTGAAAGCTTGATTCGAAGAATTTCCGCAATTGTCGAACTCAATTTGGCATTAACACCAGGTCCAATTCCACCGATAGAGATCAATTCTCCGTAAGCAGCTGGTCCTTCGTCACCACTAAATGCAATCGGAACTCCACCATTAACCATAACCATTACATACTGAAAAGACCATACGTTTAGTGTCAGATATGTGGATAACACAAAAAGGAAGAGAACCTTTTCTCTATTAACATGAGCAGTACTATTCAATTTTGGATCATTAAGTTGGGATACATATTGTATATTAAAAACACCTATTAGGCTCAAAATCTAAAGCTTAAAAAACTTTTGGTCGAACTCCTAACTTGACGTTTAGGTTTGGTATTCCAAAACTTTTGGTCCAACGCATATTACAGATTTGACGACAATAAATTTATAGCATCTTCACCTATTACTATAAGCTTGCTTTTGTTAAAAGTAAGGAACCCATATGAGCCAAACAGAGCATACTTTTTGTCGGAAACCAAGTATCAAAAACGAAATTTTCTTTTCGAAGCAAGTATTAAAAATGAAACATGTTGAGAAAAGGAAGACATTTATATTTTATTATCCGTTCAACCTAGACTAATTCTTCAGTCAGGAATTTCGTCGAACACCTTGCACTTGCAGTCACTTATAGTAAACTGAATGGCGCAACGAAAACATTGTACCCGTATGTAAGATATATAGATAGAGAAACACGCTACACACATACATTACGTAAAGCAAATGCAAAATGTTGAGAGTAGAATATAGAGAGAGGGTTAGGGTTGAGAATGTTAACCGATTCGGGTTTGCCGATGATTTTAGAGACTGCTTTAGAGGCGTCTTTGAGAATATCAGAGGCAATTACTGCATCTACTGGAACATTTGTGAATAGAATCAAAGTGGGCATCTTCAAGATAGAGAACCAAACGAGTGGTTTTGAAGCGAAATGAATGAGTAGGGGATAATATGATAATATATAGGGTTAGGCTAAATTAGGGTCAAAAAATGTTAAGCATTTCCAAAATTTAGAGAATCTTTTTAATTCAATAGTTAAAGACGATTTTACTCTTTGACCAAGAATCTTTATTTTTGTCTTGTAGTGGAATGTGGGTATGGTTAGCCAATTGTGGAAGAACACAAAATTTCTCCTCCAAACAACCCTTTTATACTCTAGTCTTAACAAAAATTTCAAAAACTCCAAAAAATTCAAAAACTCCTAAAATTTCAAAAATTTCAAAAACTCACAAATAAACACTTGAAGCTCCAAAAAATCATCACTTTTTTTTTATAAATTCGGAATAATCGAAGGATGGACTCTGGATGTGAGAAGCTTGCTGAGGAGCATGGGACTCCAAATATGGTAGTTGTTCTAACCAACTTTTTTATAAAAGTTTCTATTTTGGTAGACCTTCTACATTTAGAAAGGTAGAACCCGAACTACCCCGCCGGTTTCAACCCTCCAAACCGCCGGGGATGAAGAACAATCATATGTAGAAGATGAAGCTTCCCCGCCGGGGCAGGCCGTGTCCACCCGCCGGGTGAGACAGCCATACTCGGCGGGGTTGTGCCACGGCATACCGACGGGGCACCTCCTTTTATTTTTCCCATAATCCAATATTGAAGTTTAGGACTGTCCCCGCCGGGGTTTGAAACCTCAACCGGCGGGGTTGGCAACCTCAACCGCCGGGGTCAACACCTGTTTTTAAACTCCTATGGAGTTTGTTTTAGACCCTGACCCCCGGCGGGGTTGGCAACCTCAACCGCCGGGGTCAACACCTGTTTTTAAACTCCTATGAAGTTTGTTTTAGACCCTGACCCCCGGCGGGTGGGGAATTGTCAACCGCCGGTTGACTACATCCCCGCCGGTGTGGGAATTTTCAACCGCCTGTTGACAATGTCCCCGGCGGTTCAGACGGAACGAACCTTCATTTTGTGTGCCTTGTCTAACCGTTGTGTTGGGGTTTTGGCTTAATTTATCCATGCTCGTATTTGATGCTTCTTTTTTAACATGTATAGGGTGATGAGTCAAAGGATTATTTGACTAGTTCGTGCATGGCGAAGGGGGAGGAGGAGGAAATACCGGTGCCTTGCTCCATCGATTATAGCGAGTTGTTCAACACCAAAGGACAGTACTACTCCCGGGCAGACCTTATTGAATGGGTTAAGGAAACCGCATCGGATAACGGGTTTGTGATTATTTTACGCCGATGCGATAGACACGATCGTAAAACTCCGAGAGTAGAGTTTGTGTGCGAAAGATCCGGTGTTTACACAAAACTGGTAGACCCCAAGGATCTAAAGAGGAAGTCTACCGGAACAAAAAAATGCGGATGCCCGTTCGCCCTTACAGGAAAGAAGATGGGTGATGATTTGTGGGGAATAGAGGTTGTGTGTGGCGTTCACAATCACGATACTACATCCTACAAAGAAGGTCATTCCTACGTGGGACGGTTTCAAAAACAAGAGATGGATTTCGTGGTTAGTTCGAATAAAATGCGATCCCGTCCTCGTGATATTCTTGGTGGAGTGAAGAAATTGAACCCTAAGAATTCTTCTGCAATCCGCACCGTGTACAACGCAATACTAAAACACCGGAAGCTCGAGAAAGGCGGTCGGTCGCAATTCCAATACGTGTTGGGTGAACTAAAGCGACTAAACTACTACGAATTCCATAGAAAGTCCGAAGACGGAAGCGATATCATAGGCGAGCTTTTTTTTGCGCACCCGGTTAGTTTGGATTTGTTACGGACATTTCCGAACGTCATTATAATGGATAACACGTACAAGGTGATCAAATACGGGATGCCGTTGTACGAGGTCGTGGGTGCGACTTGTACGGGGAAAACATTCTACATTGGATTTGTTTTTATGTCGAGTAAAAAAATCGAGGCCTACAAGTGGGTGTTAGGATGCTTACATTCGTTGATGGTAACTCACTCCATCGAATTACCATCCATTGTTTTGACGGATAGAGACTTGGCGCTTGTGAATGCGGTGGAGGAAGTGTTCCCCAATGCAACGCACATGTTGTGTCGATGGCACATCAACATGAACGTCCTAGCAAAAACAAAAAAGATCATAAAGGAGAAGGTAGTGTCCAATGCCTTTTTGAAAGTGTGGAACGGAATGATGTTGGCGGAAACGGAGTTAGCGTACGAGAACTACCGGTCGGAATTGCACCGCGACTTCAAAGAGTATCCGGAAGCGATTGAGTATACCGAAAGTTGGGTAGGGCCGTACGGTGACAAGTTTGTCACGTGGAGAACTAACAAGTGGATGCATTTTGGTAACCAAACCACAAACCGCGTGGAGAGCGTTCATTCGAGCCTCAAGCGTTTCATCGGTACGAGCAAAGGTAACTTTGAATCTTTTTGGTTGAAGTTGCATACTTTGATCGAATTGCAACACGGGGACATCAAGGCTTCCTTTGAAAAGAGCCGGTTGTTGGCCCTACACAAATTCACAAACATTGTGTACGGTCAACTAAAAAACAACATCTCCCACCATGCAATGGAAATTTTGACCGACGAAGTCGAATGTGCCCGGAACATGACAATCGCACCGGATATGCCTTGCGGTTGTGCCATACGAACTACGCACGGCATGCCTTGCGCCCACGAAATCTATGACTTTGTTGCGAAAGGGATAGAGGTGCCGCTTGAGTTGTTTCATGAACATTGGAAGAGGTTAGACATCCTAGTTCGTACCAACCTCTCAACGAATGAGCAACTTAAAGCCAAGCTTGACAAACTAGTATTCGATGTCATGGCGTCCAATGACGAAGCACGGATAGAGCACATTTATAAACAATGGTTTGTCGTCGTCAATCCCGAAACAACTAACATTTTGGAGCCATTGGTTAAGCAAAAAGCGCGCGGTCGTCCACCTAACAAACGTAAGTTATCTATTGCCGCTGATGATACATCCACTAAATGCGATAAACGTTGGCACGAACATGTGCTTAAGGAAGAACATGATAGTACGCCATCCTTACTTGGAGACTTCAAACTTCCAATCGAAACCTCGAGCAAAGGGAAAAAAAAGAAGGAGCCCAAACGTGGTTCGGGGACCACCCCCGCTCGTACGAAAGGTACCGTTATTCCAACGCAAGCAAGTGGTACAATGCTTAGTAGTGGAACGGTGGGTTGTAGGTCAAGCTCTACGATGCCGGTGAAGGAAAGTTTTGTAGACCCCAAAGGATACATGAACCAATTCCCGATATATTTTAGGCCTTTCGTAGAGTCCATTAGCGATGTTAAATCCGATGGGCATTGCGGGTACCGCTCGATAGCGTACGCCTTGAACGGGCAACAAGATGGGTGGAGGTTGATAAGGGATGCCATTTACAACGAGCTTATGGATTACACATCGGTCTACGTAAAGATTTTTACTAGCATGGAGGATTTGATTGATGTTGCGGAGCGTGTGAAATGTTCTAGCGATGTGGGAACTAAGGACCATTGGATGTCCATGCCCGAGATGGGAGTGGCAATTGCATCTGCGTTTAACTGCATACTCCATTTTGTTGGGGTATTCCGAAATATGGATGTCGGCTTCACTTTTCTTCTGCTAAGAGGTGCACCTCCTCCGATGCCAAACTGGTTGGAAATCGGATTGGGTTGGGTCAATACCAACCATTTCGTGAACGTAAGTATTCATACAAGGGTAATTCATACAATGATAATTTTAATTTCAAGAAATTTATTTTATCGTGTTTTCGTTTTGTAGCTTGGGATTAAGGCGGAGGCCCCATGTGCTAGGATACATCCTTGTTGCTTAAAGTTGCGTTCACCAGAAGCTGAAGGTTGGGCATTGCCGATTGCATCTTGTTGCAAGAAATACGAAGAGCTTAAAAATAATTACCCTGAAGTAACCGATTTATCCGCTTTTGCTTGATGACTGATTAGTAGACGATTGTAACGAATGTAAACCCTGGATGGTTTTTATGCTTTTATGGTTTTTATGTGTGGATGTTTTTATGTTGAAAACAATAACACTTTTCCATTCTTAAGTAGATCATTGCATTAAAACATTGAAAACATTGCATTACAACATTGAAAACATTGCATTAAAACATTACACTTTAATTTAAAGCATTGCATAATTAGAAATACATAAGCACATAACGTAAACCAAATGATAGATAAGCCAACTCCGGGTTAGCATTGCACGTTCAGTTTTACGGGGTCGGATAGTTCATCCCGAATCCATCAGAGTCACTACTTCCCTCGGGAGTTGAGTACGTTTCAACGGCGCTGGCTATTGCATCGGCTATTTCGTTCTCCACCCGCTCTATCGCTTCCGACACCATCTCCTGCGTAATTGTAGTCTGCAATCTCATGTCGAATACCCTTCGGACTTTGGTTCGGTATTCCCAAGGAAGTGACTCGATATTGAAAGTCACTGTTTTAAGATAAGCTAACCTATCGGCGACTTCTTCGCGGGCACGTGGTCGGGGCATTAAACATCCTGCACACGATGCCTCCCTACCGTGGTTGAAGAACATTCTGCACAGAACCGCATCGACGAAACCAGGAAACTCCTCTTGCATCGTAGTTTTGACGTAGTCGAATGCGCATAGTAGGCTTGCATATTCGTACACATTCCAGCCGGAATCATCCATTGTTTTAACTTAAGTGTTTAGTTTCATAGTCGGGTTACAGTATTTATAGAGTTCATGCATGTGGCTCAATCATAAAAATAGTGAGCGGGAAATTGTGTTGTTTACCCCGCTTATTATTTGTTTATTGGCGGGAGTATCATTGGCGGGAAATTAAAAACGGCGGGACATATTTTGGCGGGAGTTTATGTGGAAAAGTATTTGGCGGGAGTTTAATATCTATAAAATAAATGTCCTGCCCACACAACAAGATAAACCCTAAAATAATGTGTCTCTGGAACGAGTTTGAATATCAACTCAAACATAACAACTTAACATTACATAAACAACTTAGCATTACATAAACAACTTAACACATATAATAAAAACATAACAAGTTACAACAACATTACGCAACATAAATTATAAAAACACGTTCGAATACGACACATTGCACTATTAGTAGTCGTAACGCAAGCTGTTTAAAACATCGTCGCCATCCTCCCTTGCCATAACCATATCCTCCACATATGCTACCATATCCCTAGTGATATAGTCGCAGACGGTCATGTCCCAGACCTTTACCGCCTCCTCTTTAATTCTTCGCGGCATGAACAACAACTTCGTGAGGGGCTACACAAAGAGGTACGGTGCCTTGATTTCGTCACGGCTGCGCACAACGACACCTTCAATTTCTAAATAGCCGTAGTTGTAATACATATGACACAAAACCCTTTCAAAAAATGCATCACTCCTATCTTCACCCAACTCGGCCCGGGAATCCTTGACTACTACAAGAATATAGTAGTCTTCATTAGCGGTAAACTCCATTTGTTTCTAAGTGTTTGATGGATGCCATGTTGCTCGTTAACACTTGTATATTTATAATGGAAGTATATCGTTGGCGGGAGTTTCATTTGGCGGGAGAGTCATATGGCGCGAATTATTTTTTGGCGGGGGCAATAATTGTATTAGGTCCCCGCCAGTCCATGACTTATCACCAGCCGGTTCACCAAATAAAAGACTTCATAAAGCTTTAAAAAAAAATTAACCCCACCCCGCAGGGGGGGGGGGAATTTTCACCCCGGCGGGTGACAATGTCCCCGCCGGTGCAGAATTTTCAAACCGGCGGGCCGGTGTCCCATCCTCAAAAAACATTGAGGATGGGTTGTGGTCCCCTTCCCCGCCGGGTGAATACTTCCCCGGCGGTTGAATATTTGTCAACCGGCGGGGTACTCGAGTGGAAATTTCGGAATTTCCACTCGATGTCAACCGGCGGGGTGAGGGCCTATCCCCGCCGGTTGACTATTCCACCCGCCGGCGGAGTAATTTTCATCCACCGGGGAAGTATTCACCCGGCGGTTGAAAATTGTTGACCCGGCGAGGACGGTGTAATTTGTTTTTTTAAAAGGGCAACTTATAACATGTTTTTGATTGGAACTTACTTTGGTTGAAACTATAACATGTTTTGCTTGTTTAAGACTAGAATGTGAGTGGGTATATTGAATTCGATAACTTAAACTAAACGACAAGAACGAACTTTAATTAAACAAACACAAAATTTCATTAACTTCAACCTAAAATACAACAACAAATTTTTTAAAAAACAAAGCTAACCCAAATGTCAACAAGTTTAAACGTAAGATAATGTTCACAACTAGAACAACAAGCATATTAAAAATCCAAGCATAATAATAAGAAGCCACGGTGCGGTAAGCTCCATAATCTTCCTCCCAAAAGCCACTATCTCGTCATTCGAGTCGTCTAACGGCCGAATACGATTAATCGTATTCACCACATCGACCGCCGACCTCTCCGTAAGAATCCGAGGTGTGATATTAAACCGCCCATACTTCTTCACGTAGGCCTTGTACTGGGGGGACGCGGTGTGAGTACTCCCTTCCAAAGGCCTCGAATACCTATCGATCACGTATAGGTGCTCCCTCCAGTGCGTCCAATGCCTAACCTGAACCGGATACCGAAGATGGTCTCCTCTACCAAGACCGGTTCTAGCAACGAGGGGGTCGAGCGGCTTTTCTTGGATCCAACCGAACTGGCGCATCACTCGGTCGGGGTGATATGCCTCGCTCACCATCATTACGCGAATAGGGTTTCGGTACAACCCTATTGCCTGCTCCGGCCATACCTCACGGACATCCTCGTAAGGTCGGAAAATAACCTACAAAAAAAATTATTTACTCGTCAAACATTTTATATAAAGTAGATGTATTTAAGTAAACGTAAAGAAGATAACTTACATCCCTTTCTCCTTGAGCCGCAAGGATGTCACGGTAGTACGGCTTCCCCCGAGCTAATGATACCGGGATCTTTTTCGGCAACCACGCCAGCATCTTCTGATCCGTCGGGCTATAACCACTGTTGACTGGCGCGCGGAAGACGGGGAAGTGGTCATAGACCCAACACTCGAACAAGGCCGAGAAGCCGACCAAGGTCTTCAAGGAGTGCTTCGAGATGTCTCCCAAACTCTTGTATAGCCACACCAACGCACAAGTCCCCCATGCGTACTCACCAACCTTCTCTAAGTCGTCGAGGTGGTGGAGAAAATCGCACTGGATGTTCTTCTGGCTCGTGTTGGTGAAGATAGTACACCCGAGGAAGAACAGGATATATGCCCGAGCTGCTGCCTTCTTCATCTCCGGAGTGCAGGCGGCGTTGGAATCTAAGTACGCTTCCCCTGAGAATGTGGTCCTAAGCCATCGGAGGCCGAATCCGCTCCCGTCATGCGCCTCCATTTCCTGCTGCACATCAGCAGCCGAAACTCCCAACAGATCCCCATACCGTGCATACGTCGCCTCTAGCGGATCAGGCCTAAAGAGGTCAATAATTATCCCCTCAACCGGGAGGCCCGTAATCACATACACGTCGTCCAGTGTCAGCGTCATCTCCCCAAAGGAGAACTGGAACGTGTTCGTCTCCTGGTGCCACCTCTCACCGAAGACCTCTGCCAACTGGACGTGGTTGTTGAACCTCGGTAAATGCCGCATCAAGGGCCAAAATGGTGTCTCCTCCAGGTAGGCCCTAACCCCCAGTTGTTTGCTAAGGTCCCACTGACCAAGCAAACCATACTTCGACTGCACCGTAATGCCCGAGCGCGCCTGTAAAAAAATTCAAAAATAACTACAATGTTAAAAAATGAATTTAACTAAACAAAAAAATAATAAATTAATTAACTTACATCGTTTTTGAAGGCGTAGTACGCCTCGTGCTGCGCATACTCGGGGAAGAGAAGCACACTATTTTGGGATAGGAAAAGATTTTTCCATCCCTCCGCATCGGTTGGAGGCCCTTCGGCACAGACCTCTCTTCGAGGTGGTGGCAATGGGACCTCCGCTTCCTCCTCCTCCGTATCCTCCTCCTCCTCGTCCACTAGGGCACGCCACGGTCGGATGGGGAGCACCTCTCGTGGAGGAGAAGATCGTCGATGGGGGGCATCCCTGGTGGCATCGAATTTCCGATGCCGCAACGATCGCTCGGTCGGGTCCTCGCGCTCCTCGCGCACCTCGCGCACCTCGCGGTGGGGGCGAACACGCTATGTCCGATCCCCACGTTCCGGCCTAGCGGCGACCACCGGCCGTCGGCTACTACCTTCACCTTTTCTTGCCGCAAAACATTAGAGAAAAAAGTTAGAAGAACATAAAAAATATACATAAAAATATACACAAAAAGTTAGACGAACAGGTCTTCCCCGCCGGTTAAGGTATTTTCACCCGCCGGGTGAATCGGGGTCCACCCGGCGGGGACCAAGAACAGCTGGGTTTTCCCAGGTTCCTCCGCCGGGTGAATGGCCTAAAACCCGGCGGGGGAACTTGATGGGCTAAAAAAACATTGTTAATCTTGATGTTTACCTCTTTTTTTTACTTTCACTTTTGTCTTTTTTTCAAACAGAAATTTGTACTATTAATCTTCCCCACGTGTAAATTATTTAAAAACTCACACGTGACACCTAAATTATTTTTTTGTCTCCAAATCCCAAGTTTTGTGTCATTTTTGGTCCCAAAAATGTGCCGAATGACTGATTGTGCAAATTTCTAAAACGGAAGGGATGGGTGGAAGACAAAAATAAAAGTAAGAGACTAGTTTGATACAAGGGGTAAACATGAGGGACTAACAGTGATTTTTAGCCTATATATGGGGTAAGGCAACTTGTTTTTTTAGTGTTTACTCTAGTCTCTCTATACTAGGAAAATGAACATATTAATTTGTGATTGAGCTATTTTTTTCTAACCTAAATAATTTTAATTTAATATCTCTAAACTTTTTTTGAGTGAAAACCACACAAGATGACAAACTCAGTCAAGAATGCGTTTCCAGAGGGACTCAAACTCATGACTTTTGGTCACGAGCATATCAGACTCCACCAACATCCCCAAAATGTTATAACTAATACAATGTGTTTTCTGATAATACAAAAAATATAATATAAATTATTAAATATAGTCTAAAAATAGATAGTGAAATTTGAAATATCTATTTTAAAATTACAAATTACAAATTGTATGATGTCCGGAAAACAATGCATATAAAGTCTAAAATTATATATAAGCAAATATAAAAGTTTTTTTTAATAAATGCATTAAAGAAAATAAAAATGCTCATATAAATATCTAGGATATACCTCGAGGAAAAGTTGAATAGCTAGCAAGTAAAGGAATGCGGAAAAAGTACCATAACAATGTCAGTAAATATAGATAAATAGTAGTACCATGACAACAAATAGGAAAAGTAGGATGTTAATCGAGTAAACAAATAAATAGTATTACCATGACAACAAATAGAAAAAGTAGGATGTTAATCGAGTAAACAAAAGATGTGGGCGGAGCATATGGCCCTGTGAAAAACCAAATGACATAAACAACATTAAGTTAGTAAATGATAGTTCAGAATGGTCAGCCAATTTTACTTACTAAAATTTAGAAACGAAGATCAACTAGTAGACGGAATGAGACAACTGAGGCAAGGCTCGAAAGAGAGCCGAAAATTTAGTTATTTTGCTCTCTTCAAATATATATTAAGTGATGCTACCGAAGCATGCCCGCCAATATGTCGAAGATTTGAAGGAGTTCAATTAAAGGTTTCGAGAAGCTAAAAGTTCCAATTGGAGTTATTCTCGGAGGGGATCTCAATTTTAGTGTGAGCATGCTCCCATAAGCTCTGAGAGAAATTAAAATCATAGAGTATATGATTAGTACTTTCATTCTGATCATTGCATAGTGCGAGAAATTACAATCATAGAGGATATGGTTAATACTTCCATTCGCATCATTGCATAGTCGGAGAAATTACACTAATATAATATATGATTAAACTTTCATTCACATCATTGCATATGACGTAGAAGGGGGAATAAATTCCCACGATAAAAGATGGAAGTTTTTTTCTTCTTCCAATGTTTTATTGGGTTTATTCTTTCGTCTTTCTTTGGGATTATCTTAATATTTATACTCTATTTCATAAATAAATATATAGAGTAGTTCGGCCGTTTTATATTTATTAATATATATTCCAATTTAACGAAATCTAATTATTTTAAAATCAAATTATTTTAAATAATAATAATAATTTTTATGATGATTTTTTGATAGCTAAATCCAAAAAAATTAAGTTTTTGAGTGAAATTAAAAAATGGAGTAAAAAAGTATTATTCATTAATGGTATTTTATATTTCTTATTTGTTTGATTTTTATTTATAAACTTATATTATATTATTTAAGATATTAGCCAGCTATTTTATTTTTAACTAGTTGATTTACTTGAACTAAATATTTCATAAATTGATATTTTTTTATTAAGTTTATAGATACTTGTTTGATTTGTGGCGGACAAAACATAAATTTACAAACCATATATTTTACCCTCTTATTAGTAACCCTCATATTTATTGCGAGAGAATCAAGGACTAACTATCATTTAATTGTCCAAACTATCTTTTGGCATCTACCAAAGTCTGTACTTCTGATTTTGTTGACTGTCAAAGATTGAATATGTGAATCTGCTGACTAACGAAGCTTTGTCACGACTAACATTATTATTTTTTACATAATTATGATAGCCATCTTTAGTTGGAATCGTAAGAGTCTTAAGTCTTGTTTATTCTAATTTATCCTAGCTGAATTGGTATCAGATACATCTTTAGACTGGTTCGTACTTAATTATTCATTCCTCATTAAAACCATCACCGTCCAAAACCTCATTTGAGCATAAAAAATTCTATTTTATCTAAGAAAAAGCGTACAACTAAGAGTTAGTAGGTTGTGAGAGTATTACATATTCTATTCTTCATTTAATTACTTGTACTTTGGCACACTTTGATTTTTTTATTGGATACAGATGACTAGCCCTCATAATATTTGGTGAATGATGAGTTAAAGACTAATGAGATGAACCAAATTATTTTACTTTGGATATTTGCAAACTTGAATATGTTGTTATTTTTGCTCTCGACCGAGCCTTTTCTCGATATGGATAAGTAGCCACTATAATATTTGGTGCATGATGAAGTAACGACTAATAAGATGAACCAAATTGTTTTACTTTGAGATTTTTGAAAACTTGAAGGTGTTGTTATTTTTGCTCTCGACCAAGCATTTTATCGATATGGATGAGTAGCCCTCTAGTCCTTTGTGAATGATGCAATAAGGATTATCATTAACTTCGAAATTTCAGCTGGCCGAGATTTTATGTCTTCTAAATATATTATAGTAGCAACATTTTTTAAATGTAGTTGTATAGCATAATTCTTTTCCTTTTATTATGTGAAGTTAATCCTAAATAATTAGATTCACATAAGTCAGAAAGATGTAACTCCCTTTTTAGAACTATTTAGGTATAGATGATATATTTTCCCGAGTATGATTATTTTACATATTTTTAGCTTTAACACCCTTAACATTTTAAGATATTGATCTAGGAGTGTCGGATCTATGTCTCGTTTTGTTAGAGGGCGTGTCTCATTTACCTTTAAATGAGTGCGACAACCACTTCTCTATAAGTCGTAGTCATCGGGCATAGTCCGATTTATTCCAACTCTGCCAGTCTGCGGCCAAAATTTTATATATGGTCTCATTCACCTTAACCATCGTCTGTATAATGCCCATGGGTTATTTCCAAACCCTTCCATAGGGACCGTCGTCGACTGCGTCATCATATTCTCTCCAAGAGAAACAACAAAGTAAGAAACACCATCCCAAGGCTAATATCTGAGTGTCATGAGGGTTTGGCACCTTTCAAAATGATTTTACCACCTAATGGCTGCTAGATCATGCAAATGACAAAAAGCTGTTTTTGTCGATTCTATTACCTCGAGTAATAAACAAAAATTCCATGTAAAAAATAACTGGAGTGGTTATTAATTTTTCTGACAAATGTTACATCCTTATTTAATATTCGCATTAGTCAGATGGTTATGTTAATTGTATTTGAGGATTTTCTTGTAATATTTATTCTATATAAAATTATTAGCCTATTGTAAGTGGCTGTCAGATTTTTCTCAATTCAAACCATGTAAGATCTTGTGTTGTGGGATTAATTTTATTTGTATATTCTTCTGTTAACTTTGAGTTTGGAACCATATAGTTGAAGCTTTGTTCACTCCTTTCACACTTGTAGGGAGTTCATAACCATTGAGACTTAGTCTCGACCTACTACCAAAACCTGCCACAAACTAAGCCTAAGTCCCGCTGAAGACTTTAATATAGTGCTAAAAGTGATAGCGTGACGGGAGATTAGAAGAGAAAGCAACGATGAAACCTTAACCCTAGGTTAGAGAAATAAGGAGACTTAGAGAAATAATTCCCAAAATTTAATTAATCAAAATCTGACAGCAAAATAGGGTATACAAAGCTTTATATAGCACTACTCAAAACCCTAGTTCCAAATAAGGGAAATTACATAAATATTTTAAAATAAATAAATAAATAAACTTTACACTAAAATATTAAAACTGGTTTTCAAAGGCTTTACAGGTCAAATTTGGGTATCAAACTTTGTGATAAAGTCATATTTTTAAAATCTGACGGGCTTGTTGAAATCTTCGATTTAAATACATGTTTGACCCATTCTGATACCTGGCCGAGAAACCAATATGTTCGCAGTCTTTGCTACATCATCCTTCCCCGGTTGGGAATAATTCGACATCCAATTCAGAACGCTGAAACATTGACAGAACTGTAAAAACATTGGCGTGTTCACCGTTGATTTCAACTGGTACCAGCATAAGGGTGTGAGAGGTGAGAATATGAATGCTCTAGCTCTTGTTAAGAAGTGGTTTCTCAGATTTATCCCTCTTTAGCATGTCCTTGGCATTACTGGGGTCAACAATAATAAAATATACTTCACCCACTTGTTCTATGTCTGCTTTTTCAACCAATTTACTAAGCGCAACAGCATCCTTACGCGTGTAAAAAGTTGTTGTCTTTCCAGTTCCAGACCGTGCTTGTTGTATCACATAAAAATCATTCCAAAAAAACAATTCCTCTTTATTGAATACTATATGGCTTCTCAAGTTCTGCAAAGTATATTTCTGCTAGCAGATTCAAAACACAACAATTTTCTACTTTCAACTTGTAACTCTTTCTTTTATATACCCAACCATCACCCGAAACTCCTCTAGGTTCTATTACAAACCCTAATCTTTTATCCATTAAAATACTATTCTTTTCCATTATCAATTTATTCATAATCTCAAACACAAAAGCATCATCTTCCATTTTTCCAACACGACAACATGTAGCCACAGAAAACCGAATCAAAGGTTTGATTTTAGGATAACATAAAATACCTAGAAGATACATATGCATGATAAAATGTACTCCTTCGCAATCCTTCTTCAACATAACCTCTAGAACGATGAAACCCTTCTTCAATAAAACCTCTATTGGCTGCAAATTACCTTCATTCACATCAATTTTATCTTTATTCGTGTTTATTAATTTTTCGTCACTAGTTCTTTTTTTTCTTCATCAACAGTTGATGAAAAACTTAGTTTCAAAATCTCTAACTTTTTTGGCGTTGCCAATTCTACTACATCAATGCTCTTATCCTCGACATCATCATCATAATTGACATAGATCGATTTGTCAAACACGGGGTGAGACACAGTTTTAGCATCACAGCTAAGGTCGACAGCTGGTTCGGTATGAGCATGAAACTCCTTAACTGGTGGTGGTTTTGGAGAAACTACTCTAGATGGAACCAATATAAACTTGCAACCATCTTTCACAAAACTGTATCGATTTATTCTACTATCATAAGTAGAATTTCTCTTAAATATACATGGACGTCCTAAAACTAGATGGCAAACATTTATAGGAACTACGTCACACCATGTTGTATCTTTGTAATTACCAACAGAAAATGCAATTTGACAACGTTTAGAAACTGTTACCCCAGTGTACTCTATCAGTCCTGACAATATGTACGGGTATGGAAGAGCTTCCGTCTTCAACGCCAGTTTCTGAACAGCCTCCTCTGAAATCAGGTTCTCGTAAATATCTAAATCAATTACAAACTTGCAAATTCTTCCTCTAATTGTGCATGTAGACTGGAAGATGTCGTTCTCTATTCTAGCCTATCAAGGGGTACCCGGAACATGATTCATGTATCTGCGTAGCAGGAATTTGTGTTCTCTGATACCAATTGATAGTGTGGCAGAAGATTAGAAGAGAAAGCAACGATAAAACCCTAACTCTATGTTAGATAAATAAGAAGAGTTAAAGAAATAATTCCCAAAATTTAATTAATCAAAGTCTGACGGTAAAATAGGGTATACAACGCTTTATATAACACTACTCAAAACCCTAGCTCCAAATAAGAGAAAGTACATAAATGTTTTTAAATAAATAAATAAAATTAATGCTAAAATATTAAAACTGGTTTTCGAAGGCTTTACAGGTCGAATTACGGGCTCATCGAAATCTTCTATTTGAGTACCTGTTTGACCCAATTCCGATACCTGGACGAGAAACCAGTCTGTTCGCAGTCTTCGCTACATCAAAAAGGGTATGCAGACTTTGATTATGCAGTTTGCCTTAACACAATGAAGCCTGCTTCAGGTTATATGTCTAACGTCCTTGTATAAAACAGGTCGTTGCCTTGTAATCTACATAAGTTTATATACGGTTGCTTTAGAAGCCATGAAAGAAGGTATTTTGCTAAAGAGATTATTGTGTAAGATCACCAATATGAAGTAATATATGATTCTTTAATGTGATAACAATATTGTTCTTCATTGTATAAAGAATTTGAGGTTTCATGAGTGAAATAAGCACGTAGATATCAATTTTCACTTCATCAAATTTGTGGTGGAGATAAAATGAAGATGTATAAGATTGGTAGCGAAGAAAGTCATTCAAATGCTCATACCAATGTATTACGGCTTCTAAGTTCACATATTTCATGAGACATGTGCAATTCTGGGATGCGGTGAGCTACTGCTTAAAGAGTAGATGATCGAGTGCAACAGATGTTAGAATTACTATAATATTAGGTGGAAAAGTTTTAGGAGTAAGCTAAAAATAACGTAATAGCAAAAATATTTACAAAGATTACATGTGGCAAATAATGGATAACTGAAGACATGTATAAATAAAAACTATTTAAATCGCTCGAGCATAAGTTGGTGCCGAGATTTAGGTGTAATCTTTTTTAATGGGACATAGGAGAAATCTCTACCGAAGGCAAGAAGAATTCCATCATCGAAGGCTGAAGAATCAGACCGATCATATGGTTTTCAAATTTGCTTTATTGCTTACGTTTTATGTAGTGCTACTTTATAAATACACTTAATAACATTAAATTATATAATTCATAATTATTTATTATTACTTCAAATTACGAATAACCATCATGGTTTTGCCAAAATTTTGCAAGCAAGATTAAGATCATCAAAGAGAAATGTAATTTTAATAGGTATATTTATTTTAATATTATGATCCTTACGGATTTGTAACCTTATTTATCATTGTTAGAATATTCAGTGTATTAAGTTTCCTTGTATCAGCCTCTAAGTTCTCTATATATTGAGAACCTTACTTGGGTTTGCATTATTAAAAATAGTTCAATACAAAAAGGAACATTTTCTAATAAAACACAAAATCCTAGCCGCCTCCTGCGGTTACTTTTCTCTTTGTTTTTTAACATGGTATTAGAGCACGTGTGATTCTGGGAATTCTGAACATCCTCAACAAAGATGACTGGCAATGAAGTCGTGGTCAGTCAAATTCCTGATGAATTAATAATGCAGATTGTTGCCATTCTGAGAAATGGTCTCGGAACACAACAACAAACAACTAACCCCGAGAATTTATCCCTATGGATTAAAGTCGGTGGTGACAACTATGCCCTATGGGCAAACCTGATGAAGAAAGAAATTGGGGGAAGGGGGAGAGGTTCTCACATTACAGGGGAGCCGACACCTCCATCCAAAACTGACAACACATATACAAGGTGGGAACAAGATGATCAATGTGTTTTCATATGGATTATCCAGAATCTTGAATCCAGCTTGGTGAATAATGTCTCGCAATATCCCACTGCAAAATCCCTATGGGATGGATTATCCACCACATATGGTTCTGGTACAGATTCGTTACAGGTGTTTGACCTTCATAAGAGGGCTAATTCATTAAGGAAAGGGTTCGATACACTAGAAGACTTGTGGAAAAAACTGAAGAACATCTGGATGTCTATAAATAGGCGAGATCCGAACCCTATGAAAGACCCAGAAGACATTCAGACCTACAATAAGAAAACTCAAGAACAAAGACTCTATCAATTGTTAATGGCGATTAATGACAAGCTGGAACTAGTCAAGATAGATATCTTGAAAAGGATCATCTTTCTTCCGTGGAAATACCATATGCTATAATACAAAGGGAAGTGGCCAGGCTTAATATACTAAAATCAAGTTCTTCTGATAGTGACTCGATTGAAATTTGAATGGGTTTGGCTGCTAAAGATTCTGCACAGAGGTTTAAATTTTGATCCAAAGAGAAAGAAGATAAATCCAAGTTGTATTGCACTCATTGTGGGATGAAGAAACACACTGAAGAGACATGTTTTCACCTGGTTGTCTATCCAGAATGGTGGGAGGACGGTCATAAGGAGAAATATAACCAGTGTTTCAGATCTAATGTCAAACGGGCTTCGTCTGCAAATGGCGGTGAAGATCCGACTAAAAATGAGCAAGGAAGTGGCACTGGTTTTGGAGGAATGGCGGCGAACTCCTATGAAAAACTTGGAGGTAAAGGGTTTGAGAAATCAATGAATTGGATCTTTGATTGCGGGGCTACGGACACCATGTCTTATGATCCAAAAGACTTTGGTGACATGTCATCTCCAAAGAAGTCCCATATTGAGACTGCTAGTGGAGAAATTTGTGAAGTCAAAGGGGGAGGTTCAATCATTTTTTTGGAAAAAATGGAAATTAAAAATTGCTTCTACATTCCTTCACTATCCAAAAATTATTATATGTTAGTCAAGTGACAAAACAACTCAATTGTGTGGTTCTTATGTATCCATTTTTTTCATTTTACAGGACATTCGTACGAAAGAAATCATTGGGTGTGGTACTAAACAATGAGGTCTCTATTATGTTGATGAGGTAGTTCATAAGGGACATGCCATGCTTGCTCACGGAACAACCGAAAGGAAACTTTGGTTATGGTACCGGCGACTTGGTCATTCTTCTTTTAGCTATCTTAAAAGTTTGTTTCCTAGTCTTTTTTTGAATAATTCCATGCATGATGCATTCTTGCAAAAAATTGTAGGGTCTCATTTAATCAAAGTAATACTAGAGTTGATTATGCTTTTTCGCTAGTCCATTCTGATGTTTGGGGTCCAGCACCGAATTCCACTAACAATCAAATCAGATACTTTGTTTTATTTGTGTATGATTTCTCAAGAATGACTTAGATATACTTCATGAAACATAAATCGGAAGTACCAGAAATATTTGTTTGTTTTTACAAAATGATTTTGACTCAATTTGGAAAAAAATACAGATTCTCCGTTCTGATAATGGAACAGAGTTTTTCAACCAAACAATGCATAATTTTTTCAAAACAAATGGTCTTATCTATCAAACCACTTGTCCAAACACACCTTAACAAAACGATACTTCAAATCGTACTTTACTTGAAAAAACTCGTGCTATTATGATTGAATCTAGAGTTCCTCATTCTCTTTGGCCAGAAGCTCTTGCTACAGCCACGTATCTTGCAAATCGTCTACCAACCCGATGTCTAGGAAATAAAAATCCATTACAAGTGCTTGACACCCAAGTTACAATTCCATCTGTTATGACCTTACCACCTCGTGTCTTTGGTTGTTCGGTGTTTGTTCATATCCTTAAAACTAGTCGAAACAAACTTAATCCATGTGCTGAAAAGTGTGTATTCGTTGGGTACGGTGTTCATCAAATGGGATATCGGTGTTACAATCCGGTTACTCGTCGAATCCATGTCACCATGGACTGTAACTTCTTAGAATCGGATTAGTTTTTTTACCACCAATCTCGTGCTCAGGGGGAGAAAGTAAGTGAATCACTCGACTGGTTGTTATATGAAAGTTACTTTGAAGATGTGCCGACAGAGTCGGTAGATGGCGCCACCAAACACACCTTTTCCAACATAAATGAGACTGACGAGGCAGTTCTTACCACCAATGATTCTCCCGAAGACAATGTCCAACAAGAAATAAATGCCATGGATACTACCAGTGAATCAGCCGAAGAAAATGTCCATCAAGAGGTAAACAATTTACAATTTCATAATTCACAAAATGCTACTGACCATGACATTTTAGAAAGTTCATTTGTTGAAACTCAAACTCCGGTTCTTCCCCTAAGAAAAATTAGAGGGGTTCCTCTTGAACGGTATTAACCGGAACACATTCCTCGTGCTTCTACATATCCGGGAAAAACAGACAGGAAAGGAATGACAAAGATTGCAAAGGCGTTTTCAGCTACTATTCTCTCTGAACAAATCCCCAAAACAACTCAAGAAGCTAAGAAGATGACTGAATGGCATGAGGTAATGAATACCGAAATGGAAGCTCTAAAAAGGAGTGGTACATGGGAGAATTGTGTGTTACCACAAGGGAAGAAAGCAGTCGGGTGTAGATGGGTGTTTAATATAAAATATAAATCTGATGGCACCATTGATCGACACAAGGCAAGATTGGTTGCCAAAGGATATGCACAAACATATGGTATAGACTACTCTGAAACGTTCTCTCCGGTTGCAAAGATTGACACTATCAGAGTTTTACTTTCAATAGCCGCGAATAAAGATTGACCTCTTCATCAATTTGATGTAAAGAATGCTTTCTTACATGGATACTTGGAAGAAGAGGTATATATGGAACCCCCACCAGGGTTCTCTGATGGTTTTCAAGAAAATGAGGTATGCAAACTGAAAAAGGCATTATATGGGCTCAAACAGTCTCCTCGTGCTTGGTTTGGGAGATTTACAATGGCAATGAAGCAGTATAGCTACAAACAGAGTAATGGGGATCATACTTTATTTTACAAAAAGAGAGGAGAATTAGTCACTTGTCTTATAATATATGTCGACGATATGATTATAACAAGGAATGACGAAGAAGAAATTAGCTATCTTAGGAAAAACCTCTTCAAGGAGTTCGAAATGAAAGACCTTGGGGGATTGAACTATTTCCTAGGAATCGAGGTTCTTAGTTCAAGATGAGAGATTTATATCTCCCAACGAAAATATATATTGGATTTATTAGCTGAAGTTGGCATGGTGGATTGCAAACCAAATGACACTCCTATGGTTGTGAATCACAAACTAAAGATAATTGAAGGAGCCAGACCATCGAATAAAGTACCAAAGGTTAGTGGAAAATTGATTTACCTAACTCACACTCGACCCGATATTGCATACGCGGTGGGAGTAGTTAGCCAGTTCATGCATCATCCTCAGGAACACCATATGGAGGCAATGATGAGGATTATTCGATATCTCAAAGGCACACCAGGAAGAGGCATAATTTTTAAGAAAAATGGACACCTTGATGTTGAAGTATTCACAGATGCTGATTGGGGAGGGAATCCCAACGACAAGCGATCAACTGCTGGCTACTTTACTCTTCTTGGAGGTAACTTGGTGACTTGGAGGAGTAAGAAACAGAAACTAATATCACTGTCAAGTGCTGAATCAGAATTTAGAGGAATCGTTAAGGGGATTACCGAGATACTTTGGTTAAATAAGATAATGAAAGAAATTGGATCCCCCCCTGAAGTGTCCAACTCAGTTAATGTGCGATAATAAAATTGCGATTAAGATTTCAGAGAACCCGGTACAGCACGATAGAACAAAGCACGTTGAAATAGATAGGCACTTCATAAAAGAAAAGATTGAAGATGGGACAGTCAAACTTCCGTTTGTTAGATCCGAAGACCAACTGGCAGATATCCTGACAAAAGCGGTTGTTGTAAGAACATTCGAATCAGTTTTATCCAAGTTGGGTATTGGTGATCCCACTACACAACTTGATGGGGAGTGTTAGAATATTAAGTGGATTAAGTTTCGTTGTATAGGCCCCTAAGTTCTCTATATATTGAGAGCCTTACTTGGGTTTGCATTATAAAAAACAGTTCAATACAAAAATGAACATTTTCTAATAAAACACAAAACCCTAGCCGCCTCATGCGGCTACTTCTCTCTTTGTTTTTTAACAATCATTCTTATTGTATTTTTTTACTTAACTTTTTTTATCGTAGAATAAAAAATATAAGATATTAAGTTTGCTATTTTTAGAGAGAAAAAACAATTGTCTCTCTATTTAGTAACGAATAGATCAAAGCTAAAGAAAAACTAAAAACTCAATACTTTGATAACTTTCTTTATAAAAAATCATACAAAGGAAGTAAAAAACATTCTAAACAAAAGAAAGTATATGAGATCAAAGTAGGTGTCAAATAACAGTGTATGTTTATTGAAGTGCGTTTGAAGATACTTAGAAACTTCTAGAGGAATCTAGTTCACCAAAGGTCTAAATTAACGTTTAATCTCAACATTTGATCAAATATTCATTAGAAACTTCTAGAGGAATCTAGTTCACGAAATTTCTAAATTAACGTTTAATCTCAACATTTGATCAAATATTCATCAGATGTCATGCACTATTGTGAGCTAAATAGAGTATTATGCATTATCAATCCTCTATAAATAGTGAGATCTAAGGTTTGAAGTCGTTGAAATTGAGTGAGAAAACACTTGAGAGATCTTGAGAGAGAAAAGTATAAGGTTTT
The DNA here is from genome assembly GCA_036936605.1 of Limnanthes douglasii subsp. nivea. Classification (NCBI taxonomy): domain Eukaryota; kingdom Viridiplantae; phylum Streptophyta; class Magnoliopsida; order Brassicales; family Limnanthaceae; genus Limnanthes; species Limnanthes douglasii. The sequence goes on along the minus strand of JAUPFV010000004.1, from coordinate 23,748,549 downwards.
TGTCATAGTTGAGGTAGAAAATAAACACTTAAATATATATTATGAGATCCATAGTTCTTTTGTAAGTTGAGTGAGCTTTGTATGAGTGTTTAGTATTTGAGAGAGTTTTTTTATAACCTCATATATAGAAACTTTGTTTTAGTTTCCCATGGATGTAAGATTATTTCACAATCCAAACGTGTATGTTTAATATTTTTGTTTTTTTCACAACCCAAACCCTGTTAAATTTGTGTTGTATATGTTTATATTTAACATTCTTGTTTTTTTCTTGCTTTGCTTTTTTTGGTGCATAGATATCTTTAAATACGAGTTAAAGTTGTGTGGCTCATATATTCTTTTTGCATATTTAATACTATCACCAAACATGTTTTGGTTGAAGTTGTTGAGCTTTAGCTAACACTTCATGGACGTCTATAGTTGCTGGAACTTGAGTGTAATTGATTATTATGGATAAGATGTACTCTCTAAGAGGATTTTATTTAACAAAATAGGTTTAAATCAGGAAATAGTCCATCGACTATCCCGTTTTCTTTTATTTAGTCCATCTATTTCAAAATCACCGGTATGGGTCCCTAGACTTGACAAATCTATAAATTTAATCACTGGCGCATGGTCTCTTCTTAGATGCATTCATGTGTCACTAAAGTTAATTTATTGTTTAAAAAAAATGTATCATAAATTTGCGATACTCTGTTGATGCCCTTAATGGTGTAGGGAATATTGGGTCAATATATTCCACCTTTGTATATAAGTAAGAATACTCTGATCTCCACAATAGTGTGATATTGTCCGCTTTGGGCACATTGGCCCGCACGGCTTTGCTTTTGGTCCACTTCCAAAAGGCCTCACACTAATGGAGATGTATTCTTAACTTATATACTGATCTTTCTTCCCATGTTTAACCGATGTGGGATATGGGACTTTGGTCGCACCTAAAAATCCTCCTCTCGAACAAAGTACCACTCTAGTCTCCTCTCAATTGACTTCCATCCGCCTACTCGATGACACTGTGCCGCCCCTTGATCAAGCCACCTGCTTAATGAGCTATCAGGCACTCCATCTTTAGATGAATCTGCGCCGCTCCTTTATCAAGCCACCTGCTTGATGAGCCGTGGCGCTCCATCTTTAGATGAATCTGCGCCGCTCCTTTATCAAGCCACCTGCTTGATGAGCCGTGGCGCTCCATCTATCCAGCAGATCATTCACCTTGAGTATGGCTCTCGGCTTCTGGTATGATGTTCGCAGAATTTCACCCACATCACAACCCACCACATCACGTTCCGTCTGGGCCTGGTGCTCTGATACCATTTGTAGGGAATATGGAGTCAGTAAGAATACTCTGATCTCCAGAATAGTGTGATATTGTCCGCTTTGAGCCCACTGGCCCGCACGGCTTTGCTTTTGGTCCACTTCCAAAAGGCCTCACACTAATGGAGATGTATTCTTAACTTATATATTGATCTTTCTTCCCATGTTTAACCGATGTGGGATGTGGGACTTTTGGTCGCACCTAACAAATGGATACCATGATGAAGCACCTGTGAGGATGAACGTTATTTATACATTTGGGATTTTGGCAAGGAACAGAGATTAAGAAGAGATCGATGTGTTTGTTCACGATATTGATAGGTTTGTTGAAGATAATTTCTCTAAAGTTTGCTTTGTGAATGGTATTTGACAGAGAAATGAGGGATATTGAGGCATTTCACAATTATGAGTCAAAGGTGTATTGGTGGTACTAAACCTTTTTTTCCATCAAACGAGCAACATAACACTTATTAAGATAATACTTTGCCATTGTTTTGTATTTCTTGTATTTTCTCATTTTATATAAAAAATCTAGTTTTCAAATATATATATATATATATATATATATATATATATATATATATATATTAAGTCTTTTTTTCAAGATACAAGGTTTATGAGGAAATTTGTCGTGTTGTTTAGATATTTTGGTCTTTTGTTTTAATAAAATTTAATAGAATCATCCTATTTATGATTTTGATTTATTTTCTGTTATGTTTTTTAATTTCGGTGTTATAGGTAGGGAAGTGATATATATATATGACAAAGTTAAAGCTCTTAAAATGTTCTCAAATTCATATTTGAATCCATTCTGACAATTTCAAATTACCATATATTTTATTTAACCCTTCATGAGTTACAACTTTTAGATTACACATATAATTTGTATTGAGATATTTTCCTTGGAAAAGAAATTTTTAGGGTGGTGACAATCTTTCGAATCTGAGATGGTTATGTTATGGTTGTTGGGTGATCTTTGAAAGTGAATTAGATGTAAAATTGCAATATAAAGTATCACAAATTTACGATACTCTGTATAAAAAAAATTAAAAATTAAAAAAAACGATAAAAAATATTAAATTTGAAGGGTAAACATGAAATTAAAATCGAAGGACTATTTGTACAGCACATCCAAAATTGACCTTAGTGACACGTGGCTGCATCTGAGAATAGACCACGCGCCAAGGACTAAATTTATTGATATTTCAAAGTTCAGGGATTCAAACCGGTGATTTTGAAGTCGAGGGACTAAATGAAAGACAACAGGATAGTCGAAGGACTATTCCCTAATTTAAGCCTAACAAGATACTGAAAGGGTTCAACTTGATGAGGGAGAATAAAAGACAAGGGCCAAAATGCATAGAAATAAATGTATAGGGGCCAAAATGCATAGAAATAAATGTATAGGGGCCAAAATACATAGAAATAAATGTATAGGGGCCAAAATACATAGAAATAAATGTATAAGGGTTGAAATGTGCTAATTGTAAAGATATAGCCAAAATAGGAAGGAAGTTTAGAGCAGGGACCAAAAAATGTAATTAACCCGAATTTAAGCGTGTGGGGTCCGCAATTGTACTATAAAAGGACCACACACGCTTCACGAATTTCGAGATGAATAGTACGACTTTCTCTCTCTACTACTTTGGCATTTTCTCTCTCTAGATCTGATACTCTAATATTCCTCTATCTCCAAATCCTCATATAGCAAAATCACCCTCGGACCATCTTTTAACTCTTCAGTGGCGCCGTCTGTGGGAAACGAGAATCGTTCCGACGATCATCACTCCCTAGAAATAGTTCTTGTTCCGAGGAGAACCATGGAAGGTCGGGGGGACGATCCAGTTAATCCCTGCGAGGAAAACATGGAAGGGGATGATTTTCGAAATGACTTGGAGTCCGAAGGAGAGGGAGATCGGCGAGTCGAAAATGATTTTGATGACTCCGCTCTTTTGGCTCAGAGGAATGAATTGTTGCTAGAAATCGAAAAACTGAAGGCGGAGAAAGAAGCCGCCCAAAGAAACATTCGATCTGAGATAAGGAGAGAGCCTGTCGAGCAAAGGGAGGAACGGGACGTTGAAACTCGTCCCAAGAAAAGGGATGATAGGTCCCGGAGGCGTGAGCGACGATCTCCAAGGAGGAAAGACAAGTACCGTTCGGACTCAGCTTCTTCGAGTGGCTATTCGCGGTATAGCACTTCTGAATCTTCTCCTCGAAGATGCCACAGGAAGAAAAAGCGTGGTCGAAGGCAAAATGAAGCTCGGAGGGGAAGGAGTTCGGAGAGGAAGTCCTCACGGGAGAGGAGTCGCCACGACCGAGTAGATGATCGCTCTCATGAGCAGGTGAAGTGCCCAGGGAAGGATAATGTAGGTCCTCGGAATTCGGAATGGCAGCAACAGTACACTTTGCCCTCCGAGGAGGGCTTGTACTTCTCGAACAATGATAATCTGAGGTCCAATGTTTATCGAACAGGGCACAATTGGAGAGCCTCTCCTTTGTCTTCGGAGATCTTAGTAGGGAATCTCCCAAAGCATTTTGACATCTCGAAGCTTGAAAAATTCGACGGAACTCAAGATCCGGATAGTCATATCGAGCAATTTAAGAATTTTATGATAAACTTTGACGACGATGATAAACTCCTGTGCAGAGCATTCTCTCAAACTTTTAAGGGAGTGGCGTCCAAGTGGTACAACAGGTTACCTCAGGGGTCTATTAAAAACTTTGACATGTTCTGGAGCATTTTTAGACAACACTTCGTGGGTAGCAAGAAGTTTCGGGCCAACGGGGACACTATAATTTACTGCCGACAAAAAATGGGGGAGAGCCTCAAAAACTACACCAATCGTTTTGTCAAGACTAAGACAGACATGGAATACTGCAAGGATTCGGTGGCACTAGCCGCATTTAGGATGGGATTGCTCCCCGGATTGTTGAAAGACACAGTGGCAGAAAGCCAAGCAATGACTTTTGGGGCATTGCTGGACCAAGTTGAAAAGAGAATTCTGGTAGAAGAAACCCAAGCTTCAGAAAAAGGGTCCGGAGAACAATTGGACCATAATCAGTTCCAAAGGACTGAGTCAAGCACCCAGGGCCCTCGGTTGACTGTTCAGACTAAAAGCGCGGGTCAGTATCCTCCAAGGCCAAAATCAAATCAGCAATATTATGGCAATCACTCAAACCACAATCAGGGGGGAAGATATATGTCGAACAAGTGGACTCGACCCGACTACTATGCGGAGTTGACAGAAAATGTCGCTGCCATATTTGATAAAGCTAAATCTTCGGTCACGTTTAGGAAACCATTTCCCATACAGACACCAAGGGAAAGCAGAAGCGTTAACAAATATTGCAAGTATCACGAGGATGTGGGCCATGACACCAAAGATTGTATAGCCCTTAAGAAGGAGGTGCAGTCTCTCATCGAAAACGGAATGCTGCTAGAGTATGTCAAAAAGCACTCCCAGAAGAATGCCGCGGTAAAAGCTGTCTCAAAGAATACTGACACGACCATGGTGATTTCCGAAGGGGTTGACGATTTTGACATCGAGCAAGAGTACTTGGACCCAAAAGCTGGGAGGAACAATGTGAATTTGGTCGAAGAAGAAATCCCAAAGGGGAAAGTGGATAGTCTGTGTGCATTTTTTGAGTCCTTAGCAATCTTTGGCGGAGACACTATTGCAGGAAATTCGAACAGCTCACGCAAAAGGCACATGGTGAATTTGACCACCCAGATCGAAGCTGGAGTCTCCGCACAAATGCATCGGTCGCCTTCGCCTATTATTTGTTTTGATGATGATGATATGCGTAATATTGCAGGCCCCCATGAGGACGCTGTAGTGATCGCGGCGGGCATCGCGGGGGATCAGATTCAAAAGATACTTATTGACACAGGAAGCTCTGCGAACATTTTGTTTATGAGCACGTATCGCCGCATTTCTGACCCACCGGTTATCCGAAAATCTGACAGAACGATAGTAGGTTTTACTGGAGCTACCGCGGTTGTCGTGGGAGAATTTCAATGTATAGTAGAGTTGGGGCGTGGACCATTTAAAAAAGAAGTGGAGGTACTTTTCATTATAGTCGACGCTCCCACCTCGTATAATGCCATTCTAGGTCGATCTTGGTTATCACGGATGCACGGCGTCATCTCCACGGTGCATCAGTGTCTGAAATATGTCATCGGGAACAATATTGGCACGGTCAGAAGTAGCCAGAAAATGGCACGAGAATGCTATCAAATCGCCTTGTCTTCTAAGGGAGTTCGAGGGGGGCCTTCAGACTCAGCATAGCAATTAAAGGGGCCACCCTCCGAGGTCATTCCTTGTGATGATCCGAGGGAGGCCCCCGGATTTCAGGTCCCGGAGGAGGACTCTTCGCCACACGAGTTCATGACTGGGAAAGTTTTGAAAATAGGGGTTCATCTCTCCCCCGAGTTTAGAGGAAAGTTGATTAATTTTTTATCTGACAGGCTCGATATGTTTGCTTGGTGTGCACAGGATGTCACAGGGGTGCCGACGGAGATTATATGTCACAAGCTCGCCTTGCGATCAGATGTTCGACCAATAGTTCAGAAAAGGAGGCCTGTCTCCCCGGAAAAGGCCTCAGCGATCTTGTTGGAGGTCGAACGACTTTTAAGTATTGGTCATATTCGCGAGTCGCATTATCCCCTATGGGCATCGAATCCGGTGTTGGTAAGGAAGAAGAATGGCAAATGGAGGATGTGCATCGACTTCACAGATCTAAACCGTGCTTGCCCTAAGGATCCTTTTCCTGTCCCGCGCATTGATCAGTTAGTAGACTCGACCTCCGGAAATCGGTTGTTATCTTTCATGGATGCTTACTCGGGATACAATCAAATCCGTTTGGCTGCTAATGATGAGGAGAGCACTTCTTTTATTACCGGGCGAGGTCTATACTGCTACAAGGTCATGCCATTCGGTTTAAAAAACGCGGGGGCAACTTATCAGCGACTGGTTAACAAGACCTTCGAGGAGCAGATTGGGAGGAATATGGAAGCTTATATCGACGACATGTTGGTAAAAAGTGAGAAAGACGACGACCATTTTGCCGACCTCACAGAGACATTCCACAATTTGCGTAGGGTCAACTTGAAACTCAATCCAGAAAAGTGTATTTTCGGAGTGCGGTCGGGTAAATTTCTTGGCTACATGATCAGTGAGAAAGGTATTGAGGCGGACCCGGAGCAATTAAGAGCGTTGATCAATATGAGTCCTCCTCGAAACATTAAGGAGGTGCAAATCTTGACAGGGCGGTTGGCTGCCCTCAATCGATTCATTTCCCGCTCGTCGGACAAATGTGCCCCATTCTTTAAAGTTTTGCGAAATGCGAAGCATTTCTGCTGGACCGAAGAATGTTCGACGGCGTTTCGTCAAATTCAGGAGTATCTAACCTCTCCGGAGATTTTATCTAAACCATTGGTGGGGGAGACGTTGATTGTTTATGTAGCGGTATCCGCGTGTGCGGTCAGTTCCGTGCTCCTCCGGGAAGCTGACGCTCTATTGAGGCCAATTTATTATGTCAGCAAGAGTTTGCTGGATGCCGAAAAACGGTATCTTACTTTGGAGAAGGTGGCCTTGGCGTTGGTGACAGCAGCGAGGAAGATGAGACCTTATTTTCAAGCGCATCCAATAGTGGTCCGAACGACGTTTCCTCTGAAAAGTCTATTACAGCGACCTGACGTCTCTGGCAGAATGACTAAGTGGTCCGTTGAGTTGGGAGACTTTGATATAACATTTGAACCTCGCACAGCAATAAAGGCACAGGTGTTAGCGGATTTTTTGGTTGAATTTCACTCTGATAGGGACGAACAGGAAGAACCTGACACAGTTGCTGAGGAAGAATGGGTAGTTCGAACGGATGGGGGGTCGAACATTTCAGGTTGCGGGGCAGGTGTCCAGCTAATATCCCCGCAAGGGGTTGCCATGTTTCAAGCCATCCGTTTTGTTTTCAAAGCTACTAATAATGAGGCTGAGTACGAAGCAGCTTTAGCCGGCCTACGCTTGGCCCAAATATGCGGGGCTCGACGGGTAAAATTGGTCAGTGATTCTCAGTTGGTGATCAATCAGGTTTCAGGGGAGTCCGAGGCAAGGAAGGAAACATTGGTACAGTACTTGAAACTGATAAAAGATTTGGCGTCGGAGTTCGAAGGCGTCAAGTTCGAGCATGTCCGACGGGAAATGAATGCCATCCCGGATTCTCTTGCTTCTGCTTCTCGGACAGAAGGTTATCCTTGGGTTTTGACCCAGACATGCCCATCGATCTCTATCTCTAAAGACCATGTGATGAATGTCTCAGAGGAAAATCATGCGATTACCCCTGATTGGAGAACGGTCATCATTGATTTTTTGGCTCATGACATCTTGCCCGCCGATAAATATGAAGCCAGAAAAGTAAGATTCAAATCTCACGGTTACATTTTGTTGGACGGATCGTTGTATAAGAAGTCTCTGAGTCGACCATTGCTGAGGTGCTTGAATGGACCCGACTCACAAATTATCCTCTCCGAGTTACACGATGGCGAAGGATCCGCTCATTGTGGATATAAAGCTCTGATTCGCCGAGTATTCTTGGCAGGATATTATTGGCCAACTATTTCGACCGATGCAAAAGATTTGGTCAAACGTTGTGACACGTGCCAGCGGTACGCTAATATAATCCACAAGCCAGGAGCACTGATGGAAAGCGTCCCAGAGGCGGTTCCTTTTGACAGATGGGGCATTGATTTGGTTGGACCTCTACCTATGGCCTCTGGGGGCAGACAGACGATAATTGTAGCTGTTGATTATTTTTCTAAGTGGGTAGAAGCTGAGCCACTTGCAGGAACAAAAGCCAAGGAGGTGATAAAGTTTGTTTTATCTAATATTTGTTGTCGTTTTGGTATGCCGTTGCAGATTACAACGGACAATGGACCACAGTTTGATAACAAAGAATTTCAGAGTTTTTGTGTGTCAAGGGGTATACGACAATGTTTCTCGGCGCCATTTCATCCTCAGGCAAATGGCCAGGTGGAAGTAACCAATCGCACCATCCTCGACGGGCTGAAGAAGAACTTAGAAGGCAAGGCGGGGAAATGGCCCGACTATTTACAGGAAGTACTATGGGCTTATCGAACAACTCCACGAACAGCTACTGCTGTGTCCCCTTTTGCCTTAGTTTATGGAATGGATGCCGTGGTCCCACCAGAGCTCCTCTTTCCCTCACACCGCATAGCAACTTATGACTCAGACGCCAATAAAGAGCATAGAGCTTTGGCGTTAGACCTGGTGGAGGAAAAGAGGCAGCGGGCGCAATTGACTTCCCTTCATTATCAAACTCTTATGCGAAGCCGATTTGCGTCCAAAGTTAACCATAGAGATTTTCAGGTGGGAGACAAGGTCCTACGGAAAATCTTCTTGCACACCAAGGACAAAAGTTTGGGGAAGCTGGGTCCCAATTGGGAAGGCCCATACATGATCACTGAAAAAATCAAACCAGGTACTTATCGGTTGAAGGATAAAGATGGGCGACATCTTCGTCTACCTTGGAATATTGAGCATTTAAAGCTGTATCTCGATTAGCAGAGCTAGGAGCAAATATTGTATTTCTGTTCCCTTTTCAGTGTATCCTTCGGGAAAAATTTTGGTGAGGACACACTCTTTCCTACCCTGCTAGGCACAGGAAGGTTTTAATGAGGTGTTCCGGTGATCCCATCAATACAAAGTTTCTTTGCCTTTAATTGTATTTTTTGGGTCACAGTAACATGTGCCTCGAATTGTTGTCCCTCACACTATTTTTTGGGTCACAGTAACATGTGCCTCGAATTGTTGTCCCTCACACTATTTTTTGGGTCACAGTAACATGTGCCTCGAATTGTTGTCCCTCACACTATTTTTTGGGTCACAGTAACATGTGCCTCGAATTGTTGTCCCTCACACTATTTTTTGGGTCACAGTAACATGTGCCTCGAATTGTTGTCCCTCACACTATTTTTTGGGTCACAGTAACATGTGCCTCGAATTGTTGTCCATCACACTATTTTTTGGGTCATAGAAACATGTGCCTCGAATTAATGTCCTTCGACCTATTTTTCGAACCACATTAACATTAAGTATGCCACGATGATTTTGGACTTTCAAACTATTCTTCGGGTCACATGACGATGTGCCACGATGATTTGGGACTTTAAAACTATTCTTCGGGTCACATGGCGGTGTGCCACAATAAGTTGGGATTCAAAATATTCTTAAGGCCAAGTGTAAAACTTGGTGCATATATTTTGTAATTATTATTCGAAGGGCTCCATTTCGAAGGGCTACATTTCGAAGGCCATTTAAGTCAACATTCGAAGGCTTAAGGACAAGTGTAAAACTTGGTGCATATATTTTGTAATTATTATTCGAAGGGCCTGGATGTATCTGCCTAAGTAACAATTCTTCGATGACCCGGCGGGTTGAAGTTCGAAGGCGTTACTATAAGGATAGCTTCTGTTGAATCTTTCTCAGTGCAAATGTTTCGAAGAACAGGTAAATATTTCAGTCTGTCAAAAACATAACAAATTTCTAATTTAAGTTGGTCCAAATGAACATTGTTCGAAGGGCTAACATCATGAAAAATTCGGAGAACAATACATTGTGGAATTACGGCCTATTCGGCCACACAAAAAGAACAATACTTGTTGAAAAAGCACAACAGCTTCTAACCATTACAAAAAGGAATAAAGGCCTTTTAGGCCATACAAAAAACCATCTCCGACCTTGTCATTTAATCGGCGTCCTTTGAATTATCACTCCCCTCATTTTCTGAGTCTTCACTCTCACTGACAACTATTTGGGGTGGACGAAGTTCTGGGGGGACAAGCTTCCAGAAGTGACCCAGTTCATATTCAGGGTGCTCAGTGTATATTTGGGTCAATAAGCCAGCTCGAGTGGCAGCATCTCGAGCTGGTAAAGTCTTCGAACATGTGGCTGCATAGGCATCTGCACCTTTCTCTTTTGCCTCTTCGATCTCCACTGGGAAACTTCTAATTTTTCTCTTCAAACTGTCGCGCTCCTCAACTACATTTTTAAAACCCTCACTGCATTGTTCGAATGCATCGCATGCCTTGCGGTGCCCTGCTTTATATTCAGCAATTAGCCGTTCTTGGGCGGTAGTCTTTTTCTTGTATAAGTCTCTCTCCTCCTGGCAACATTGTTCTATTATTGTGATATAATGCTCAGCTGCAGAGAGACGTTCATACAAGGCATCAGCTTGGCCTTCGACAACTGCATGCTCCTTCCTGGCTTCTTCGAGCTTAGCGGCAGCAACTGATGCTTTGAACTTATAATGATTCTTGCGCTTCTCGAGATGGCGCAATTTCTTCCCTCGATTCACTGATGTATGAAGCAGCCTTCGCAGACTCATTGAAAAATCATCGTCCAAGGGAACCTCGAAGGAGCTCGAAGGAGACCCTAGATCTGCAGAATCGAACTCAGAAAAATTGCCACAGGCCACATCAGGGTGAACGAGTAAGGGAGTATTTGTTCGAGGGGCAGGGATAGGAGCCAGCCTTGGACTGCCTTCGAAGGAGGCTGGTTGAGACGCCTCAGTTAGAGGAGAGTGCAAAGTTTGATAGGAGGCTTCCTTGGGTGATAGGCCACCCCTGTTTTCAGCATCAACTGCTCCATCTTGGCCTTCTCTGTTGACATCAGTCCATCCATCATTGTCAGGAGTTTCTCCTCCCTCAGATCGCTCTTCTATGGGCTCAAGAAGGATGCCTTTTCCTTTTAAGTCTTTGATCTTGTTGTCCTTCTTTGTTGGAAGGATAGCAGCAGGGGGTAACGGAGTGGTATTTATCGTCACACCAGTGTTTGTTCGGGGGGCTCCATCTGTCCGAGGGGCCACATCTGTTCGAAGGGTTCCATCTTTTCGAGGGGCTCCATCTGTTTCTTGAACGTTGCTAGAATTCGGGGTCCCTATGTCCCTCGAAGAACGTGGTTTGTTAGCCTTGGCAAGTGGTTTGGGGTTTGTTGATTGAGGTGGTACAGCCTCTTCTTCTGGAGGGTCACCCAAATGACTTTGTGAACGAGAGCGTTTGGGCAGATAGATGATCACATCCGGCTTGCTACATCGTTCTAACACTTCGCGCTCAGAAGGCGGAGTCATTAGAGCCCTCATACTTATACGATCTAGAGGGTTAAGTCTCCAGAGTCGACTTCTGGCCAAGTTCTCATCGACGAAGCAACGACGAAAACGATTATCCCACTGTTCTTTTGCCCACAAGCGAAGGTTACTGAAAACAGTGGTAGCTCCTTCGACATAGTCGGAGTACGGTTTGGATACTCCGGTCATAGCTGAATCAAATAATAAAGGAGAAAAATAGTTATAATAAATATGCTGTTCGAAGACGTATGTGTCTTCGAGGGTGTCAATTCTTCGAGGCAACTATAAGATTCGAAGAAGTAATTAACTTAGAAAAATGTACAGAATAATTAAACATTCGAGGGCGTCTAACGATTCAAAGAGCACTTACATTTCATGGTCCATTTCAGGGAAAGTTTATGTGGATTCGAAGGGGTGGCTTGGGAACCGGTCTCCCAACATCCAGAGAAAAAAAGGAACTGTTGCCTCCATTTTTTGTCTGCTTCCAAGAGGTCCTTTAACACCTTTTGCCCCCGGTTGAATGTCATTGAGTAGAAGGGGAAGTAAGGGTTCCGAGCAAGGCCAGCTAGACCGATTATTTGTTCCAGCAAAAACTCTTGGCCTGAAAGCCTTGAGGCCATTATGCAAGCCATCAATGTGAACCACATGTTGGGCCCAACTTGTGAGGGACAGAGATCTATTTTGGCAAGGTATTCAATAAAGAAGGGGTCTAAGGGATACCTTAGCCCCCAGTTCATGATTTCTGTGTAGACCACCACTTCGTGATCCCTCACAGACAAGGGCGTCTCTCCTTCGGAGGGAAACCTGATATCAATATAAGAAGGAATGCCCCATCGAGCCCTAAGCATTGTCTCTTCATCCTCAGAAAAGTACTTGTACTTGATGTTGGCCAGGGCTACCATATGTTTGTTCTCGATACCTCTGATATTATTTCCGACGATGTTGTCTAACTCCAAGGGCAAAGTCACATCTCCCTTTAATTTTGGTGCAATCCGGCGAGCTTGTTCCTCGGATATTGCCGAAGAGGAAGTACCACCAGTTGCAGGGGTTGACACGGAGGTAATGGGTTTTTTCCGGCCAAGGAACTTGTTGAAAGGTTTCATAACTATGGGGTCTAACGATTCCTCATGCCTAATCCGCATATCCTCTTCGGTGATAAGTGTTCTTAAAGGAGAGAACTGAGTACCATGGATGGTCATGGATGGTGTGGAGGGCAGGCTAGAAGCTTCTGTTCCTTGCCTTCGAGGAGGACTTTCAGTATTGTCTTCTAGGTTTTGCCTTCGACTAAGATTTTCAGTACTTTGATCTAAGTTTTGCCTTCGAGGAGAACTTCCGGTGTTGTGTTCCAAATTTTGCCTTCGAAGAGAACTTTCGGTATTGTGTTCTAGATTTTGACTTTGAGGACTTCCAGTGTTGTGTTCTAGCCTTTGCCTTCGAGGAGGACTTTCGACGTTGTGTTCCAAATTTTGCCTTCGAAGAGGACTAACTGAGTTTCGAGGAGGATTTTCGACATTCTGCTCCAAATTTTGTCTTCGAGGAGGGCTAACTGCGTTCCGAGGAGGACTACTCGAAATCCTTCGCGGGCCTGGAGATTTTTGGGGGTGGTCTTCAACATTAGTTGAAACAGTGGGCTCTCGAATGGTTAGGGAAGCCCCTCTAGCCCTTTTTCGTTCGTGAGAATTTTTTCTATCTCTGTGAGACTTTTTCCTCTTCGAACCTGACGAGTGCTTGTGAGACTTTTCTTTCCCCATTTCTTTCGGAGGGTTGTTTTCGTTGAGTAAGCTTTGACGAGCTACCTCACGAGGAATAATGGCAGTCGAATTGTCCGAAGGAGGCCAAGGACCGAAGAATGTTGTAGTCAATGGCGGGGGATGCGGCCTTACGTCTTCACCAGCGGCAACCCTCTCCTCGAACCGTTTACTAATCAACAGCCAATCAGGAATTCGACGAGCTTTATGCGCCAGTTTTATCTCTCTAGAAGTGATTGAACAAAAGTTACATTAATGAAGCTAGAGGTCGGTATTTATAGAAGCTTAGTGGGCTTCTTTGGTAACAGGAGCCTGGAGACATTTTTATGTTGTTTGCCTAGGGGTATGATGGTCATTATAGGTGAGTAATATATGACAGCCTAGCTAAAGTAGAAGATGAAGGGTCTTGTGTCAGAGGTTGTCATGGGAAGCGGAAGGGTTTCCTGACAAAAGAATAGGTACCGTTTCTTCAAACGCAGGCCAACGTTGGTATCTGTGCAGTGACATCATCAATCCTAGCACCATTTTTCGCCTAAGTATATAATTGTTCGACGAACGTTTTGCTCAAAATGTTACAAGGATTGGGGGGCTACTTGGTACATATTCGAAGAGATAATCTTTCGAAAAAGCGATTTTTATGCCTAAGGGACTTATGAAGTTCGAAGGGGTAATAATTCGAAGAGATTTTGGCCGGAGGAATTATTCAGTCTTAGTAAATCTTTCGAAGAAGCGACTTTTATGCCTAAGGGACTTATGAAGTTCGAAGGGGTAGCAATTCGAAGAGATTTTGGCCGGTCAGAAGAATTATTCAGTCTTAGCAAAACAATTTTTTACTAAGACTGGGGGGCTACTGATGAGGGAGAATAAAAGACAAGGGCCAAAATGCATAGAAATAAATGTATAGGGGCCAAAATGCATAGAAATAAATGTATAGGGGCCAAAATACATAGAAATAAATGTATAGGGGCCAAAATACATAGAAATAAATGTATAAGGGTTGAAATGTGCTAATTGTAAAGATATAGCCAAAATAGGAAGGAAGTTTAGAGCAGGGACCAAAAAATGTAATTAACCCGAATTTAAGCGTGTGGGGTCCGCAATTGTACTATAAAAGGACCACACACGCTTCACGAATTTCGAGATGAATAGTACGACTTTCTCTCTCTACTACTTTGGCATTTTCTCTCTCTAGATCTGATACTCTAATATTCCTCTATCTCCAAATCCTCATATAGCAAAATCACCCTCGGACCATCTTTTAACTCTTCACAACTAACATAAGGTTATGTTATTATCAGATTTATAAAACTGATAAGTTGTTGATGGGTGTGTTGACACTGATTATACATGTTCGTTTGATAACATGCAACCAACTTCAGATTATCAGTTTATTATGTTCGGTGGAACGGTTAGTTGGGAATATTTTCTTTACATGTAAAGCTTAATATATGGCTGATACTAAATCAATAAATGAAGCCATGTGGTCAAAGCGATTGTTAAAGCGATTGTTAAGTGAGATACTTGGTATAGAGCCAAAACTGACTTTGTGTCGTAAAAATATCAGTGTGTTTCACTTGATGAGGATTATGAAGTTCCATGAGTGAACTTAGAACGTAGATGCCAAACTTATATTCATTCGATATATGGTGGAGAGAGAGAGAGAGAGGGAAATAGAGATAAAATGAAGGTTATAAAAGTTGCAAGTGAGAAAACCCTTTGTGATAATCTCACCAAGGTACTACCACTTTTAAAGTTCATGTACTACATAAGACTTGTGCAAGTATGAGAGGCATGTAAACTAAATGTATATGTCAAAAAGTAGTTTGAACATCGGGCAATGGATGTTGAAGTTAGTGTAAACCTATATGAAGAATTGTTAGTTGTAAGCTCAAAATGACACCCGCAACATCAACATAAAATCGTGTGTTGGAACTTAAAGGTTGAGACTTTACCGCTAAAATTAGCAAACTAAAATTATATTTATACTTTTGTCTAACTTTAATATTAAAATTAAGTGGTCCGCATAATCCGCCTCCAAGGGCCTCACGGTTTTGCATTTGGTCCACTACCAAAAAGCCTTACACTAGTTGAGGTCTTTTCTTACTTATATACCACTAATCATTCCCATGTATTACCGATGTGGGATGTTGAACTTTGATCGCTGCCCTAACACCTTTGTATCATATTCGTAGAGAATTAAACACCACTTAAACTAAATTTTGACTCTCCTCCGACTATAAAACCCCCAATAGTAAAATTTCCACTAACTTTTTTTAAAAAAATATTACAAATATCAAAAAAATTATACAAACTATAATATCAAATCAAATGGTAGAATATAATGTAAAATCATTGTTAATACATTATAAAGATAGACAGGGCAAACCAACCAGGCATCATTGTGTCATCGCAACTTAGTGCGAGAATAAGTTAATCAAGAAAACAATATAACTATATAACTATTCAACACCAACACCAATGTTACACACCCGAATATCCGATTATAAATTACAATTTTATATGATTTAATCTTAACCATTAAGAATACAAATATACCTATAAAAATAATCAAAACACAATCACCAAATAATCAAAACTTGCAAATCAATCTCAACCCACCGTGGTATAAGACTCAGAAGCTGAACCAAAAAAGACAGTCAGAGCTCAAATGCCACTAATACCATTATAATTTATACGTATTGAAAAAACCGTATAAAATTTTAGAGATGTATTTTTTAAATCAGGGTCAAAACACACAAAAAAACCAAAAAAAAGAATGTTATGTACGAGAATACGATACCGTTTCAAAATGTTATATCCATTGGGTCAGGCCCATTACCCATATCCGATTTTTCTCGCACCGAATTTAATTTCTCAAGTTTCCATCCATCTCTAAGTCTGGCAATAAAGGTAGCTGCCTTTGCGTTAACGTCAGGACTTGGACAGAACACTGGGCCCCTTTTAATGAAGTCATCGCAGCCGTCGACCGTGTTTGATTTTGCAGACGTGGACAAATCTTGTTCGTCCAGCTCAGGAGAGCTACACCTGGAGCTTTCATTGCTGTGTATCCTAGCGAAATCTCCACGTACAACGAACTTCAGCTCTTTCATTTTGAACGGCGGAGGCGGCGGTGGTGGCGGCATCGGGATTAGTGGAGATTGGCTACCGTTGTTGTAGTTGTATGATGTGTTTGATCTTGTAGGGAGCGGAGGTCTGCCTTGTCCATGCCGTGGTTTTGGTAGTGGTGGCGGCTGCGGTGGTGAGACGAGGTGGCTTTTCCGGTTTGAGGTTCGTTTTTTTGTTGATTGAGGTGGCGGAGGAGGAGGAGGTGGCCGGGAGGATACTGAGTGAACTTTTTTGCTTTTCTTTTTGAACAAACTTTGAAAAACTGATTGCGGAGGTGGTGGCGGTGGTGGTGGAGGTGGAGGTGGCCGTACTGTTGAGTAGTATTGGTGAAGGTCAACATTCTTCGTCTTCCGTTTCCTCTTTAATTTGCTCTGATTGTATAAGGAAGCTAAAACCGATTTTATCTCTTTCGTCGTGTTGCTTTTTCTCCGCCCAATGTTACCTAATTTGATCTCCGATCCGTACATCATCGGCGGAGGAGGCGGTGGAGGAGGAGCCGGCGGAGTTCTGATTTCTTCGATTTCCCTATCGAGTTCTCGATTCTTAACCGGAGTCTCTCTCTTTCTCACAGACTGATAAGTTCGTTTTGCAACAAGCGCTGGTGGAGGTGGTGGTGGCGGAGGAGGCGGTGGGGACGGAGAGGGAGTTGGACGAACCACAAAAGTATCCACCGGAATCACTTTAGCCGCTTCAGATTGTTCGATTTCACTTCTGTGCTTACGGATCCAAACGTAATCGGAGCTAGACTCTGATCGATACTTGTTGATTTCAAAATCATCATACGATCGGAACCTACCATCGCCGATTCTCGAAAACTGTTCTTCTCTCAGATCCGGATACGAGCTACTGCTCCGTCTCAACCGCCGAATACCGGTAGCCGGTACCTCCGTCGGAGTACTACTAACAGTTTCGTAGATCTTCATTCTGTCGGCAGAATACTGATCATACCATTGGTGTGACATAGAACCGGATTTGCTATCCTCACCGGTCTGTCCATAATCATGCGCGACAGCACTGTACTTATTATCTTCATTCATTGAGGACGAAGACGACGATGATTCGTCGTCATTTCGCTTGGCGAGCACGCCACAGAGAATCGCCAACAAAACCAATAACACATTGAACGAATCCATACCTTTTTTAACGGAGTATGATCGGGAAATGTTAGAGGTGATAGATAGAAGAGACGGGACGGCGAAGAAGACGACGATCAAAGCTGTTATTGGTAAAATTAATATGAGAAGTGGCGGATTGAGGAGAGGAGACGGCGTCGTACGGCGGGGGCGCGGCCATAGGATCGGTTGGTTTCCGTCTATGTCCATGTTTTTCTTTTTTCTTTCTTTAAGGATTTGGTGTGTTTGCTTGAGAAGAAAGAGAATGGTAGGTTTGTGTCTTTGGAAACTTTAAATTCAAATTTCATGCAGTTTACTTGTGGACTGGCCATACCACTTTTACGAGAATTTATGTTTCTAAACTCACGATATAAATAAAAATAATTCCTTTTTTGTCCCTCAAAATATATGATGATGAAGATTGACCCATCGCAATGATGCAATATAGTAAAGATATAATAGTAGTCACATTTGCTATTTCAAATTTATATAGGATAAATTTTTATTTTTATTTTATTTCAATCATATTTTTTACGATGTACTTATCGCAATGTTATATATATGTTTTGGAGAACAAAAAATATTGAGATTCTGTATCACCAAGATTTGCAAGATTTTCCGTACGGTGTTCTTTCGGACTATCAACATTTTTTAGCTACATATCAGCTTTTTGTTTTCAATTCACATGAGCAAACTATTATTTTTTTTATCAGAATTTCTTCCGTCTACATCAAACCAAAAATCCTCTAATTCATAGTATAAGAGATCTCAATTCAAGAATCAATCAACCAATGTTAAATTCTGAAGGAATCAACAATCACGACTTCAAATCTTTTGCCGAAATCTTCAAACCTGTAAAAGCCTTGGTTCCTTTCAAAATTAAAAAAAAAAATATTATACCATATAACATTGCCACACATTTTTAATGATAAATAAAAACTCATATCTATCACTAAATATACTCGCATTCAAAAGTTTTCCTCAAGTATCTTTAAACTAAATGTTATTCAACTTTTATTAAATTACAGAAAATTTGCATGAGACTTCAACATATCAATATAGGATGCAAGACATACTTTAATGGAATTTTAAGCCAAATCTTATATGTATAAATTGTGGGCTCGCAACGTATGGAATGTAGGAGGCTCATCGATGAGGATCTTCAAATGGACACATCAATTCAATCCTAAAACTGAATGCTCTATCACTCCAGTGTGGACCAGAATCTCTAATGTTCCAGAATTTATGTTCAATGAGGAAATGTTTCAATCCATGGTCTCTTCAATTGGAAATCCTTTAAAGATTTGGGTTCCTGAGAAAAATAGGGCTACACACGATGCATGTTATGCGTCGTTGAGATAGACTTGACGAAGGACCTTCATCACAATATCTGGTTTAGATTTGGTATGAACGATGGTTGGTGGTTACAAGTAAGTTACAAATATATCCCTAAGTATTGTACTTACTGCAATTATATGAGACATTCTCTAGATTCTTGCAAGAAAAACAAAAAAAACCATCTCAACCTATCCAAAGAAATATCAAGAAAGATGTACCGGAAAAGACTGCTACTAATCCTACTATCAATGTTCCTCAAAAGCTGAAATCTATAATTGTCTTGATCATCACCAATTAATCCATGTTGACATTATACAGTACTCTACAAACAAAGTGTTCAATATTACTACTGTATATGCCAAATGCCAAATAAGGGAAAGAATTGATATGTGGGATACTTTGAGATCTATTGCTACTTCAACAAAAGAATTGCTAGTAAACAGCATTACATCTTATGATGAGCAATTATGATGTTCTTATTTCTGCTATAATAGCACCAATGAATTCAATGAAGCTATTGAAGATTGTTCTTTGGAAGATGATGGATATGTGGGTTTCAAGTACACTTGGACTAATAAAACAAAATGGAAACGCATGGATCATGTTTTTTTCAACTCTGATTGGGCCAACTTTTTTGGTTCTACTAAGGTTATCCATATGGCTTTATTTTTATTTTTAATATGTAGTCTCTTCATAAATATTTTATGGAGACAATGGACCTTAATTGGAATCATGATCTTAAGGGTTATCCTATGTTTGTTTTTTACAACAAGCTGAAAACACTGAAAAAGGCTTTAAGATTTGGACCAAACAATGCTCTCACAATATCTTTGACAAATTTCTTGAATTAGAAGATCGGGTTAAGATATTAGAAATTAATTTTCAGAATTCTAACAGTTTAGACAACAAAATTGAATATTTTAAAGCTAATACTATATACTTACAAGGTTCAAATTCTGAAGAATCCTTTTGGCACCAAATTTTTTATTTTAGGTAGTTAAAGAATAGTGATAGCAACACAATCATAACTTTGTTAAGAAAAAAATAAGAAATACTATTAAGGGCATCAAATAGGGACACGATTGGATAACTGATTCTAAAATTTTGGGTATCTCTGCTGAAAAGTATCTTAAAGGCATTCTTATTGATCCTCCATATGCTAACACTGATGATGAGAAGACCTGCCTTAATGACAATGTTTCCAGCTCAATCTCTAATTTGATCACTAGTGAAGAGAATACTTTTCTGATGGCTCCCCCTAATGAAGAATAAATTCACTTCATCATCAAGAATATGAGCTCTACCAGTGTTGCTCGCATGGATGGTTTCAATAGCCACTTTTATATATCTTCTTGGCAAATCATCAAAAATGATTCGTGTTTAGCAATGGGCTCTTTCAGACACGGTTAAAAGATTTATTATGGTATCTTAGCTACTGGGATATGCCTTATTCCAAAGTCAAACAACCCTACAACATGAACAAAATTTAGACCCATTAACTTATGTTCCCAATTGAACATAATCATGTAAAAAATAATCAACAATTGGTTGGTAAACATTCTTCCTAAAATTATATCTAACATTCAATGTGCATATGTTCATGACAGGTTAATTCAAGACAACATTCTTCCAGCCAAGGATTTAATTCATAACATAAATAGAAAAACTAAGGCAGGTAACATCGTATTTAAGGTTGACATATCCAAATATTTTGACAAGATGTCTCACAACTTTATCTCTAAAGTTTTATAAGTATTTGGTTTCAGTCAAAAGTTTATTGACCTCGTTGATAAATTAATCAGAAATGTGTATGTTTCCCTTCTAATCAATAGATAAGCTATAAGTTATTTTAAAACTGCTAGAGGAATCACGTAATGAGACCCTCTACCTCCTAGCTTGTTTATTATTGTTGAGGAGGTGTTCGTAAGAGGTTTGAAAAACCTTTTTTAAATAAAAAAACTTATAAAGTTTTCCTCTAAAAACAATATGATTATTCCTATTTTAGTTTTTGTTGATATCCTAATTTTCACAAATGGGAATCAGTCTACAATAACTAAACTAAGCAGCTTCGAAAGTAAATATCAATGTATCTCTGTTCAAACCATCAAGAAGGATAAAACTGAGATTATTACTGCATCAAATCTTCACATTAGCAAAATTTCAAAAATGATGAACCTTTATGGTTTCTTTAGCTACTATTTTCCAACTACTTACTTATACATCACTTTAAACACCAATAACAATGTGTATGTTTGGGTTCAATCGGAGTGGTTTGCAGAGTTAAAAGAAAGTGTGGCCACCATTTATGACAAAACAAAGGAAGAAGTACACTATAGAAGGCCGGCTGCACTGCAATCTCCTAGGGAACATTGTAACAATTCCTTTTGTCAGTATCATAATAATACTGGCCATGCCACTGATGATTGTATCGCTTTAAAACAAGAAGTTTAGAACTTAATTGAAAGAGGAAAGTTGGGGCATATGTCAAAAGAAGAGGAGGAAATAGGCCTGATAATGCTTATCGGGTTGGTCCGAACAATGCTGCTCCGGAGGGAGCTATGGTTATAATTGAACGATTTGATGTAGAGTCAGAGTACTTGGATCATAATCCAACTCGAAATATAGTGGGTGCCATTGAGGAACGTTGCAAAATAGTCTCCGGTCTTATTAAGTTTTTTGAGTCACTCACAATTTTCGGAGGGGATACTATGACAGCTCCTACTGCCTCTTCAAGGAAGAGGCACGTTCATACTTTAACTACCCAGCTAGATGGAGGCATGACCTCCTATCAATCACAAATTCCATTTCCCTTCATTTTTTTTTCGATGAGGATGACTTAAGGGATATAGCTGGCCCTCATGAAGATGTTGTTGTCATAGGAGCATCAATTGGGGGCAATAACATAAGACGAATCTTGGTGGATACTGGGAGTTCAACCAATATCCTCTTTTTGACCTCTTAAAAAAAGATGAAAAACACAGCCGTAATTCAACGTTCGGATAGATCAATTGTGGGTTTCACTGGAAGCTCAGCAGATGTGATCGGGGAGTTCGAAGAGGAAGTTTTGTTGGGCAAGGGCCCTTTTAAGAAGATGGTTAGAATATTTTTTATTATGGTGGATTGTCCCACTTGCTATAATGTTATTTTAAGGAGGTCTTGGCTCTCTAGGATGCATGCAGTGGCCTCAACAGTCCACCAATGTTTGAAATATGTTGTTCAAGGACAAGTGGGAGTTGTTCGGAGCAGTCAAAAGATTGCAAGAGAGTGTTATGTCACAGCACTGGCTCCACGGACGATGGGGGCAGTTCGTATCAATGAAGAATAGCAGTTTGAGGGGATTTCTGGGGGTGAGGGTGAAATTGATGACCCCAGAGAGACGCTTGTAGTGTTGATACCGGTTGAGGAAGTTGAAACACATTCTTTGGAAGAAGGAAAAAGTGTTAAGATAGGGTCCAAAATGCCATCCGAACTGAAGAATAAAATGTTGAAGTTTCTAAAAGACCATCAACATGTTTTTGCTTGGTGCAATGCTGATGTTACTGGGGTTCCGGCAAATATTATATCACATCACCTATCCATTCGGAGAGACATAGCACCTGTGGTACAAAAGAGAGGGGCTTTTTCCAAGGAAAAGGCTGATGTTATTGTTCAAGAAGTTGACAGGCTCACTAAAATGGGGCATATAAAGGAGTCTCAGTATCCTTTATGGACAGCCAATCCGGTCTTGGTGAAAAAGAAAAATGGCAAGTGGCGTATGTGCATTGATTTCACAGATCTCAATAGGGTTTGCCCAAAAGATTTATACCCAGTCCCCCGGATTGATCAGCTGGTGGATTCCACTTTTAGGAATAAGCTACTGTCTTTCATGGATGCCTTCTCCGGGTACAATCAGATTCAAGTAGATCCGAAAGATCAGGAGCATACTATATTTGTTACTGATAGGGGACTCCATTGCTACAAGGTGATGCCATTTGGGTTGAAAATTGATGGGGCTACTTATCAGAGATTGGTGAACAAAGCCTTTGCTAATCAAATTGGAAGAAATATGGAAGTATACATTGATGACATGATGGTAAAAAGTGTGGATGAACAACTACACTTGGCAGACCTCCAAGAAACTTTTGCTAACTTAGTAAAAGTAAATTTGAAACTAAATCCAGAAAAGTGTGTGTTCGGAGTGCAGTCCGAGAAATTCCTGGGTTATATAATAAGTGAGCAAGGGATACAGCCCGATCCGGACCAGCTTAATGCTTTATTCCAAATGGAGCCTCCTCAGAATGTTAAAGAAGTACAACGGTTGACTGGGAGGTTGGCTGGTTTAAATTGATTCATCTCAAGGTCTTCGGACATATGTGCCCCGTTTTTTCAAACTTTAAAGGGTGCAAAGGGATTTGACTGGACTTCACAGTGTGATGAGGACTTCAATGAGATTAAGAAATATTTGTCCTCCCCCAAGACTTTATTTAAACCTGTTGATGGAGAGACGTTTTTCGTATACTTGGCAGTTTCCAATTGTGCCATCAGTGTTGTATTGGTAAGAGAGGTGGATAATTACCCCCATCCGGTGTACTACATCAACAAGAGCTTGATAGATGCATAAAAACGCTATTTAAAGCTCGAAAAATTAGCATAAGCCTTGGTAATTGCTGCAAGGAAGATGAGGCCTTATTTTCAGGCTCATCCTATTATTGTCCGGACATCTTTTCGCTTGAAGAATGTTATTCAAAAGGCAGACATTTCAAGTAGAATGACTAAGTGGTCAGTGGAGTTGGGGGACTTTGATATTGATTTTGCTCCTCGAACGGCAATCAAAGCCCAGGTTGTGGATGATTTTTTAATTGAATTCCACTCTGATAGGGATACAGAGCAAACTACTGAGATGAAAGATAAAAAGGTCTGGATCGTCCGGACAGATGGTGGATCAAGTACTATAGGATGTGGTGCAGGGGTATGCTTGACCTCTCCGTATGGTGACAAAATGTATCAGGCTATATGCTTCGCTTTTAGGGCTTCTAACAATGAGTCCGAATATGAAGCTGTTATAACGGGTTTAAAGTTGGCTTTCATTTGTGGAGCCAAAAGGGTCAAGTTAATGAGTGATTCCCAGCTTCTTATCCATCACGCACAGGGTCAATCCGAAGCTAAAAAGGAGCAACTAGTGAAGTATTTACTTCTTCTTAAAAATGAGGCACTTAAGTTCAAAAGCATCGTGTATGAGCACATACCCCGAACAGAAAATGAACTAGCAGATTCATTAGCAACCATAGCCTATACTGAGTCATATCATTGGATCCATGTGCTGGAGTGCCCTTCCATTTAACTCAATGTGGGTAAAGAGGAAGAAATTTTCGATGTACAGATGAAACAACCTCAAGATTGGAGATTTCCTCTCCTACAGTATCTCTCCGATGGCATCTTGCCTCCGGATAAATCACTAGCAAGAAAAATGAAGCACAATGCTCGTGGTTTTATCATACTAAGAGACGTTCTGTATAAAAAGTCTTATAGTAAACCTCTTTTGCGATGCTTGGGGGATGGTGAGTCTCAAGTAGTCCTCTCCGAATTACATGATGGTGAGGGATCAGCTCACTGTGGATTCAGGGCTCTAACAAGGAGAGTTTTACTGGCTGGCTATTATTGGCCCTCTATAATGCAAGATACTAAGGAGCTGGTGAGAAGGTGTGACCCATGCCAGAGATATAGCAATGAAATTCATGTCCCAGCAATCCCTTTAGAGTCAATTTCTGAGCCTATACCTTTTGCTCGATGAGGGTTGGATTTAGTGGGACCTCTTCCTGTAGCATCCGGAGAACGCAGGACGATAATTGTTGCTATTGATTATTTTTCAAAGTGGATCGAAGCAGCCCCACTTGCAGGAACAACATCAAAAGCCGTCATAAAATCATTTTATCCAATATCTGTTGCAGATTTGGTGTTCCACAAAAGATAACAACAGGTAATGGGCCACAGTTCGACAACAAGGAAATGGAGAGTTTTTGTGCCTCTAGGGGTATACAACATTGTTTCTCTTCACCTTTCCACCCACAAGCAAACGGTCAATTTGAAGTAGCTAACAGAACTATACTATCCGGTTTGAAGAAAAATTTAGAAGGGGCTGCTGGAAAGTGGCCTAGTTATTTACAAGAGGTTTTGTGGGCCTACCGGACTACTCCTGGGGCTGCAACACAAGAATCACCTTTTGCCTTGGTCTATGGGATGGATGCTATAGCTCCCATAAAGGCAACTCTCCCTTCCTTTCGAGTTCACAATTTCTCCGAACACGCTAACGAAGTGGCAATCAGGGGTCAGCTTGACCTAATAGAGGAAAGACGAGTTAAGGCTCACCTGAGAGCTGCACACTATCATGGTTTGATGAGAAGCAGGTTTGCTTCCAGAGTTAAAAGAAGATATTTTCAGCCGGGGGGCAAGGTGTTAAGGAAAGTCTTCTTACACACTAAAGAGAAGTTGCTCGGCAAACTAGCCCCAACTTGGGAAGGACCTTATATGGTCATTGAAAGGCTCAAACCTGGAACACACTGGCTAGAAGACAAGGATGGAAGGGTTTTGAATCACCCTTGGAATATTGAACATCTCCGGATGTACTTAGAGTAGAAGCAATCTAAATATTTACTTGTTTAAAAATCCATGTAAATATTTGGATGCATACTCTTTCCTACCCTGGTGGCGCGGGGAGGTTTTAATGAGGTGTCCGGGCTTTTTATAAAATTTGATGCCTTCTTAAAAATTTGAAGCGTTCTTACTTTGTTTTTTGTCACACCATCTGGATTGAATTAAAGGAATGATGACTACTTAAACATTTGTCATCGGAGAATTTAAACACTCTCGCTTTAGAATATTTATGAAATAACTAAGGGATGTTTAAACACTAGCCACCAAAATTAAAAGAAACCATGAAAGAATGCAAGAGTTGTGCAAAAAAAAGATATTCATTGAAATAACCCAAGTGCATTGGCCTTCCAAGGACTTTAAAACTGTGAGACTAAACAAAAGATCTATCCGGTCAAATGCCGGACACAATTACAAAAATGCCTTGGACTTCCAAGGACTTTAGTTCAAACAACATAAAAGGTGAAAAGATAATTCATAATCTAAGACTGAGCCTTTGAAGATGGCTCAGTCTCACTTGTCTTCTTCTTCTTGGGATCGTCCTTCTCTTCATTTGGGCTCTCCCCGGTGTTTTCTTCTTCGTCAGAGGAGGAAGCACTAGAATAATCATGCAAGTCTCCATCAGCCATGGTGTGGAAGGGAAGGTCTTCGTACTCTACATGAAGCCACAAATCTCCCATGTTCCTTTTCAGGAACTTCTCATGAAAGAGCAAGACCATGTCCGACCTCACTTTATCATACATTTGCTTTTGAGTATCTATTACATTGTTGGCATAAGCATCGATCTTGGCCTGAATTTTGGCCTCTTGCTCCCTTAGCAAACTTTCTTTCTCCTCTGCAGCCTTGGACACTGAGTTCTCGAGCGCAATCTTGTCATTTGTCAAGTTATGGATGACTTGATCCTTGGCATTCGCCTCCTCTTTCGAAGATGTGAGATCTTTCTCTAATCCGAACAGCTTCTCCAGGAGGTCTTTGATGGTATCTTCTAAAGTGGCAACCTTTGTGGTCCACCCCTCTTGGCTCTTCTTTAGCTCCTCATTTTCTCCCTTCAAAACCTCAGCATTTTGGGTGGCAGTGAGGAGATCGTTGGATAATTTTTCCTTGTCAGAGTTAAGAGAGACAATGATTGCTGCCTGACCTCGTACTTGCTTCTCTAGGACCAACACTGGATGAACAGTACTCAGTATGGAGTGAGTTATAGCTTCACTTTCACTTGAAACAGTGAAATTTTTACCATTAAAGGTAACGGTGTTCGAAGTGCTTGGAGGGAGGTAAGGCCCAACAAAGTCGTCTCTGGGAAGGTTTGCAAAATAGTCACCAAGTCCATCAAGCCCTGTGATGTCAACACCATCAATGCCGAGGTCTCCTCCTCCAACCTCGTCAGTTTGAAAGTCACCAGGGATATCATCTGCTCTTGTCGGATCAGTAGGGTCAACAGGGGGGAGAGGCTCTGGAGGCCGGAGAGAAAGTTCATCACCCCTGGAGATTTGGGAGATCCTACCTCTCCCCTAGTACTTTCATGCTCCACCACTTCTAGAAGAGCAGCATCGATCTGGCTTGGGGCTGTCCCATCTGGGTTTGTTGGAGCAGCCTCCTCCACCTCGGCAGGTTAGCCTCACCTGCAGCCTTCTTGCCCTTCCCTTTTTTGCCTTTCATTTTACTTAGGGCCTTGGCTCGACCTGGCAAGTATAGAGACCCATCCGGTTTGTGTGTTCTCTTGAGGACTACATCCGGAGGGGGTGGAGTGGTGAGCTATTCCTAGGTCAAGTCCCTCCGGCCAGTAGTGTTCTAGAGGTGAGACCTTGCAAGATTGCCTCCGGTAAAAGCATCATGGAAGCGGTTCCCCCACTTCTCAGCAGCCCAAGCGTTGATCTTGGTACAAGTGGTCTGCCCGGGCTTTAAATAGTCATTAAAGTCTTTGGGCAGCTCTGTCAAGAAAAAAGACAAAACCAGTCAGTTTAAATAAATTCGGTAAAAGTAAAAATGAGAAGATAAGGTAGGATCCTTACGATTACTTTTCCATCTGCTGGTGAGAAGACTCGGGTTAACTCCAGCTTTGATCTTCCTCCCATTCTCCCAAGCGTCACTCACGAACAAGAAGTGAGTCCTCTAATTTCTCTCCGCTTCGAGCAGGTCATCCACTTCCTTAAAGTTATCACCCATGTTGAAGTGATAAAAGGGGGTATGAGGGTTTCTGCAGAGAGCGGCCACAGCAGCGAATTCTTCCATCGGGAGAGGAATTATGGAGAGCCTGGAGGCCATGATACAGGCCATGAGAGTATACCAGGCATTAGGGCTCAGTTGGCTTGGACAAAGCTTGATGAGATGGAGGTACCTAACTATCTCCGGATCCAAGGGAAACCTTAGCCCCCAGTTAAAGAGCTCAGTAAAGATGACTATTTCACTAAGTTTGCAGTCCATTGGGGTTTCAGGGTCTATTGGGATCCTTATTTTCACATTATCCGGAATCCCCTACCTCGTTCGCATCCGACCCAGTTCGGCTGTGTGGATAAAGGCATAATTAATTTTTTTGCAAGGCAAGTAAATACTTGACACTAACCTTGTGGAAACAAGGTCCAACATTTCCCTTTAGGACCTCTGGCAGATCTGGATGCCTGAGGCATAGTTTTTCTTTGCCTTTCTCCTTCTTGGCAGCAGCAGCATCACTAGTCTGTCCGGAGGGTTCAGACTCGAATGAAGCCTCTTCGATAGAATCCTCCATTATTTCCTGTATTACTGAGGAAGGGTTTTCAGTTGTCTTTGTGAGGGGGGAGTTTGGAGTTGGTTCAGTATGACCTCCGGATTGTTGAGCTTCAATACTCTCTTGGACTCTGGCCTCCGGCTGGGGCTCTGATGTGGTGGTTTCTCTTCGGAGGCTTGAGCTAGTGGCCTCCGGTCCAGACAGCCTGTCCTTGGGTACTTTTATGGGTGCCTCTGACCCTATATCGTTGTCCTTGACCCCTGATTTCGAGCGGGTGCCTTTGGAAGTCTGCCCTTTAACCAGCCGGCCTCTTCTTCGATCGACCAGTTTGTTGAGAGAGGTATCTGCATCTGACCCCATGGCTACAAATGGGGAAGGCTTTTTGAAGCTAGTAACTGCTAACCCTGGTTCAACAGTGGGTTCTGATTCTTGAACTGATGAACCTGAGACAATGGGAGAAAGGTTGGTTTTAAACAATCTCCTTGGTTTGAAATTTTTTGTTGAGGAAGAACCCTGGTCAGGCTCTGTGTTTGAGGTTACTGGTTTGTCGATGGGGGAGGTAGGCAGGCATGCTGCAATGCGCCTTTCCCTTTCAACTTTTTGTGCTTTTTCTAGCTGTGATAGATTAAGCCACCCGCCTCTGATTAAAGCGTTCCTAGCCGTGAACATAAACAACCCAGAACGAAGAACTTGTGTTTGAGAGAGAAAGCTCTGAAAATTAACAAAGTGAATATGAAGATGATGGTAAAATAGTGGAAAAGTGTTTAATTTATAGTAAACCCCAAAAAGGTGCTTTGATTCCTAGGAGAATTCAAAAAGATTTGCAATGATTAAGAAACGGTGCTGATGTCATCTTCATTTAATGAAGAGGTTACTTTTCAGAGAAGGTGGGAGCAAAATTCAAGGTGAAAAAACGGCTGAAATAACGAACCAGAAAGAGACACGTGTCCCACGAACTCTGGCAAAAAACCGTTTAGATTCAAAGAACTTTTTTCAGTCCGGATAAAAGTATAACACAATTCGAAGGACCTGTCCGGATGTAACTGTCACTAGCAACAGACTGTTTTTTAGGTTTTGCCAAAGGTTTTTGAACACCACCTAAAAAAGGGGCTACTGATGAGTCTGGATTCCGTCAGCTCTTCGGACAGGGTCAGTTCGGACAGTGTCTACATAACCGGACAGGGGCAGTTCGGACACCATAATCCATTGGACTGTTCGAACAGAACTAAAGTATTTAAAAACATAATCACTTCTTGACTAAGTTGTCTGCTCTCCTACTTAGAACTTATGGGTCCTTAAACTTGACACTGGTCTATTAAACACGACTCGAAAGCCCATAAGGCCCAAATATAAGGGTATAAATACTCAACCACCAACATTAAATGAGGGTAATGAAAATTAAATACAACCAGACTGCTTAATTCTCCCTCTACACTCTACCCAAATATTAAATACTCACAAACTTCCACACAACTCTAAACAAAAATTAAAAACTTACCCTCAGATGAAAATAAACTACACCAATGATTACCTAATTTTGTTAAGGCAGATCGTTATTTTTAATTTTACATCTTAGAACGGAAAAAAAAAATTATATTCATAGCTAGTTGATTTGATTTTATTCTATCGATTAGTTCATTCTGAAAATATAATTGGGGAGTTAGAAAAATTATGTCCATCGCGCCTAACATCTACATCAATAGATTGAGATTGTGTAATTTTTTTTAATATTTTGACTGAAAATTAAATTAACGTACGACTTGACACATTCACTGTACATATTCTAACATACTCAATCAACTTTTTTTACTTTAACTTAACGTTGAATGAAATGATTTTAAAAATTTCTTATCAAATATTTTTAACACATAATATTCAAGTATTCTTAATTTATAAGTTTGGAATAAATTAAATCGGCCATAGATAATATTTAATTTTGTGTCATATTTAACTTGAGTGAAGCTATTTTTTCTATAAGATTTATTATTTCCTCCGTCTTATATTTCTAAAAAAATATTCAATATTTGTTTTTACATTTTTGTCCTTAATTTACTTTTTAATTTATATTTTGATGCCACTATACACTATCCAACCCATATTAGAACAAACACATCATTAAGGCAAATTACATCCAACATATATCACTTGAATTCTAAAATTAAATCTTAAAAACAAAAAAACTCAAATTCGTTAAAAATTAATCATAGAATATGAAGACACACAAACAAAAGATTCAACATCTCACAACATCACCTAATCAACCAACAAGATAATTTAACCTTGTAAAAATGAAAACAAACAAAAATAAGAAATATAGGAATAAGAAACAAGTTAATTTTTTTTTTAAATAAACAGATTAAAAAACAGATTTTCAAAGTTTTATAAAAGTAATTCGATACTAAAAAAACCTGTTCCTCGAACTAAATATACATGAAATTTTAAAAAAAAATCATTACAAGAGAATTTTGAGAACTGCAAATTTTTCCCTACTTTCTAGAACTCTTTCTAACCAATAGATTCAAAAAAAGATTTAGGAATTTTTTTTAGCTTTGACAGATTGCTTCAATCGAAAGTGGTGGCTATGTTTTTTTTCTCAGTTAAAAGAGCCGATAGTTGTGTATTTATATTAATAGGATTAGAGTTTATGGGTGGAAGTAAATAAAGTGGGTAGAAGGTTGCTGGAAATAAAATTAAGATATATATGGTGTTTGTGTGGTTGGTAAATAAAAAGGTAAATATGAGTTTTTGGAGTAAAATTAAAAAAGAGGTAAATTGTTAATTTCCTTTATGGAGGAAATAATAAGATGGAGTTTTTTTTGAAATATGGGGAAATACAAAATCTTATGAAGTAAATAGCTTCACTCATTTAACTTTTGACGCAAAATCTTTATATTGTTAGTTTCTAAAACATTTTTTTAAATTTAGATTTAACTATTATTATTATAATTATATAAGGGGTTATAAAATATAATTTTATAATTTTATAATACATATTAATGGATCGATTTGACGTATAAATACCATAAGAAAAAGTCAAACTGAAATGAATATAGTCCTTTGAATTTAGGGAAAAGTACTAGTCTGTACATTTTCAAGTGTAATATTCTGTTTTAGTACCCAAATACTATATACTATTATGGACAAAAATAACCCTGAGGGTATATCACATTATGTTTAAAATTATAAGTCATAAATCGTGTGACCAAAATCTCATGATATGTTACACATAAATCTCTTGATCTGTTACACATAAATCTCATGATCTGTTACACACAAATCGCATGATCTGTTTTTACACATAAATCTCATGATCTCTTACACGTAAATCTCATGATCTGCTACACACAAATCTCATGATCTATTACACATAAATTGCATGATCTGTTTTTACACATAAATCTCATGATCTGTTACACACAAATCTCATGATCTGTTACACATAAATCTTATGATATGTTACACACAAATCGCATGATCTGTTTTTACACATAAATCTCATGATCTGTTACACACAAATCTCATGATCTGTTACACATAAATCTCATGATCTATTACACATAAATCGCATGATCTGCTTTTACACGTAAATCTCATGATATGTTACACATAAATCTCATGATCTGTTACACACAAATTGCATGATCTGTTTTTACAACTAAATTGCATGATCAGTTACCCACAAATCTAATGATCTGTTACACATAAATCTCATGATCTATTATACATAAATCGTATGATCTATTGAGGGTACTTTAGGAATGAAAATATAAGCTGGGTATTAAAAAGGAATGAGTTTGGTGAGATAGGTGTTTAGTAGGTATAGAAAATAGTTGGGGTACTAGATGACAATAAGTTTGGTGAGAAGGTATTTAGTGTGATATTTCCCTTGAATTTAATATATGAAGGGGTGCTGAATATATAATAAAATAGACTATAAATGGTAGTGTTTTGTTATAAATTTTAGGTCATGCAACTTACAAGTTATATTTTTTTTCCAGAATATAAATACTCCTAATTAAGTTTATTTTTATTGTTTTCAAATATTATTTTTTTGGAAATAGATTTCAAATGATGAATATATTGAAGGGTAAAGTAGATTAAAAATTATTATTAGTCTTACGGATTTTGTGTTTGTAGCATACTAATTCTTTATGTTTATTTTTGTTCGTCACTCGCCTTTATATTTTAGAAATTTGCTTAATTAGTTTCCAGCACATGTGGGTACTGAAAGCTTATATGTGGTAGCCAAACATCGATATTTTGTCTCACTATTGGTCTCCAAAAAATTTAAAACCTTAATTCGAGAAACACATGGCATTTCTCCTACATCTCTAATTCTAAAGCCATATTATTCATATTTTTGGGCAAATAGTGAGATAAAATATTGATGTTTGGGTTGTCAAATGTCAGCTTCTCAATACTCACATACGCGGGGGACGACTTTGAACAATAATTTGTTTATGTATTATCAATTTTAGTGACATATAGTCTATAGACTTTCAAAAGTCTGTTGGTCATCCGCATCTCTTAATTAATATAGAGCTAACACGTGAAACCATACACAATAGAGACTTATATCACCAAGGTTAAAGTTGATGGGCCATTGGTGATACAATTCTTTGTTGATTATGGTGCCACGTGGCAGCATAATTAATCAACGATGTGGAGGACTAACTTTATCCAAACTGGATAATCCATAGACTACCAGCGGACTTTTGAAAGTCTATGGACTGTATTTTACTAAAATCGATAGTCCAAGGACGAATCACTATTCAAAACCCGCGGGGGACTAATAATGTAAATTTCTAAACATAGGGGATTAGTGGGAGACAAAAGTAAACATAAAAGACTAGTTTGATACAAACACGAAACACAGGAGACTAATGGGATTTTTAGCCCTATATAAATACATAGTCAAGTATCCATTATTTTTGAATTTTTTTGAGCTCTAGTTTGAAAGGTACAAACATTTTAAAAAGAAAAATAAAAGAACAAAAAATTGGTTCGGAAAATAATAATAAATAATCATGGTGATCATAGAGCATAAATATTTGGGGTATTAATTAATCATTTTGATGAGCATAATTATTTTTTAAAAAAGATCGTTGCTGAGGGGGTTGTTGTTGTTTTCCTCTCAGTAGTGGGCATTATGATTTCCAATGATTCTTAATTTTATAAAAGGCACACTTATTACACACCACTCTTGCTCCTATGGTGTATATCTAAACTGGTTTGAAGTAGAAGATTGTTGGTTTAACACAACAAACACACTAGGAACATTGGTTTTTAAACCTTTTTTATTATGAGTTTTTAGTTGTGTTTATTCATCACTGAGTTCATGGACAGCTGAATCGGCCATGGGAAGAGGGGATTGTTGAAGAATAGTTCATCGCAATCCTTCAAAATCGAAGCGTATGGACATTAAAAAAAGTACCAATCTCAACTCTTCTCTTCGAGCAATATAAGGTTTGCATTCTTTCAGTTTTGCAGAGTGTATACAAGATAATTGATCTCATAACTTAGACATAACAACATAAAAATACGAAAGAAGCAAGTCAGCTTGTTGTAAAAAACGGACGTCGAATTCTAACTGGTATCGCCGAGCGAAATTAGACTGCGTATACAGTCTTTCTCAATGATCCTAAACCTATTTTCTAGTGTTGTATTTGGCCAACTGAGTACCAAATGACTAGATTACAGAATTGTTAATCCAAGTGATGATCTTTGCATTGTCAGTTTTCCATGTGACAAACGATGTAACATACATTAAACATATTCCCACATGTGCTTGCCACGAAGAAAATTCTTCATGACATAGCTTTAGTAAGAGTAGTTTTTCCCATTTAGCTGAGTACCAATCGACTGCATATAGTCGAAAAACATAGAATCCCAATAGAAAAAATAAGAGAATAAATTTTAAGCCAAACAAAACCGATCCAAACAGCAAATCGAAATCAAATACCTAGCAGAAAGCAGATCCAAACAATGAATAAAAATACCAAGATGAAATCGAATACCAATACCAATACGAATAATCCAAACAACGAATCAAAATCGAATACCTATCATAAAGCAGATTCAAACAACATATCGAAATACCAAAACGAGATCGAATACCAATACTAAAATGAAATCAAATACCAATATGCAATCCAAACATCGAATCATAGTCGAATACATAGCCGAAAGCATATCCAAACATCGAATCGAGATACCAAAACAAAGTCGAATACCAATACCAATCCAAAATCAAATAATTCAAATAACAAATCAAAATCGAATACCTAACAGAAAGTAAATCCAAACAACGAATCAAAAATCAAATACCTTGCAAAAATATGGAGATCGTTACGCTCTCCCGATCAGATTACTCCCGTTTCTAATACTATATTAACAAAAAAAACCAAAAAATATAAAAAAACCAGGATTTTATTTAATTTTATGGGTAAAAAACATTTAAATAAATAGAGAGTTCATACAAATACCTGGGGCATACCCCGAGGAAATACAAAATATAAGTGAATTTGATACAAAAGTACTAGGTGGTCGAGGTATAAATAGTAGTAACATCGGTATAACTACTTAGATAGACATAAAAGAGCGGAGGTGGGAACAATATCACTGAGAATCCAGAGATCTCGCGACGAACTGATGAAAGCTCCAGAGGTAAGGACTCCGTAAGGTCCCAAACGAAGTGTCTGGGCAATCAAGAATACATGCAATAAGAGAATGAGATAGTTAGGGGTAAGCAGCTACGAAGGCCAGCAAATCTTAGAACCATGAAATCTGAACCGAAGATCAGAGTATATTCGGTGAGAAATCAGAGAGGCGATGGCAGGAGGGGAACCGAAGATTCTTGAATTCCTCTCCTTCCAAACGTGGTAGATAACCCTGCCAAAACTAGAGCGCCAGAGATGGTGGTTTCGAGATTGAGAACAGTTTGACGCCTCATTAATCCAAGAATTCCAGTTAGAGTGAGTTAAAGGAAAACTCAATTTTGAACTGGCTTGAGTCCAAATACTCTGAGCGAAACTACAGTAAAAAAGGAGATGAGGTGAGGTTTCCAGTGCAGAGTTACAAAGAACACAGTCAGTCGGGGTATTGTAGCCCCAACTGAGCAACTTATCCTTAGTGGATAGTTGGTTTTGGACAGCAAGCCAAATGATGAAAGAATGTCGAGGAATGTTGTATTTATTCCATACTAAACCGACCCACCTCACTGCTGGGTTGGGCTTACGAATGGCATTGTAGGTATCCTAGATGGTGAATGTGATCCCACCAGTTTTTGTATTCCAATAATGGACGTCTTGAGCAGAGATGTTAGGAGGGGGGAGAGAGATAAGTAGTTTGTTGATCTTCGTGAGATTAGCGTTGCTTTTAGCACGAGCGGATCGAAGTTGAGATGGCCAATTCCAATTACCATTGAGAATGATCTCGGAGACTTTAAGGTTCTTCCTGAGTCTGGAATCGTCAATGATATCGGATCCATAGTGATTTACAAGGGAGGTAGAGATAAGCCATGGGTCGAACCAGAAAGATGTAGATGATCCATTCCCGATAGCCACCTTGTACAAGTTGTTCGCCAAAGGTCGAAGTCGGAGAATTTTCCTCCAAATCCAAGAGGGGGGGGGGGATCCTAGAGGAAGATCCCAAAAAAAATAATTTTTGATTTTTTCCATTTTAATCCAATCACTCCAGATCGAGTGATTATTATTACTGATAACAGACCAAAGGTGTTTAAGGACAGCTGCCTCATTCCAGATTTTGAGGTCTATGATCCCAAGGCCGCCCTCTTTCGTGGGAGAGGTAACTTTGGACCATGATATTTTAGCATGTGGGTTTTCATGGCAGAACCCGACCAGAGAAATCGACAAATGTATTGAGAGAGCTCTTTTATGATCCTGGAGGGGAGAATGAAAATGGAGGACCAGTAAACTTGTCCGGCAAAGAGGACAGATTTGATGAGCTGGAGTCTGCCCGCATAGGATAGATGTTTGGAAGTCCAAGAGTCTATCCGCGCGGTAATTTTGTGAAGAAGGGGACGACAATCTGTATGGATAAGACGTCCTGTAAGGAGGGGAACTCCTAAGTATTTGTCTGGAAGAGATCCTTAAAGGAAATCTATAATGAAAAGAAGAACGACTCTCAGAAAATAGTTGATACCCGAGAGAAAAATGTAGCTTTTAGAAAGATTGACTTTGAGTAGAGATAGAACATGAAATTCAATCATGACCTCTTCAATAAGAAGTAGAGAATTGACATCCCGTAACAGTTTTATTATTAGAAAGTATAAAAATTATATAAAATATTAATATTTATAGATAAAATAAAATACTAACAAATTTGGATCTTTCTTTTACACTACTTATTTCAAAAATTAAAACCGAAACTTGACTGTGGGATCCAATATCTTAAAAACCCAAACGAAATAACGCACCAAAACAAAATACAATCTTTTAGTTATTCGTAAATCAGCAAGTAGATAATATTAACTATTATATATAAATAAGGTTTGGGTAGTAGTGTCGATATGGCAAGGTGGAGTATAAACGACAAAAAAGTACTTGAAATACTTGTTGTATAATTGTGGTTGTGGCGTGGAAGAAATGATTAGAACTCAACCCCTTTACAACAAAACAAATAAACACATTTCTTTATGTGGAAACTACTTTTAAGTAACCCTCTCTAAATTCACTTTTCCATCTTTCAAAAGGCGTTCCCACTTTAATTCATACCATAATATCTTTAAATATTTCCAATCGAGTCTAGTACTGCTTTATTATAACTTTCTTTTAAATACTTCGCATTACTTTTAATATTTATTTTTAGTTATGTAATATGCCATCGTTATTTGGCTAGTTAACGGCGGTATAAGTTTGAGTAAGTTTTTTTTTAATTATAAAAACGTAAAATTTATATAAAATAAATAAAATGTTTACATAAAATAAATAAAATGTTTACATGATTTGTTTTATGAGACGATTCGGTTAACAAAAGCACAATTACGAGACTTAAACAAGTAGGTATGAAGGTTACAAAATTATAATAAAAATATTTAAGCTAAACTGGTTAAGAAATTTTAGTGTGGTATAATCGATAATGGAGATCGAAAGTAATATGGTCGGCGATATCAGAGCTCTCGGTGTCGGTATTTTTGAAGATTTTGACGTCGTGTCCATTCCAAGTGTAGTAAAGGATTGAACATAAATCATTACACTATATATAGCTAATGCCAGTAGCATATAGGTAGTAAAGTACCGAACATGAATCATTGCACTATATATAGCTAATGTCGGTGGCATATGGGTCTGGGAACTAGTTTTAGTAAACCAGTCTGACCAGGAGGTCGGCGAAGAATTAATATTAAATTTGTAAGATATGGAGTCCTACATAGAAAAAACAAAGGCACAACTCAAGAGGATGTGATCTAATGATTCTGAACATGTTTAGCACATAATGCAGTCTGATTGGGAGTCGAGACCCAGCTGATAAGTGTATCGCGAGTAGCAAACATGTTATGGATGATCATGAACGAATGCCTAGGATCTTGTATTTATTCTAAACGAACGATGTCTAAGGAACCTTGTTTCTCGTGGGTCGAAAAGCTTCGCAGGTGCTGCTAATAGAGAAGTGAGGGCAGAAGTAAATACGTGGTTATTATCGATCGATATATAGATTCTGTGATTATACCATTAAAAAGAATTGACTAACATATTAAATATTGAACCAATGTATAATAGTAATTATGAATAATGTGTAGATAATAAATGCGGTAATTGTTTTTTTATAAAAAATGATATTTTATTAATAATTTAGTATTAGATTTGAAAAGTCTGATAAAATCATGGTTTTTGGTAATGGTAAGTCTATATAAAATAATTGTAACATTAAAAATAAAATTGTAATTTTAAAAACTGCAATTAATTAAGTAAAAGAAAAAAAGTTCTTTGTAAAACTCTTTCTTTTAGACGTTTCAATTCTATTTCTTCAAGGTTTGTTCTAGTGCCTAACTCACAAGTCGTTGGAAGTTGCATAACCTTCGAATACATTAATCTCAAAAAAGAAATTACAAACTCTTCAATTGATGATTCCAAAAAAAAAATATCATACAAAAAAAACTTATAAAATGTTCACGTGACACATGGACCTTTTTTTGTTTTTTTGTTTTTTTTTAGATTTTTTTTATCTTTCTTTTACATATTATGTTATTATAAAACAAAATTTCTAATATTCGTATTGAATTTTGATTCTTGACAACTACGTACTTATACAAATAAATTTTAACCTATGAATTCAGAGATATAACATAAATCATTTCTTTGTGTGAGATCATAAAGAACCCAACTTTCTCTAAACTTTAGCAAATAAATCATTAACATGATATAAATATCATGCTTCTAATAAAAATGAGATGGTAAAGATGTTTGATGATGGATTGGTTTTTGCTTCAAAATGGTGTAGCTTAGATCTGTATATTCTTTATCTTCATTTTTCGATTTCACTTCTTCATAATTCGAGTTCCAATCAGATAGTCGATTTCATTTCTTCATAGTTCAAGTTCCAATCAGATAGGACAACAATTTTGTTTTGTTTTTTCATCTATACTTTATTATTGATTTGGATTCGAGTATTGTGATGATTCATTGGATTGTGTAATATGAATTTAAAATTCAAAATTAGCAGCAACAATTATTGATTACTTTGTTCGTAACATGAAATTTCTTACTTTCAACAAAAGCAAGAATATAAATAAAGGTTACTCTACTTTGAACTAAAAATAAATTAGTTTTTTAAAATCTATGGTCATTGTCATAATAATCACCAAAACTATAAGGGATAATACATATATTTTAAAGTATGTATTGACTCGATAAAAAACAGTAATACATATATATTTTTAACTATGTGATTAATATTTGATACAGATCACCTACTACCTCTTTGATAGTGAAAAACACTACATATGTTTTTATCATACACGTAGTGGATAATTTAAAAAAAAAATATGTAGTGGCCCGTTTAAAAATACTGTTTTGTTTCTACATATTTTATATCGTTTTGAACTTTAGTTTTATACAAATTACAAGATGAACACACATATATTAAGGAAAATTTAAACATCATTGTTGGTCTTCTATGTTTGAGAAAATTCCAATATGGTCTCCATGTTCACTTTTATATTAAACGAGTTCCTCATGTTATAAAAAGTTTGTATTTTTATTTCCTCCATGTTTGGCCAACATTAAAATATGGTCCCCGATGTTCATTTTTTACATGAAACGGGTCCTATGTGTTTAAAAAAATGTATTTTTAATCATGCTTAAACCACGTG
Source organism: Limnanthes douglasii subsp. nivea (assembly GCA_036936605.1). NCBI lineage: Eukaryota > Viridiplantae > Streptophyta > Magnoliopsida > Brassicales > Limnanthaceae > Limnanthes > Limnanthes douglasii. The sequence continues at coordinate 23,709,120 of JAUPFV010000004.1, read as the reverse complement.
GGATGACTAAAAATGTAACTTTTTGAAACATGATGATCCATTTAATATAAAGGTGAACACTGGGAGATCGTATTATGATTTTTGCTAAACATGAGGGACTAACAGTGCTTTTTAGCCATTATAATTTTTAATGTAACACTTAGTAGGTAATCAGGCCACTAAAGTATATGATAAATGGATAGCAAAACCAATAAGGTGTAGCTAGTTGCTGCATTTGGTTTAGCTTGAGTTTCAACATATGCGCGTGGGGTTTTATTTTCGCTTTCTTTTTCTAGTATTGTTGCTCATCGCTGAAAGGTTTTAGACAATGAAGCAAAACGATTGATAATTTTTATTTGTGTGTGCTTCAACACTACAATTCTTGCACTATAATAAACTAATTCCATGCACTCTGTATATAGAACATAAACAATAAATTAGCAACACAAAATTTATATAGTTTTTATTATAGAGAATCCTACATGTATGGGCAAACATATATGATTTTATAGATGAAATACTTACAAAAAATTAAAAAAGAACACAAAATACAAGCAAAATATACGTTGTTCAAACTTCTCAAACTAGAATATTAAGTTTTAGTGTGTTTTTAGTATCTTTCAAATGGTGGGTTAGTACCAATTTTGGGGGCAATGCAGGGATATGTTCCTCCTCCACCAGGCTTTATGCCTCTATCACATTATCCTCCATATCAAAGCTACATAATAGTCCATTATCAGAGCCAAGGTACCCCACTAGGTATGCCTTAAAATTAAAAAAGAGTCCCACTAAGATATCCACAAAGCTCTGCCCAAATGAGCCAACAACATGAGATACATAGATGAACACATGATGTCCCACAATATCAACCAAGGGACATACAACTAGGTAAACATACAAAAACACAACACCAAATCAAGGACGCAAAATAAAAATGACCAAGATCCCGACAAGATTACACGTTCACAGATGGTCTAGATGACTGTTATGAGAATGAAGAACCTCAACAAGATGAAAACTTCCCACTAGTCGTGGAAATATTTTTTTGACTCATTTATTCTATGATTACCATAAAATGGATAGATATGATAATAAAAGGATATCTGAAGTACCATATTGAACAATTTAACAGAGAGATGCCGCAATATGCAGCTAATGATGGGATAAAATATCGAGTATTTTCCATTACCATGACGAGAAGTGCAATGCAATGGCTTAATAGTCGTCCAAGAAGATGTATGAAAAAAATACAAGATTCTCTAAATTGCATTTATGGATCATTTTGTGGGTTCAAAATAAATCATATGAGATGAGGATTATATAGTTCATTGCAAACAAAGAGCTAATGAGAGCCTAATGGACTATACCAAAAGTTTCTTAAAATAAAATCACAATTACAAGAAACAATATGGTGGTTGTAGCAGCATTTTAGATAATGAATTTGAGAAGAAACTATAACTGATGAAATAATAAAAAGAAAGTATTAAACTTTGGAGATCTATTGGCTCATGTGGACCGATTTATCAAGATAGATGAGGTGGACAATGTAAAGAAAGTAGGAGACACAGACAATCCAAACGGAGGTGCTTCAACAAGAAAAATAGATAATGTGGCACAAATAAGTAAAAAATATGAAGAGTCAAGGAACGACGACACTTTGGGTCAATCACAAAGAGAAAAATCAAAAGTTAAATACAACTCAAGTAACAGCAGAAGAACAATCTCCATTGAAGGGACCATTGACAAAGTCATTGGCGACGGTTAATGAAAAAACAAATGATACTATCAAGTACAGTTGACTTGGAAACTATTTTGGACCAAATGAGAACAAAGACACAAACAAACACTGTAAGTTTCATGGTGACATAAGTCACTTTACTAAAGACTAATGGGTTTTATAGGATCAAATCCAAGTCCTAATTGACGAATAAAAACTGAATAAATGCATAAGAAAAAAAACAAGAAAAGAACTAGTATATGGTTCATGTGATGCTGCAAAACAATTAGCTGAAGCTTTATGAGCACTAGACACAAACTTTATTATTGTGGCCAAGCTAGAAGAGAAAAAAGATTAATGGAATCAGATCTGAATAGATAAATAATTAGGTAGAATACTAAAGGTGACCCATACTCTGGGAAATCAAAAAGATCAAGGAAAAGGTAGGCGAACTATGTCAATGATAAAACTTGTACCTATACCTATCATTCACATATGGTCATTTGAGAGGAGTAACATATCCTCACAATGATGCAATACTAATAACAATGAAGTTGTCCAACATAGAGACCAAAAGGGTAATTATCGATATTGGGAGCTCGAAAAGTATCATTTGTAGATAAATATATGAAATAATAAGAGGGGCACTAGTGTTGATAAAAAACCATAAAGTCCTTACAGCGTTCACAGGTTCAAATACAGTCGTCATATGAGAATTAAATCTAGATGCGGCCCTTGGAAATCAAGAATTTTTAAAACATTTTACAATATATTTTCATAATAGTGGACACATTCTCTATATAATATAATACTATAATAACTTTGGCTTAGTTATATACATGTTATAGTATATATTGGTCACTAGTGTGTAAAGTTTCTCGTAAATGATAAAGTGATCGTTATAAAGAAGAATAAAAAAGTTGGGTTATATTATGCATCATTCTTGTTTATTAAAGCATAACAACAAGATGATGAATATGTTGTCTCAGATGAGGTAAATGACTGCATAGAAGTCCCTCGACTAGTGTCGCCGTGCAAAGAAGTAGAATAAGTTATTATGAAAGAAAGACAAATCTTGAAGACCTACAGAAATATACCAATTGATCTAAAGTATAAAAATTCATTTTTTTGAAATATAATTTAGATTTGTTTTAGTGGAGTACACAAGATATGACAAGAGGTCCAAAAGAATCCATTTGTCACCAGTTCAATATAAATAACAATTTCTTCCTAATAATACAGAAAATAAGATCTTACTCCCAACAAAATACTGAGGTAATCATTACCGAGCTAGACAAATTTTTAGTCGTATAACACTGAAGAGAGTCTCATTACCAAATATGGACAATTAGACTTATTTTGGTGAAAAATAAAATGGGAAGTTGAGAATATGCGTAAACTTTACGGACTTAAACAAGGTATGTCCGAAGGAAAATTTTCCACTTCCAAGAATTGATTAACTCATATACGCAACATCATGAATAAAATGTTATCATTTATGGATGAATTTACTGGATATACTCAAATCTAAATAAAAGAAGATAACCAAGAATGCATGATATTCACAATCGAAATAAGGCTACATTGCTACAAAGTAATGAAATTTAGATTAAAAAAATACCTAAGTAACCTATCCAAGGTTAGTGAATAAGATCACTTAGATAGGCAGAAAACATACAAAACTATTTTGATGACATGTTCGTAATAACCTTACATGAAGAAGACCATATGGAAGACCTCACCTAGACGTCCGAGAAGCTCAGGCATATGTATCTAAAACTAAATCCTATAAAATCCACCTTTGACATTCGGTCCGTAAATTTCTAGAATATATAGCGAGAAAAAATTAATCATATCCAACTAGTTTTTCAAGCTAATAACAATGGAGGCTCCAAACAATATAAATAAAGTACAAATTCTAACATGAAAGTTAGCCATACTTAATAGTTTTTGTCTCGATATTTGGACAAGTGTCAATAGTTCTTCGAATTGTTGAAATAAGTAGCATGTGATGTAGCATTCAATAACGTCAAAAAATTATAAGCCTATCTGAAAATACTAAAAAAACCAAAGAAATGAGAAATATTATACTTATACATGGCAGTCTCGGATTATGCAGCTAGCGCAGTGCTCATAAGAGAGGAAATAAAGGAGTCCAAAGCCGAATATTATGTATGTAAATATTTATCACTAGTAGATCCTAGATACTTACAATTAGAACAACTTGCTATAACAGTGGTAGTAACAGCTAGGATATAATATTTTAGTACGCATACCTAATTATGTGAACCTCGTTCCCTTTAAGAAATATATTGTAAATACTCAATGTAACAGGAAGATTGAAAAACTATTCAATGGATCTATTGGATTACGATATAAATTTGAACCTTAACAGTAATAAAGGCCCAAGGATTAGCTGATTTCTTATCAGAGTTCCTATCTGAAAGACCAATTTTAATAAATGATTAGTCGAAAAACATATGGAGAGTCAAGATTGATAAAATAAGTAATAATCAACGTTTGAGAGTAGAAATCTAACTCATTTCCATAACTGGAGATATCTTACACCAATTCATGTGGTTTTAATTCCTATTATCAAATAATGAAGCACAATACAAAACTGTCATTGTAGGATTTTGGTTAGCAAAAATTTGTTGAACAAATAAGGTACAATTCTTAACTAACTCTCAACTAGTAGTTATCCAAATAATAGGGAAGACCGAAGCAAACAAATGATAACATAATCCAATATCTAGAGGATCTACAACTCTTTGCTTCTCGATTTGAGCATATAAAATATAAACAAGTGTCATGAGCGTAAAATACAACAAATGATGCACTTTTTTCTTGGACGTGTACATCTTCAGCACCATGAGTAATATTAAAATAAAAACCCTCAATTAAATTGCCAAACAACTTATTATCCACCTTCACAACCGAATGAGTAATGATAATCGAATTAGAAGAAGAAGAATAAGATTGGGAAACGCCAATAAAAAAATACCTTATAGAATCAGTGCTACCAGAATGATGAAATGAGGTATGAAAATTAAAAAAATGTATGCAAGGTACTCTAGACGGAAGACATAATACAGAAAAGATAATTATCAAAGCATTTACTAAGATTCTTAGGTATTAATGAAGTAAACTTTGAAATGGAAGAATTATATGAGGGAGAAAGTAGTGCCCACTACGGGTACACAACCTTATACAAAAATATTACTTTAAGAATATTATTACCCAACAATCATGAAGGATGTAAACTGGAAAATAAAGATATATAATATATGCGAAAGCTTCTCAAATTCAATTGAATTTCCAACAATATTACTGGAAACAATAACAGAGGCGGTCTCATTCGATAGATGGGTTATGGACACTGTGAGACCATTTGCAATGGCCTATAGAGCAATATTTTTTGTAAATTATTTATCCAAATGGGTAGAAGCACAAGCAGGGCAAAATATCATGGCAGCATAGGTAATAACATTATAAAAACAGGTCTATGTTATATGTACGGGTTCTTAGAGTTATTAATATTAACAATAGAACACAGTTCCAAAATGATAGTGTCACATAATATTATGAATAAACAAAGTTAAATAAATATTCGTATATCATTTCCATTCTCAATAAAATTTATAAGTCAAAGTGACTAAAGATGATAATTGAAGACATCTAATTATGTTAGAAAGAGAAATAGGAACTTAGTCAGAGTTCTTACAAAAAATGTTATGGTCATACCGAACAACACCTAGAAATATCACAAAAAACACCATTCGCCATGGTATATGGGATATAAGAAATAATGCTAGCATAAATATTCATATCATCTCATAGGATTATAACATACAATAAAGAAAATAATAATCAAAATTGAAGATTGGAAGTTTATCTCGTCGAAGAAAGAAGGTTCAAAGCTCACCTTCGCTCAGATCATTAAAATATACTAATGAAGAATATGTAAAATTGTAAAGTTCAGTTTAGAAGTTTTGAACCAAAAGACAAAGTACTAAGAAGATTATTCTGCCACACACAAGAAAAAAAACTTTGAAAATCGGGTCCAACAAGAGAATGACCTTTTACAGTCAAAGAAAAAAGAAAGCCATAAACTTATACGTGTTGGACATAAAGAGAAACCAAGTAAGGAACCTTTAGAACATTGAACATCTGAAACTCTAGCATAGTTTAGAGGACTAAACAATCTTATAACTTATTACTTATGTAAATTATATTTATTAAACTATGCTGGTGTAATTTTTCCTCTATTGGTGGTGCGACAAGATTTTAAAGAGGAATTTAACATTAATAAAATCCTCTTAGTGCAAAAAATATGGATTTACTAAACATACTGTCGAATCAAAAATATCATACGGAAAGTGCAAATTTGCATAATGTTTATTGATAATACAAAAATGGTCAAACATAAAATGATTCATAAAGCTATAAATGCTAAAAAATATATATTACTCCATACAAATAAAACATATAACAAGTCTATAAATAAGCAAGAAAAAGTAAAAAATATATTTTAACAAGTACAAATCATTATGCCAAACAATATTTCATTTGGAAACAATACTACAAATAAAAATAGTAGAGCGACAACGTGTTTTAGTTAGAAAAATGCTCTCTTAAAACAAAAATGTTAATACGCTTCGGATGGTAAAATTATAAAAGAATGATGGATGATCATGGGTCAATCCATAGAGATAAGCTATATTTTCTTCAAACCCTACAAGGGAGTCATGCATTATGACCATACTTATCAAATTCCAAACAAATTCAAGTAAATAATCCAAAATGTTTTATAAAATAATTCTTAACTTATTTCACATGATCAGTCAATAGAAAAGGTAAGGAATACGAGATGTCTTCCATGCATAAAGATTGTTTCATACAAAAACAGAGTACTTATAACAATAAAAAAAATCTTCCAAAAAAATAATGTTAATAGCAATTTAAAAAAATGAGGAAATAATGCCAATGATCAAATCTATACAAAAAAACTCAAAAGGAACAACATACGGTAAAATAATAGTTGTGGACACAATGTCATATTCAATCATAGCGTCGATTAGTTGGGCACAATATGTATTAGACGGGTTCTTATTATACCGCTTCATTTGTCATCTTCTCCATAATCAGTCAATCTGATCCTCGATCTTCTTATTCTCAATATTTTCAAGAAGATCACAAAAATGTTTGTCCTTATCAATTAGCCTGAAAAAGAGGAATAAATTCAGGAAACTTGTAAGTCCAAATAATATTATTCGGCCATTGTCTCTCAAGAATATTATAATTTTTTTTATCAAGTTTCATCTTGGGATGATCCTCATAGATATTTAAAATTAATATGGAATGAGCTTCTATAACACCATATTGGTCAGAAGAAATCATAATAGATTTATACTTATCAAAATCAATAAAATGAGCTTTACACTCTTAAACAAGTTGTTGAATTAAAGTAGTATATCGTGCTGTCGTAAAATCTATTTTTTCTTGCAGCTTTTGCAGCTTTTAGATATCAACTCTCACTTTAGATCTTGCATTAAAAAATGTCTTTTCAAAATCTTCCCATATTTCTTCTGAAAGATACACTTTGGCGCGACACACGGCAAACTCTTTCATACATTACGACAACACAAGAGATTTATCCTTCCAAAAAATATCCTGAGACTCCAACTGAAAGATAAAAACTTTGCACTCTCTTGGCTATGATTAAGGGTTACTTGCAACTACTTTTCTCTTTCGACACTAAATTCAATAGCAACATGTAAATCTAATCGTTTATCTATAGAATTAGAAGCATCATTGAGAAGGGCTTAAAAATTGATAAATGAGCTGAATGGTTCACTTGGGTTTGGTGATGCATAGTCAACCCATTAATAATGAGTTATAAACGAAAATAAAAATAAATCTAACGATAAAAAAATACACGAGGAAAGAATATTAGCTTCAAACCAATGTTCAAATGACGGTTGTCTAGCTCAAACAAAGAAAGATGAATTAGGGCTTTCCACAACACCAAACTAAATAACTACCTCAAGAAATTAAACAGAGAAACAAAATAAGATGAAGCAAAAAACTTCACTTGAAAAAGAACCCGAAGAGCATGAAATACTTGAAAATAACTTACCACCAGAGGTAACAATATCATTAAATGTCAATGAAAGAGTATCATTTGATAACTAAGTCGAATGGTCAAGAGGAACCAAACACAACATTTGTTATTATTGAAGAATCAGTGGCATATTGGGGGAATATGTGAATATCTTCATTCAAACTAACCTTATACTCATCATTTTAAGTGAACAAAGTGTTACCCGACCTAACATGCCCATTTCTATCACTCTTTCCATCTTTGGAAACCCCAATAGTGGTTCAATTACCAGCTTTCATCAAAGCTAAGATATAAATCCCATTATCAAAAGGGAGAACCAATTCTGAATGAGGCATAACTGCATATCTTTATTGCAACAAGAACACAACATCAAGTCACAATATTGACTAATGAGAAAATTATTCTCACCAACATCGTATTTTCCTAAAGACTCTACGCCGACCTTTAAAATACCATCATATATCGCTCATGAACCCTCCAACTTCGCGATTACTTAAATAGTATTTTCATAAAAAAAACATCTGAAGCATCAGTCATTACTAGAGAAATAATCCCCATGTTTAAAGCATAAGGGGAAACAAAACCATTATCCAATGGAACAAATTCCATAGGTTCACACACTATAGAGGAATAAAGACCGGAATCATCAACGGCGCCTATTAGAGGAGACAAGGCAATAATTACTTGAAAGCCAGAATTAGGTGTGAAAGCAGGAAAAACATCTTGCATATCCACCATTTTACAAAAAAGTAAAAACATATAGGAACAAAAGTATATTTAGTTTAAATAATTGGGGAACGTCATACAAAATCAAATGAAATACATGGGCGTTTATCCTCTTAAGAAGAAGCTAATATTCGTCCTTATCAATTTCGTTTTATTTGAAAATGGAAGTAATAACAAGAGCTCTATCAACAATATCGGATACACCATATGATGCCTTCATTACAGTACGTCCTTTCGTGTGACTACAAATATGCATTTTAGAAGAAGAATTCTCTCATTTTTGTTATGTAGAAGATATGTTACTCGTACCTTTATTTTTAGGATATTTATTAATCATAACTCTTTGTAAAAAACAAAAGAAAGAAAATTTCATCTCACCAGATCGATAGGCCATAGTTTGGACAACAAAATATATTCATCAATAAAATATAAAGCATTGAAAAAAAAAACTTTCAACTTCTTACATCATGATGAAATACCTCCTACATATATTCTCAACCATCACGTTATCAAAGGAAATATTAATCGCGATAGCTGGAAAAAAACAGAATTAACAATAGTAAAAAAATAAAGATCTTAAAGAAAATCAAGTTGAGGAAAAGAATACTCACGTTCAACATTCTATTTTTTTTTTGATAGAATCTCGGATATTCTCAATCTTAGTGGCCCTATTATCACTAACAAAAACAAAACTTTCACTATAGTCCTCAATATTACTTAGAACGTATTTAAAAATCTAAGAGAACCATTTTATTTTAATAGTATAAACGATTTTTATCTCATTCTAAAAAATTAACAACTAATAAGCAACTGTTCACGAAAAATTGTGTCAAACACCGTCTCAACGAGATGATGGTGGAAAGCAACAATAGTCAACATTAAGAGCCCAACTAGTTGGGATAAAGTTGGCTAATTTGAAATATCCTAACAATATTCATATAAAATGAGCGCTAAAGCCTATGATAATAAAGATAAGTGAATATAACAACCTCACATTCATGAATATCAAATGAACTTTTCCCTTTTTAGGAGATTGCAGGAGAACATATTTAGGGGTGACCCAACCTTTATATTTCTGAATAACCTCATTATTTGAGAATGACGTATTATCAAATCAAGCCTTTGATATTCATTCATACCACTTATCGATGATTTGTGTTCAGATCAAATACGAGCATAGTCATCGCTACCAATTTCTTACAGACTAAAAGAACTCGTACTCAAAACATCTATAAAAATTTAGAAATGGAAAAGTTTGTTAAATTTGTTGTAACAAATTAATATAAAGCTGAAAATGGATGAAAAAATCAAAGAAGAAAAAAAATAAGAAAGTCGATAGACAAAAGAACAGGTATTTAACCCATATGAAAAACTAAAATTCGGCCATAAATATGTTTCTAAATCAATGGCATAACTTAATTTAACGAAATAAAAACGAGTAAAATGTGATGATTGAAGAAACCCAAACAAATGCACAAGCGTAACACAAAACATGTTACCTCCACGTGTAAAATATCTTAATCCACTTGCATAGTTAAATGTAAAATGAGAAATAGATACCTCAATTTCAAGTGTATAACTATTTGGGAATAAAAACAAGTGTTATCTTGGGATAATATATTTAATACACAAATACTTTCCTCAAAACTATAGTTCGCAAAAATTAGCAAAAAATTGCTTCTATAGAATACATACATAGAACAACATTATCTAGCTCTTCAATTCAATTTTTACAAAGAACTGAATGGACCACTTAAAAACGAGTACAAAAATAAAGAAATAAGTTCATTCAAAAATAGTAGGAAAAAGACACATTCCTTCTTCCATCCTTCATCCACGGCCAGGGCTACTGGAATACCTCTAAAAATATGCTCAACGGAAAACATATAACAACCAAACAAGTGAAGTCGAAGCAAAAAACAAATGAAGTCAAAGGAAAAACAAACGAAGGCAAAACAAAAACAAAAACTTCACAATGACAAGATAACATTCAACAAAGAATAATAGAGTTATTCAAGCATCTTCATTAACAATTCAAATTTTTTAAACATTCAAAGACCAGACGTCATTCAGACAAGCAATAAAAAAGACAACGGATGTTTCGACAAAGATAAAAGATGTTTCGCGATAAACAGGTGTCTCGACAAAAACCAAAGAACATTTCGGCCAATAACAAGGATGTTTTGGGAAACACCAAACTAGTCTTCCTTTGTTAATCTCACAAAGACTAGAGGGCTACTAAAAATTGTGTAATTCTTATTCTTGTCGGATAATTCAAAATATAATTCTCGCTTCGGCTAAATTTATTATCAAACCGCGTGATAACATGTTTAATTATCAAACAATGCGCAATATTTACATTTTGTTGTATTCAAACAACTTGCAAAATGTTGCTAAATACGAAACGACTAAAGCATCTTTCTTGGTAACTAGTATATGCATTGAGCGCGCAAAACGCTATATAATCACGTCAACTAATTTATTCATGATTTAAAAAAGGTAGAGGCTTTAATCATTACTAAAGCCAATACTACAACCTCAAAAGGACTCGCTGCCTATAAATAACGGTAACTAGAGGTTTCCATAAAAATAAACTCTTAAAATAAAAAAAATCATGACATCTTCAACTTCAAATACCATGTCGAATTCTGATTCTTTAGGTGACTCATTATCTTCCATAATAGAATCAAAAGAATCAATAGAAGCTCCAGCTACTTCTCTCCAGTGGCATTCCCCAACTCTCTGGAGTCTGTATTATCATTTCTCATCGACTACTTCTCTGCAGACTCTAAGTCACTAGAGTTGGTTGCTGACTCTCACCTAAACAAGGTTCTAACCCTAAAAAGGAAGGGGGATGAGACAGAAGAAGAGGAGGAAGATGATCGGACGTCAAAGGAGGCATATGAGATGAAGGAAGACGATGAAGACAAAAAATATTTCGGGACAAAGACCAAAAAACATTTCGGCCAATAACAAGGATGTGTTGGACAACACCAAACTATTCTTCCTTCGTTACTCTCACAAAAACTAGAAAACTATTGTAATTCTTATTCTCATCAGATAATTCAAAATACAATTCTCGCTTTCGGCCAAATTTGTTAATAAAAGAATTATCAATCCCATTTATAAACTTGAAATAAACAAGTATAAATTAATATAATAAATTAATATAATAAAATTAACATTTTTTATCAAATATAACATTGAAATTATCCAATTCGATATAGATATATTAATTGATGAAAACTGGTTAGTTACTTTAGACCCCACTTTTATTATATGCGTGCCCCCACCAACGTCCAGATTTTGCTGTCACGGCACAGCTACAGCCTACAGGCACCACCAACGAGTGAGTAATATATTAGGCTCCTGTGTTTGACTAATAAATGCATGTCCATGTCCGTTCATTAATTAAGTATTCGTTTCGTCCCAAAATATACGTAGTCTTAACAAAAATTATCCCACAATATACGTGTGTTCCCATATCAATTTAAAATTATTTATTATATTTTATCAATTTTGTTTTTTGGATTTTATAAAAAAATAAAAATTATTACATTTATTTAATAATTGTGCATAATTTTAAAACGATATTAAAAAAAATGATATATTACAGTAATTCTGACAGGCACAAACAAAACCAGAGAAAAGTTTTATTATTATTTAATTATAACAAAATTTCCAAATTGGTATTAAATATATAAACTAAAGCGTCATAAGATAACTATAAATTTTCGTCTGTATATCATCTTTCTTATTAATAAGAAAACCTTGTTTATAACCTAACACCATATACCAAATACAACTTTCATTTTCAAGTCAACTAATCCTGATTCATAATTAATGACTAATCACAGGCCACCTAATTTTGTGTAAGGTCCCGATGGGTAACGCAATATATAAATTCAATATATAATATTCTGATATGGTAGAGGCAGAGGATACAATTCAATTAATACAAATAGTGTACAAAAACTATACTATTAGTAGAAATAGACTAGAAATGTTGGGAATTAAACTTGTACCTATTTTTGGTAATTTATTGTTGATTTCGTATTAAATAACATATTTTGCGCAATAATAATACACCATTTAGCAAGTAGTTCGGACCACATCAAACTTTTAGAAAGTAGATATTAATTTAATTTTTTTTCGTGTAATAATGCATTAAATTAATAGAAAGATGATGGTTCATAGAATTATCTACGGTGTACTTTCAGAATTTTTTTAATATAAAACTACAATTCAAATAGAAAACTAAAAGCATGAAAATTAAGATAACAAGGATAAAAAATATCCAAAAAACAATAGAAACGGAAATATAAAGTGTACAACAGCAACAACCAGTAGCCGACAACCTTACACGTGAACATTAGCTATTAGAGTCGCGAACTCTTAATTCTAGGGGATAACATGATTTGCATAATAAGTGACCAAATGACATAGATCAACAAATCTTGGTGTCTGTAAATATGAACCTGAGATCAGAGTTGATCCGGTTAGATATCAAGAGGTTGTGGCCGAAAGGGGAACCAAAATTCTTGAATTCTTCTTCTTCCAGGTGTGATAAATGGTCGTACCTAATCAAGAGGGTGAGAGATGATAGTTTCGAGATTGAGATGACGCCTCGCGAACCCAAGATTGCCAGCAATGAGCATTAACGTCGTCGTGACAACAAATCATTAGATCATCTGCAAAGTAGAGATTTATAATTTTGAGTTTTTGTCATTTCCAATGAAAATGGAAAATTTTATCGTTACTTTTCTCTTTGAGGATATTAGATAAGACTTGCATGACTAAAATGAAAAGGAAATAAGAGAGATGTTTACCTTGTCTAAGGCTTTTTCTGCCTTGGAAGTTGCCATGAGGGTCACCATTAATGATAATGCTATAGGAGGGGGAGGAAATGCATTAAATGATCCAATTGATCATTTAACCATGAAAGTTCTTAACAACAAAGATATCAAGAATAATGTACCAACGAACATTATTAAATGATTTCATTAAATCAATTTTAAGGGCGACCCTTTTGCCCTTAACATTGGTGTGATAACCTCTGAGGAATTCTTGGGAGAGAAGAATGTTATCACATATTTATACCAAACACAAAATTCGATTGAGGACTATCAATGAGATATGATAACAAATTTTAAATGCGGGTGGAGAGAATTTTAGAGATAGTTTTATAGATAATATTGTATAATGCAATATGTCTAAAGTCAGCAGCCATAGAGAGAGAATTATTTTTAGGAATGAGGGAAATAGAAGTGGTACTCCAAAAGGATCCATAATTCCCGAGTTGAAAAAATTAAGGACCCCATTACAAAAATAATTACCGGTAGTGCTCCATGAGCCCTTGAAGAAACTAGAGTTCAATCCATCAGGACCATAAGATGTATTACTATCGATACTGAATAAAGCATACTTAATTTCCTCATTAGTAATATCACATATCGGATTTGTCTGAGTCATTAACGTTGGAAGAAAGAAGTGAGGATATTCTCCTCAAACCATGGTAGCCAGGGGGTGTCTAGAACCAAGAATGTTACGGACCTTAGAAACACCGAGAGGAGTAGAAACAGGACCCCATGGTCATTATTGATAGAGATGATTTTGTTACGGAAAATATAGGATTTAACACATTTTATGAAAGAATTTGGTATTTATATCACCAATCTTAGTCCAATTTTCTCTATATTTTTGTTCAAAGAAATATTCTTCAGCACTACTAAGAAGAGTAAAAGAAGAGGAAGCCTCGATCTCTCTAGAAATGAGATATGGATTGATGATCAAGAGAAAAACGGGCTTGGACAGAGAAAATAAGATCTTGAGCCAACGACACCATAGAGCTAATGTGACGAAATTCCTTACGATTGAAGTACTTAAGTTTCAATTGGAGGCGATTAAACTTCTGGGTAACCAGGCTCATCATAGAAGAATTAGAAGGAAGGTTCCAACTATTTGAAACAATAGAATTGAATAGGAGATCATATTGCCACTACCACGTATTAAATAATTTGGATGATTTCTTCCTTTTTTTTTATTATCGAAGCCAAGATCAAGGATAATATGTTATAGTGTTTTTATATAAAAGTAATTATTACAGAATTGGAATCATGTCATTTTTATATTTTATATATTTTATATTTTTAATGCCACATTTTTATTCTTATTTGTTTTGTCACCCATGCGATTTTTTTAGTAAAGTGTCATTTTATTATATTATTTTGTATGTGTTAATTCGTTATATTTCTTTATGATCTATTAAACAAAATAAAAAAATAAAAAATAAATAACATTACGAAAAATATATATTATAAAAGGTATAAATTTAACTTTTTAAACACATATAAATATTTTGAATTTCTTTTGAATTTATACTTTTTTGGTGAAAAGAAATAGATTAATAGTAAACACAAATAAGATCAGACATGGATTTTTCTATAAGTTTTGTCTAATTCTATGAACATCCAAACCTAGCTATTGTAACTCTTTTATTTTGATAGATGTTTTATAGATATTTTTATTTTTAATATTTTTTTCTACGTTAAAATTAATAATATTTTTCACTTTTTCTTTACAATTTTGGGAAACATTTTAAGTACTAGAATTTTATACGGACATTTTAAAAAATAGACCAACTATCCATATCCAAATAATTATAAAAAATATAATTTATATACATATACTCTATAATTAGAAAAATTCATATACTATATATATATATATATATATATATATATATATATATATATATTATTTAAATTATTGAAATTTATTATATTTTGTTAATTAAAAAAATGGTTATTTTATATCTTTGAAAATTTATTTATTTATTTATTATAAATTTTGTCCATTTTGAATAACTATTTCGTTTTTATTGCCTTTAGGTATTTTGTTTCTCTTCCTCTTTTATAGGTTAAAAAAATTAATTTTATTTTACTTAAAATAAATAATAATAATAATAATTTATCTTTTAAAATATTTACATCTAAAAATATCATACAAGTAAAATAAAATTACTAAAAACTATTTAAAGAATATTGAGATGTAGGTGATGTATTATGGTATTATTTTTATATTTTTATATGATGTATGCAATATTGTTTTATTGGATCTATTTCGTAAGAATTTTGTTTTTGTGTTTACATATAACTTTTAGCCGTGTAGGATTGTAAGATTTGTTTTGAATTTATATATATAACATTTTTTTTATTTTTTTATATCAGTTTTCATCATTTTAAAAACTTATTTTATGTTTATTGTGTTAATGTATTTTTTCTTTTGACTTTTCCCTTTTTATATGTTGAAATAACTTTTTTATTTTGTGAAATTAATTTTCAAAGATCATCTAATCAGTAAATATATACGAAAAAAAGGATGAACCTTCTCTAAAGATGGTAATCTCTTCTTATTCGAAAAATGTACCAAAATGCTTTAGAAAACTTCTATTTCATATATTTTTTCCTTATTAATTTTCACCGTATTAAAAACTTACTTTGTTTTTATTGTGTTAATGTGTTTTTTATTTTGACTCCTCCTTTTTATATGTTGAAACAAAAAAAATTATGATTTTTTTAAAATCATCTAATTAGTAGATATATACGAAAAGAAAAAGAATGAAATTTCTCTAATAAAGGTCATCTCTTCTTATTCGACAAATGTACCAAAATGCTTTAAAGACTGCTCCTCCAATCTCATCCATGGTAATTGCATCCAAAACTTTCTGGTTGATAACCTTATCAACCAAATCCTACTTCATTCAATCTCTTCATATCAAAAAATCCCTAGAACCATGCGATTATCTCCAAGACATCATCAATTATTCATCATTTTGTACAAGAAAAATACCTTATTGACGAATCACCAAGCATCGATAAGCTCATAAACAGTTGAGTTCATAACTTTTAGCCGTGTAGGATTGTAAGATTTGTTTTGCATTTTATATATATATATATAACATTTTTTATTTGTTTTTTATATCAGTTTTCATCATTTTAAACTTATTTTATGTTTATTGTGTTAATGTGTTTTTTCTTTTGACTTTTCCCTTTTTATATGTTGAAACAAATTTTTTATTTTGTGAAATTAATTTTCTAAAATCATCTAATCAGTAAATATATACGAAAAAATGGTGAACCTTCTCTAAGAATGGTCATCTCTTCCTATTCGAAAAATGTACCAAAATGCTTTAAAAAACTTCTCATTCATATTTTTTTATTAGTTTTCACCATATTAAAAACTTACTTTGTTTTTATTGTGTTATTGTGTTTTTTATCTTGGCTCCTCTTTTTTATATGTTGAAACAATTTTTTTATGATTTTTTAAAAATCATCTAATTAGTAGATATATACGAAAATAAATGATGAACTTTCTCTAATAAAGGTCATCTCTTCCTATTCGAAAAATGTACCAAAATGCTTTAAAAGACTGCTCCTCCAATCTCATCCATGGTAATTGCATCCTAAACTTTCTGGTTGATAACCTTATCAACCAAATCCTAATTCATTCAATCTCTTCATATCAAGAAATCCCTAGAACCATGCGATTATCTCCAAGCCATCATCAATTATTCATCATTTTGTGCAAGAAAAATACGTTATTGACGAATCACCAAACATCGAGAAGCTCATAAACAGTTGAGTTCATCACTTATCCATATCGTCACACGATCTTTCAAAAAACACCAAATTGTCAGAGAAATTTAATGTAGTAAACTCAAAATCAACATCTCCTCGAGTTTGATTCGAGTATTGATTTAGAAGATTCTAGGGTAAAAGCCACAATCAACCAAGAATAAGATCCTCAACATTTAAGTAAGTCACGAAGAACCATTCTTATTCTAAAAGAAAGGCATACAGATGAAAATGATAAATTCCCACCTCTTCCAACTACAAAGAAGGCTTCAGGGAATTCAAAAGACATTCAAATACTGAGAAACACCTATTTGGTACTTTCTCACCAATACAACAGAATACAGTTTGATCAAGTAACAATACCAGATCGTATGTAATTTTAAAGCCTTCTTAGGTTTATTTAAATTCAATGGTGTGATATATATATATATATATATATATATGATTATAGACATATATTTATAGAATTTTAAAATATAAAAGATATAATCTTTTTTGGAAAAATGTCATGAGTGTTGCCCAATACTCACTCATTATCTTGAAATAGTCCCCAAACTTTAATCCTAGACATGAGTGTCATCTCACTCATGTATGGGTAACTTTTATCCTACAATAATTGAGTATATATATAATCAAGACATCGTTTCTCATATTTCAAAAATAATTATATTACCTTTAACAATTTGGGTTTCTTTCAAAATCCGAGCAAGCTTTAACTATTGCAAAGCTTGGTTGGTCTTAGATGTCTTAACCATAATTCCCAAAAACTTTGGATTAGTTTTGGGGAGAATGATAGCTTATGACATAATATCGTTTATGATGATATCCCACAAGACTACAAATATTTTTATCATTTAGGTCACATTGAAGCAAATTGTAAAAAAGACTTAAAAACAAAGAAAACATCGGAGTTAAAAATAATACGCCTTCTGAAACCAAAGACACAATAGATAATTTTATTCTAATTTAACTGAAAGATGTGTAAAAAAGATAAAATTAATAATTGTGAATCCTCAAATAACTCAAATCAATTCAAAAGTAAAATCTCCAAAACTAAATGAAAAATAGAACTCATATGGGAATATTGATTATGCCAATATTCATTATAATCTTGATTCATTTAACATTGAGTTAAACCAACATAACATAATAGGAGAAGCAAAGAAAACTGATAAAACAAACAATCAAGACCATGTCTTGACAAACAATTCTCTGAAATCTTTAGAGAACTCTAGAAATAATGAGGTAACAAACAATGATATCGCAGAGGTTCTTCATACAATTTAAATTAGTAACTCTTTCAATATAATAAAGACTTATAAAATTCTATTACAGAGCAAGATAACACATATATTTTAAAGGTTGGTAGCCTACAAAATTCAACTAAAGTGAAAAAAGTAATTGCCAACAAGAAAACAAATAGAACTATAACTACCAAAATATTTAACTACGAAGATCTCAAAGATCCTTCAAATCTTTACCAAAATGACTTCAACTATGCTTAATTGGAAGGATAGTTTCAATAATTAAATTTTATTGATAATGAGGAAACATTACACATAACGGTGAGCCACACTTCATCAAATTTCGGTGTGCTAAGTGCTAATCACCATCATATATGCCAAATGTATGACAAAGAATAATTCTTTAGGATCATTTGAGGGAATTATATTATACTAATCAACCTTGTTTGATTAGTAAGAGATTTTAATGAAATTACAAATACAAATAAACAACTTTCTTGTGTCTCTCTAAATTTGAGAGGAATGGATGACTTTAACAATATGACAATGGACTGTAAATTGAAGGATCTTAGTTATTCATTATCCAATTTCACTTGGTCTAACAATCACAAATGGAAGCGCCTTAACAGAGCATTAAACAATGATGTATGGAGGTCTTCTTTTGATATTACTAAGGTGAAGCATATGGCTAGAACTAGCTCAGATCATTCACCTCTTATAATATATTTGATATCATACACAAACAAACCTAAATTCCTTTTCAAATTCAAAACATGTGGATTCTCCACAATGACTTTTTTAAATATTGTTGAACAAAGCTGGAACGACAATTGAAATAGTGATCATATATCTATTTTTTTATTTAAACTGAAAAATACTAAACAACATACTAAAAATCTTGAACCATGAAGTGTTTGATAATATATCTGATAATGTTTCTAAAAAGGTGCAATTTATTGAATTATGTTTTGAAAAATCTATTAACATTTCAAATATAATAAATCTATCTAAGACCATAGCTAATCACTTAAACTTATTGGCCAGAGATGAGGAATTCTGGCACTAAAATAATGATACTCTCTGGATAAAAAATGGATATAATAAAACAAAAAGTTATCACAAATATGTTGAAATGGAGACGAGGATCAATAATATCTCTATTGGGGATAACTGGATAGTAAATCCAACTTTGGTTGGCTATTCTGTTTTTGAATACTTTAAATCCCTTATTGGTTGTCAATCTAATATACCTAATTTTGATAACATCTCTTATATATTCCCTAACCTAATTATAGAACATATAACATTGACTTAACAACTCTCCCAACATTAGAACAATATAACAGTGATGAAGGGATGTCCAGGAAGAAACAAAAATTAGTTAAAAAATATTCGAGAAAGAGAGATAGGCATGAGAGACTTAAAAGACATCTGGGCAAAGTATCGTCTCACAGCCACAACCACAACCACAATCATGTAGATCAGTTGCTGGTCGATCCTTTTGCTTTTCAGATCGAACTAGGTCTTTTCACAGCACCTAATGAAGACATAGTCTTCAGTCATAATAGAAATTGGATACAGTCACCTTTGTCTGCCAAAATACTGTATGGAAACCTACCCAAAAGGTTTGATAGCTCCAAAATGAAGAATGAAAGTAATGATCCGGACAATCATCTGGAGCAGTTCAAAAACTTAATGATGAATTTTGATGATGATGACAAACTTTTGTATAGAGTCTTCTCCCAATCTTTTACGGGAAGTGCTATTAAATGGTACAACAGCTTACCAGGGGTGTATCATAAACTTTGATACATTCTGGATTGCCTTCCGAAGGCAATTTGTGGGAAGTAAGGAGGTGAAGGGCAATGAAGATACTATTATCCATTTTGCCTAAGAGCCAAATGAGTCCTTAAAGGACTACATAAGCCGATTCGTAAATACCAAAAATGGGTTAGCAGATTGCTTCGAACATGTGGCAATTGCTTCATTGAGGTAAGGGTTGAACCCTGGGAAAATTGTACCGTTGTTAATTTGTCACGTATGCATTTGGATCTCTCAAATTACGAGAGCACAACCCCGTGACCGTGAAACCTCTGCCACCATGTACGCGCTATGCACGGTCTTTAAATATTCCTTGATATGTTGGTGGTGACACTATTATTGGGGCCTACAAAACGAAGCTGATAAAATTACAAACGTCAAGGACCACGCGTCCTGCACCGTACTGAGTCTGACGCAATAGCCTGCAAACCAACGCCAGAAGGTAAACCACATAAGGTGACAAGCTCAGCCGAGAAAGTGTATGTAGAAGGACTCGAACTCATGACCTTTGGTTACGAGCATTCCTTACTCAACCAACTCGGCTATTTTGTTAATAAAAACAATGGTTATTTTATATCTTTGAAAATTTATTTATTTCTTCTTTATAAATTTTATCCATTTTGAATAACTATTTCGTTTTTATTGTATTGAGTATTTTGTTTCTCTTCCTCTTTTATAG
Organism: Limnanthes douglasii subsp. nivea; assembly: GCA_036936605.1. Classification (NCBI taxonomy): domain Eukaryota; kingdom Viridiplantae; phylum Streptophyta; class Magnoliopsida; order Brassicales; family Limnanthaceae; genus Limnanthes; species Limnanthes douglasii. Next base: position 23,688,194 of record JAUPFV010000004.1, on the reverse strand, counting down.
GTTGAAAAAGTTAATTTTATTTTACTTATTTTATCTTATGAAATTAATATTTTTAAATCATCTAATTAGTATATATATATGATGACGTGGCGGAAATAGAAGAAAAAGTAACGATAGATAAAACCTTAATTCAAGGGTAACATGATGAAACCCTAATGGTAACAAAGATTGAATTTTTCACTTAAAATAACTTAAGGCGAGGCTTTATATAAGAGCTTCTCAAAACCCTAAATTAGAATACAAGAAAATAAAATAAATATTCTAAATTAAAAATCAAATCAAATCTTAATATAATTAGATTTTATTTGAATAATATAAGATATTTGAATAAAATAAAAATAAAAAATTTGTGTTAGGACTTTTGGGGATACATCATCCTCCCCAGTTGGCAAGAATTTGTCCTAAAATTCACAATACCATCACCATCAACAACCAAAATTATTTTATTTTATTTTTTTCAATTGTTACATTGGGAATTATAATTGTTGACCTTATAGGAATAAGATAAATTCTTCTCGAGTGTTCCTTATTCGAAGTCACATTGACGCTATCCAGTTGATGAAAAAATTGGTTTCGAAAACCTTTTCATAGCCTGAAGACAGCATCCCCATGTCCAGTTGATGAAAAAATGGTTTTGAAAACCTATTCAAAGCCTAAGACAGCATCTCGTTAAGCATTTTTTACCTTGATTCGACGATTGGTAGCCAATTTAAACTCCTTCAGTAACCGGTCAATACGATCGTCATTGAAACGGGTGGTATGCCCCCTCATACTCAAACAATCTTCCCGATCTTCATGACCATGTGTGTTGTTCTCTTCTTTAAACCTTGAATCAGAATAGTCAGGCTTTAGAAACATGTTTCCCTATATCAGGAACGGAGGCTTTGATACCAAACTGATGATGCAGCGGAAATAGAAGAAAAAGTAACGATAAATGAAACCCTAATTCAAGGGTAACATGATGAAACCTTAATATAAGGGTAACAAAGATTGAAATTTTCAGAGATAAAAAATATATTATTCCAAAATCTTAAAATAACTTAAGGCATATGAGACTTTATATAAGAGCTTCCCAAAACCCTAAATTAGAATACAAGAAAATAAAATAAAAATTCTAAATTAAAATCAAATCAAATCTTAAAATAATTAGATTTGAATGAATAATATAAGATATTTGACTAAAATAAAATAAAAATAAAAAAGTTCGTATTTGGACTTTTTGAGCTACATCAATATATCAATATAGATAGTAAAAATAAATAATAATAATTTAATTTATCTTAAAAAAGTATTTACATCTAAAAATATCATAGAAGTAATATAAAATTATTAAAAAATATTTAAAGAATATTGAGATGTATATGTTGTGTTATGGTGTTGTTTTTATACTTTTATATGATATATGCAATATTGTTTTATGGGATCCATTTCGTAAGATTTTTTTTGTTTACATAACTTTTGGCCCGTGTAGGATTGTAAGATTTGTTTTGCATTTATATATATATAATATAAATATAACATTTTTTCTTTATTTGTTTTTTAATATTAGTTTTCATCATTTTAAAAACTTATTTTATTTTTATTGTGTTAATATATTTGTTTTGGGCAAGGCTATATCTAGACCCCATTTGGCTATAATGAGACCTTAAATCAATTTTTTTTTATTTTACTTTATGTAAAATGACCATTTTACCCATCATATAAAACCAAGTTTTTGACAAAAAAATCTAAACAATTTCTTCCTCTTCTCCAACCAAACTTCTCTCTAAAACTAATCTAATACCCAAAGAATGAATTACATTAAAATCTAACTATTTTCTTCCTCTTCTTTAACAAAACTTCTCTCTACTTTTTAATTATATTTTAATATCGCCTTGTGGAACTTTCCGAATTTTCATTAGCGTAAAAAGAATGAATCACACTAGTCGAAGAGCAAATTTTTTTACAGAATTATATTACCATGAAGTAATCTGTGGACCCAATAATTTGTATAATTTTCTATTAATAAATAAACTAGTAACTGTGAAAATATTTCTAATCTTGATGGTAATGACAATCTTGTTCGAAACCCGATCATCTTGATGGCAAGATAAGACGCGAGTTGCAATTTTTTTATAAAAAAATCAAAGAAACCAATATTTGAAATTAAGATCTTTGATTAATAGCGAAATCAGAAACATCAATCAGATAACAAAACCACAAGAAAGAAAACAATACATCGATTTCTAAGTTTGAATTAAATTTACAACCAGAAACCCTAAATCTCCAATTTCATGATTCAATAGCTTTGTTGGAAATACCGATATCGGGATGAACCTGCTTTAAGATCTTGAAGATGTAGATATTGCAGGTCTCGACGCTTTTCTGAGATCGTTTCTTCTTTTTATCAGCTCCGGTGCCAGCTTCTTTTGGTAACTTCTTTATAGCATTTGGTTTCTTCTCAGCTGCTACGACGGCCAAGGGATATTTCTCGGCGACCTTCTTCTCAGTCGGCTTCTTTTCTGTTTGGGATGCTATTGTTGATTTTGATTAGGAAATGAGTTCTCTATAGAGTGAGATTAATTAGAGAAGAGAAATAATTTTCTGATTTTGATTGGTGAGATGCGAGCTGCAACTTGAATTTGATAAAAAAAGAAAAAAAAAGAAAAAGGAAAAAAGAAAAGAGAAAATAGAGAAGAGAGAAAAGAGAAGAGAAGAGAGATAGTCGGCTGAAAAAAGGTTTATATATTAAGGGTATTTTAGTAAAATTTGGGGTCTCATTATAACTCAAGAAGGTCTCATTATAACAAGGTCTCATTATAACCAAAACGGGTTTTGGTTTAGCATTGCCCATTTTGTTTTCTTTTTATATGTTGAAACAATTTTTTTATTATGTGAATTATTTTTCTAAAACCATCTAATCAGTAGATATATACGAAAAGAAATGATGAACCTTCTCTAAGAATGGTCATCTCTTCCTATTCAACAAATGTACCAAAATGCTTTAAAAAACTTCTCTTTCATATTTTTTTATTAGTTTTCACCGTATTAAAAACTTAGTTTGTTTTTATTGTGTTGTTGTGTTTTTTATTTTGGCTCTTCTTTTTTATATGTTGAAACAATTTTTTATGCTTTTTTAAAATCATCTAATTAGTAGATATATACGAAAATAAATGATGAACTTTCTCTAATAAAGGTCATCTCTTCCTATTCGACAAATGTACCAAAATGCTTTAAAAGACTGCTCCTCCAATCTCATCCATGGTAATTGCATCCAAAACTTTCTGGTTGATAACCTTATCAACCAAATCCTACTTCATATCAAGAAATCCCTAGTTACATGCGATTATCTCCAAGACATCATCAATTATTCATCATTTTGTGCAAGAAAAATACCTTATTGACGAATCACCAAGCAGAGAAGCTCATAAACAGTTGAGTTCATCACTTATCCATATCGTCACACGATCTTTCAAAAAACACCAAATTGTTAGAGGAATTTAATGTAGTAAACTCAAAATCAACATCTCCTCGAGTTTGATTCGAGTAGTGATTTAGAAGATTCCAGGGTAAAAGCCACAATCAACCAAGAATAAGATCCTCAAGATTTAAGTAAGTCACGAAGAACCATTATGATTCTAAAAGAAAGGCAAACAGATGAAAATGATAAATTCCCATATTTTCTAACTACAAAGAAGGCTTCGGGGAATTCAAAAGACATTCAAATACTGAGAAAACCCTATTTGATAATTTCTCACCAATACAACATAATACAGTTTGATCAGGTAACAATACCATATTGTATGTGAATTTTAAAGCCTTATTAGGTTCATTAAAATTCAATGGTATATAATATATATTTGATTATAGACAGATATTTATAGAATTTTAAAATATAAAGGATATAATTTTTTGGAAAAATGTCATGAGTGTTGCCCAATACTCATTCAGAATCTTAAAATAGTCCCCAAAATTTAATCCTAGACATAAGTGTCCTCTCACTCCTGTATGGGTAACTTTTATCCTACGATAATTGAGTATACATATAATGAAGACATCATTTCTCATATTTCAAAAATAACTGGATTACCTTTAGCAATTTGGGTTTCTTTCAAAATCCGAGCAAGATTTAACTATTGCAAAGCTTGGTTGGTCTTAGATGTCTTAACCATAATTCCCAAAAACTTTGGATTTGTTTTGGGGAGAATGATAGCTTATGGCAGAATATCGTTTATGATGATATCCCACAAGACTACAAATATTTTTATCATTTAGGTCACAGTGAAGCAAATTGTAAAAAAGACTTAAATACAAAGAAAACATCGGAGTTAAAAATAATACGCCTTCTGAAACCAAAGACATAATAGACAATTTTATTCTAATTTAGGGGAAAGATGGGTAAAAAAGATAAAATTAATAATTGTGAATCCTCAAATAACTCAAATCAATTCAAAAGGAAAATCTCCAAAACTAAATGAAAAATATAACTCATATGGGAATATTGATTATGTCAATATTCATTATAATCTTGATTCATCTAGCATTGAGTTAAACCAACAGAACATAATAGAAGAAGCAAAGAAAACTGATAAAAAAACAATCAAGACCATATTTTAATAACACATGAAAACTAATAACAATCTATTTTTTCGTTTAAACTGAAAAATAAACAACATACTAAAAATCTAGAATCATGAAGTGTTTGATAATATATCTGATGGTGTTTCTAAAAAGGTACAATTTATCGAATTATGTTTTGAAAAATCTAATAACATTACAGATATAATAAATCTATCTAAGGCCATAGCTAATCACTTAAACTTACTGGCCAGAGATGAGAAATTGTGGCATTAATATAATGATACTCTCTGGATAAAAAATGGATATAATAAAACAAAAAGAATCACAACTATGTTTAAATGGAGACGAGGATCAATAATATCTCCATTGAGGATAACTGAATAGTAAATCCAACTTTGGTTGGCTATTCTGTTGTTGAATACTTTAAATCCATTATTGGTTGTCAATCTAATATACCTAAGTTTGATAACATCTCTTATATAATCCCTAAACTAATTATAGAGCAATATAACATTGACTTAACAACTCTCCCAACATTAGATGAAATCCGCACTGCTATTATATTCTTAAACACAAACAATATCTTTAGAGTTGGCGGATTCAACTCCAAATTTTATCGAACATGCTGGTAAATTATTAAGACAGATCTAAATGATGCTATATGTGATAATTTCAATGATATTATTGTTCCTCAAGGTATTTTTTCAACTGCAATCTTCAAAATATTTCACCAAAGACCTGGGAAGAATATAGAGTGAAACCAGATGTATTCATGAAAATATTTTAATAACACATGAATTATCCCATGATCTCAATAAAAAAACACAAAGGAAACAACATTATCCTCAACTTGGACATGGCTAAGGCTTTTAATAATATTTCCTTCAACTTTATATATACTATTTTAAAGGCTTTTGGATTCAATAATCAGTTTATTAGGTTGATTAAAATTGGTATTAAACTTACAAACTTCTATGTTATAATCAATGGTATCTCTTATGGTTACTTTCATTCTACAAATGATGTCAGACATGATGATCTTCTATCACCAAATATGTTCACTATTATTGAGGAATAACTCTTAAGAGGTATTAAAAAATCTATTTACAACTTATACTTTTTTGCAATTTAAGTCAATGGGTAATCTAAATATCCTTTGTCTTGCTTTTACTGATGATGTGATAATATGTATGAATGGATTTCTTAATAATGTCAAGAAAATATGTGAATTTCTTGATCATTATTAGGTTATATCTGGCCAGTAAATCAATAAACTAGAAAACAATTTTCACTCATTATGTTCATATGAGATATATATATAAAGTTATTGAAAATACTCATGGATTCAAACAAACTGCCTTCTAAATGCTTTGGAATATCAATCCATTCAAATAATAAATCTTGTTATTTTGATAATCTTGTTACCAATATAAGAAATAGAATTATGGACCGATAGAATAAATATCTGTCTTCTGGTAGCATAGTGATTCTCTGTAAATATCTTCTTCTTTCAATACTAATTTACTATACAAAAAACAGTCTCTTACCAAATCTTGTTATAAAAAGAATCAATAATCTTATCAATAAATTCTTACGGGGTTGCAAGAAAACTCAAATACCATAATTTAGTCCTCACTGTCTAATTTGATGGATATTTCTTTGTAAAAGATACTTGGAAGAGGATTAGACAAAATAACGATAAAACATTGTTACACAAAAAATTATGGAATAGTCTATCCAAAAACGCGTTTCTTCACTATTTGGAGGATACTCGATGGCTTTATGCATGTGAACTCAGTTATGCAAAAGAGAAACTTTAATCTTATTTCCAAATGCCAACACTGTAATAATTCAGAAACTATAAATCATGTATTTGCTGACTGCAATAAATTTGGTTGGGAAGTCTGGCAATACTTTGCAGGCGTTTTTGTATTCTAATAACAGATATATGACTATCAATCATATCGGTCAGAAGTCTGACAATATTTTGCAGGCTTTTTTGGTATTCAATATTTATTATGTGTATTCATTGATTTTTTATTCAATTTTTTAAAAAAAATTAAAATTTTAAAAAAGATATAACTTATATCGTTGTTTTTATTAATTAAATTTTAAATATAAAATTATATTTTAGATACCATATATACAAAAATGGTACGTTACTATATATATATATATATTGAATTTATATCATAATTTATTAATTTAAGTTTAAATATACAAGTAATAAATTGGTATAAGTTAACCCACAACAATGCATCAAAATTCCACCTAGTTAAAATTGTTATAAAATAAGCATGTTAAAAGGCATGATTGAGTAATATGAAATTTAATGGTGCAAATTAGTAGAGGAATAAAACTATAAGGACACCAAACTGTATTTTGTCTATTTCATTTTCAGAGACAATTACATATCTACCACGGGTAAAAAATACGACAGGTTCCCAATGTTCGACAGGTCCTTAAAAATGTACCATTATTTATTGAAACAAACGAAATGCACCTAATTCCGAGACGACATCTCGGAATTAAGTACATTTTTTAATATAAAAAACATATGATTCCAAGGTGCTGTCTCAGAATCAGGTGTTTTTTTATATAAAAAACGCACCGGATTCCTATCTGCTGTCTTGGAATCATGTGTTTTTTTCTAGAAAAAAACAACTGATTCATATATGTTATCTCATAATTAGTTGTTTTCTGCTAAAACCTGCAAAAATCGGGATTTTCGAAAATATGTTTTTTTAATACAGATTTTTAAATTACATGAATGTAAAACTAGAAAAATAAGATTAAATTACTTTGCTGGTTAATTGGGTGTTGTTCTCCGGTGTTAAATCTTTGGTTTGGGTATGTTCCTCTTCCATGAGTAATCTTTAAGAAATTTGATTTGTTTTTGTTTTTAGAGTTTAATTTTAAAAGTTAAATATTATATGTTGGATTGAATTTGGCTTAATCATGTGTTTGTTGATATAAAAATTTCATAATGGTTAATGGTGTCAAGTTATAAATTAGAATGTAAAATGAGGGCAAGATAGTAAAAGCAAGTGATAAATCTTTTTTTTAAATTTAAAACATGGAGGAAATATATATATATATATATATATATATATATATATATATCAAACGTTTTATCATTTAACCAATGTGGGATTGAGATAACACAACTATTTGCAAATAAAAGAAACAATTAAAAGTAGACCCACCGTCATTCCGACTGTTATATTGTACCTGTATTTAAACCAACCCTTTGTCATTCCGAATTTTGGTATTTCTTATTTAGATATATTTTATGATATTGGTTATTATTATTATATATATATCATGTCTTTTATACCCAAGGAACTAAATGTTGGGACTTCGAACACTTCAAGATCTTCATAAAGGAACCTTTGTTTGTGAATACTTCGGAGAAATACTGACCAATATAAAGTTATGCAATAGGAACAAACTAAGCAGTGACCGTGAGAGACATACGTATCCCGTGACACTAGATGCAGGTTGTGGATCATAAAAATATTTAAAGGATGAAGATACACTATTTCCTGATGCAACTTTTTGTGGAAATGTTGCGAGGTTTATAAACCACATGCAGCCTTCTTCAACTGACTCACTGCTTTGTAAAATGAAAATGGTTTCATGTTGACTAGTTTGTAATCAAACTCTAATTATACTTATGATTTTAATGATACATCTTTGCCTATATTGTATTAATTAATTCTATTACTGATTTATCTATTTCAGATGCTATGATGCCACCTTGGTTGATATTTCTGTTCAAGTAAAGAATCCAGATCAACATTATTATCATATATGTATATCTTGTCTTCTCTAACTTTCTTACTTGAATCCATTGAACATGCAATCCCAATCCAATGATAAGATACAAATAAATTTTGTATTTGAATAGATCATGAATTCTGCTGCTGATCCGTAATTTAACTTGATAGAATAGAACCAATACATGTATAAAATAATAGTCGGAATGAAAGTGGGTATTCTCTTAATTTTTTCTTCCATTTGTGTTGTGTTACAACAATCCCACATCGGTTAATTGATAAACAGTATATATATATATATATATATATATATATATATATTAAAATGAGATTCTAACGCGAGTATAATGATGAATTTGGTAACTCAACACATATAAGTGTAATTAATTTTTTTATTAAAATTGATGGGTTATTTGACGTGGCAAGTCAAAGAAAAATGGTACAAAAAATGAAAAATTGATTGGGTCAATTAGGACAAGTGACAAACATTGAGTGGTGTTTTTTTATCTTATCTAACACTAGTATGGTCCTAAAGGTATAGTGCGATATGGATGCGATGAGGCTCGAAGAACCAAAAACACTTCTTTTCCGATTAATTTTTCGGCGAGAGTTTTACCTTTAATTATCTTCTAGTCTATGGTTTATCTCCTCTCCTGTTCGAAATCTCTGTCATGAAGATAAGGAACAATGCTTTATTTGAAGATGATAATTTTTCGGCTCAGTCTAAGAACTTCAGATATGGAAATCTCAATCAAATCTCAGGAAAAATACTCTACGTAAATTTATTCAAGCAACATTCTATTAGTCAGCAACGAACAGATTTCAAACCTGATAGTGTTCAAAGAAAATCTGATCATATTTCTATCCAATACTCGAAGCATGTCAAGGATGATCTGTTACTTGACTCAAAAACCACATTAATCGGTAAATTTTCATTGGATCTTCCAAAGAAAGTTGTTATAGACAGTTTCTTGAATTTGTTAAAGCTAAAAGGAAACTACCGCACTGTCAATTGAGATTCACATCATATCCTTATTGAAATTGAATTAAAAGAAGACGATTGCAGGCTGTGGGCAAGAAGTGTTTGGAAAGTTGGAGCTTCTATTATGAGAATCATTCGTTGGAAACCAAATTTTCATATAAAGGTTGAAAGCCCGATTACAATGGCGTGGGTGAAGTTTGAAAGAATCCCAAAGTTCTTATATAATGTTGACTTCCTTCATGAAATTGCAGAAACCATACGAACTCCTTATAAGTTGAAGTTCTAAAGGAAAACAGAGCTGGTGTGGATAAAAGTAGCCTGGGGGTAGGCTGGTAATTTCAAGTGGAGTTTTAAGGCGGTGTAAGGGTGTTTCACGGTGGTGTGGTGGTGTTTAAAGGTGTTTCAAAGTGTTTCAGGGTGTTTCAAAGTGTTTCAGGGTGGAGAGATAATTAAGCAGCCTGGCAGCAGTTAATTTTTCTTACCCATAGTTAATGCTGGTGGTTGGGCATTTATAGTGTGAAATTTGGGCCCTTATGGGCTTTCGGGTCAAGTTTAATGGACCCGGGTCATGTTTAAAGACCCATAAGTTTTAAGCAGATGTGCAGGTAGCTTAGTCAGATAGTGTTTAGGTTTTTTAGTACTTTAGTCATAGTTCGAACTGCCTTAAGTTTTCAGTGTTCGAAATCATCTGTCCGGTTAAAAAGTCATGTTCGAATTAAATACTTGGAGCCTGTCCGAATTCACGGGGAGATGTACTTTGGACTGCCCTTCCGGGGAGCACTTCGAATTCGGACTCATCAGGAGCCCCTTTTTTAGGTATTTGAACAAGTGTCCTTGTTAAAGAACTGAAAAACAGTCCGACTTAGGAAGTGATCTTCCAATTCGAAGAGAGTTGAGGACAGGCCCGGACAGCCCAATCGTTACGAATTCCAAACGGTTCTTATCAGAGTTAGTGGGACACGTGTCACTTTCTGGTTGGTTACTTCAGCCGTTTTTTCACCTCGAAAGTTGCACCACTTTCTCGAACAAGTTACCTCTTTAAATGCTATTGACGACGTCAGCGCCGTTTTTTAATCATTGCCCAACTTTTCGGATTCTCCTAGGAATCAAACCCTTTTTTACATTTACTATAAATTTCATTCATCTTTCACAGCCTCACTTATCACTTTTACTCTGCCATTTTACTCAAAGTTTCATCTCTCTAAAACTTCAAGATTTCCTTAGTTGTTTTATGTTCACAGCAAGAACAGCTCTAATCAAGGGTGGCTGGCTTAATCTCTCAGAATTGGAGAAAGCTCAAAGGATTGAAAAAGAGAAAAGACTTGCAGCAGGGCTTCCAGCGTCGCCTGTCGAGAAACCAACCCTTTCAATCGAAGAATCTGATAGAGGTTCGTCTTCCTCGAAAGGCACGAAACCCAGAAAACTCTTTCAATCAACACTTTCTCCCATAGTATCTGGCTCTTCAGTTCAAGAGTCGATCCCTATCGTTGAATCGGGGGGGGGGGGTCACTGTCACAAGTGTCAGGAAGAAATCCACTTTTATTGCTATGGGTTCCGACTCCGATCATTCTCCAGACAAACTAATCATGAAAAGACCAAGCAGATTAGTTAAGGGACTTTCTTCAAAAAATACCAGCGATTCAGGGTCCGGGGCAACTGTTAGGACTCTCCGGGAAAGGCCAGTCGGTCCGGGGGCTAGCAGCCCATTACCTCCCAAGGAAACTTCGACCTCAGAAACTCAAACTGAGGTGAGAACTCAAAAACATACAAAGAGCCAACAGTCCGGAGGATCGGCTGTGCCAAGCTTCATCCCTCCTCGGGCTGTTTCTGCTGAAGCTCCCCCAACAATAATGGAGGAGAGGATGGAAGACTCCACTGAGGAGGTTATGTTTGAGTCCGAGTCTTCCGGACAAGCTGAAACTGCTGTAGTTGTTGCCAAGAAGGGCAAAGAGGACTTGTATCTGAGGCGTCCGGATCTGCCGGAGAGCCTTGAAGGGAGAGTATGGCCCTGCTTTCATAAGGTAGAGTTCAAGTACCTTTTATCTCTATTAAAGACCAAGTATGCGTTTATCCATACTAAAGATCTGGGACGATTTCGTACTAAGTGGGGGATTCCTGAAAATGTAAAAATTCGAATTCCCATCGATCCGGAGACCCCGATGGATTGCAAAAGGAATGAGATAGTCTTCTTTACGGAGCTATTCAACTGGGGACTTAGGTTCCCACTGGATCCAGAGATAGTGCGCTATTTCCACTTAGTCAAGCTATGTCCATCACAGCTAAGCCCAAACGGATGGTACACCTTGATGTCATGCATTATGGCATCTAGGTTGTCCGGAATCCCTCTTCCAATGGAAGAGTTCGCTGCTGTAGCTAGTTTGTGCAAATACCATCAGTTCCCTTTCTATCACTTTAACATGGGGAACGATCTGAAAGCTGTGGATGATCTCCTGGAGTCGGAGAGCAAGTGGAGGAGCCAGTTCTTGTTTGTGAATGGCTCGTGGGAGAATGGCAAGAAAATCAAGGCCGGGGAGAATCCTAGCCTTATTCGAAGTAGATGGAGGAGCGATCGTAAGTTTTACTTTAAGTTTCTATTCGAATTTCTCTTTTCGTTTAGTTTATGCTAATCAGTTACTTTCTTGTTTTATCAGAGCTGCCAAAGGAGTTCGGAGACTACCTTAAAGCCGGACAGGTTACCTGTGGCAAGATAAACGCATGGGCCGCGGAGAACTGGGAGAACCGGTTTCACAAAGCTTTTACCCCTGGGAATTTAGCGAGATCCCATCTGTGGAACACCACAGGTCGAAGGGATCTAACCTGGGAGGAGTTCTCCACCCCTCCTGATGAAGATGTAGTGCTGAGAAGGTCTCATGAACTGGATGGGACCCTCTTCCTTCCTGCCCGGGCCAAAGCCCCAAGTAAAATGAAGGGCAAGAAGAAGAAAGGCAGGACAGCAGTAGAGGATTCAGAGAAAGAGGCTCCCACAGGTTCAGTGGTGCCAGCCCAGGCTCAAGTTGATGCAAACCTTCTACAAGTGGTAGAACTGGAGAGTGAGAAGCAAGGGGTGAACTCCCCAAAACCTACAAGGGCTTCTAAACGGACTCGCAAACAAGCGAGTGACAGTGCTGACAGGGAAGTCAAAAAGAAAAAGACTTCTCAAAGTGAAGAGCTCACTCTCCGGGATCCGGAGCCCACCTTCCCAACCGATCCGACATTGGCTGAAGAGATCCCTGGGAATCTTAATGAAGGGATTCCAAGGGAATTCCATACTGATGAGATTGAACGGGGAGAGATTAACATGGATGAAGTGGACGTCACCGGTCTAGGTCCTCTAGGTGACTACTTCCTTGGCCTGTCTAGAGATGAGTTCGCAGGGCCATATGTTCCCCCAAGTAGCTCCAACACAGTAAACTTCAATGGTAAGACTTTCTTGGTTTCTACTGAGAGGGATGTCATAGCCCATTCCCTCTTTAGCAACGTGCAACCAGTACTCACCCTTGAAAGGCAAGTCCGGAGTCAGGCAGAAACCATCAAAGACCTCAAGTCTGAGAAGGAGAAGCTGTCTGATGACCTCAGGACTGCTACTACTAAGGTTGACTTGCTTAAGGAGTCGAACGAACAGTTAAAGAAGAGTCAGAATGAAAGCAACACAAAAGTTGCTTCTTTAGAAGAGACCGTAAAAGACCTCCGGGCTAAACTGTCCGGGTTGGAGAAGGACTTGACAGCCTCAAGAGGAGAAACTGTAGCAAAGGAGAAGCTGGTCACCAACCTGACCACTGACAAACTTGCTTTGGAGAATGCAGTGACTCAGGTTGTTGAGGAGAAAGCTGCTTTGGTGAAGGATCAAGAGGCCATGATCAAGGCCAAAATCAACGCTTATGCCAGGGAGATGATACGGAGTGAAGAATTAATGATTGAGAAAGTAAAGTCCGATATGGTCCTCCTGTTTCACGAGAAGTTCCCGAAGAGGAGACTAGGGGACTTATGGCGTTATGTGGATGACGATGATCTCCCCTACTGGACCATGGTTGATGAAGGGTACACTGATATATCCTCGTCTGGTGACGAAGAGGAAACCGGAGAGAGTCCGGGTGAGGAAGAGGTTGACCCCAAAGGCAAGAAGGTCATTGAGGAAAAAAGCAATATCAAGAGCAAGAAAACAGATGAGGGTGAGCCATCTTCAAAGGCTCCACCTTAATTTATAATTTGTTTTATTTATCTTTTACTTGAACCAAAGTCCTTGGAAGGCCAAGGTACCTTTTTTGTGATGTTGTCCGTTCGGACAGATTTTTGTTCTGCACCCAAACTTGTTTAAAAAGTCATTGGAAGGCCAAAGCAATTTTAAGTTGTTGAATGGATGTTTTGTTTTGCTCAACCATTCGCTTCTTTCATAGCCTGTTTAAATAGCTGGAGTTTAAGTAGTCTAGAGTTATTGTGTTGTGAGAGTGTTTAGTTTCTCTGGCTAGAATTTAAGTAGCCCTTAGACCTTTCAGTCCGGATAGTATGACAATCAACAGAATTTTGCAAAAACTTAGAAAATTATTTAAGAAGGCTTCAAGTTTTATTTAAAGCTCTCCGTGGCGCTGAAGAGAGGAAGTGGTATGCCCCCAAATATTTACATGGATATTTAAACAAGTAAATATTTACATAAGTTTTATTCCAAGTACATTCGAAGGTGTTCAATATTCCAAGGGTGAGTTAAAACCCTGCCATCTTTGTCTTCTAACCAGTATGTGCCAGGCTTGATTCTTTCAACCACAGTATAGGGACCCTCCCAAGTTGGGGCCAGCTTTCCGAAGAGCTTTTCTTTAGTATGCAAGAAAACTTTCCTCAATACTTTATCTCCTGGTTGAAAGTCCCTTCTTTTAACTTTAGAAGCAAACCTGCTTCTCATCAAGCCTTGATAGTGTGCCACTCTAAGATGAGCTTTTACTCGCCTTTCTTCAATTAAATCAAGTTGATTTCTAACTGCCATTTCATTAGCCTGTCCGGAGAAGTTGTGGACTCGAAAGGAGGGGAGTGTCTTCTCTATGGGGGCTACTGCATCCATCCCATAGACCAAGGCAAAAGGTGATTCTTGTGTTGCAGCCCCAGGCGTTGTCCGGTAGGCCCACAAAACGTCTTGTAAATAACTAGGCCACTTCCCAGCAGCCCCTTCCAAATTTTTCTTTAAACCAGACAGTATTGTTCTATTAGCCACCTCAACTTGCCCATTGGCCTGTGGGTGGAAAGGTGAAGAAAAGCAATGCTGAATACCCCTTGAGGCACATAAGCTCTCCATTTCTCTGTTGTCAAACTGTGGCCCATTGTCTGTCGTTATTCTCTGGGGGACACCAAATCTGCAACATATGTTGGATAGAATGAATTTTATAACAGCCTTTGATGTTGTCCCTGCCAAGGGGGCTGCTTCTATCCACTTCGAAAAGTAGTCAATGGCTACAATTATGGTTTTACGCCCTCCGGACGCCACATGGAGAGGCCCAACTAAGTCCAATCCCCATCGAGCAAAAGGGATGGGCTCAGAAATTGATTCCAAAGGAATGGCTGGTACATGAATTTCATTACTGTACCTCTGGCATGGGTCACATCTTCTTACCAGCTCCTTAGCATCTTTCATTATTGATGGCCAATAATATCCGGAGAGAAGCACTCTTCTTGTTAATGCTCTAAATCCACAATGGGCTGACCCCTCACCATCGTGCAATTCGGAGAGAACCATTTGTGACTCATGATCCCCTAAACAGCGTAGGAGAGGTTTGCTATAGGATTTCTTGTATAAGACTTCTCTAATCATAATGAAACCACGTGCCCTGTGCTTCAAGGTTCTGGCTTGTGGTTTATCTAAAGGCACGATGCCATCAGACAGATATTGCATAAGAGGAGACCTCCAGTCTTGAGGCCGGTTTACTTGTATTTCAAAAACTTCCTCTTTTTCACCTTCATCAAGTTGAATAGAAGGGCTTTCAAGCACATGGATCCATGGATAGGACTCCGTATATGCTATTGTTGCCAATGAGTCTGCTAGCTCATTCTCTGCCCGGGGAATATGCTCATAGACAACGGCTTTAAACTTCATGGCCTCATTTTTCAAGAGTAGTAAATACTTGGTCAATTGTTCTTTTCTAGCTTCTGATAGGCCCAAGGCACGGTGGACAAGCAATTGGGAGTCGCTTAGCAGCTTGACCCTTTTTGCTCCACAGATGTAAGCCAATTTCAACCCAGCTATAGCTGCTTCATATTCGGACTCATTATTGGATGCCCTGAAAGCAAAACAAATAGCTTGGAACATGTTGTCCCCATAGGGGGAAGTGAGACATATTCCTGCCCCAGACCCTATGGCACTGGATCCCCCGTCTGTTCGGACAATCCACACTTTTTTGTCTTTAGAATCAGCAGGTTGTTCTGAGTCCCTATCAGAATGGAATTCGACCAGAAAGTCAGCCACAGCATGAGCTTTTACTGCTGTTCGAGGAGCAAAGTCTATGTCGAAGTCCCCCAACTCTACTGACCACTTTGTCATTCTGCTTGAAATGTCTGCTTTTTGAAGGACATTCTTTAAAGGGAAAGACGTCCGGACAATAATAGGATGAGCCTGAAAATAAAGCCTCATTTTTCTTGCAGCTATCACCAGAGCCAATGCTAGTTTCTCAAGTTTCAAGTAACGCCGTTCAGCATCAACCAAGCTTTTGCTGATGTAGTATACTGGGTGAGGATACCCATCAACCTCCCTTACTAACACAGCACTGATGGCACAACTTGATACAGCCAGATACACAAAGAGAGTCTCCCCATCGATTGGTTTGAACAAAGTCTTGGGAGAGGACAGATGCTTTTTAATTTCATTGAATGCCTCATCACATTGTGGTGTCCACTCAAACCCCTTTGCACCCTTCAAGGTTTGAAAGAATGGAGCACATCTGTCCGAAGACCTGGAGATGAATCTGTTCAAGGCTGCTAACCTCCCTGTTAACCGCTGTACTTCTTTAACGTTTCGAGGAGGCTCCATTTGGAACAAAGCATTGAGTTGGTCCGGGTCGGGCTGTATCCCATGCTCACTTATAATATACCCTAAGAACTTCCCGGACTGCACTCCGAACACACATTTTTCAGGATTTAACTTTAAATTCACCTTGGCCAGGTTGGCAAAAGTCTCTTGGAGGTCGGACAAGTGCAGCTGCTCATCCACACTTTTCACCATCATATCGTCAATGTAAACCTCCATATTTCTTCCAATTTGATCAGCAAATGCCTTATTGACTAACCTTTGATAAGTAGCCCCAGCATTTTTCAAGCCAAAGGGCATCACCTTATAGCAGTGCAGACCTCTATCAGTAACAAAAGTGGTATGCTCTTGATCTTTCGGATCCACCTGGATCTGATTGTACCCGGAGAAAGCATCCATGAAGGAGAGTAGCTTGTTCCCAGAAGTAGAGTCTACTAACTGATCTATCCGGGGAACCGGATACAAGTCTTTTGGGCAAGCTCGATTGAGATCTGTGAAATCAATGCACATTCGCCATTTACCGTTTTTCTTTTTTACCAAGACTGGATTGGCAGTCCACAAAGGGTACTGAGATTCTTTAATGTGCCCCATCTTTGTGAGTCTGTCAACCTCTTGTACAATGACATCAGCCTTTTCTTTTGAGAAAGCTCTCCTCTTTTGCACCACTGGTGCCACGTCTCTCCGGACAGATAGGTGATGGGAAATCACCTCTGATGGAACTCCAGTAACATCAGCGTTGCACCAAGCAAAAACATGCTGATGGTCTTTTAAGAATTTCAACATACCTTCTTTCAACATTGGTGGCATTTTGGACCATATCTTGACAATTTTTCCTTCTTCCAAGCAGTGTGTTTCAACCTCCTCAACTGGGATCAACACTCCGGGGGTCTCTCTGGGGTCATCAATTTCACCCTCACCCCCAGAAAGGCCCCCAAACTGCTATTGGTCATTTATACGGACTGCCCCCAGCGTTCGTGGAGCCAAGGCAGTGGCATAGCATTCTCTTGCAACTTTTTGACTGCTCCGGACAACCCCAACCTGCCCCTGAACAGCATATTTTAGACACTGATGGACTGTCGAAGCCACTGCATGCATCCTAGAGAGCCAAGATCTCCCTAGAATAGCATTATAGCAAGTGGGACAATCCACCACAATGAAAAGTATTCTGACTGTTTTCTTGAAAGGGCCTCTGCCCAACAATACTTCTTCTTCGAACTCACCGATTACATCGGCTGAGCTGCCCGTGAAGCCTACGATCGATCTGTCTGACTTTTGAATCACAGCTGGATTTTTCATTTTCTTGTAAGTATCTAGGAAGAGGATATTGGCAGAGCTCCCAGTATCTACCAGGATTCGCCTTATCTCATTGCCCCCTATCGATGCTCCTATAACAACAACATCTTCATGAGGGCCAGCAATGTCTCTCAAATCATCCCCATCAAAGACAATAAATGGGAATAAAATTGACGATTGATAAGAGGTCATGCCCCCTTCTAACTGGGTAGCCAAATTATGAACATGCCTTTTTCTTGATGAAGTGGTAGGAGCCGTTACAGTGTCCCCTCCGAAAATTGTCAAGGACTCAAAGAACTTAATGAGCCCGGATACCGACCTGGAACGCTCCTCTATTGCACCCACTATGTTCCTTGTTAGATCAGGATCCAAGTATTCGGATTCCACATCAAACCTTTCAATGATTACCATAGCCCCCTCTGGGGCAGCATTAACCGAACCAGCCCGGTGAGTGTTATCAGGCCTGTTGCCTCCTCTTCTTTTAACGTATGCACCTAATTTCCCTCTTTCGATCAGGTTTTGAACCTCTTGTTTCAATGCTATGCAATCATCAGTAGTATGGCCAATATCATTGTGATATTGACAAAAAGAACTGTTTCGATGTTCTCTGGGAGACTGCAAGGTTGCTGGTCTCCGGTAGTGTACTTCATCTTTAGTTTTATCGAAAATGGTTGCCACACTTTCTTTGAGTTCTGCAAACCACTCCGGTTGGACCCATGGTCCCCTTTTGTTTCTAGACTGTTGGCTTTGTGCAGGAGCAGCTGGTTGGGACTGAGCTTTTCCCCTTCCATGCCCCTGTCCGGTTTCTCTAGCTTTGTTCCCGGACTGGTTCTGATTTGGAGTTGGTGCCACCGGGGTGGATCTCACCTGTCTGTGCACCCTGGTCTTCTTTGTTTCATCAACATTTATTTGCTTGCCAACTTGATTTAGCAATCCTCCCCAGGTCATGGCCTTCTTCCTGGTTACTGAATCGGTCAGGTTGCCCGGGTTCAAACCTTGTCTCAGGGATGCTATTGCCACTTGTTCAAAGCAATCAGCCAGCCCATTTTTCGTGTTTACAAAGCGACTTATGTATTCCTTTAACGATTCGTTTGGTTCTTGGGCACAATGGATTATGGTATCTCCATTACCCTTGAGCTCCTTACTCCCCACAAATTGCCTTCGAAAGGCCACCCAAAAAGTATCAAAGTCTCTGATACAACCCTGAGGAAGGCTGTTGTACCACTTCAGAGCACTCGCCGTGAAGGATTGGGAGAATGCCCTGCAGAGTAGTTTATCATCATCATCGAAATTCATCATGAAGTTCTTGAATTGCTCCAGATGATTGTCCGGATCAGTACTGCCATCGTACTTCTCCATCTTGGTGCTATCAAACCTCTTGGGGAGGTTTCCGGACAGTATTTTAGAAGACAAAGGCGATTGCCTCCAATTCCTCCCACGACTGAACGCAGTATCCTCATTAGGTGTTGCAAAGATACCTGGCTCATCATGGAAGGCAAAAGGATCCACCAGCATCCGGTCTACATGCCTCCGGTTGTGAGATGATCCTTTCCCAATGTGCCTTTTCATTCTTCCATAGTGATCTCTTTTTCTGGAATACTTTTTAACTTGTTTCTGTTTTTTCCTGGTTCGCCCCTCATCACTACTGGAGGACAAGAATTTTTCATTTCCCTCACTGTCCGAAGAGCTGTCCGAAGATTCTGAACTTGAGTCAGAACTCTCCACAGGCTTGGACCGGTGAGACTTTTTAGAACTGGCATGTGTCTTTTTAGTGCTCACATGAGTTTTTGAAGCCTCATGCTCTCGAGGGTTATCAGAACGATGAGCAACTGATGCTTTGGATTTCTCCTTCATGCCCATCTTGGCCTTTTCAGCCCTTAGAGCTTCTATTTCAACCCTCAACCTGTCACGCTCTTGGACAGTATATTCATCGTTCTCTTCCACCACTTCGAGCAAAGCTGGTGGAAGCTCTGGATTATCCGGATTCATTCGGACAGAATTTCTTTACTTGGTTTTGAATGCTTGATTCAGGCACCATCGCCTCCCACTGTGGTCGCCAATTTGGTGTGGATAAAAGTAGCCTGGGGGTAGGCTGGTAATTTCAAGTGGAGTTTTAAGGCGGTGTAAGGGTGTTTCACGGTGGTGTGGTGGTGTTTAAAGGTGTTTCAAAGTGTTTCAGGGTGGAGAGATAATTAAGCAGCCTGGTAGCAGTTAATTTTTCTTACCCATAGTTAATGCTGGTGGTTGGGCATTTATAGTGTGAAATTTGGGCCCTTATGGGCTTTCGGGTCAAGTTTAATGGACCCGGGTCATGTTTAAAGACCCATAAGTTTTAAGAAGATGTGCAGGTAGCTTAGTCAGATAGTGTTTAGGTTTTTTAGTACTTTAGTCATAGTTCGAACTGCCTTAAGTTTTCAGTGTTCGAAATCATCTGTCCGGTTAAAAAGTCCTGTTCGAATTAATTACTTGGAGCCTTTCCGAATTCACGGGGAGATGTACTTTGGACTGCCCTTCCGGGGAGCACTTCGAATTCGGACTCATCAAGAGCATTTAAAAATGCTGCCTTTGCTTTGATTGAGTTATATTTGTCTAGAAAAATTCACAATAATATATGGATTAGATTTGGTGTTAACGACGTGTGCTGGATTTCTGTTAAATACAAGAATCTCCATGCCTATTGCAGTTTATGCTACCATATGGGGCACAATACGAATGAATGCAAGAAAAGTTTAATGAAGAACAATTCTAGTGAAAATGATAATTTTTTTTGAAAAGGATTAATGGTTTTCAAACTTCAAAAGGCAAAGAAACCAAAGAAATTTATTTAAAAGATTCTAGTTCGAATAATCAAGAAGTTGTTGGCTCCAATACTGAATTCATTCATCATGTGAAGTCCATTGTGGTTCACAAAGAAAAGCAGAAAGATATTTTGAAAGGAAAAATTTACAGAATAAAACCAATGGCTAACATTACATTTGAATGTGTTTGTAAATCCAAAGACATAAAGCAGTAAACTTTGCCAGAAAATATAAAAGTTATTGAAGCCACACAACAACTGGATAGGCATTATGATCAACTTGATGTTGAGGATGGTTTAAACTTTGTTTCTTGATTAAATTCTCCAAACCCTGATAACATTGGCAGTATTCAGCATTCCCCAACTAGAAGAGAATTATCCTCAAAGGGTCAAGACTTCAGCAACATCATTAGGAAGAAACTTAAATCTGCAAGGAAAAAAAAACATGTGCTAGAATTATGAAGTCTCTGAAATATGCATGGATAAGCAAGAAACATAAATCTTTATCTGATAATGATAAAGATCCTTATCTGGAATTTGCGCGGTATCAACAACAAATTAACAGTTAGCAGGCTGAAAAATATCATTTTTAAGGAAAAAATCAGCATTGTTACAATTCAAAAGCCTATGACTGATGACTTATGTATTAACCAACTTGTTAATCATGATCAGTGCCTGAATTTGGAGGTTAAAACTAATGCTAACATCTGTTTTCATCTAACAATGGTTTATGCTAAGTGTAACAGGTTTCTTAGGTTGGATTTATAGAGGTAGTTAAAGTTGATCTCTATAACTGATTAGGTCTGGCTTGTAGTTGGTGATTTCAAAGTTACTGCCTCATATGAAGAGCATCTTGGGTGTAATATTATAGACCATAATAATATTGATGATTTTGTGCATTCTATTGGTGAATGTCAGCTGGAGGATGCTGGGTTTGTAGGCTCAAATATTACATGGAATAGAAGTTTGAAGTGGAAAAGACTAGATCGAGCTATGTTCAACTCCAACTGGTCAAATCTCTTCAATAAAACTCAGGTCCATCATATGGTCAGGACTTGTTCAGACCATACGCCTATCCAAATATCTGCTTATAATGATCTATTCGCTTTTCTGATTATAAAAACAAAAGCTTCAATTTTATGAACACGTGGCTAAATGATCATTCATTTTTGAACGCTATGGAACAAAACTGGAATCTACAAATTAGTGGAAATCCTAATGAGATATTCTGGTTTAAGTTTAAGAGACTAAAATCTTGTCTCAAAACTTGGAATGTAAACTGCGTTGCTAACATTTTCAGTAAGCTAAGAGAAACTGAGGATAATGTTAAGAAAGCTGAAATGCTTCACTCTATGATGAATTATCAAAATACAAATGCTGAGTTGAACAAATCTAATAGCTTATACATGCAGGCTTTGAGAATTAAAGCATATTTTTGGAAGGAAAAGTCCTACAATTCTTGGCTCATTAATGGAGATAGTAATACAAAGATGTTTCATGCTTATGTTTCTAAGAAGAGAAGGAAAAACAGTATCAATGGGATCAAAGAGGATAATGATTGGATCTATAACTCTGAGGATATTGGAAAATCTGCAAAGAAGTATTTTCAATCCCACTTCACTAAAAGGCCTTATGATAACAATCAAGAGGAGTTTAGTTGTATGCATGATGAAATCTTGCAAACTATTCTTAGTTTGATTACTGAATCTGAAAACGAGTCCTTGATGAAAGCTACTGATGAAGTAGAGCTTTGGGGCATTATAAACTCTATGAATTCTTCTAGCGCAACTGGTATTGATGGGTACAATGTTCCTTTCTATAAAGCTTGTTGGAACATCATTAAATTTAATATGATCATGTCTTTAAATGCTTATATTTATGGTCATAAGATTCCTAACGAGATCTTTGTAACTGGCCTGTGCCTAATCCCCAAACCTGTGAACCCTATATATTGGAACAACTACGGTCCCATTAGTCTATGTACAATGACTAATAGAATTCTATCAAACTTGATTAAATGTAGGCTTGCCAGTATCTTACCTAAGATCATATCCAATTCTCAAAGAGCTTTTGTTATAAATCACTCCATTCATGAAAACATTTTAGTTGTCAAATAGATGGCTTACGATCTGAGTAGAAAGCCTAATAAAGGAAACACATGGTTAAACTACACATGTCTAAGGCATTTGACATGATTACTTTTCCTTTTATTGTTAAGGTCTTGACTTTATTTGGTTTTTCTAATCTGTTTACAAAGCTCATTGGGGATATGATTCAAGAGATTAACATCTATATTCTGATTAATGGCAAGTCTCATGGTTATATTCAAACTTTAAGAGGCTTGAGACAAGAGGGTCATTTGTCTCCAAGATTCTTTATTATTTCTGAAGAGATGTTGTTACGTGGACTGTCTATTCTCTATAACTCCAACAAAAGCATGGTTTTTTGCATCAAGATCTTCTCTCATTGTTTCTAGTATTGCATTTTCTGATGATATATTAGTATTCGTTAATAGCTTGAACTCATCTATCAATATTTTAAGTTCATTTCTAGACAGATATCAAATGGTGTCTTGGCAGTCTATTAACAAGGAGAATACTCAAATTATTACATCCAACAAGCTTAATCAAAGCAAAATTCAAATTATGGAGACCATAACTGGTTACAAGACTGATCAGCTTCCTATAAGCTACTTAGGCATCAATCTCAGTTGCAATAATAAGGCATAGAATTTCAACAAGCTCCTATACAACATCAATGGCAAAATTACTGAATGGGATAACAAATTTCTATCGTTTGGGGTAAAACTCTCTTTAATATCTTCTATCCTTATGTCAATACCTTATTAGTGGATGCACAATACTTTGCTGTCTATTTGTGTTATTAATAAACTCGAAAGAACCTTTAACAGGTTCATTTGGAGATCTAAGCTCAGTATTAAAAGTGTTCACTGGTCATCTTGGGTGAATCTATGTAAGCCATTCGATGAAGGTGGTCTGAATATCAGAAGATTAACTAATATTCAGAACACCCTTTCTCATAAAGTATGGTATAATTACAGGAAGAATGATAGTTTATGGTCTCATATGATGCATGATATCTATAATAAGGGAGTTCATCCACTCAAAGCTAACTTCTCTAAGCCTGGTTCTCTTACTTGGAAACGTTTGACTAACATTAAAAATGACGCAAAACCTAAGATTAGATGATTATTGTGTAGGGGAGACATTAATTTTTGGATGGAGAACTGGCACAACCAAGCTCCTATAATTGATCATTGCAATGTTGATGCTAATCAATGGTTCTTGGATGCAAATGTTAATTCTTTCTGGAAAGAAGACAAATGAGATACTGATTCCATGAGAAGTTTTCTTGATGATGATAAAATCAAGAAAACCAGTCTTTAAAAAGTGGATCCTGACAAGAAGGATAAAATGATCTGGACCATTTCTCCTAATATGGATTTCAACACTAACATCACATGGAATAGCAACAGGGAGCGCTTTAACAAGTCCTCATTATACAAGAAAATCTGGAACCAAATTGTTCCAAGGAAGTTTTCTTTTCTCTTTTGGGAAATTTTTAAATTTTTTATGCCTATTGACTCTATCCTTCAATCTAAACACACTAGCCTAGCCTCCAAGTGTTTATTTTGTGCTAACTGTGAAAATGTGAATCATTTATTTGTGAGTTGCAATTTTTTCGTGGAGCATATGGAGCCATTTTAGTGTCTAGTTTAATGTAAAAATCAAAAATTATATGACTCTAACACATGTATTAGAGTTTTGTTCTGGTTTTCAAACCAAAAGGTGCATATCACCATGTTCTTCCTCAAATAATCTGCTGGGTGATATGGAAAAATTGAAATGTTTTGAAATTTAACAAATCTAGTGTCTCTACTGCATCAGCTATTCACCATATTAATAAAATTATTTCAAGTCTTGATTCATCTAACAAACTAACTTGGAAGCATTGGACAAAGCTTACTGATGCAGTCTACTCATTAGAGTGTGTTCCAATTTATAAAAGAAAAAAGAAGGAGACTTACATGAAGTTGACTGCTTGTGCTGGTGAAAGAATGAAGCTTAACGTGGATGCTGCCTGCATTTCCAATGGTGAATCTGGTGGAGGCATGTTAATCTGAAACAACAATGGGGTATTGTCAAAGGCATGAACAAGACATTTGGTAAATTAACTCCAATTATGGCAGAAACTCAGGCTTTGCTTGAAGGTTTGATGATGTGCATAAAGAATAGCTGGTTCAAGGTTGATATAGAGTCTGACTTTCAAATGGTAATCTATATCCTGGCGAAAGGAAGAAGCCCTTAGTATTTGCATTCTATTATCTTGATTTGTAGAAGACTTATACATCAATCCATGACCATCAAATCCATTCCTCGAACGCAGAACAGAGCTGCAGATTGGCTCGCAAAGTGGACGTTGAACTTTAAACAAAAGCTTGAGTTTACTCAGTTCAATGCTCCCACTAACCTTCTTTCCATTATCCTCCTGGAGAGTTTGGGTATTTGTTACATTAATTCGTCTTCGGATTAACTTAGTTGGTGATGTCAAGTCTTTGGTTTGTCTTGGTTTATCTGAAGTCGTTCTATTGAGTTTCTTCTGAATTTCTATTGGTCTATCTATTTGGAAGTAATTTGTTTGTGACGAATATTTCTATCAACGGTCATTTCAAACTTTTAGGTTGAAGTCTTGAAGGTTAAAGAAGACCCTGTTATCGATTATAATAATTATTGCTTGATTTTTTTTGGTAATTAACTTTGTATAACTTTGTAATTCAGACTATTTGTTCTTTTAGTCCTATTAATAATAAAGTTTCAATTTTGAAAAAAAACAGAATAATAGAAAAAAACTATACCGTCCAAGCCATGATAAACGCTGCGTTTAATTAGAGCTTCGTCTCGAAGGCTGTCAAAAACCCTAAATCATCTAAAACCCCGTTGTTTCGTCCTCTCCACAAATTTGCAGAGCACGTTCGAAACCCTAGAAATGGTTTGGTTTCAGTGCGAGGATTGTGGTGAGGACCTGAAGAAACCTAAGTTGCCAAATCACTTCAGGATCTGCTCTGCCTCAAAGGTTTCTCTTTCTTGATTACCATTGTTTATTTTGCTTTGGTTTCTATTAATATAGTAGTATTATTCGAATAGTTGTCTTCGAAGTTTGCTCATTTAGTTTTATTTACGCAGTTATCGTGTATCGATTGCGGTCAGACATTCGGGCAACAGAGTGTTCAGGGTCATAACCAATGTATTTCTGAGGCGGTACGTACAATGTTTCGTGTTGATGTTCTAACTTGCTATTAATTAGATTCAGGTTAATCTCAACAATTGGTCTTGTAATTTAGCTAGATCGATTATCTCTCCAGGAATTCCTAAACCTAATGTTTATTCACTTGAATGTATTATGTATCTCAGTATATGCTATAAGATACGGGTTCTTTAGACTTTATACTTTATACTAGAGCTCACTATTTCAGAACCTGCATTTTATTAAAGACCTTGGCACCTTGCTATGGCTATGGCATGCTGTTTTGTTAGTCCTATTTATTTATTTTTTAGGTGGATTTTGATTATGTTGATATAATGGTATTGCGAGCTGGAAACCCAAAGTTTTTTTTCACTCTAACGGCTAATGTACTAATCCTTTAGACCTTGGTCGTAAAAGTTACTGTTTCTTAACCTGCATCTTTGGTACATATCTAAGCATAATGTTTTTACTTTTGCTATGATCAATTGTTTCAGGAAAAGTATGGTCCCAAGGGTCAAGGGAAGGTCTCAAACGGGACGCCTGGTAAACCGAACAAAGGTTCCAATCAGAAGCCTGATGTTGATATAAACGTTGGGCTATCAAATCGTCCTCCGTGGTTTTGTAGGTATGTGCGTCAGCTTTGGTTTGGCTCTATTTTCTTACTAGTAATTGATATAAGGCTATTTTCTTACTACTATACAAGGGCTATTTTTATTAATTGATGCACTTCGAAGAATGGACTTGTTTTTATTTCCATTTAGGATTGAGTATAATTGTTTAAGGTGTTTTCATGTATTCTTGGTTGTAAAGCTAGTAGGGAATGGGTAAGGCATTCATAAATATGTTTTAGGTTAAAAAAGGCTGCTACAGTTTATCGGTTGAAGAGAGATGTAGAATATTTTACATTTTATCTAGGGTTGTATTCGAGCTCGAGCTCCATTTTTATTTGTTAGGCTCTGCTCAACAAATTTTCAACCATACAAGTTCGATTCCAAATTTATAATTCAAACTGAGCCGGTGTTATCAAATTTCTTATTGAGAAATCTAAAACTTCTGTACTAGATAAATCATTAATTTTATTATAATTAATATTATACAAGACTATACGAGCTCGAACTTGATCTAGATTTTGAGTCAAGCGCGAATAGCTAGTGAATCATATGAAGATATTCGAGCTTAGTTCAATCTCAAGCTCGTCAATTATAAAAAATTGAAGCGAACCCAACTGAAACTATATGTTTGTCAGTTTGAGTTTGGTTCACTTCAATTTTTGTGCTTAGGAAGAATTTGTCTGCGAATTCAACATAAGATGTAACTGTGTCCTCCGTCTTTTGCAGTCTCTGCAAAACCCAGGCTACCAGCAAGCAGACCTTACTTCTCCATGCTGAAGGAAAGAAGCATAGGGGAAAAGCCAGAGGTTACCATGCTAGTCAACAGCCTAAACAGGCTGAAGAACCTGCTTCAGATGCAAAGACTCCAACAGAAAATGCTTCTGATGGTGACTTACAGGTCGCTAAAAGTATAGAGAAAGCGAAAATGGAGGATATACCTAAACCCTTGGCTTCACATGTTAGCTCGGATACGACTAACGGAGACTTGCCATCAAATAAGAAACGAAAACTTGATGCATCAGATGATGCAAGTAACGGGGAAGTGATTCAAGTTGAAAAGGTAGAAGGGGAAGGAAAAAGGAAAATCAAGTGGAAGAAGTTGATAACATCTACCTTGAACACTGTATGTATTATGTTCTGCAATTGATCTCTCCTTCATTTAGTCACTTGCAGCAAGTTATTTTTATTGATGTATACAGACATCTTTTGCATAAGTAGGCCTAGTCGATTAAATTGTGTCTTGCACTATCGAATCTGATTTGATATTCAGGGTTTGAGCCGACTTAGGTTGGGATTTCTAGTCGACAGAACACAACCTGGAAAGAAGTGAGTTGTGTTCGGGCCATATGTTTTCTGACACAAATTTGACCTGTGACAGAAAATTGACAGCCATAGACACGACCTATAAACTGGACATTAGATTTTGTGCTTAGGGCTGAGATATTATGACCCGATGAAATTTCGGGTGAACTAACACACAAAGAAGCAGGTCAGATTTGGATAATGTGTTTTTTTTTCACCCGATCCAACATAACCTCTGCCCTCAATTTGATATTGGCAGCCTACTTAGTACTTAGGCATGTATGCTTAGGATAGATGTCTTATATTCTTTCTAAGAAATTAATTCAGCTATGTTACATATAATGCAGAATCCAGATGGAGTTTTGAAGATGAGAAAACTAAGAAAACTCGTGCTGAAGTCCGTTCAGGAATCTGGTATTACAGAAGAAGAATCCAAACTCTCTAAAAAGTTTGAGCACGAGGTCAGCCAAACTACAACACTAGAAAGAACTTTAAGGACCATCAGCATTTTTCTAATAATTTTCAAAAAACATCTTAATTGTTTTTGTTAACCTTTTGCAGATTGACTCGAGTTCTAAATTCAGTGTTGACGGAAAGTACGTTAGACTTGCCGCCAAAGTTTGAAATGGAGTATTGCTGATGGAAATTTTGTTACACATTATATATTTTGCTCGAGCATTGTCCTTATCTACAACCATGACTCGGACTAAATGCACGAGAGATTTAAATGGAGCCTTAGCTAGCTGTTCAGCTTCTTTGCTTTTTGTTTGTCCGAAAGTTTTGAAAAGATATTTCAGGATCTCATTTCAGTACCCTCAGTAACTAAGTATATTCAATGTCATAATTTTATGATTGAGAGTGCTTTTGCTCTCTGAATTTCTTGAGTGAACTACTACTACTCACTATTGTGCTGGTCGTTATGTCAGGCTTAATTCGGAGTATGGCCTTTCAACAAATCAGTGTATCTAATTTCATTTAGTCTTTGTATTTTAAATCGTCCAGTCATGGTCATTTGACATAAAGTGGAACTAAAATAAAAGATTATTAGTAGCTTTTTGGATTTAATACCGTTTTTATTTAAAATATTTATATGATATTTGACGTTTTACCCATAGCTTTTCGATTTAATACCGTTTTTACTTAAAATATAAACATGATTTTTTTCCTTTCTTTCTAACGAAAGCAATTCATAATTTTAAGATGTTTTATTTTTTCTTAAAATGAAGATGGGATTGCTTATCTTATTAAAATGAAATGTATGAGAAAGCTTCCGACAATATAGTCCGTGAGGGTATGAGAAAAAACAGCTGAAGGAGATACATCTATTGATGTAGTCTAAATATAAATGGACAATGAAGGTTTAATATAAATGGACAATGAAGGTTAAGTGGTTCCATGTATGATAAATGTTATAATCACGCGATTTCGTTTATGAATGTGAGATATATCGTACCAAGTGTGCGAATATATGTAGTTTAGTTGGGCCCGATATACGATATTATGTAGTTTTTGTCGCACATCGAGTGCAATCCGTTATATCTCGTCGCAATTTGGGTGCGATATGAGGTAATATCCTCAAGATTTAGGTGAATAAATGTGTGTTATCATCTATGCATACATGTGACTAAGTGTATGGTTATATGTTGTAGGAACCTGATGAACCAATATTTATGATGGTCGATTACACATTTTTTTTACCACATACACATTGATAGTTCCAAAGATTTTTTAGAGATTGATTAATGATTGACCACTTTCCCAAAAATGGGTTATGTTTTATATAGTACAAGTAATGACTCCATAATTTACATACTTACCCCGTACTTTATGGTACTTTCCACTCCATTACTTTACTAATCCTAACCACAAGTGTTAGTTATTACATAAAACACCCTCAATATTACATATTTGTTGGGTTTACACTCAATATTTTATTACATTAGATTAACTCATTCACTCATCGAATTTGACTTATTCTTCCTAATATTTCTCCCCATTATGAGTAGCCCCCAGTCGTTGTGAAGATACTTGAACAAAGACTAGCTCATGGAATCAAATTTTCTTTCTTGTGTGTCTCCTCATACTATTCTTCCATAAGTGTCTCTTCAGACTATTCTTCCATAAGTGTCTCCTCGATTCGTGACCTCACTAAATGCAGTGATGACTTCATATTCGTGCGTCATGTATTTTAGGTCACATATTAGGGCGGTTTCTGATAGGTGGCACACAAACTGCATCCAATCCACGTGTCAAAAAAAGTTTTAACTGACGTCTTTTGATCTACGTGTTAATTATTTCCTGACACAAACATGCATGCCTTCCAAAATGACTTATAGGTGAAGAGGTGTCTGAAAACTCTTACACTTCTGGACACACGTGTATTTTATATCATAGGTAGAGTGGCTATCTTCCAAAAGACTCTTCATCTATCTTAGGCACCCGTAATCTAAGAAAACCGTTTCACCTGCCTTGGCCTTCGTAACTGTTGGAAGTCTATATTTTCTCTCATATATATATATATATATACTTCAACTCACTCACCATTTCAAAGTTACTCATTTTCACAGTTTCTAAAGAGACAAAGAGAAATCCTTTGGTTAGAGAGAGAAACTGTTTACTACTCAAAACTTTTTCTTCCATCTTTCAAGCCTTAAAAAACCTAAGATATTGAGAGATATAATATTTTGAAGTGTTCAACATTGGGAAAATGACTGAAGAAAGAAAATCCGCTGACATATAAGAGGAATATAGACCGTTGCAAATTCTCCAAACAACTTACTACAGTCAGCGGCCTCCTATAGAAAAGCACTCCGAAGAGACAAGGACTTCAAGTACCAACGCTTCATCCGACCCTGCTACTGCTCATCCCCCTAGTTAGACTTACCCGAGGCTCGACAATGGTGACCTCATCCTTTCGAAGAAACCAAGTAACACTTCTACATTTATTCCAATGGGAGACAAACGCCGGGTGACTGAAAAAACCAAGACCGATCGTTCGAAGAGTTAGAAATCTCCAGAGCCAACAACCAAAAGGTACACAAAAATCAAACTTGTATCCACTATTCATATCCCTAAGAATTCCCCACAAGGTACTCCTCAAACAACCCCGGGGTCACTCATCGAAAAGCTTCATCAAATCCATCCTAAAGGTGCGAGAAATACGTATATTAGATGAATCAGATGATGACCAAGAAGAGAATGTAATTACTGTAGATAATTAACCCATCTGAGCTGTCCCTGCACTGGCTCCCCCAATCGGACCTTTCATACAGACACGAGCATCAACTCCCCTTGAAGCTGAAACAAGTTCTTCTGTCCACCAGGCGACTGTATCAAGAAAGAAGAAAAAAATGATCTTGAACTGCCCTCAAACCTTGAAATTATCTTGGGAAACAATCTTTGGAAGGTTGAAGGCAAGCATATCTTGGCGCTGCACAAGATTAAGCATAAGTATTATCTATTAAGTATGGATCTTATTTCTTGAGAAAGAAAGTAAATAAAGAGTTTAATTGTAGACAAAGAAATCAAAAGAGTACAAGTAACCTTTGTCTAATGATAAAGTGTCACCCTTTATTCATTATCTCAACCTTTATTTATAAGCGCACCAGACTTAGTATAATCGAATTAGTTATACAAATGGGTAAATTTATTTTTAACTCTTTATATTTACAAGTAGTTTAAGTACTCTCTTTCAACTATATAATTTATCAAACATAAACTTAATTGTATTACATTATAAAATTTCACATTCTTATCAATACCCCACCTAGTTCTTATAAAGGTCAGTGAATAAGAACTAGTAATCATCAAAAATCATGGTAGGTGAAAACTGTTTCTTGCCAATTTGCTTTGGATTAGGCATTCTCATCTCCTTGTCAAAAGGATTTGTCTCAACACTTGCTGTCCTCGAATAAAAATACATTCAAATTTTACCTTGAATATAAATCGTTTATCAACTGATCTAAGAATGCCAAGTCATATACTTGTCTTCTTGAATAAACTCGTACTCATGTTTACCTTGAAACTGGCTTGACCTTTTGTTTGTGCTTCAAATATTCATACATAAAATCATTAGCTGGCATTTTCATAACGGATAAAAACGTTTGGAATGATCTAGTACACGTGCGATGACCCACTAGGCATGCCACTAGGTCTGAGTGGTTAACATGTGACACATTATCTCTTTACAAGCAACCGTTTAATATTCCATCTTTCAACCCAATAATCATCACTACCTCTTCCTCTTCTCTGACCATTTTCTCTTTGTCTTATCCTTTATAAATACTTATATCTCTCATTATTTATGAAACAAAAATACTTTTTAGTAAGAGAAAGTTACATTTTCCTGAGAAAATCCCCAGCTACCTTCATCTGAGACTTAATTTCTTGGCTATCCTCATCTGAAAACTAAATTTCTTGGCTACCTTTGCTGGAAAACTCATCCTTCCCAGCCAAACTTTAAAATTTATAAACTAATCTTGAAGATATTTCTTCATTTTAGTTTATGAAAAAAATCCTCAACTACTAACAAATCCGTTTTTGGAATCTACGATTACTTGTGCATCAGTGAGAGGGATGCTGAATATAAAGGTGCACAGATAATAAATAATTCTCTTCAATTTTCAACTAGAACTACTTTTTACGATAATTTCAATCCCAATAAAAGTTCCCATGAGTTTTAAAGTCCATCAAATCCAGAAAGAAACCATTCACTAAAATCTCATCGAAAATTGTCTTCACCACCACAACTTCAATAGCTTTTACCAGCAAATTCCTCACAATCAGTGCCTCGAAATTCTTCTCTATCAGTTTATGGATCCACATCTGCTTCTTTTCAGAAGAATTGCAAAGTACAGATCACATCTACTCACTGAAGATCGGAAATTTTTTCATCATCCACCAATTCTGATCCACCTCGATTATTACGCAAAAAGGCTCATCAGATTCAATTAAAAGATCATCCCTCCCAAAGTCTTCCTATTAAAAAGAAAGAATTCATAACTAAGGGAGACCTTGAGGCTGACAACACTTCACAAAACATCACCAATAACTCTACACCACCATCTCCTCCCCTGAGGGAGATTGTTGAGACCAACGTGGAGTCACAACAAACTCCTTCGAATACACAAGTAGAAAATCCAACATCGAAGCCGAATCCTCCTTAACTAATAGATGAAGCTTCTGAAAAAGAAGCTGATTCAGAGGAAATTATGCCAAATACCGAGGATAAGAGAAGTAGTGCTACATTTGATAATGAAGACGATGCTTCGAAGGAAGAGGCAACTGAAAAAAAGAAAGGAAAAAAAAGCTCAAATTGAACTTCCTGAGGATGTTGCCGCCTCAGTAAGTGTGAATTTAAAACCGCTCCTCCCCCAATACATAATGAAACTGAAAAATATGCCATATATTAATTATAGTGAAGCTCAAGCTGGTCGTCTAAAAAAAACGGGGAATGCCTAAAAACATAACGCTTCAACTACCAAAAGAAAGACTCCACTTGACTGTGGAGAAGATGATTAATGGTCTATCTTGAGATCATAAATTGGGGTCTTCGGTTCCCACTGGATCCGATGATAGTGGAGTGCTTTGAACTTCTAAACTTCTGTCTTACGCAAGCAACACCAAATTTTTGGTTCACACTCATATCAATGATTATGGTTTCGAGACTAAGCTAAACCCCTCTCTCCATAAAATACTTGATTGCTATGACTGGTCTTTCGAATGAACCGGTACTGCTCTTCTACTATATGACATTGGTTGATGACTTCAAAATAATTTACGATCTACTTGAATCTGAATAATTTTGGAAACAAAGGTTTTCCTTCATATCTGGAGCTTGGGAAAACGGGATAACAATATCCGATGAGAATCCTTCCAAACTTAACCTTATCTAGAGAAACAATAGTGAGTTTTCTCATCTTTACTTCTTATGTTTTATAAATTTAATAATTTTTCACATGTATTGCTACTGTACTTAGGAATTTCGTAGAGGTACAAAGGTTGCAAGAAAGATGTGAATTATATTTTTGCCAAGTTGGCCAATTATGCAGAAAATGAATGGGGTAATAGGTTCCACTCGGGTTTTCCGCCTATAAACTTCATCACTAGTAATCTGTGCAGGATCTCACTGGGTGCCGACCTCCCCAAAAATTTAATGGAGTTACAAAACCCAGAGCTTGTTGTGAAGAGATGGATAGCACCTGATGGTAAAGTTACTCTGCTTGTGCGAAATAGAGGCTTTGAACAGTACATCGTCCCTCGACTATCGCGTTTGGTGGCAGATAGTCCCTTGACTTTCAAATGTCCGTTGACAGTCCCTGAACTATCACGTTTGGATAAAGTTAGTCCATCAGATCCTCTGATTCATGAGAGGCTGCCACATGTCACCATAGTCCCCAGATTTTTGTATCACCACTAGTCCCTTGAGTTTAGATCACGCCCAAAATGTAGAATATTACGGATAACTAAACTCAAAGGACTAGTGGTGATACAAAAATCTGGGGACTATAGTGACACGTGGAAGCCTCTCATGGATCAGAGGATCTGGTGGACTAACTTTATCCAAACGCAATAGTCCAGGGACTGTCAACGGACATTTGAAAGTCAAGGGATTATCTGCCACCAAACGCGATAGTCGAGGGACGATTTACTGTTCAATGCCGCAAAATAGATCTGAAAGTCACATGCCCTCGGAAAAGAAGGGAAAAAACAAAAAAAACACATAGTACATCTGGTGCTAGCCTTTCAACTAATCCGAAGCCACAAAAGAAGGAGAAACAGACCAAAAGGAAGGAAAATGAAGCTAGTCTTCCAACAATTGATCAAGGAATCGAGGGTGAACCTTCTTCAAAAAGAAAGAAAACTGCCGCCCCAATAAAAAGTATTTTGAAAATAACACCAACTAAAAGAGCATATATAATTTTGAAGAAGTTGTTTCAGAAATGCCTCATTCCGAAGCTGAAGAAACTGCAGCGAAAGATCACCGATGAGATGACTTCTTTGCTTCTGATAAGCCTATTAGTGCAGATGAGCTTCAGGAAAGAAAGATATGGATCTGAGGGTCCAACAGATCGAAGAATAAATTCAACAAATTGGCGATCAGGTTACTGCTCATCTTTTACTTGAAATTCTGAATTCAAATATTCCCCTGACTTCTTCGTCTGCTATCATACCTTACAATAACGTGCAAAAAAAACCCGACACGTTAAAGACTTAAAACCACAGTGAGCTGAACCTTCACCATCATGCAACTCATATAAAATCTTTTGAGATTCTTGCCTGCCCAAACAACGCAACAACGGTCTATTTAAAGATTTTTTTTATAACACTCCATCCAATACGACATAACCATGTGCCTTATACCTTAACATTTTTAGCTAGCTGTGCATCTTGAGGTAATGTAACTCTTAGTAAAAAACTTAAGGATATCAGACCTCCAATCATTTCGAATTATATCTCGAGTGATAAATTCTTCCTCAGCATATTTACATTGCTCCGATGGTGTTAAAATCGAAGAACTCTTATGTAACGGTATCCATGGATATTCTTCTATATAATCAATTTATTTCCAAAGAATCAACAATTGTATTATCTCCTTAGTTAATATGCTATATATTCACTTTGTCAAACAAAAGATTCAAATTTCGAAGTTCGTGTAGATATAAAATTAATTGATCTTTTTTAGCCTCAGATACACTTGACATGCGATTTACCACTAGCTACAAATCTGTTTCTAAACGAACTTTTGTTGCTCCATATATATTTACAAGCCCTAAACGAGCCAACAAAACCTCATATTCAACCTCATTATTTGATGCATGAAAACCAAATCGAATAGCTTGATACATTTCCTCCCTAAAAGGAGAAACTAATTGAACCCATGCACTACACCTCAATATGCTAGACCCACTATATGTTCGAACAAAACACATTGAAGTTTCTGGGAATACCTCTTTATCTGTCGTCTCATTTGATCGGCTCGAATGAAATTTGACCTGAAAATCAGCTAAATCTTGAGCTTTAATAGCTGTTCGAGGAGAAAAAATGATGTCAAAATCTCCCAATTAAAATGACCATTTGGTCATTCTACCAGAATGTCTAGTCGCTGTAACACATTTTTTAGTAGGAAATAAATTCGAACCACAATCGTGTGTGCTTGAAAATAAGGGCGCATCTTCCTAGCATCCATCACTAAAGCCAAAACTAATTTTTTAAGTTTCAAATACCTTTTCTCCGATGCCAACAAACTTTTACTAACATAATAGACTGGCTTTGAAAATCCCTTGTCTTCGCATATCAAAACAACGCTTACAGAAAAGTCAGACACTGCTATATATAAATACAATTACTCTCCAATTTGAGGCTTAAACAAAATATCTGGTAATAACAAAAGTTCTTTAATCTTTGAAAAAACGAGTTCACAATTTGGCGTTCATTCAAACTTTTTGGGTCTTTATAATAGTTGGAAAAAGGAAAACATTTGTCAGATAACTTAGAAATAAATCGATTAAGAGCAACTAACCTTCATGCCTAGACTTGCACCTCCTTTATAGTTTGAGGCGACGTCATCGAAACTAAAGCTTTCAATTGTTCAGTATGTGCTTATATTTCTTTTTCACTAATGATATACCCTAAGCATTTCCTTGATCGGACACAAAAATTACACTTTTTAAGATTCAACTTCAAACAAATGGCCCTCAAATTTAGAAAGGTCTTTTCTAAATCTTCGAGGTGTGCACCATCTGTGGAGATTTTTACCAACATATCATCATTGTATGCCTCAATAATCCTCCAATATGAGGAGCAAAAGCCTTATTCACCAACCTTTGATATGTCACTCCTACATTCTTCAACCCAAATGACATGACTCTATATAAATGTAGTCATCGATTAATGATGAATGTACTAATTTCCTGATCTTGTGGATCTGATTATAACCTGCAAAGGCATCTATAAAAGAGAGAATATTTATTCCAGAAGTAGAATCAACCAACTGATCTATTCGAGGGACAGGGAATGGATGTTTAGGGAATACTCAATTTAAATCTAGGAAGTTAACACATATTCGTCACTTTACGTTATTCTTCTTTACTAACACCGGATTTGCAGTCCATACAAGATATTCTGCCTCCCTAATATGTCCGACCTAAAGAGACGATCCACCTTTTGAATAATAACTTATGATTTTTCCATAGAAAAAGCTCGTCTTTTCTAAATAACAGGCTTTATCCTTGAATCTATAGCTAGGCTATGACATATTATTTCAGATGGAACTCCTGTCGCATCCTCTGTTTTCCAAGGGAAAACATCCAAATTATCAAACAAAAATTGCAATAACTGATCACGCAAAGTAGAAGATAACACTGTTCATATTCGTAAGTAGTATTCCGATTAGAAAAATGTGCTCTTCAATACCCTCACTCACTTTTAAAGAACCTGGGGTTTCCCTTGGATAATCTACTCTCTCTTTATCTGAGGTCAACCCATTGGTTGCTATTCAACCATCTGATCCTTAGAATTAGAACCTCAAACTCGGAGTGATATTCCATAATATTATGTGTCCACTTTTGGTCACTTCGAACCATACCAACACGATCTCCAATGACATATTTCAAACATTGATGAACAACAGACACTACAACATACATTCTTGAAAACCAAGATCTTCCAAAAATAGCATTGTAACTAGCTAGACATTCAACCATCATGAACAAGACTTGAACTTTCTTTTCAAACGGGCCTTTTCCCAAACACACTTCATCTTTGAATTCCCAAATCACCTGAGATATTACCCCTGTAAACCCAATTATAGTTCGATCAAACTGACAAATTCAAGGCGGATTACGCATCCTATCATACACATATTTGAATAACACATTAGCAGAACTCCATGTATCCATCAGAACACGTCGAATTTTAACTTAACATATTTCTGCCCCTATAACCACTGCATCCTCACGAGGGCCAGGTATTCTCCTCAAATTATCTTCATCAAACAAAATAAAAGGAGTATCATGACTATCATATAAATGAGTAGACATTCTTCCTTCTACTTGAGTTTCTAAACTGATAACGTGCCTTTTCCTGGAACTATTAGTGTTACCGGTCATAGAATCTCCCCCAATGATTTCTAAGGATTCAAAGTACTCACATAAGCTTCGAACTTGTCCTTGCTCTACCGGTTCATCCACAACCATCAAGATTAATTCATTTGGATTTGTGTCCAACTATTCAGAGGCTGCAGCAAACTCAACGCATTTAGAATCTAGAATCATCAGTGCACTTTCTTCCTTCGAATTCAGATTTGTATATTATGGTGTCGATATGCTCGGTGTTTTTGATCCACTGCTTTGCCCTTTAACAAAAACAACTAACTTTCCATTTTATATTAAAACATGTATTACCCTATTTAAAGCTATACAATCTGCATTTATGTGCCCAATATCATTATGATACTTGCAAAATCTATTATTGCGCTTTTCTATTAGTCTGCTTCTTGGAGCTAGATTTTTAAAGCTTACATGACCTTTGGACTTTCTGTAAATAACAACAACATTCGAAGAATATCATTGATTATTTGACACATGCCCTGAATTCTTTTGACTAGATCAAGCCCCTCCTTGAACCCTAGTTGACTCTTCCACTTTCATTTGGTCCTCGACTTGAGCCATAAGTGCTCCAAAAGTTAATTCTCTTCTTTTTGTTGTTTCATTTGCTAAATAACCTAAGTAATAAACCTTGTCCGAAAGTTGCCATAACAACTAACTCTTCACAATCATCCAGTCCTGCTTTGTTAGAACAAAATGCTTCGTATAATATTTCAACTTTACACCCACAACCTGCTTACACTATATTATAGTGTCGCCATTTGCTCGCATCTCTTTGCTTCCCATAAATTATCGTAAAAAAACTGTATAAAAATCCCTGAAATTGGCAATAGATTCCCTCAGAATCCTGTTATACCATTTTAATGCAGTGCCCTTGAAGGTATGAGAAAATTCTTTGCATACCAGCCTATCATCATCTTTGAAATTTATCATGTAGTTCTTGAATTGTTCGATGTGATCATCATGGTCCTGCATCCCATCGAATTTTTAGACCATAGAAATATCAAATCGCTTCGAAAGAGTAATAGACCTAATATCAGCTGTTAAAGGAGAATTTTTCCAGTATATTCCCTGTACGTATTGGTTATTTCCTCTTGTTCCCATAACAACATACAAATTCTGATCATCTACGACCGTGTACTGATTCGATGTATTTCCTTCACACCATTATGTATCTCTCATATAACGAGGTTCATTGTTTCTTTTTGGTTCGTACTCCTTGCACGAATTTTGATGCCAGTTCCTTTCTCCTTTCGAAGATCCCTTATATTTTCTCTGCTTGAACAAGCCTTCCTCAGATTCCGAGCTGCCAAATTCATTATCACTAGACATGATATACCTATGCTTATCTTTCTTTTATTTTCGAGAAATTCAATGTTATTTTTCAGATTCAAAATGTGTTTTACTCTGATCGTTTCGAATTGGATGAGCTGTATACGATCGATATTGATTCTCTAGCTCGTATTTATCTTCAACTTTTCGTATTTAAGATTTTAGCCTACTTGATTGAATATGCTTTTCTCTTTGAACATACTTGTTAGTTAATGTTGTTATTTTGTCCAGTAATTGATTTATTTGAACTTCGATATATCAATGACATTGATCTACCAGAATTTGATCATTTTCTCTACTTTCTTCCCTACGCAGATCAGATCTCAAAGTTTCAATTACTTTTCGAACTGTTGGATCAACGTTATTTCCCAGTTCCATATTGATCTAAAGTGTCAGTTCTATCAATTTCTGGGTTTTTACATGAAATCAGGGTACCAATAGAATATAAATCCCAATGTGGTCGCCAATTTGTTAAGTATGAATTTTGTTTCTTGAGAGAGAAAGTAAATAAAAAGTTTAATTGTAAAGAGAGAAAGTAAAAGAGAAAAAGTAAGTTTTGTCTAATGATAAATTGTCACCCTTTATTCATTGCCTCAGCCTTTATTTATAGACGCACCAGACCTAATATAACCGAATTAGCTATGCAAATGGGCAACTTTCTCATTAACCCCTTATATTTACAAGTAGTATAAATAATTTATTTCAACTATACAATCTATCGCACATAACCTTAACTATATTACATTTGGGAACTCAACATTTCATATCCTTATCATCATCAACCGTCCGAAGAAGTTAAATTTATAGACCGATGGGGAATTTCAGACTCTATTCAAATTCAATTTCTTGAGGTTGGGGAAACTTCTTTATTGGTTCGGGATAACGAGTTAATATTATACTTGGAGATCATG
This sequence comes from Limnanthes douglasii subsp. nivea, assembly GCA_036936605.1. NCBI lineage: Eukaryota > Viridiplantae > Streptophyta > Magnoliopsida > Brassicales > Limnanthaceae > Limnanthes > Limnanthes douglasii. The sequence continues at coordinate 23,648,253 of JAUPFV010000004.1, read as the reverse complement.
AACTGGGGTCTTCAATTCCCACTGGACCCTACTCTGGTGAAGTAATTTGACTTGATAAACTTGTGTCCGAACCAAGCCGGCCCCAACATGTGGTTTACGCTGATAACCTGCATAATGGCTTCTCAAATCTCCCGGATAAGCTTTTCAACAAAGCAATTCGTTGGGCTGACCGACGTTGCTAAGAACTTTCACTTTCCCTTCTACTCATTGACTATTAGAAGGAAATTCAAGATAGTAGATGACCTCTTAAAGGCTAACAAGAAGTAGAAACAGAGATTCTTCTTCATCTCCAAATTATTGGAGATACACTTTGAAAACTCTACTAAGATGCCCCATCAGCTCACATTAAGATGAACCACTCGAGGTACTAATTTTCAAACTTTCTTAATATAATTTATTTTATATGTTTTACCAAACTTTTCTTTGGGGGTACGATGAAAGATATTTCCAAACCATTCGAGGATCGCATTAAAGAAGCTACTTGGATCAATGTGTAGCTCAGTTATTGGGCTAACACTTTTTGGTCCAATGAGTTCCATATGTGCTTCACTCCATCAAATCTGGAAAAAATCAATCTTTAGAGGACTGAACTGACTAAGATAAAGTCTATAGATGAACTTATGGTACCTCCCACATAGGATGATGTACTTAGGCGATTGGAGGCCTTGAACAACATTGTCTTTATTATTACGAGGGCTAAGGATCCAAGTCATTGGGATTCTAAAAAATATGTGGTAGAAGAAGAGAATGTCAATGTTGGGACTGAGGAAAAAGAAGGAAATAAGGTTGATGTTAAACCTGAAGAAGTTAATCCTGCCAAAAAGGGTGGCTCCAAGAGGCCACCGAAGAGATATACATCCAAAGATAAAGGTTAGAAGAAAATTGTTGAAGAAGAAGAAGATGATAATACCACAACTCCGGTCACGCCTGCTCCTAAAAAAGTCATCATCATAGACTTAGACTCTGCTCTTGTATTCAACAGGAGAGTTTGTTTCTCAAATGAGCCATACAAATGACAATGCAAGAGGTCAAGGGAACAAAAAAGAAGTTCCAAATTTCAAAGCTAGTTCTCCTGCCTCGACATACTTTGATCTCTACAAGAATGACTTTGTAGCCAACGAACTTAACAAATTACTTCATTATTTTTCTTTTCTTGAGAGAAAAATCTACAAAAAAGATAACGAAGAAGAAGTTCAAGAGAATTTCGAAGTTAGTTCTCCCGCCTCGGCATAATTTGATGTCTACAAGAATGACTTTGTAGCAAAAAAACTTAACAAATTACTTCATGTTACTTCTCTTTTTGAGAGAAAAGCCAACCAAAAAAATATTTACATAGGAGAAGTTATTTAAAAGAGGGATGACGTGAAAAAGTTGGAGGGAGAACTTGCACACTATAAGAAGATTGTTACTGAGTGTTCAACAAGGATTAATGATGGGCGATAACGGTTTATTTCTAGAGACACCGATCAGAATATACTCGTTGATGGCCTCACTAATTCTTGTAGCAAGACTAAAAACATACTTTGAGAATGTTGTCAAAGAATTTGAAAAACTCACTACTGAAAAGAAATCTCTTAGCGAAAACGCTGAAAAGTATAAGAATTTTTGTTTTAAAGAGTATGTTGCTGAGTGTGTTTCTCGTTTAGATAACAGAGACGCCAAAATAAAATCTGATTTGGTAGTAGAAATTCATGAGCGTTTTCCCAATTTGAAGTTGGGAATTCTTTGGGAGCATGTTTCAGAGAGGTAACGTCCGGAGGGGGTTTCCTTGGTGGATGAAAAATCATCAAGTGATTATGAAGAATCAAACAGCTCCTCCTCGAAAAGCTCGTTGGAGGATAATGAGGAAGGTAGTCCCTCAGAGTAGGACATGAGCGCTTTACTAGTTTCTGTTTTCATTGTTTTCCTGTAAACCTTTATGAACCAGTTGTGCTTTGTGCAATTTGTTTTGTTAAGTCATTGGATTCTTTTGAGGAATTTTGTACTATGAAAACTCTTATGAATAAAAATGTTTTTCGGTTAATTTGTTTTTGTTTTATCATAATTTTTCATACCAAAACATTATTATCTATCAACATTTATAAGAAAATCCTTCCTGGTCCGAAAGAAAAATAAAAATTGTTGACCAACATTCGTTGGAAGACCCTTTCGGTCAAAAAGATAAAAATTGTTGACCAACATTCCTTCTTTGTTTTTAAGTCAATATGTCCGCAAACTCACCTTCTCAGTTAACATGTATGGGCCATCCTAATTAGGTTCTAAATTTCTAATACATTTTTCTTTCGTATGGAGAAATACTTTTCTCAAAACCTTGTCCCTTGTCTTAAACTCCCATCGTCTAACTTTAGAAGCGTACTGGCTTCTCATCAAAGTTTGGTCATGTAAAGAATTCAATTGCACTCTTTTTTTTCTTCTATTAAGTCAGACTCTGTATACTTCCCCTTATCGTTGGTCTCTTCAGAATATTCACTGACTCGATATGAAGGGAAAATTGCTTCGGATGGCACAATAACATCGATTCTATAAACTAACGCAAATGGAGACTCCTGGGTTGTTGTTTGAGGAGTAATTTTATATGCCCACAAGACTTCTTGTAAATAAGCTAGTCCTTTTCTAGCCTTGCCTTCCAAATTCTTTCTCAGCCCATCAAGAATATTTTGGTTAGTAACCTCAATTTGCCCATTTACTTGTGGATAGAAAGTCGCCGAGAAGCATTGTTGTATCCCTTTAGCAGAATAAAAAACTTTCATCTCTTTATTTTCGAATTGTTGCTTATTATCAATCGTCATTCTCCTTAGAACACCAAAACAACAACAATTATTAGAAATAATGAACTTGATCATGTCTTTAACTTTTGTTACTGCCAATGGTTCAACTTCCACTCACTTAGAGAAATAGTCTACCGTGATAATTATCGTCTGTCGTCCTCCAGATGCCATCGGTAAAGGCCCGACCAAATCAGTACCTCATCAGTAAAAAAGTAATGATTCTGATAATGACTCAAGGGTACATGAATTTTATTAGCAAATCTTTGACAAGTATCACATCTCTTAACTATTTTCTTGGTGTCCGAAGTGATTTTGGGCCAATAATATCCTACCAAAAGAACTTTTCATATCAAAGCTTATACCCATAATGTGCGGATCCTTCTCCATCATGTAATTTTGAAAATATCATTTGAGATTCATTTTCTCCAAGGCATCGAAGCAAATGCCTACTAAAATATTTTTTGTATAAGATATCTCCAAGGACCAAGTAACCATATGCCTCAAATCGTATTCTCTTTGCCATGACTTTATCAATGTGCAAAACATCATTTAACATGTTCTTTTTTAAATTTTACTCTTGCAATCTTTTTTTGTACTTGTAGAAATTTGAAAAGCCTCTACATACCCTTCCATTATCTCGAACCCCTTTGTTATCGAAGGATTTTCTTGCGTGATAATCCAAGGGCATTCCTCAGAATATTAAGCAGTATTCAGAGAATCAGCCACAAAATTTCTTGTACTATGAACAAGTTTGTATCTCACTTATCCGAAGACTAATGTCAAAACCTTTAACACTCTAAAATACTTCACTAAATGATCTTTTCTAGCTTCGTACTGGCCATAAGCGTGATTTATAAGAAGTTGCGAGCCGCTTATCAGCTTAACGTTTTTACCCCCACATATCTGAGCAAGTCTTAAACTTGCCAAAGCAACTTCCTACTCTGCCTCATTATTTGATGTTTTAAATCCAAAGAGGATATCTTGATACATTACAATACCATCTGGAGATATCAACTGCACCCATGCCCTACATCCGGATGCACTTGAACCCCCATTTGTTCGGACGGTCCACTATGTTTTGAAATTGTCTTTCTCTACCTCCATATCTAACCGTTCAGAATGAAATTCAACTAGAAAATCTGCTAAGTCTTGCACTTTGATTGTAGTCTGAGGTTCAAACTCAATGTCAAAATATTATAATTCAACTAATCATATGATAATTCTACCTGATATATCAGGCCTTTGTAGCATACTTTTCAATGGAAACGATGTTCGTACAATGATAGAATGAGCCTGAAAATAAGGAATCATTTTCGGAGCAGAAATTACCCATGCAAGAGCTAAATTTTTTAATTCCAAATACCATTTCTCAGCATGCAAAAAACTTTTACTGACATAATACACAGGTTTCGGGCGAAAAGTTTCTTCTCGAATCAAAACAACGCTCATAACATAATCCGACACTACTACATAAACATACAATTTTCCTATGGATTTGGATTTGTCAAGATTTTTGGCAAAGATAGATATTCTTTAATTCGATCAAATGCTTCAGAACACTTTTTGGTCTAGTTAAAACAATCTTCTTGCCACAACACTTGGAAAAAAAGAGCACATTTTTCCAATGACTAAGATATAAATCTATTCAAAGCTGTCAATCTCCTTGTTAAAATCAGTACCTCTTTGATCGTTCGAGGTGGTGCTATAGTGTTCAACCCATTTAAATGCACATGATCAGCTTCTATTCCACGCTCACTAACTATGAACCCAAGAAAGATTACAATATCGCACTCTGAATGTGCACTTTTCTGGATTTAATTTTAAATTTATCTTTGTCAAGTTGGTGAAAGTTTTCTCTAGTTCTACAAAGTGGTCCTAATCTCTTGTGCTTTTCACTAACATATCGTCGACATATACTTCAACATTTCGTCCGATCTGAGTCTCAAAGGCTTTGTTTACTAAGTGTTGGTAAGTTTCTCTGACATTTTCAACCCAAAATGCATAACCTTATAGCAATGTCAACCTCTCCCAGTGATGAACGACATGCTTTCATGATCCTTTGAGTCCATTCAGATATTATTGTAGTCAGCATACCCATCCATAAATGAAAGTAATCATTTTCTGGAAGTAGAATCCACTAACTGATCTACCGAGGAACCAAGAAATGATCTTTTGGACATGTTATGTTTAGGTCAGTGAAATCTACACACATCTGCCAATTACAATTTTTCTTTTTAACCAAAGCTGGTTTGGTAGTCCACAAAGGACATTGTGATTTTGTATGTGCCCAACCTTGGATAAACATTCTACTTCTGCCATGATGTCTTCAGACTTTTCTTGAGAAAAAAATATTCGTTTCTGGATGATTGGACACACACTACTTCTGATTTCCAGTCTGAGGCAGACGATTTCCGCGGGAACCCCTGTTACGTCTTCAATACATCATGCAAACATATGTATTTTTTAGAAAAAATGTAATTAACCTCTCCCTCACCTTCAAGATAACTTTGTTTCAATTTTTAAACTCTTTCCCTTCGAAAATACAAGATCCTCTATTTTTTTTTGTCTAGGATCATAAACCTGGGGGTCTCCCTCGGATCATCCACGAAATCGGACCCCGTGGAAGACCCCACTAATTGCTACGCTTTCTTTGACTCGTCTCCTTTGATTTTCTTTCGGGCCAAAGTCGTTCGATAACATTCTCTTGCCATCGTTTGACTTCTTCTAATTGTTCAAACATTGTTTCCCACAACATATTTCAAACATTGGTGAACATTTGATGCCAATGAATGCATTCTAGATAGCCAAGACCTTCCAAAGATTTCATTGTAAGACATTGGAGCATCTACCAAAATAAACAGAACCATAATTTCCTTTTATATGGTCTTGACCTAGCTCTACTTTTCCCTCAAATTCTCCAACCACTTCAGTTGTTACCCCACTAAACAATATAATCGTCCGATCTAACAAAAGAATTGCTGGAGGGTTCACTATCTTGGCGTAAGTTTTCATGAACATAATATTAGCAGAACTTCCAGTATCAATCAAGATTCTCTGTATCTCATCTCCGACAATTTCTGCTACAATAACCATCGCATTTTCATGTGGACCAGCTACATCCCTCATATCATCATATTCAAAGCAAAGTATTGTAGATGGATTTTTGTACAAGTATGGTGAAACACCTACTTTTAATTGAGTTTCTAGGCTGACAATGTTCCTCTTTCGAGAATAATTCGATGTTCATGCAATAGTATCCCCTCAAAAAATTGTTAATGATATAAAGAAAGCACATAGTTTATTAACATTTCCTCTTACAACCGATTCCTCCACCACCAAGACGTTGTTCCTGCCCAGTTTTGGATATACATACTCTGTGGAAATATCAAATGCACCAATAGGTTCAGAGATCATTAGAGTGTTTTTTTGCTTTGGTGCGGTAAGAGAGTTCTTGACAAATGTTATTAGTTTCCCATTCTCAATTAAAGCATGTATTTTTTTTATTTCCACACAATCCTTTGTGTCATGCCCAATATCCTCATGATACTTACAGTACCTATTGCATTGACTTTCCCTCAAATTATGTATGAGAAGTGGCGGGATTGTATGTGTGGATGCATTCTATCAAAATTATTGTTAAACACTCTGTCAGGTCGGCAAAATATGTTAGTCGAATCCATTTGTTAGATATAGGCCGGACATATTGCTGTGTATTCACAACGTTTTTGTTCACCTTCGGATGTCGAGGTACTTGGTTCGGTGTTTGAGTTGGTACACAAGATCGGATAACAGTTGTTGGATGTGAATTCCATATTCGATGCTTGTGTTTCCTCTACCAAAATTCTTTTCTTTAATTGATCCAACAAGACCCCAAATGTCATGGTTTTCCTTTCTGCAGCGTTATCTTTCATTATACCGGGGAGAAGTCCAATTCGGAAAGCTTCTAATGCCACTTTATCTTTATAACTTTCCATGTCAGTTTTAGCCTTGATAAAAGGATTCGTATAATCCTTGAGTCTTTCTCCCACTTTATGTGTACAGTAAATAATTGTATCACCATTTGCGCGAAACTTTTTGCTTCCCACAAAATGCTGACGAAAGATATTCCAGAACATATCAATTTTTTTAATACAACCCTCTGGCAAGTTATTATACCACTTTCAAGCTGTGTTCTTGAATGTGTGGGAGAAGGATATACACAATAATTTGTCATCATCATCATAGTTGATCATCAATTTTTTAAATTTCTCAATATGGATGTCCGGATCTTGCGTTCCATCAAAATTTTCCAGCTTTGAAATGTCAAGCCACTTATGTAGATGTCCTTAAATAATTTTTGAGAGAGGGGAAATGACCTCCAATTATGACCCATTTTATACATATTGTCCCCAAGACCTTCATTCAGTATAGTGTACAAACCTTCGTCGGATAAGTATGTGAACTGATTGCTTGCACGATACTCGAAATTATGACTTCTCGAAATGATCTTAACATGAGGGGTTGCTTGCTCCCTTTTAGAAACACTCACAGCCCTATCTTGCTTCTCGGACCCAAGTTTTTTTTTCTCTTGTTCATTCTTTTCTTTCCTCGAACCTCTAACTCGTTAAGATATTTGATGACCATCTCTCCGCCATCTAGAATCTCTTTTCTTGTAAATTTTTGGATGTCGATTATCTCTTTCTTAGGAGAAAGATTCATCTGAATTATATGATGAATAAACGCTAGATTCAACTGAATCATAATGACGTCTAGATTTCACTCTTTTCTTCGAAGAGTAACGACTTTTTCTTTAATGCATTTCATCGGTTTGATGAGCATATTCCATGTGATATTTTTCAGTTATCTGCTCTTTTCGGACCTCCGATTTGAGCCTCTGTGAACTCAGCATTGCTTTCTTCTCATCATTCAATCTTTCAATATCTTCAAAAATCTCTTTCCACGGAGATACTAAAGGAGATTCCTATAGCAGCTCCTCGACATGTCAGTCATTGTCGTTTATTTCATTCAGTATTTGTTCCTCAATCGGGAGATCTCCAGATAGATTTCCATTCACACGATTATTTATGCCAAACTCTAGCTCTCCTAGCATTTATGTCTCCATTACTCTCACTGCGTTTGAAAATAAAACTATGGTTTTGGAAAAACGGTTCCGGGTACGAATCGTCTTTGCACAGACGAACCAATGATAGTTCCAAAGATTTCTTAGAGGGATTATGTGTCAAAGTAATGTTCGTAAGATAATATTTTAGAGAGAGAAATGAGATAAGTAGAAAAACAAAGAGACAAATAGAATAATAAAGTAATGATTGATTAATGATTGACCCATTTCCCAAAAAATGGTGATGCTTTATATAGTACAAGTAGTGGATCCCCAATTTACATGATGACCCCTCTTTTATGATACTTTACACCCCATTACTTTACTATTAATTACCTAATTTTATTACTTTATACTCAATTATCTTACTAATACTAACCACAAGTATTAGTTATTACACAAAACACCCTCAATATTACATATTTTTCGGTTTATACTCAATATTTTATTACATTATATTAACTCCTTTACTTATCTAATTTGGATTATTCTTCCCAATATCTCCTCCCCTTATCACACATATTATCGTAAACTTTATTTGGATGCATGAGTTAGGTCCGAAAAAAAAAGATTCATCAATATTATTCTTACGACCGCGATAAATAGAGAAAAGTCATAGGATAACTTACTGATAACGGACCGAACGAGAACCAAAACCAAAACCAAACCAAAAACTTAGAAGTACGGTCTGGTTAAAATAACTAGAATTGAAAGTTTAGCGATCCGTTCCGGTTGAACCGGTAAGCTTAGCGGACTGGTCCGGTACCGTCAAAATTTAGACTAAACCGGACCAATAACAATCTTAGTTGTGTGTAGTGCGATTTTTTTTTATTTTTGGTTGGGGATTAAGGTGGTGTGGTGCATATGTGGCGAAGAGTTTTAGAATTTTTTTGAACCCCTAATATATATGGTCGCTTATAATCAAAGCTAAAATTAGTACATTGATTATCCACTTTAGTGAAAGATATTCACTATCAATTTATAAAAAACTGATAGTGAAAAGACTTCTGCCAAATATTTTTTAGTCCAACGACTATGTGTCATTAAAATGCATAGTCACGCACAATTATGTGAGTTTTAGTTGCATGTTTATTACCATGTTTTTCTAATTCTACATTTTTTATATATAAATATTTTTACCAAAAAAAAAAAGCTTATCTTTTTTTTTTAAATTAATCATAATTATATATTTCACACCTTTCTACCTCCCATATGATTTTTTTAAGTATATAAGTTTATTAAATTAAAAATTTATAATATATATATAAATAAAGTTTTAGTCTCATATAATAATTATATATAATTCTCAATAATTTCAATATCCTATAATAATTATATATTATTTTATTCCAAAATCAAACGTGGTAGCTGAAAAAAATACTAAATAATAATATTAATAACTTTTTATTTTTAATAACTCTGTTAGCTACCACTTACTATATATATATATGTATATGAATTTATATTATTATCTTTTAATTCAATAAGTGTCTATAGGGTAAATCACACAAGGTGTTCAACCGAGAAAGCATATGTAAAGAGCCTTGAACGCATGACTTCGGTCATAAACATGCTTTACTCAACCAACTAGACCATCTTTGGGAGAAATTTATTTATATTATATATACTCAATTAATATATTTATATATATTCGAATATAAATAATATATTATATTTATATAGGATATAAATGAATATATAAATCTATATTATTATTTATTAAATATATATATATATATATATATATATAAAATACTCCATTTATTTTTTAATCATTGGCATTTAGAAAAAACAATTTTAAATCAATTATCGTTCACTATTACCAATATAATATTAAATAAAATTAAGTATTGATGATCAATTAAATTTATTTGTTTTTTTTAATTTATATAAATTAAATACTAAAAATATATTATAATATAAAAGATTTCAAAATTAAATTTTATTTTATTTGAACATATTATTTTTTAATTATAAATTTATATATAAAATTTTATTTTATTTTTTCGAAGGCTTAGGCTTCGTATCTTTCCTTTTTATTTTATTTTTTCACATAAACAAATTGGCTGTATTTGTTTCAAACCATCCATGCGATAACCATTTCTATCGCAGCTCTTTCTTCCCGCACTATTTTTGGTGCAAATTAAAAGTACGATCATTGGATTAACTTCTATATTTTAATAAATTAGTTTTACGGTTTGATTGTTTGAAATTTATTTTGTTTAATGCTATCTAGTTTTAGTGTTTGAGATTAAGATCGAATCAATTTCTTTTTTATATATACATTTAGGTCTTTTTATTCTCTTAAAATTAAGAGATCCGCTCGTCACAAATAACACGATATGCTTTGTATTTTTTTTTAATTACGAGATATTCAAACAGTTTCATTTTGTTTAATTAATTTTTTTTATCTGTATAATTGATTTGAAATTTTGAATTTTGTTTCATTAATATATTTGAATTTTTTAATGGATTTGAGTTGTTTTAGTTTGTTAATAATTTTATTTGAATTTGTTTAGTTGGTTTGTTTTTTTTATTTGTTTGAATTTGTTTTATTGATATGAAACAAAATTGAATTTATTTTTTATTAAATAATTTGTTTAAATATATTTAACAAATTAATTTTTAAATTTGACTGAATTTGCTTAATTGTTTCAATTAATTTATTTGAAGATTAATCAATTCCGATTGCTCGAATTTCTTTAGTACATTTGTTTGAATTTCTTTAATTAATTTTATTCCTTCATCCCCAAGATTCAAACGCATTGATTGTTGAATATTTTATTTTTGTGGTATTTATGTATAATATCTTTTTATTTTCTTCCTTCATCTCCAGGTCCAAAGGTATTGATTGTTGAATATTTTATTTTTGTGGTATTTATGTATAGTATTTTCGACATAAGCTTGTGTTTACCTGGTTTTTTTTGGCTTCATTTGATGAATAGTTTATCACTATATATTCTGAAGGAGCACCAAGTTCCGCCTAGGTCAATAACCAAATCAAAGAACTATGTGGAAGAAAATATTCAAGTTTTTAGGTATGTCTTCCAATGAAGAATCTGTCGATCTACGTGAAGAAGAATGCGTTGATCTTCCTGAAGATACTATAGTTAATATACTAGAAAAACTTCCTCTAAAATCTCTAATTCGATTCAGATTGGATTCAAAGAGTCCGTTTTCCTGCATTATAAGCTCGCAACCTTTCATCGAGTCTCACTTGGCTCGCTCCGACACTCCACCTCTACTTCTCATCACAGCTTGTGAGACACAACCCAGACGAATTGGTATCAGTAAGTTCTTCCTGATTGATCCTCTACATCGGTCTTGTGTTCCCTTAACCAATCCGGATTCCAAATCCTTTGTCTCACAATGCGTGAATGGCCTAGTCTGCATTGGTAGACATGACTATTTTCAACTATACAATCTCACTATCCGAGAATACTTAGATCTTCCGCTACCACCGTTTGAATTTGATAACCCTAACCCTAATCACAGTTTCCAATCGAGTTATTTTTTAGGGTTCGATCCCTATACCAAAACCTACAAAGTGTTAGCCATGAGTTACCGTGTGCAACACGAAATATATGAGTACTATGTATTCACACTGGGTGCGAATACAAATACAAGTCATTGGAGAAAACTTGAGTGCACAGGCATTGGAGGTAATTTTTCTTTATCAGCCCCATGCGTCAACGGAACAATATACTTGAGAAGGAGGCAAAATTATATCGAGGAACTATTGGCATTCGACCTAAGGAACGAGAAGTTTCGATGTATAACTTGGCCGTCAAACACCTATAACACCCCCTATTATACCTATTTCTTTCCTTTTAAATTGAAGGAGAGTCTTGGATTAGCAGGTTACGGGCACGGGCGCAATGGAGAGTTTATGGTGATGAAAATCTGGAAACTTGAAGACAACAAAACTGAGAGTCCTTTATGGATCGAGGTGACAAAAGACTTCGTCCGCGTCCAAAACAAATATATGAAGTGTGTAAGCGCAATACTTCCTACTCAGAAGGATGAGGAGCTTCTGATAGTCTTTGGCTCTGGTAGCCCTACTTTTACTCTTCTGAATCTAAAAGATAATCATTCCAAGATAATTCATATTTCTGGATTGCCTTGTGGTATAAGTAATTTAATCCCTTATGTCCCAAGCTTAGTGTCATTCAAGGACATGTATAGATACTAATGTATAGATACTAATCTGTAATTCGAAAAAAAAAGTGAAAAAATATTATTGGTTTTGAGTGTCTATAAGAAAAAGGACTTTCCAATTTTTTTTTTATATCAATATATTCTGCTTATTTTTTTTTAATACTTTTTAATTCGATTGTTTTTTATTTTTATATTAACCAAATTAGATCCATAATTTGTTTTTCAAAATTTTGTTTTATTATATTTGATTTTGTTTTTCAAAATTTTGTTTTACAATATTTGGTTGAAAAATAGGAATAATCTTGTTTGTTTGTGAAATTTGTGTTGGATTTTTTTTTATATGTTATTAAAATTCATATATTTCTAACCATAGCTCAAAAAAAATCCAAAATTAACATTGATTTTATTTTTTTAAAGACTAACCAAAGTAGATCGATGAAGTTTAGAAAACATTTTTACTTTTATATCTTTCAAACCATAACTCACAGAAATATATGTAAAAATACATCTATGATATATACATATATTAAATTTTTTACTATATTTTTACTATATTTAATTGGAGAAATATGAGTAATCTAGTTGCAAAATTAGTCTCAGATTTTTTTTTTATATTTTTTAAATGTAATATCTTTCAAACCATAGATCCATAAAAATAATCCGTTTTTAATGACGAACAAAACTAAGATAAGTAATCTCACCTCTAAAAAACTATAAATACCATTAATTTTAATTTTTAAAGACCATCATAAAACTAAGATATGAGTAATCTCACCTCTAAAAAACTATAAATACCATTAGTTTTGTTTTTTTAAAGACCATGATTTTTTAAATACATTTGGTTGCAAAAATATGAGTAATTTGAATTTTAATTTGGGAAACGTTTTTTGTTGTTTGTAACAAATTTGAGAATACTTTGGTTTTGTTTTTTTAACACAAACAAAAATAGATCTATCAATTTTTTTTACTACATTTGGTTGTGAAAATTTGAGTAATCTCAAGAAGTAATATCATTGCGAAAGTACGAGTAATCTGGTTGCAAAACTAATCTCCAATTTTTTTATTTATAAATGTCATATGTTTCATAAAACAACTCCAATTGTTTTTGAACATATCATTGGTTTTGTTATTTTAAGACGGATAAAACTAGATATATGAAAGATTGTTTTTAAAGATTGTTTTATTATATTTTATCGCGAGTTGTGTGTGAAATTAGGAGTAATATGGTTGCAAAACTAGTCTTCAAAAAGTGTTTTGTTTTTTAAATGACATCTTCAAACCATAGATTTAAAAGAATATGAAAATATAATTGTTTTTTTTTTGTCTTTTAAGACCAACCAATTTAGATTCATGGAAGTTTTTTTTTTTAATTTATGTACTATATTTAGTAGTAAAAATTAGACTAATTTGGTTGAAAAGTTTTATTTTTAAAAAACATACCTTTTAAGCTAAACAAAATAAAAAATACCATTGGTTTTTTTATAAAGACGAACAAAATTAGATGAATGAATTTTTTTTTATAAATTTTTAAAATTATATTTGATTGGAAAAATAGAGTAATCTAATTATAAAATTAATTTATCGGCGTAATTAAAAGTAATTTAGTTGCAAATATAGGAAATTAAAAAATAATTTATAAAAAATATCACTATTTGAATGTTAAAAAAACTAATTATGTATAATGAATACATATTTGCTTGTGCAAACCAACGTCAGAAGGTAAACCATACAAGGTGACAGGCTCAACCGAGAAAGCGTATGTAGATGAACTTGAACTCATGACCTTTGGTCACAAGCATACCTTAGGTCACAAGTATACCTTACTCAACAAACTCGGCTATTCGTTTGTGGGCTATTTAGATTTTATTTGATATGTACTACTGATGTGTATTAGTGGTACTGCAAGTGTCTGATATATATATATATATATATATTATAGTCTTATTAAATTATTATGTATTAATTTGGATTTTTTTTACAAGCAAATGAAATATTATTATCAACATTTATATTTTATATATATTAGAACGTATAAAATAATTTATATTATATATATATATTCATAAATACATGATATATTTTTTAAATCAATATTTATATAATAATATATATGATATCAAATTTATGTATTATTCATAAGTAAATATTATATATATATATCATAACAAATAAATATTATTTTTTTCTTTGTACATCAAGTATTAAGAAGCAATGAAGTAGGATGACAATGAGCCGGGTTCAGACCGGGTTCGGGCTGACCCGCTTAGGCCCGTTGTTTTTTACTCGAACCCAAACCTAGTTCGACCCGCAACGGGTTTAATATTTTCAAACCCGTGCCCGATCCGTTTATGTCCGCGGGTCAGCCCGACCCGACCCATAAACATTATTTTTTACTATTCGAGTTTGGGAATATAAACTGTTCGTGCTTTTGATTTTAATTAAATTAAATATTACGAAGAAACAATTATATATGCGGTTGGTGCTATACAACTTTTTAGATTTGGTAATAATTGGAGATATGAAAATTAGATGCGTACTGGAGTAAACCTACGATCGACTAGCATCCGATATAGCTCCATGCGTCGACAATGTTTGAATATTATTTAAAAAAAAACAAACTGTTATTAATACTATAATAGCTTTGCCATTAGGGGTGGCTATTTGGGTGTTGTCCGGCCCGACCCGGCCCGCTCGGGTTTTGTCCAGCCCGAACTTAGAACGGGCCGGGTTCGGGTTCAGAAATTGTAACCCGCAACCGGGCCGGACCGAGTTCAGGTTTCAAATTTGTCCGGTCCGTTCCAGCCCGAAAATCATAAAATATATAAAAATAATATTTCTATGTATAATAAAAATAATATATTTAAAAAATAAATTAATATATTTAAAATAAATTTAAAAAATATTAAAAAATATTAAAATTAATGTCCGCGGGTCGGGCCGAGTTGACCGGCGGACATTAGCGGACGGGCTCGGGTTTGAAAATATGAGCCAGATAGCGGGTCGGGCCGGGTTCGGGCTTAAGTGTAAAACAAGCGGGCTCAAGTGGGCCGACCCGAACCCGGCCTGCGGA
Source organism: Limnanthes douglasii subsp. nivea (assembly GCA_036936605.1). Taxonomy (NCBI): domain Eukaryota; kingdom Viridiplantae; phylum Streptophyta; class Magnoliopsida; order Brassicales; family Limnanthaceae; genus Limnanthes; species Limnanthes douglasii. The sequence goes on along the minus strand of JAUPFV010000004.1, from coordinate 23,633,159 downwards.
CGGTCCATTGCCATCCCTATTTGCCATGTTATATTTCTATTACTAGTGATATATTTATATTTAATGATTTTGATATATTATGTGTGACCTTTCATTGGCTTCTGCTCCCCATAATAGAAGGGGATAACACAAATGGGTTCTTATATGGCCCAGACGCCTCTCTCATATCATCAATATTGCAAAACAGTAATGGTAGCAGCTTTCTGTATAGATTGGTCAAAGTGCATGCTTCCAATTGGATTTCCAAGCTTACTATGTGCCTCTTTCGAGAATAATTCGTAATCCTTGAGACGTTATCTTTATAAAAAAATAGTTAGAGATACAAAATATTTACATAACTACCAACATTCCCTTTGATCTTTGGTTCCTTCACCATTACCACGATCCATCGGTCAGGGTTTGGATTCATATATTCCAAAGACATGTCAAAAGAAACAATAAACTCTACGATCGTTAATGTATTTTCCTATATCACTTCCACTACAGATACCTCAATTCCAATCAGATTTCCTATTAGATTATGCTCCAGAGCCCAAACATTTCTCTTGATAAAAGTCGTTAATTTCCCACTCTCAATTAACACTTGAATTTCTTTTTTCAGAGCTATACAGTCCTTTATGTCATGACCAAAATCCTCATGATACTTGAAAATATATGTCACTTCTCTCTTAGAGTCTATATTAGAACGTTTTTGAACTATATATAATTTTGAGAATTTTTAAAAATCGTTGCAACTCATTTTGTCAATACGGAAAAATGAGTAAGTGAGACCCACTTGTTCAATATTTTCCTCACGGGCTGCTATATTGAGAACTTGCTGATTTGACTTCGGTCTTGACAACCTTTTTATAGGACCTCTTGGTCCAAATATGGTTGAAGGCTAAAATATTTGGATCGAGTGAGGTTGATGAACTAGAGCGGGTACCTATTGATAAACAATCACAGTGATTATAAACTATGTTTTCTTTGTTGGGGCATTAATGCAAGCTCTGGCGCTTGAGTATCTTCCACGATTATTCTCTTTTTGAATTATGCTAATAAAGTACCGAAGGTCAAGGGATATTTCTTGGGCACATTATCTCTTAAGACTCTAGAAAGAATTCGTTGCCTATACGCAGCGCAAGGAACCTTCTCCTCGCAGCCGTCCAAACTGGTTTTTGTTCGATTAGATTACCTGGTGTAGTCCTTCAGGATCTCTCCAACTTCTTGTAAATAACTGCTGATTGCTTCTCTATTACCTCGAAATTTCTTGCTTTCCAAAAATTACTGCCTAATCCATAACATGTCAAATCTTTTAATAGAACCTTCCGTTAATTGATTATACTATTTTAATGCGCCTTCCTTGAAGGTATGAGATCAAGCTCCGCACATCAACTTATCATCATTTTCAAACTTCATCATAATATTTTAACCTATTTAATTTGATTATCCGGGTCTTGATTCCCACCAAACTTTTCCACCTTCAAAATATCAATTTGTTTTTGAAAATACCCTACTAGACCGTCCGCGGACAAAAGAGATGCCCTCCAACTATACATTGGTCTATACTAATCACCCAAGGGCCTTTGTTAACATTTGCATATAGAATTTTCTTAGAAGTATTTAAAAATTGGCCACTCACTTTATAGTCAAAACGTTGGCTTCCAAATAACCCCTGGTGGTCTATGAAGTTTATGGAATAACAAATTGTAGATAGAGAAGCTTCCAAAAGTAATAATGATGGCGCGACGGAAATAGAAGAAGAATCAACGATAGATGAAACCCTAATTCAAGGGTAACATGATGAAACCCTAATCTAAGAGTAACAAAGACTGAAATTTTCAGAGATAAAAAATTTATTATTCCAAAAACTTAAAATAACTTAAGGCATATGAGGCTTTATATAATAGCTTCTCAAAACCCTAAATTATATTACAAAGGAAATTAAATAAATATTTTAAAATAAAACAAAACAAAATAAATCTTAATATAATTAGATTTGATTTAAATACATAAGATATTTGAATAAAATAAAATAAAATTAAAAAAAGCTTTTGTTTCGACTTTCTGGGCTACATCATCCTCTCCTGGTTGACAAGAATTCGTCCTCGAATTCACAGCACCATCACCATCAAGAACCTAAATTATTTATTTTATTTTATTCAATCGTTACATTGATAATTATAATTGTTGACCTTATCGGAATAAGATAATTCTTCTCGAGTGTTCCTTATTCGAAGTCACATTGAAGCCATCCAGTTGAAGGAAAAAAATAGTTTTAAAAACCTTTTCATAGTCTAAAGACAACATCTCCATGTCCAGTTGATGAAAAAATGGTTTTGAAAACCTCTGATACCAAACTGATGATGCGACGGAAATAGAAGAAGAAGCAACTCTTTTTTAGCTTAAATAGAGGCATTGTAGAATAAACATCGAGAAGATAAGAGGTCTATGTCTAAGAAGTGTCACTGCTATCGTATCCCGTCAACCAGTAGCCCTTCTTCCAACAAAGGTTATTCAGCCTTTATTCTCTTAAGCGAGATCAGGAAAAACCTCTACGCCTTTCGCCCCGAGCTAAATCATTTCCCTTGCGCCTGCTTCCTGAAACACGATAGATGAAACCCTAATTCAAGGGTAACATGATGAAACCCTAATCTAAGAGTAACAAAGACTGTAATTTTCAGAGATAAAAAAATATATTATTCCAAAAACTTAAAATAACTTAAGGCATATGAGACTTTATATAAGAGCTTCCCAAAACCCTAAATTAGAATACAAGAAAATAAAAATTCTAAATTAAAATCAAATCAAATCAAATCTTAATATAATTAGATTTGAATGAATAATATAAGATATTTGAATAAAATAAAATAAAATTAAAAAGGCTTTTGTTTTGACTTTCTGGGCTACATCTGATGAGTCCGAATTCGGAATGCTCCCCGGAAGGGCAGACCAATGTAAATCTCTCCGTAAACCGGACAGACACTAAGAACTTAATTCGGACAGGACTTTTGAACCGGACAGATGACTTCGAACACTGTGAGCTTAAGGCTGTTCGAACTATGACTAAAGTACTAAAAAAACCTAAACACTTTCTGACTAAGCTACCTTCCCATCTGCTTAAAACTCATGGGTCTTTAAACATGACCCGGGTCCATTAAACATGACCCGAAAGCCCATAAGGGCCCAAGTATCATACTATAAATACCCAACCACCAGCATTAACTATGGGTAACAAAAAATTAACTGCTGCCAAGCTGCTTAATTCTCTCTCCACCTTAAAACACCTTGAAACATCCTCACACCACCTTGAAACACCCTTACACCACCTTGAAACACCCCTACACCACCTTAAAACTCCACTTGAAATTACCAGCCTACCCTCAGGCTACTTTTATCCACACCAAATTGGCGACCACAGTGGGAGGCGACGGTGCCTGAATCAAGTATTCGAAACCAATCAAAGAATTTCTGTCTGAATGAATCCGGATAATCCAGAGCTTCCACCAGCTTTGCTCGAAGTGGTGGAAGAGAACGATGAGTATACTGTCCAAGAGCGTGACAGGTTAAGGCTTGAGATAGAAGCTTTGAGGGCTGAAAAGGCCAAAATGGGCGTGAAAGAAAAATCCAAGGCATCGGTTGTTCATCACACCGACAACCCTAGAGAGCCTGAGGCTTCAAAAACTCATGTGAGCACTAAAAAGACACATGCTAGCTCTAAAAAGTCTCACCGGTCCAAGCCTATGGAGAGTTCTGACTCGAGTTCAGAGTCTTCGGACAGCTCTTCGGACAGTGAGTGAAATGAAAAATCCTTGTCCTCTAGCAGTGATGAGGGTCGAACCAAGAAGAAACAAAAGCAAGTTAAGAAGTATTCCAGAAAAAGAGATCACCATGGAAGAAAGCCATGACCTGGGGAGGATTGCTAAATCAAGTTGGCAAGCAAATAAACGTTGATGAAACAAAAAAGACCAGGGTGCACAGACAGGTGAGATCCACCCCGGTGGCACCAGCTCCAAATCAAAACCAGTCCGGGAATAGAGCAAGAGAAACCGGACAGGGGCATGGTAGAGGAAAAGCTCAGTCCCAGCCAGCTGCTCCTGCTCAAAGTCAACAATCCAGAAACAAAAGAGGGCCATGGGTCCAACCGGAGTGGTTCGCAGAACTTAAAGAAAGCGTGGCCACCATTTTTGATAAAACAAAAGATGAGGTACACTACCGGAGACCGGCAACCTTGCAGTCTCCCAGAGAGCATCGTAACAACTCCTTTTGCCAATACCACAATGATATTGGCCATACCACTGATGATTGCATAGAATTGAAACAAGAGGTACAAAACTTGATTGAAAGGGGAAAGTTAGGTTCATACGTTAAAAGAAAATGAGGCAACATGCCTGACAACACTCACCGGGCTGGTCCGGGTAATGCTGCCCCGGAGGGGGCTATGGTAATAGTTGAAAGGTTTGATGTGGAATCTGAATACTTGGATCCTGATCCAACACGAAACAGAGTGGGTGCTATAGAGGAGCGTTCTAGATCGGTCTCCGGGCTCATTAAATTCTTCGAGTCACTGACAATTTTCGGAGGGGACACTATGACAGCTCCTACTACTTCTTCAAGAAAAAGGCATGTTCATAATTTGGCCTCCCAGCTAGAAGGAGGCATGACATCCTATCAATCTCCAAACTCATTCCCATTCATAGTCTTCGATGAGGATGACTTGAGAGATATTTCTGGCCCTCATGAGGATGCTGTTGTCATAGGAGCATCTATAGGGGGCAATGAGATAAGGCGAATTTTGGTGGATACTGGAAGCTCTGCCAATATCCTCTTTTTAAACACCTACAAGAAAATGAAAAATCCAGCTGTGATTCAGAAGTCGGACAGATCGATTGTGGGTTTTACGGGCAGCTCAGCCGATGTGATTGGGGAGTTTGAAGAAGAAGTGTTATTGGGCAGGGGCCCTTTCAAGAAAATGGTTAGAATACTCTTCATTGTGGTGGATTGTCCCACTTGCTATAATGCTATTCTAGGGAGATCTTGGCTCTCTAGGATGCATGCGGTGGCTTCGATAGTCCACCAGTGTTTAAAGTATGCTGTTCAGGGACAGGTTGGGGTTGTCCGGAGCAGCCAAAAGATTGCAAGAGAATGCTATGCCACTGCCTTGGCTCCACGAACGCTGGGGGCAGTCCGTATAAATGATCAATAGCAGTCCGAGGGTCTTCCTGGGGGTGAGGGTGAAATTGATGACCCCAGAGAGACCCCCGGAGTGTTGATTCCGATTGAAGAGGTTGAAACGCACTGCTTGGAAGAAGGAAAAAGTGTTAGGATAGGGTCCAAAATGCCACCAATGTTGAAAGAAGAGATGTTGAAATTCTTGAAAAACCATCAGCACGTTTTTGCTTGGTGCAATGCTGATGTAACTGGAGTTCCATCAGAGGTGATTTCCCATCACCTATCTGTCCGGAGAGATGTGGAACCAGTGGTACAAAAGAGGAGAGCTTTCTCAAAAGAAAAGGCTGATGTCATAGTGCAAGAGGTTGACAGACTCACAAAGATGGGGCACATTAAAGAATCTCAATACCCTTTGTGGACTGCCAATCCTGTCTTAGTAAAAAAGAAGAATGGCAAATGGCGTATGTGCATTGACTTCACAGACCTCAATCGAGCTTGTCCAAAAGACTTGTATCCGGTCCCCCGGATAGATCAGTTAGTAGACTCTACTTCTGGGAACAAGCTTCTCTCCTTCATGGATGCCTTCTCCGGGTACAATTAGATTCAAGTAGATCCAAAAGATCAAGAGCATACCACGTTTGTCACTGATAGAGGTCTACATTGCTACAAGGTGATGCCTTTTGGCCTGAAAAATGCTGGGGCTACTTATCAAAGGTTAGTCAACAAAGCATTTGCTGATCAAATTGGAAGAAATATGGAGGTTTACATTGACGATATGATGGTAAAAAGCGTGGATGAGCAGTTGCACTTGTCCGACCTCCAAGAGACTTTTGCCAACTTGGCCAAAGTAAATTTGAAGCTAAACCCTGAAAAGTGTGTGTTCGGAGTGCAGTCCGGGAAGTTCTTAGGGTATATCATAAGTGAGCATGGAATACAGCCCGACCCGGACCAACTCAATGCTTTGTTCCAAATGGAGCCTCCTCGAAACATTAAAGAAGTACAACGATTAACGGGGAGATTGGCTGCCTTGAACAGATTCATCTCCAGGTCTTTGGACAGGTGTGCTCCATTCTTTCAAACCTTGAAGGGTGCAAAGGGGTTTGAATGGACACCACAGTGTAATGAAGCATTTAATGAAATCAAGAAACATCTTTCCTCTCCCAAGACTTTGTTCAAACCAGTTGATGGGGAGACTCTCTTTGTATATCTGGCTATTTCAAGTTGTTCTATCAGTGCTGTGCTAGTAAGGGAGGTTGATGGGCATCCTCACCCAGTGTACTACATCAGCAAAAGCTTGATTGATGCTGAGAGGCGTTACTTGAAACTTGAAAAACTGGCATTAGCCTTGGTGATAGCTGCAAGGAAAATGAGGCCCTACTTCCAGGCTCATCCTATCATTGTCCGAACGTCCTTCCCTTTAAAGAATGTCCTTCAAAAAGCAGACATTTCAAGCAGAATGACCAAGTGGTCAGTAGAGTTGGGGGACTTCGACATAGACTTTGCTCCCTGGACAGCGGTAAAAGCCCAAGCTGTGGCTGATTTTCTGGTTGAATTCCACTCTGATAGGGATTCGGAGCAGCCTACTGATTCAAAAGACAAGAAAGTGTGGATTGTCCGAACAGACGGAGGGTCTAGTACCATGGGATCTGGGGCAGGAATATGTCTCACTTCCCCCTACGGGGACAACATGTACCAAGCTATTTGTTTTGCTTTCAGGGCATCCAATAATGAGTCCGAATACGAGGCAGCTATAGCTGGGTTAAAATTGGCCTACATCTGTGGAGCTAAAAGGGTCAAGCTACTAAGTGACTCCCAGTTGCTAGTCCACCATGCCTTGGGCCTGTCAGAGGCTAGAAAGGAGCAATTGGTCAAGTATTTACTCCTCCTAAAAAATGAAGCGTTAAAGTTTAAAGCTGTTGTCTATGAGCACATCCCCCGGGCAGAAAATGAGCTAGCAGATTCATTGGCAACGATAGCATATACGGAGTCCTACCCATGGATCCATGTGCTTGAAAGCCCTTCTATTGAACTTGGTGAGGGTGGAAAAGAGGAAGTCTTTGAAATACAGGTACATCGGCCTCAAGATTGGAGGTCTCCTCTTATACAATATCTGTCCGGTGGTATCGTGCCCTTGGATAAAACACAAGCCAGAACATTGAAACACAGGGCTCGTGGTTTCATTATGATTAGAGAAGTCTTGTGCAAAAAGTCCTACAGCAAACCTCTCCTACGTTGTTTAGGGGATCATGAGTCACAAATGGTTCTCTCCGAACTGCATGATGGTGAGGGATCGGCCCATTGTGGATTTAGAGCCTTAACAAGAAGAGTGCTACTCTCCGGATACTATTGGCCATCGATTATGAAAGATGCTAAGGAGCTGGTAAGAAGGTGTGACCCATGCCAGAGGTACAGTAATGAAATTCATGTACCAGCCATTCCTTTGGAATCAATTTCTGAGCCCATCCCTTTTGCTCGATGGGGATTGAACTTAGTTGGGCCTCTCCCTGTGGCGTCCGGAGGGCGTAAAACTATAATTATGGCCATTGACTACTTCTCGAAGTGGGTAGAAGCAGCCCCCTTGGCAGGGACAACCTCAAAAGCTGTCATAAAATTCATTCTGTCCAACATATGTTGCAGATTCGGTGTCCCACAGAAGATAACAACAGACAATGGGCCACAGTTTGACAATAGAGAAATGGAAAGCTTCTGTGCCTCAAGAGGTATTCAACACTGCTTTTATTCACCTTTCCACCCACAAGCCAATGGGCAAGTTGAAGTGGCTAATAGAACAATATTGTCCGGTTTAAAGAAAAATTTGGAAGCGGTTGCTGGAAAATGGCCTAGTTATCTACAAGAAGTCTTGTGGGCCTACCGGACAACACCTGGGGCTGCAACACAAGAATCCCCTTTTGCCTTGGTCTATGGAATTGATGCAGTAGCCCCCATAGAAAAGACACTCCCTTCCTTTCGTGTTCATAACTTCTCCGGACAGGCTAATGAGATGACAATTAGAAATCAGCTTGATTTGATCGAAGAAAGACGGGTGAAAGCTCATCTTAGAATGGCACACTATCAGGGCTTGATGAGAAGCAGATTTGCTTCTAAAGTTAAAAGAAGAGATTTTCAACCAGGAGATAAAGTATTAAGGAAAGTTTTCTTGCATACTAAGGAAAAGCTCTTCGGAAAGCTGGCCCCAACTTGGGAGGGTCCATATACTGTGGTTGAAAGAATCAAGCCTGGGACATACTGGTTGGAAGACAAAGATGGCAGGGTTTTAACTCACCCTTGGAATATTGAACACCTTCGAATGTACTTGGAATAAAACTTGTGTAAATATTTACTTGTTTAAACATCCATGTAAATATTTGGGGGCATACCTTCCCCTCTTCGGTGGCACGGAGAGCTTTCAATGAAACTTGGTGCCTTCTTCAAAATTCTCTAAGTATTTTCAAAATTTTGTCTCTTATCATACTACCCGGGTTAAAAGATCTAAGGGCTATTTAAATTCTAGCCGGAAAGTCTTAATACTCTCACAATACAATAAAACTACTTAAACTCCAGCTATTTAAACAAATAATGAAAGAAGAGGATTCTTGAGCAAAATAAAATATTCATTCAACAACTTAAAACTGCCTTGGCCTTCCAAGGACTTTTTAAACAAGTTTGGGCACAATACAAAAATCTGTCAGAATAATACGGACACCATCACAAAAAGAGTGCCTTGGCCTTCCAAGGACTTTAGTTCGAATAAAAGATAAACAAAATAAATTATAAGTTAAGGTTGAGCCTTTGAAGATGGCTCACACTCATTTGCTTTCTTGCCCTTGATGTCGCTCTTCTCTTCGACTATCTTCTTACCCTTAGGGTCAATTTCTTCCTCACCTGGGCTCTCTCCGGTTTCCTCTTCATCACCGGACGAAGACTCACTAGAGTACCCCTCATCAACCATGGTCCAGTATGGGAGATCATCATCGTCCACATAGCGCCATAATTCCCCTAATCTCCTCTTCGGGAATTTCTCGTGAAACAGGAGGACCATATCAGACTTCACCTTTTGGATCATTAGCTCCTCGCTTTGGATCATCTCTCTGGCATAGGCGTTGATCTTGGCCTTGATCATGGCCTCTTGATCCCTCACCAAAGCAGCCTTTTCTTCAGCAGCCTGAGTCACTGCGTTCTCTAAAGCAATTTTATCAGTGGTCAGGTTGGTGACGAGCTTCTCCTTGGCTGTAGTTTCTCCCCTTGAGATTGTCAGGTCCTTCTCCAGTCCGGACAGCTTGGCCCGGAGATCTTTTACGGTCTCTTCCAAGGAAGCAACTTTTGTGTTGTTTTCGTCTTGATTCTTCTTTAGCTGATCATTTGCCTCCTTGAGCAAATCAACCTTATTGGCAGCAGTCCGGAGGTCCTCGGACAGTTTTTCCTTCTCAGATTTGAGGTCTTTGATGGTGTCTGCCTGACTTCGGACTTGCCTTTCCAAAGTAAGCACTGGCTTTACATTGCTAAGAAGAGAATGGGCTATAACATCCCTCTCACTGGAAACCATAAAAGTCTTACCGTTGAAGTTAACTGTGTTGGAGCTGCTTGGAGGGACATAGGGCCCTGCGAACTCGTCTCTGGGCAGCCCAAGAAAATATTCACCAAGTCCACCCAGACCAGTGATGTTCATTTCGTCTAAGTTAAGCTCTCCCCCCTCAACTTCATCTGTGTGGAATTCCCTTGGGATCTCTTCTTGAAAGTCTCTTGGGATCTCTTCGGCCAGTGTAGGGTCAGTAGGGAAAGAGGGCTCCGGATCCCGGAGAGCAACCTCATCTCCTTGGGAAGTTTTCTTCTTCTTGGCCTCCCTATCAGCACTCTCACTTGTTTGCTTGCGAGTCCTCTTGGAAGCCCTTAGAGGTTTTGGAAGGTTCACTTCCTGCTTCTCGCTCTCCTGCTCCACCACTTGTAAAAGGGCTGCATCAATTTGAACCTGTGCCGGTCCCTCTGTGTCTGTTGGGGCTTCCTTCTCATTGTCGCCTGCCACCTTCCTGCCTTTCTTCTTCTTGCCCTTCATTTTGCTTGGGGCTTTGGCCCGGGCAGGCAGGAAGAGAGTCCCATCCAGTTCATGGGACCTTCTCAGCACGACGTCTTCATCAGGTTGGGTGGAGAACTCCTCCCAAGTTAGGTCTCTTCGACCTGTGGTGTTCCACAAATGGGACCTTGCTAAGTTTCCAGGAGTGAAGGCCTTGTGGAACCTATTCTCCCAGTTCTCTGCAGCCCAAGCGTTAATTTTGCCACAGGTAGTCTGTCCGGCCTTTAGGTAGTCCCCAAACTCCTTTGGCAGCTCTGTTAAAACGAAAAGAAACTGATTAGCATAAACTTAAAGAAAATGGAAAATCGGACAAAGACTTAAGATGAGAAGCTTACGGTCACTCCTCCATCTACTCCTGAGGAGGCTTGGATTCTCTCCGGTCTTGATTTTCTTGCCATTCTCTCATGAGCCACTGACAAATAAGAATTGGCTCCTCCATTTGCTCTCCGACTCCAAGAGATCATCAACAGCTTTGAGATCGTTCCCCATGTTGAAATGGTAGAAGGGGAACTGATGATGTTTGCACAAGCTGGCCACAGGTGCAAACTCTTCCATAGAAAGAGGGATTCCAGATAACCTAGACGCCATAATACATGACATTAAGGTGAACCAACCGTTGGGGCTTAGCTGTGTCGGGCAGAGCTTGACCAAGTGAAAATAGCGCACTATCTCCGGGTCCAGTGGGAACCTGAGTCCCCAGTTGAATAGCTCCATGAAGAAGACTATCTCATTCCTTTTGCAGTCCATCGGGGTCTCCGGATCGATGGGAATTCGTATCTTTACATTCTCAGGGATCCCCCACTTAGTGCGCAACCGACCCAGATCTGAAGTATGGATGAACGCATACTTGGTCCTTAGCAAAGCTGAAAGATACTTGAACTCGACTTTATGAAAGCATGGCCCTACTCTCCCTTCAAGGCTCTCCGGCAGGTCCGGGTGCCTTAGATATAAGTCCTCTTTGCCCTTCTTGGCAACAACAATAGCAGTATCAGCCTGTCCGGAAGACTCAGACTCAAATCTAACCTCCTCTGTGGAGTCCTCCATCCTCTCCTCCATAATTGTTGGGGGAGCTTCTGTAGAAGTAGTCCGGGGAGGATTGAGGCTTGGCATAGCTGATCCTCCGGACTGTTGGCTGTCCGTATTTACTCGACTTCTCACCTCAATTTGAGTTTCTGAGGCAGAAGATTCCTTGGGGGGTAGTGGGCTGCTGGCCTCTAGTCCTGACAGCCTCTCCCGGGGAGCCCTTATAGTTGCCCCAGACCCTGATACACTATCTTTTGCCCCCGATTTCGAGGGTGTGTTTTTAGAAGAAAGCCCTTTGACCAACCGACTTGGCCTTTTCATGATTAACTTATCCGGGGAATGGTCAGAGTCAGACCCCATAGCAATGAAAGAAGATTTTTTCCTAACACTTGTGACAGTAACTCCCGGTTCAACAGCAGGGATCGACTCCTGAACTGAGGAGCCAGATACTATGGGGGAGAGCGTTGATTGAAAGAGTTTTTTAGGTTTTGTACCTTTGGAAGAAGATGAACCTCTATCAGATTCTGCGACAGAAGAGGCTAGTTTCTCAATAGGCGACGATGGTAGCCCTGCAGCAAGTCGTTTTTCCTTCTCAACTCTTTGAGCTTTCTCCAATTCCGAGAGGTTAAGCCAGCCGCTCTTGATCAGTGCTGTTCTTGCTGTAAACATAAACAGCCAAGGAAGTTTTGAAGTTCTAGAGAGATAAAGCTCTGAGTAAAATTGCAGAGTGAAATTTGAAAGAGATAATGAGACAGTGAAAAGTGAATTAGAATTTATAGTAAATGTGAAAAAAGGAGTTGATTCCTAGGAGAATCCGAAAAGTTGGGCAATGATTAAAAGACGGCGCTGATGTCATTAATGGAATTTAAAAGAGGTAACTTGTTCGAGAAAATGGTGCGAAGTTCAAGGTGAAAAAACGGCTAAAGTGACCAATCAGAGAGTGACACGTGTCCCATTAACTCTGGTAAGAACCGTTTGGAATTCGTAACGTTTAGTCTGTCCGGGTTTGTCCCCAACTCTCTTCGAATTGAAAACCACTTCCTAAATCGGACTGTTTTTCAGTTCTTTGACAAGGACGCTTGTTCAAACACCTAAAAAAGGGGCTCCTGATGAGTCAGAATTCGGAATGCTCCCCGGAAGGGCAGACCAATGTAAATCTCTCCGTAAACCGGACAGACACTAAGAACTTAATTCGGACAGGACTTTTGAACCGGACAGATGACTTCGAACACTGTGAGCTTAAGGCTGTTCGAACTATGACTAAAGTACTAAAAAACCTAAACACTTTCTGACTAAGCTACCTGCCCATCTGCTTAAAACTCATGGGTCTTTAAACATGACCCGGGTTCATTAAACATGACCCGAAAGCCCATAAGGGCCCAAGTATCATACTATAAATACCCAACCACCAGCATTAACTATGGGTAACAAAAAATTAACTGCTGCCAAGCTGCTTAATTCTCTCTCCACCTTAAAACACCTTGAAACATCCTCACACCATCTTGAAACACCCTTACACCACCTTGAAACACCCCTACACCACCTTAAAACTCCACTTGAAATTACCAGCCTACCCTCAGGCTACTTTTATCCACACCAACATCAAATAATAAAGTAACAATTGTTCACCTTTTCCCTAAAACATAATATTTCTTTATATAGCAATGATGGTGGGCCAAAAAGCCATATGGTTGGTTCATTTAAGGCTATTTCACCCAATCATTCTACTAATCTGAAACATATATTTATTTTATTACGTGATGTACATATTGGAACAAATTAGCCCAATTCTATCGTGTATGATCCAAGGATCAAATAAATCACACCCTTATCCCATAGTACATGTTTTGCATATAATATGTATAATATATTAACGTATATTATATTATATTTTGCAAACATTAATATAGATTTTTATATTCTTGGTCGAGATTGGAAAATCATAAGAACAATCATATAAATTCAATATTTTACGTAGATATTGCTACCATGACAATAATAATAATAATAATAATATATCCTAACAAAACCAATATATTAGTGGTTGGAATGCTCTAAAACAATTTTCTAGCGCTTTTGTAATAATTAATTTTATTCGCCATCTATGTGAAAATACAATATACATAATTCGATGGTATGATCGTAACTATAATATTATGCGCCAAACCGATGGCACGTTAAGCATAATTCTCAATGCCATGAAAACGTTTTTGGGTTATCCGCCAATGTAATGGTGCAATATTTTTATGATTTGGCCGTGTCCCAGAGATTTCCATGGCATATGTGAAACATTTGATAAATATATTACAAAATATATTGTTTATAGTTGTTATTGGTTGTGCACATCAATTAGACCATGTTCCATAAACATATGATAATATATTTATAAAATATGATATCACATAAGTTACCAAACCTAACATATTAAGTTTCGCAAACGTATTGATACCACTTTTGCAGCCATACAATGTATTTACAAAATACACGTAACAAATATTTAGCAAAACCAAGTATTGTACATTACTCAATGTAATAACACTACATTTCCATTGTTTTTATAACATGTTCTGCAATGCATTTTCGATGAGCATTATTTTCTTCGCGATTTATATTAATATAAGAAGCTAATTTTTTTTGATAAAAAAACAGACGAAAGTAATTACCTCTTCCACGACCGTTTCCAACGACGTTTACGCGTGAGTTGTGGTCTGGATATGCGTCCTTTTATTGTTTGTTCAAACCATATATTTGATTTTTTGAAACTTTTAATTTTAAGAATGAGAAAATTTAATTTTTTTAATAAAAATGGTTTCTTGTTTTTTTAACAATGAGTTAATTTTTTGGTTAATAGTTAAATGATTTTCTGATTTAATTTAATAAAAATAAGTTTTAGAGATCTACATTAGTTTTAGAATTTACTATATTTTTGTATTATCGTAACTATGTTTAATAAAAAATGAAAATAGATGTAAATAATTAAAAATAAAAATAAATGCAAATAATTAAAAAATAAAAAAATCTAAAATTTTCATTCAATATCAATTTTATAAATTATAAAAAAATATAGTTTTCGAACTAAGTATAATTAAAAACACATACCAAATAATGACACCCACGAAATTATAGTTTTGAAAAGTACCATTTTATTATTTTTTATATATGAGATAAACTATACCCATGATTTAAGTGGAAACAAAAATCTAAAACAAACAATCAAATTTTAAATTATTAATAATATATAATGCCACCGATTGAAAGTTTAATGAAAATAAATGAAATTTGCCCTAATTCAACTAGGGTTATGAAGGATATTAATTGCAAATGAAAAATTTAGAAAATAATAAATGAATAGATAAATATGTTAATACTTGTGTATATATTAACAAAAGTAATCCATCAATAAACATCTAACATCAAATTAATAAATTACATATAATCATCTAGTGTTAAATTAATATTTACCCATAATCACGTTGATTTTTTTTAATACTAATATATCCCAAACCGTTTTTTTCTCTCCTATTTTTTGTAGTATGCATACAAAATGTTTTGAAATAAACTCATTTTAATTATTCATCAAGTTTGTACTTCATCCGAAATTGGAATTTTACCAAACGCATAGACCTTATCTCTAATTAAGAAATCAATTTTTTAATGTACACTTTCTAGAGGTGCATCATCATCGATATTCATCAACATTTGTTCGTTAGTATTGATGATAGGAGCATCATTATCTACCCGAATAATTTCTAGGACCTACCACGTTTACGGTTGTCTTTTACGTTTCATTATCTACGTCGTTATTTATCAGAAGGACAAGTTTATCTTCTTCCGTAATTACTATATTAGTTTTTTATATTCATCCTCTATGATTTCTTTTTTCTTCTTTGAGTTGGAATTTACCATAAGGTCCAGTTCGTCTTCATCCATAGTTAGAGCATGCACTATTTTCTTAGTTCTTCCACCTTACGTTATTTTTAAGATGAATACTAGGATGAAATATCATCGGGTTTTTTACTATTCCATTTTATGTTATTTTGTATTATTTAATTTCTAGTTGTATAGTTTGATTCAGTTGAAATTCGTCATGCTATGTAGACTCTGATACGCTCACTAGTTTGTTGTTCAGCCTTTTAATTTATTTTTTAACTCTTTCAATTTTTTATTTAAGTTCTAAATTTCTTATGAACAATTATTATTTTCACTTTTTGTACGCTTGCAACTTTTGTTGAGCAACATAGGTCTAACAAAAAATTCGTATTGACGAGTCATGTCTTATGATGGAATTCTTTTTATGCATAACTTGTTTCTCTTGGTTCCAAACTCCCTCATGTTTGTTCCTTTCGTGGTTTAGTTATGAACTCATTTGATCCATCATCTTTGGACTCGTTGTACTTTACTTCATGTGACTCACCCTGTTCTCTCGTTGTTCCAAATATCTATTTTTTTCACATTGGTTAGAGCAAGACACAGATTAATAACCTAAAAATAAAATGTACAATTTAGTTACAATATGTTAAAATTGAAATAAATCGTCGAAATATTAGTTCATATTATATTAATATTCTATTTAAATTAAAGTAATTCACCATGAGCTCGTAAAATATTACATTTAAATTTAGAGTAATGGTTTGATTGCGAATATACTTTAATTTTGCAAATGTAGTGTTTAATTTTACTTGGAACTTAATTTTTGTAAAT
Source organism: Limnanthes douglasii subsp. nivea (assembly GCA_036936605.1). Lineage (NCBI taxonomy): Eukaryota > Viridiplantae > Streptophyta > Magnoliopsida > Brassicales > Limnanthaceae > Limnanthes > Limnanthes douglasii. The sequence continues at coordinate 23,617,216 of JAUPFV010000004.1, read as the reverse complement.
TAAGTGTACGACATAAATGTAGGGTTTCGCATATAATAGATATGCGTGGTTTCACATACAATGTACAAGTATGATTTTATACATGAAATTTTCTTTATAAATCTCTCTTGAATCATCTTCGCATGCCATGTGAATTATAATTTCACATAGCTGTATAATCTTGTAGTAGTTGAAGAATAAATAATATGGGTTGGATTATCCGTGCGTTTTATAATGTGCGTATAAAAAATGTACTTTAATGAAATTTTATTTTATTTACAACAAATTAAAAAAGAGATCCATGTGCGTCTTAGAAAACAAAAAATTTGGTTGAAGGCTAAATGTTGGCGAATATGTTGACCTTTTTCCAAGTAAATGTATTTGGTATAATTGTGACTGAAATAAAATTTCAATTTATGGTAGATTGTATGGTTGTATAATTTTGAAACAAGATACGAACATGTGAATGAATCTTTGGCTGATGAATATTGATAGGGTCAGATAATTTTAGAAGTGTCCTTCTGCCTAATTCGAAGGGTTAATTCGGGTATCTTCTATATTAAAATTTTAACGAATAGTAAATCTAAGTGAACCATGATTCAGTTGCATGCTGATCCGTTTTTGTTTTGGGCCTTAAAGCCTGACCCGAATCAAAAGTCCGACCTGGATGACACATGGGTCATAAAACAAGTATAAGTACCCCAACCAACCTTATTTAATAGGTTATATTTTTTCTAGAGAAATTAATAGTTACTATCCACCTCTTTTATCTCTCTACACCCTCGTCTTGAAATTAATATCTTATTAAACAAAAGTTTTTCCAAAAAATACCTTTTGATTAGAAATAATCCTTACCAAATTGGCGACCATAGTGAGAGACGACGATGCCTGAATTTCAGATTCAAAACCAGTGAATAAAGCAAATTGGATGTCATTAAAATAGATGGATCCTAATGTACAAGATGTTCCACCTCTAAAGGTTGAAGATGTAAGAGAGAATAATGAGCACACTATTGTGTCTCCTGTCAATCACAATTATGATGAAAAAAATCCATGCAAGATGAACGTGATCAGCTAAGGGCTGAGTTGAGGCTTTAAGGGCTCAAAAGCAAGATGAAAAAGGAATAAAATCCGGTGCATCCGCACTCCACCCTACTAATGAGCCTGGTCAAAATGAGAAATCCATAAAGACTCATGTCTGATAAGGGGAGAAAAATATAGATAACCATGAGGTTAATTATACAAAATACAAGGCATAAGTTTGTATTTTTTAGTGACTAAAGACCAAAGTAAAGCAAACATAAGAAATAGAGGGTTAAATGATGTAACCCAAGAACTTGTTTGTAAATTGTAAAAGCGTGGGGCGAGAAATCTATCTTAATTGTGGTGGTGTGGTTTATTTCTATCTGAGGGTAAGTTTGTAATTTTTGTTTAGAGTTTGTGGAAGTTTGCAAGTATTTAATATTTGAGTAGAGAGTAGAGGGAGAATTAAGCAGCCTGGTTGTATTTAATTTTCATTGCCCTCATTTAATGTTGGTGGTTGGGTATTTATACCCTTACGTTTGGGCTTTATGGGCTGTCGGGCCATGTTTAATGGACCCGGGTCAAGTTTAAGGACCCATGAGCTCTTAGTAGGAGAGCAGGCAGCTTAGTCAAGAAGTGATTAAGTTTTTAAATACTTTAGTCCTTGTTCGAATAGTCAAATGGATGAGGGGTTCGAACTGCCCTGTCCGGTTAGATGGTCTTTTTCCGAACTGTCCCTGTCCGAAGAGGTAACAGAGTCCGGACTCATCAGTAGCCCCTTTTTTAGGTGTTTGTTCAAATAACCTTTGTCAAAACCTGAAAAATAGTCCGTTGTCAGTGGCAGTTTTATCCGGACAGGTCTTCCGAATTGTGTCATGGTTTTATCCGGAGTGAAAAACTTCTTTGAATCTAAACGGTTTTTTGCCAAGGTTCATGGGAGACGTGTCACTCTTTGGTTGGTTACTTTAGCCGTTTTTTCACCTTGGATTTCGCACCTACCTTCCCTGAAAAGCAACCTCTTCATTAATGAAGGTGACATCAACGCCGTCTTTTAATCATTGCTAATCTTTTCGAATTCTCCTAGGAATCAAGGCTTCTTTTTGAGGTTTACTATCAATTAAGAAGTTTTTCCACTGTTTTACCATCACTTTCATTTTTTACTTTGATAATCTTCAGAGCTTTCTCTCTCAAACACAAGTTCTTGCTTAGGTCGTTTATGTTCACGGCAAGGAACGCTCTGATCAAAAGTGGGTGGCTCAATCTATCTGAACTAGAAAAAGCACAAAAAGTAGAAAGGGAAAGGCGCATTGCAGCGGGCTTACCCACTTCTCCCATCGACAAACCAGCATTCTCAGCCACAGAGTCTGACCAGGGTTCTTCCTCCACAAAGGGTGTCAAACCGAAGAGGTTTTTTCAAACCAATCTTTCCCCTATCATCTCAGGTTCTTCGGTTCAAGAGTCAGAACCCACAGTTGAGCCAGGTTTAACAGTTACCAGTTTTAAAAAACCCTCCCCATTCTTAGCCATGGGGTCAGATGCTGAAACTTCTCCTCACAAGCTGATTGATCGAAGAAAAGGCCGGCTGGTCAAAGGGCAGGCTTCCAAGAGCACTCATTCGAAATCAGGGGCCAAAGACAGCAGTACAGGGTCAGAGGCAGCCATTAAAGCACCCAGGGACAGGCTATCCGGTCTGGAGGCCACTGGCTCAAGTCCCCGAAGAGAAACGTCTACATCAGAACCCCAACCGGAGGCTAGGATCCAGGAGAGAACTGAAGCTCATCAGTCCGGAAGTCAGGCTGATCCAACTCCAAACCTCACCCTCACAACAACAACTGAAAATCCTTCCTCAATCATGGAGGAAATAATGGAGGACTCCATCGAAGAGGCTCCATTCAAGTCCGAACCATCCGGACAGACTAGTGGTGTTGTTGCTGCCCAAAAGGATAAAAGCAAGGAAAAGCTATGCTTAAGGCATCCGGATCTGTCGGGGTGTCTTGAAGGAAAAGTGGGACCTTGTTTCCACAAGGTCAATGTTAAATATCTCGTTGCCCTGCAAAAGATCAATTACGCTTTCATCCATACAGTTGAGTTGGGCCGGATGCGTATAAAGTGGGGGATTCCGGAGAATGTGAAGATAAGAATCCTTATAGATCCTGAAACCCCCATGGATTGTAAACTCAGTGAAGTAGTCATCTTCACCGAGCTCTTTAACTGGGGTTTAAGGTTCCCATTGGATCCATAAATAGTGCGGTATTTCCATCTCATCAAGCTCAGTCCGAGTCAATTAATCCCCAATGCCTGGTACACACTTATGGCCTGCATCATGGCCTCCAGGCTCTCTAAGATCCCTCTACCAATGGAGGAATTCGCAGTTGTGGCCAGTCTCTGCAGGAACCACCACATTCCCTTCTATCACTTCAACATGGGTGATGATTATAAAGCATTGGACGATCTGCTTGAGTCGGAGAGAAACTGGAGGACCTAATTCCTGTTCGTAAGTGGTGCTTGGGAGAACGGGAGGAAAATTAAATCCGGAGTCAATCAAAGTCTCCTCACCAGCAGATGGAGGAGTGATCGTAAGGCTCCTACTTTATATTCTTTTTTCTCCTTTTATCGAATTTGCTTAAACTGACTGTTCTTATCTTTTTTTTAGCAGTGCTGCCCAAACACTTTAGTGACTACCTAAAGGCCGGACAGGTTACTTGCACCAAGATCAACACTTGGGCTTCTGAGAAATGGGCAAAACCGGTTTCACGATGCTTTCATAGGAGGCAACTTGGCAAGGTCTCACCTCTGGAACACTACTCGTCGGAGGGACTTAACCTGGGAAGAACTCACCACTCCAACCCCTCCGGATGTAGTCCTCAAGAGAACACACGAACCGGATGGGACACTTTACTTGCCAGGCCGGGCCAAGGCCCCAAGTAAGATAAAAGGCAAGAAGAAGAAGGGCAAGAAAGTGGTAGGTGGAGCTAACCCTACTGAGGTGGAGGAGGCTGTTTCAAAAAATCCGGAGGGGCCAGCCCCAAGCCAGATTGATGTTGCTCTCCTAGAAGTGGTAGAGCAGGAGAGTGTTAGGCAAGAAGTTCAATCCCCAAAACCCCCAAGGGCTCCCAAAAGAGACCGAAAACGGGGAGCTGAAAGCAAGAACAGGGAGGCTAAGAAGAAAAATACCTCCAAGGGTGATGAACTTTCTCTCTGGCCTCTGGAGCCTCTCCCCCATGTTGATCCTACTGATCCAACACAAGCAAAAGAGATCCCTGGTGATTTTCAAACCGACGAGGTCGGAGGAGGAGACCTTAGCATTGATGGGGTTGACATCACCGGTCTTGATGGGCTTGGTGACTACTTTGTCAACCTCCCCAGAGATGATTTTCCTGGGCCTTACCTCCCTCCGAGTACTTCGAACACCGTCACTTTTAATGGTAAGACTTTTACTGTTTCAAGTGAAAGGGATATTATAGCTCACTCTATATTAAGTAGTGTTCAGCTGGTGCTTGTGTTGGAGAAGCAAGTTCGAAGTCAGGCAGATACTATCAAAGATCTCAAGTCTGAGAAAGAGAGACTGTCCGATGATCTTCTTACTGCCACTCAACATGTTGACATTCTAAAGGGGGAGAACGAGGAGCTGAAAAAGAACCAAGAGGGGTGGACCACCAAAATTGCTACTCTAGAAGATACTATCAAGGAGCTCCGGGAGAAGTTGTCCGGAGTAGAGAAAGATCTCACCTCTTCAAAAGAGGAGGCCAAGGCCAAGGATCAAGTCATTCAAAACTTGACAAATGACAAGATTGCGCTTGAGAACACAGTGTCCAAGGCTGCAGAGGAGAAAGCTGATCTGCTAAGGGAGCAGGAGGCCAAAATTCAGGCCAAGATCGATGCTTATGCCAACAACGTAATAGACACTCAAGAGCAAATGTATGCCAAGGTGAAGTCGGACATGGTCCTGCTCTTCCACGAGAAGTTCCCGAAGAGGAACCTGGGAGATTTGTGGCTTCACGTAGAGTACGAAGACCTTCCCTTCCACACCATGGCTGATGGAGACTTGCATGATTATTCCAGTGCTTCCTCTTCTGACGAAGAAGAAGAAAAAACTGGGGAGGGCCCTCTCGAAGAGAAAGACGATCCCAAGGGGAAGAAGAAAATAAGTGAGGCTGAGCCATCTTCAAAGGCTCAGTATTAAATTATGAATTATCTTTTCACTTTTATGTTATCTAAACTAAAGTCCTTGGAAGGCCAAGGCACTCTTTTTGTTATTGTGTCCGGTATCTGACCGGATAGATCCTTTGCTCTGTTTGACAATTTAAAAGTCCTTGGAAGGCCAAGGCACTTTAGTTATTTTAATGAACATCTTTGTTTTGCACAATTCTCGTATCCTTTCATAGTTTGTTTCAATTTTGGTGGCTAGTGTTTAAATAGCCCTTAGTTATTTCATAAATAGCCTAAAGTGAGAGATTTTAAATTCTCTGATGAAAAATGTTTAAGTGGTCATCATTCTTTTACTTCAATCCGGATGGTGTGACAAAAAACAAAGTAAGAACACTTCGATTTTTTTAAAGAAGGCATCAAATTTTATTAAAAATCCCGGACACCTCATTAAAACCTCCCCGTACCACCAGGGTAGGAAAGAGTATGCCCCCAATTATTTACATGGATGTTTAAATATGTAAATATTTACACAGATGCTACTCCAAGTACATCCGGAGATGTTCAATATTCCAAGGGTGGGTCAAAAACCTTCCAGCCTTGTCTTCTAGCCAATATGTTCCAAGTTTAAGCCTTTCAATGACCATATAAGGTCCTTCCCAAGTTGGGGCCAGTTTGCCTAACAGCTTCTCTTTAGTGTGTAAGAAGACTTTTCTCAATACCTTGTCCCCCGGCTGGAAATCCCTTCTTTTCATTCTAGAAGCAAACCTGCTTCTCATCAAACCTTGATAGTATGCAGCTCTAAGGTGAGCCTTAACTCGTCTTTCCTCTATTAGGTCGAGCTGACCTCTGATTGCCACTTCGTTAGCGTGTTCGGAGAAGTTGTGAACCCGAAATGATGGGAGAGTTACTTCTATGGAAGCTATTGCATCCATCCCATAGACCATGGCAAAGGGTGACTCATGTGTCGCAGCCCCAGGTGTAGTCCGGTAGGCCCACAAGACCTCTTCCAAATAACTAGGCCACTTCCCAGCAGCCCCTTCCAAATTCTTCTTTAAACCGGACAGTATAGTTCTGTTAGCCATTTCAACTTGTCCATTCGCTTGTGGGTGGAAAGGTGAAGAGAAACAATGTTTTATACCCCTTGAGGTACAAAAGCTCTCCATTTCCCTATTGTCGAACTGTGGCCCATTGTCTGTCGTTATTTTTTGTGGAACACCAAATCTGCAACTGATGTTGGATAAAATGAATTTTATGATAGCTTTTGATGTTGTTCCTGCCAAGGGGGCTGCTTCAATCCACTTCGAAAAGTAAACTATAACAACAATTATTGTTCTGCGCCCTCCAGACGCCATGGGAAGAGGCACCACCAAATCCAACCCCCATCGAGCAAAAGGTATAGGCTCAGAAATTGACTCTAAAGGGATGGTCGGGACATGAATTTCATTTCTATATCTTTGGCATGGACCACACCTTCTCACCAGCTCCTTAGCATCCTGCATTATAGAGGGCCAATAATAGCCAGCCAGTAAAACTCTCCGTATAGAGCCCTGAATACACAGTGAGCTGATCCCTCACCATCATGCAATTCGGAGAGGACTACTTGAGACTCATCATCTCCCAAACATCGCAAAAGAGGTTTACTATAAGAATTCTTATACAGAACGTCTCTTAGTATGATAAAACCACGAGCTTTGTGCTTCATTTTTCTTGCTAGTGCTTTATCCGGAGGCAGGATGCCATCGGAGAGATAATGCAGGAGAGGAAATCTCCAGTCTTGGGGTTGTTTTATCTGTACATCAAAAATTTCTTCCTCTTTACCCACGTTAAGTTGAATGGAAGGGCTTTCTAGCACATGGATCCAAGGATATGACTCAGTGTATGCTATGGTTGCCAGTGAATCTGCTAGTTCATTCTCTGCCCGGGGTATATGCTCATAAACAACGATTTTGAACCTAAGAGCCTCATTTTTAAGAAGAAGCAAGTACTTCACTAGTTGCTCCTTTTTGGCCTCAGATTGACCTTGTGCATGGTGGATAAGAAGCTGAGAATCACTCATCAGCTTGACCTTTTTGGCCCCACATATATAAGTAACTTTAAACCAGCTATAGCTGCTTCGTATTCAGACTTATTGTTGGAAGCCCTGAAAGAAAAACATATAGCTTGGTACATTTTGTCACCATATGGAGAAGTCAAACACACCCCTGCACCATATCCCATAGTACTGGACCCACCATCCGTCCGAATGACCCATACCTTTTTGTCCTTCATCTCAGTGGTCTGCTCCGAATCCCTATAAGAGTAGAATTCAACTAAAAAGTCAGCCACAGCTTCGGCTTTGACTGCTGTTCGAGGAGCAAAATCAATATCGAAGTCCCCCAATTCCACTGACCACTTAGTCATTCTACTTGAAATATCTGCCTTTTGGAGAACATTCTTCAAGGGAAAAGATGTCCAGACGATAATAAGATGAGCCTGAAAATAAGGCCTCATCTTCCTTGCAGCAATCACCAAGGCCAACGCTAAATTTTTGAGTTTCAAATAACGCTTTTCTGCATCTATCAAGCTCTTGCTGATGTAGTACACCGGATGGGGGTAATTATCCACCTCTCTTACCAATATAGCACTGATGGCACAACTTGAAACTGCCAAGTATACGAAGAGTGTTTCTCCATCAACAGGTTTAAATAAAGTCTTAGGAGAGGACAAATGTTTCTTAATTTCATTGAAGGCCTCATCGCACTGTGAAGTCCAGTCGAATCCCTTTGCACCCTTTAAAGTTTGGAAAAAGGGGCACATCTTTCCGAAGATCTTGAGATGAATCGATTTAAAGCAGCCAACCTCCCCGTCAACCGTTGTACTTCTTTAACATTCCGAGGAGGCTCCATTTGGAACAGAGCATTAAGTTGGTCCGGATCGGGCTGTATCCCTTGCTCACTTATTATGTAACCCAAGAACTTCCCGGACTATACTCCGAACACACATTTTTCTGGATTTAGCTTCAAATTCACTTTTACCGAGTTGGCAAAAGTTTCTTGGAGGTCTGCCAAGTGCAGCTGCTCATCCACACTTTTCACCATCATGTCATCAATGTATACTTCCATATTTCTTCCAATTTGATCAGCAAAGGCTTTGTTCACCAATCTCTGATAAGTAGCCCCATCATTTTTCAATCCGAGTGGCATCACCTTGTAGCAATGAAGACCCCTGTCAGTGACAAACGTGGTATGCTCCTGATCCTTCGGGTCTACTTGAATTTGATTGTACCCGGAGAAAGCATCCATAAAGGAAAGTAGCTTATTCCCAGAAGTGGAGTCTACTAGCTGATCAATCCGAGAGACTGGATATAAATCTTTTGGGCAAGCCCTATTGAGATCTGTGAAGTCAATGTACATACGCCACTTGCCATTTTTCTTTTTTACCAAGACCGGATTGGCAGTCCACAAAGGATATTGAGACTCCTTTATATGCCCAATTTTTGTGAGTTTGTCAACTTCTTGAACAATAACACCAGCCTTCTCCTTAGAAAAAGGCTTTCTCTTTTGTACCACGGGTGCTATGTCTCTCCGGATGGATAGGTGATGTGATATAATATTTGCTGGAACCCTTGTAACATCACCGTTGCACCAAGTAAAAACATGCTGATGGTCTTTCAGAAACTTTAACATCTTAATCTTCAGTTCGGATGGCATCTTGGATCCTATCTTAACAATTTTCCCTTCTTCTAAAGAATGTGTTTCAACGTTTTCATCTGGTATCAATACTCCAGGGGTCTCTCTGGGGTCATCAATTTCACCCTCACCCCCAGAAAGCCCCTCAAATTGATATTCTTCGTTGATACTAACTGCCCCCAACGTTCGTGGAGCCAGCGCTGTAGCATAACACTCTCTTGCAATCTTTTGACTGCTTCAGACAACTCCCACTTGTCCTTGAACAGCATATTTCAAACATTGGTGGACTGTAGAGGCCACTGCATGCATCCTAGAGAGCCAAGACCTCCCTAAAATAGCATTATAACAAGTGGGACAATCCACCACAATAAAACGTATCCTGACCATCTTCTTGAAAGGGCCCTTGCCCAACAAAACTTCTTCTTCGAACTCCCCGATCACATCTGCTGAGCTCCCAGTGAAGCCCACAATTGATCTGTCCGAACGCTGAATTATGGCTGGATTTTTCATCTTTTTGTAAGTGGTTAAGAAGAGGATATTGGCTGAGCTTCCAGTTTCCACCAAGATTCGTCTTATGTTATTGCCCCCAATGGGTGCTCCTATGACAACAACATCTTCATGAGGGCTATCTATATCTCTTAAGTCATCTTCATCGAAAACAATGAAGGGGAATGGAATTTGTGACTGATAGGAGGTCATGCCCCCTTCTAGCTGGGTGGCTAAAGTATGAACATGCCTCTTCCTCGAAGAAGCAGTAGGAGCTGTCATAGTATCCCCTCCGAAAATTGTAAGTGACTCAAAAAACTTAATCAGCCCGGAGACCGTTTTACAACGTTCTTCAATGGCACCCACTCTATTTCGAGTTGGATCGGGAACCAGGTATTCGGATTCTACATCAAATCTTTCGATTATTACCATAGCCCCCGCCAGAGCAGCATTGCTCGGGCCAACCCGGTGAGTATTGTCAGGCCTATTTCCTCTTCTTCTTTTGACATATGCCCCCAGCTTTCCTCTTTCAATCAAGTTCTGAACCTCTTGTTTCAAGGCTATACAATCTTCAGTGGTATGGCCAGTATCATTATGGTACTGGCAGAAAGAGTTGTTACGATATTCCCTAGGGGATTGTAGTGCGGCCGGTCTTCTATAGTGCACTTCTTCCTTTGTTTTATCATAGATGGTGGCCAAATTTTCTTTCAATTCTGCAAACCACTCCGGTTGGACCCAAGGCCCCCTCTTATTTCTAGATTTTTGACTCTGGGCAGGTGCAGCTGGCTGAGATTGAGCTTTGGCCCTGTTATGTGCCTGTCCGGTCTCCCTTGCCTCGTTCCTGGACTGATTTTGGTTAGGGTTTGGTGCAACCGGGGCACACCTCACCTGCTTGTGCACCCTTGTTTTCTTTGTTTCATCAACGTTGATCTGCTTTCCGACTTGATTCAGCAAACCTCCCCAAGTCATGGCTTTCTTCCTGGTTACTGAATCAACCAAATTTCCAGGGTTCAAGCCCTGTCTCAAGGATGCTATTGCTACTTGCTAGAAGCAATCAGCCAATCCATTTTTGGTGTTTACAAAACGACTTATGCATTCCTTTAATGATTCGTTTGGTTCTTGGGTACAATGGATTATTGTGTCCCCATTTCCCTTCAACTCTTTACTCCCAACAAACTGCCTTCGAAAGGCCACTCAAAAGGTATCAAAATTCTTAATGCAGGCCTGAGGTAGGCTGTTATACCACTTCAGAGCACTCCCTATAAAGGATTGGGAGAATGCTCTACAGAGTAACTTGTCGTCATCATCAAAGTTCATCATGAAGTTTTTAAATTGCTCTAAATGGTTGTCCGGATCAGTACTGCCATCGTACTTTTCCATTTTAGTGCTATCAAACCTCTTAGGGAGGTTCCCGGACAGAATCTTGGAAGACAATGTAGATTGTCTCCAATTCCGGCCACGACTGAACACAGTATCCTCATTGGGGGTCGCAAAGATACCTGGTTCATCGTGGAAGGCAAAGAGATCTATCAGTATCTGGTCTACATGTCTCCGGCTGTGAGATGATCCTTTGCCTATATTCTTCTTCAATTTCCCATGTCTATCCCTTTTTCTTGAATATTTTTTAATCAACTTTTGCTTCTTTTTGGATCGGCCCTCATCACTGCTAGAGGAAAAGGACTCTTCAACTCCTTCCTCATCCGAGGAGCTACCAGAAGACTCTGAATCTGAGTCAGAACTCTCCACTGGCTTAGACGGGTGAGACTTTTTGGAGTTGGCATGAGTCTTTTTGGTACTTACATGAGTCTTTGAAGGCTCATGCTCTCTAGGGTTATCGGTATGATGAGCAACTGATGCTTTTGACTTATCCTTCTGCCCTCAGAGCTTCTATCTCGCCCTTTAATCTATCACGCTCCTCGATGGTATACTCATCATTTTCACCCACCACTTCAAGCAAGGCTGGTGGTATTTCCGGGGCGTCCGGATTCATTCAGACTGATTTTTCCTGTTGATTTCGAATGCTTGATTCACACACCTTTTTCTCCCACGGTGGTCGCCAATTTGGTGTGGTTTATTTGTATTTGAGGGTAAGTTTGTAATTTTTGTTTAGAGTTTGTGGAAGTTTGCAAGTATTTAATATTTGAGTAGAGAGTAGAGGGAGAATTAAGCAGCATGGTTGTATTTAATTTTCATTACCCTCATTTAATGTTGGTGGTTGGGTATTTATACCCTTACGTTTGGGCTTTATGGGCTATCGGGTCATGTTTAATGGACCCGGGTCAAGTTTAAGGACCCATGAGCTCTTAGTAGGAGAGCAGACAGCTTAGTCAAGAAGTGATTAGGTTTTTAAATACTTTAGTCCTTGTTCGAACAGTCAAATGGATGAGGGGTTCGAACTGCCCTGTCCGGTTAGATGGTCTTTGTCTGAACTGTCCCTGTCCGAAGAGGTAACAGAATCCGGACTCATCAGGTGGTACTTATGTAATTTTAACACCTACCTCATGTACTATATAAATGACATTCACTTTTTGGGAAAAAGACCAATGATTAGTTAATTATTGCAACATTTATTCCTTTTGTCTCTTTCCATCTCCACAAAATACTGATTACTTTATTACAGTCACTTCATACAAACATTTCTTAGACAGACCCTCTCATACAAACATTTCCGCTTCTGGACTTACCTAAGGATTTTCTGAGTTCATCATTTGCGCCATCTGTGGGAACCTAAGCGGTACCCATATTTAACGTTCCAAAACCTAAAAAATAATCTTAAAAAAATGGAAATAGAAGTTTGTAGTGAGTCTGAGATAAATCTGACAAAGGATATGGTCGGGGTTGTATCTGGAGACCATTTGATGGAAGAGCAAGTCACATACGAAGGAAACAACCTTAACCGGTACAACGGAGAAGCTTTTAGAAGAATCTGTCCTGGTTCCCATGCGTAAAGAATTGTTGGAAGACATCGAAAGGTTCAACGCAGAGAAAGAAACAATAATAAGCTCTAGAAAAGTCAGATATGAATTCCGACGAGAGACAGTCACCACCGATCAGATTCAAGATGCCGTTCAACCTGAAGAAAGACGTTAGAAGAGAAGTCATTGATCCTCTAAAAGGAAAACCAGATCTGAGCAAAGATATGAGTCGTCAGAATCTAGTGAGTATACTTCTCTTAGCCCAAACGAATTTTTATCCTCGGCCACCGATGCCAAGTACAAAGTGGGCCAAAAGTAAAAAGATTCAACGATGTGTAAGAGCTTTCACCGGACCAATCGAAGAGGGAAGGGTTCGAGGAAGAAGTGTTATCATAGGAAAAGAAGGTTATATTACGAGGAGCCTGAAAAAGCAGGCAATATCCGACCATGATATGTAACTCTATGGAGGCAACTTCAGTCCGACAGTTACAATCAAGATTACCGAGTCAGTAACCAATTTACTTTTCCAACCAAGGAAAGGCTCTATATGAAAGCTAATGAAGGTCTGATGAGAGTGCTTACAAAGTCGGACATAATTGGAGGTCATCTTCACTCTCTCCGAAAATCTTATCCGGAGATCTGCCCAAGTGGTTCGATATTTCCAAGTTGGAAAATTTTAACGGGACTCAAGACCCAGATAATCACATTGAGCAGTTCAAGAACTTCATGATCAATTATGATGATGATGATATTAAGCTATTGTGCAGGGCATTCTCCCAAACTTTTAAGAACGCTGCATCCAAGTGGTATAATCATTTACCTCAGGGACATATTAAAGTTTTTGATATGTTCTAGAGTATGTTTCGACAATATTTCGTTGGCAGCAAAGAAATTCCGTGAAAATAGGGATATCATCATTTACTGCAGACAGAAATTTGGGGAAAGCTTAAAAGATTACACGAAATGTTTTATTCAAGTCAAGACGGATGTGGAGTTTTGTGAAGACAAGGTGGCACTGGTTTCCTTCCGAATGAGTCTACTTCCGGGGGTAATGAAAGACAATACCGCGGAGACGCAGGCCATGACATTCGGAGCTTTGTTAAATCATATTAAACAAGATATTTTAGTTGAAGAGACTAGAGCCTCAGAGATAGAATCAATGTCTCAATTCTATCAGGATCCGACCTTGATTAGAGCTAGTACACCAACGATGAATGTCCGACCACAAGTTTCATAGCCAACTACAACCGTCCGACCCCGAGCAACAGTTCAAACAACGAATCAAAATCCTCAACGGGCAGTACACAGTCAACAATATGCACCTGCAAGAAAAGTATCTCAATAATACGTTCGACCCATATCTAACAGATAGGACGACCTGCTCATTATTTCGAGTTGATTGAGTGTGTATTAACCATTTTTGAGAAAGCACGTGGAAATGTACATTTTCGTAAGCCTTTCCCGTTGCAGACCCTAAGGGAGCATATAAAGAATAAATATTGTCAATTTCATGAAGATATCGGGCACGATACGAAAGATTGTATGCCATTGAAAAAAGAAGTCCAGTATTTGATAGAAAATGGAAAGTTAATTGATTCTTTACGAAAAATTCCATGATTGTACCTAAGCAAGAAGATGCTCCTAAACAAGAGGTACTATGATGATATCCGAAGCGGTCGATGAAGAATTTGTTGACACATTTGATATCAATGCAGAGTATCCAGATCCAAAGCCGGGCAGAAACAGTGTGAACATGGTTGAAGAACCAATTGTTAGAGGAAAGGTTAGTGAATTATGCACATTCTTTGAATCACTAACCATTTTTGGTGGGGACATAGTGGCAAGAATATCAAACTATTCTCAGAAGAGGCACATTGTTAGTCTGCCAACCTAGTTGGAAGAAGAAGTTTATCACACCTGTACAGAAACCCATCCCCGATCCTTTGCTTTGAAGATGATGACATGAGAGACGTACGTGGTCCGCATGAGGATGCGGTGGTAATCGGAGCAGAGATAGTGGGAAACAAGATAATAATTTTTTTGATTGACACAGAAATCTTAACTAACATAGTGTTCATGTCAACTTACAGCCATATAAAAACCAGCTGACAATCTTGAGATTTGACCGTGCGATAGTGGGATTTACTGGCGAAACTGCTGATGTAGTCGGAGAATTTGAAGGAATGGTAGAATTTGGCCAAGGGCCATTCAAGAAGATAGTCACGATATTGTTTGTAGTGGTGAATGCTCCCACATCATACAACGCTATCTTCAGAAGGTCTTGGTTGTCTAAGATGCACGTTGTGCCATCTACTGATCATTAATGTTTGAAGTACGTGGTAGGTAGCAACATGTGAACTGCAAGAAGCAGCCAGAAGATGGCAAAAGAATGTTATCGAGTTGCGTTGGCCCCTAAGCAATTGAAGAGGGTCGAATAAAACAAAAGAACAGCAATCAGTGGGATCTCCCACAGATTCCGATCCTGTTGATGATCTGAAGGAAGCGTCAGGTTCATGGTCCCTGATAACGGTTTTGAGGATCATATCTTTTCCCCCGGAAAAGTCTCAAGATTGGTACAACGTTGTCTCAGGAGGTAAAATTAATTTTACTTAAATTTCTTTCTACGAAATTACACTTGTTTGCTTGGTGTATAGAAGATGTTACAAGGGTGCCAGCAGAGGTCATTTGTCACAGGCTAGCGATACGAAACAACATTCGTCCGATCATACAGAATAGAAGATCTTTCTCTCAAGAAAAAGTGGAAGTAATAATAGCCGAGGTGGACCGTTTGATAAAATTAGTTCACATACATGAGTCGCAGTATCTGTTGTGGACTGCTAACTCAATCTTGGTAGAGAAGAAAAACAACCAGTGGCGAATGTGTGTGGACTTTGCCGATTTGAACAGAGCTTGACCCAATGATCATTTCTATGTTCCTAGAATAGACCAATTGGTCCACTCGACGTCCAGAAATCATTTATTGTCCTTTATGGATGCCTATGCTGGGTACAATCAAATCCAAATGGACCCAAGAGACCAAGAGAGTACAACTTATATTACTGAAAGGGGTCTGCACTGTTACAAGGTGATGCCATTCGGACTAAAAAATGTTGGGGAAACATATCAACGCTTAGTAAACAAAGCTTTTGAGAATCAAATTGACATAAATGTTGAGGTCTACATCGATGATATGCTACTTAAGATCCTCAAAGATGAGAATCAATTAGTTGTCTTGGAAGAATATTTTTCCAATTTGGCCAAAATAAATTTAAAACTGAACCTAGAAAAATGTACATTCAGGGTAAGATCCAGAAATTTGTTAGGTTACATAGTCAGCGAACATGGTATAGAGGCTGATCCGATATAGCTAAATTCTCTATGTACTATGGCCCTACCAGGAACTATCAAAGAAGTACAGATCCAGACTGGAAGATTGGCAGGGCTAAACAGATTTATATCAAGGTCCTCAGATAAATGCACCCCTTTCTTGCAGGTACTGAGAAAAATGAATTGCTTCGATTGTAATAAATAATGTTCACATGCTTTCACCCAGATTAAAGAATACCTCTTCTCTACAAAAATTCTAACTAAGCAAAATCCGAGGGAAAGTTATTCATTTATTTGGCAGTGTCAAATTTCACGGTGAGGGCGGTCTTAATCCGAGAAGAGTTAAACATCCCAAAGCCGGTCTACTATGTAAGTAAGAGTCTTCTAGATTCAGAGAAACGATACTTCTAGTTAGAAAAATTAGCACTTGCATTGGTAACTTCTGCACGGAAAATGAGGCCTTACTTGCTGGCTCATTCAATCGTGGTACAAACATCTTTTCCGTTGAGGAACATGTTGTAAAGGCCTGATGTATCAGAAAGAATGAAAAAGTGGTCGGTAGAGCTCGAAGATTTCGATATTAAATTTGAACCACGAACTGCCATTAAAGCGCAAACGTTAGCTGACTTCTTAGTCGAATTCCACTCTGATCGGAATGACATGGATATTTATAAAGAATAATCCGACTTAGAATGAGGGATCAAGCTATCCGACTCGGGTTTAAAGCATCAAACAATGAAGTAGAGTACGAAGCAGCTCTGGCTGGTTTAAGACTTGCAAACATTTGTGGAGCCAAAAGAGTCAGGTTGATAAGTGATTCACAACTTCTAGTGAACCATGCTTTTGGACGGTCGAAAACAAGGAAAGATCATTTAGTAAAATATCTGGGGGTCTTGAAGGCCTTAACCTTGAGTTTCGAAGATGTCAGATTCGAACAGGTTCATACGGTTAGGAATTCAGTGAAAAATTTCTTGGCCAAAGTATCTTATTTAGAGGAGTACCCATGAATAGTCATCCACGTAAATCCATCAATTGTCAAGGGATCCGAATCAGCTGAAGGAGGTGTCGAGGCCTTCCAAATTTCTACAGCTATAGTGAAAGATTGGAGAAGTGAGATACAAGAGTTCTTAGTCCATGATATATTACCAATTGATAAAGTAATGGCTAAAAGAATACGATTCAAGGCATATGGGTACGTGGTACTCGGAGACGTATTGTATAAGAAATATTTTAGCCGGCCTCTACTTCGTTGCTTAGGGAAGTTTGTGTCACAATTGATACTTTCAGAGCTTCATTATGGGGAAGGGTCAGCACACTGCGGTTAGAAAACATTGACACGAAGAGTTCTCTTGGCTGGTTATTATTGGCCGACCATATCTTCGGATGCAAAGGAGTTAGTACAGAAATGCGACACGATGGATGTGATCAGATTTATCGTTTCCAACATATATTGTCGTTTTGTTGTACCAAGGAAAATTACAATGGACAACGAACCGCAATTCGACAACAATGAGACGAAAGATTTTTGTGCATCCAAAGGAATACAACAATGCTTCTCAGCACCTTTCCACCCTCAAGCAAATGGCCAAGTCGAAGTAACTAATCGGAAAATCTTAGATGGACTGAAGAAGAATCTGCAGGCTAAGGCCGGAAAATGGCCGAATTACCTACAAGAAGTTCTGTGGGCTTACAGGATAACTCCTCGGACTTCAACGCACGAGTCGCCCTTTGCACTAGTTTACGGAATGGATGCGGTGGTACCATCTGAAAAAATATTCCCATCGTACAGGTTGAGCAAATACTCTGAGGAAGCAAATGATAGAGGGAAGCGTACCGAGCTGTACCTAATAGAAGAAAAGAGAATAATGGCGCAGTTAAACTCCTTACACTACCAGACTTCAATGAGGAGTCGGTACGCATCAAAAGTCAGAAGAAGAAAATTCAAAGTTGGGGACATAGTTTTAAGGAAAGTTTTCTTTCATACAAAAGAAAAGAGGTTAGGAAAGTTAGCTCCCAATTGGGAAGGTCCGTACATAGTAACCAAGAAGATAAAATCGGAGACGTACAGATTAAAAGATAAAGAAGGAAGAGATATTCCCCACCCTTGGAATATTGAGCACCTCAAAGTTTACTTAGAGTAAATGTGTAAATATGTACATATTTTATTTACCAGTTTATGTAAGTATCGGTGACATACTATTTCCTACCCTGGTGGCGCAGAAAGGTTTTAATGAGGTGCCATAATAGCGGACTTATATATAAAATTGCATTGCCTTCATTTCATCTTTTTGAACTCAACACACTCCAAAAAAGTTTGGACTATAAATTTCATCTTTTTGAACTCAAAAGACATTCTAAAAAAGTTTGGACCAGAAATTTCATCTTTTTGAACTCAAAACACACTCCAAAAAAGTTTGGACTCGAAAGTTCATCTTTTCTTTAACTCAAAACACATTACAAAGAAGTTTGGACAAGAATTCATATTTTTGAATCATAAGATAACAAGAATTAGTTATTAGCATAAAACGTACTCACATGAAGAATTTATCAGGCAAGAGATAAAATAAGCCAGTTAAGAAATAATGTAGGTTAAACATTCCTCAGAGTTGTTTTGAGTCATCTTTTTACTAAGGAACTTTTTGTCCGATAAGAATTGTTTTAGGTTAAACATGTTAATAAAAAGTACACCATCGCAAATCCTCACAACGGGAGGTTAGGTTTACATAAAAAAAAGTTTAGCAGGTTATTGATACAAATAGTTAACAAAATAACGATAGAAACATTCAATATTTACTAGTCAGATGCGAAGTTTTCCTTGTTGCCTTCCGGGGAAGCAGATGGCGAGGAAGAACTTTCTAAGTCATCACTAGACTCCAAGTCTTCCATGGAAAGGATGCTTATATTCAGATCTAGAAACTTCTCATGCATCTCTAGCACCATAGCGGACCTCATATTAGCATCTCTTTCTTCGAGGCGAGCGACAATACCGGCTGCGTATGCGTCGAGTCATTTCTTCAACTCAGCTTCAAAGTCCTTCTTTATGAATTCATTTTCCTTCGATAGCTTCTCAATATCCTCAACAGCTTTTTGAAAGTAGACCTTGGTCTTTGCACAAGAGTCGGTGAGGCCATCAACCAAAGTGTTCCGTTCGGTGTCCCTGGTAATAAACCGTTCCCGCTCGTCCTCAAACTTTTTCCGCTCTTCGGAAAGTGCAGTCTCTTAGGAAGAAATTCTAGTCAAACTATCAGTGCAAGTCTCCTTCTCCTTGGGAAGTTCTTCTTAGACCTGTCTGAGTTGGGACTATATTTATGTTTTCTTGGCAATATCATATGTCAAGTCTTTTACCTTTTGCTTCAATTCAGCTGCCTCAGAGGTCAACGTTTTTACCTCAACTCTTCTTTGAAGGACTTCACTCTTGCAACCACCCGCTTTTGCTTCCTTTTAGTAGTATTTTTTTTGTCTTACAACCCCAGCTCTGCCATGTGGTCTCATTTTAATGGAGTTATCAACGTCTTTCAGTTCTTCTTCCTGAGCGTCGGTCAAGGGATTGGTCTGAGGGGCCTACTGGGTCTTCTTGCTGAATTTTTGGTAGCCTTTCCTCATGAGTTCCATCCTGGTGATCTCCTTGGGCTACCACTCCCTGCTCCTTGGGGATGTCACTCTTCGACTCTACATCCTCCTTGGTTCTTTCACCATCCTCCTCGGGTTATTCTACATCTTGGTGACTCAGAGCCCGAGCTCAGGTAGGAAGGTAAATTGCATTGTCCAAGCACTCCAGGCGTTTAAGGATGACATCATTTGGAGGAGGCACCATAAGATCGGACATGGACCTTTTCTCGCCAAGGTCATATCTCCAAAGGTTGTTTTTCACAAATTTCATCGGTAGAAAACTTTGATGGAATTTATGATCCCAATGCTCACCTGCCCAAACATTTAGTTTCACAAAGATATCCTTCGCATTTTTGACAGGACATTTAAAGGGTTTGGTAATTACCTTCATAACTGTCAGAAAAAAAATGACCTTAACCAATAAAACAGAAGAATGTGTAAGAATACATACCTTGTCCGGACCATTTTAAAGTTAACCAATGGAAAGGTCATCAGAATTTTTAAAGCCAGTCTCCCATAATTCGGAGATTAAGACAAATTGTTGTTTCCATTTCTTATCAGCCTCTAAGAAATCTTTGATGACCTTGAACTGCCTTGCAAAACCAAAAGAGTAAAAAGGGTAATGAGAGTTCTTAGCTACACCTAAGATGGAGATAAGATGCTCCATGGAAAAAACTATCTCGGAAATCCTGGAGGCCATGATGCAGGCCATGAGTGTGTACTGATAAGGGAGTAATTCGTCGATCTTAATAGAAAAGGAGTTAATTGTAAACATGAGAAGGGAAATATGCCCATTATTGTATTTATTGTTTATTGGAGAACTATTTGTAAACAAAGTAGTTTGTAAATGACTAATAGTGAAATGATACAAGACCACTAAGGAAATAAGCGGGACCCACCTTCCCCACTATAAAAGGGAGCCCATTTATTCTTGGTAGGTGGACAATTGAATATTATATTCTCTTTCTACTTTCTCTCTCTAAACTTTGAGCTCTAGTCACATCAGGTCCAAGATCCAAGATCCTTTATCCTAGTCATTTATTCACTCATCATTGGCGCCGTCTGTGGGAACACGTGATACCAAAAATGAAGATTTTTCTTTGAAAATCACGATTTAAACTCAAAGAATGAATGAAAAAGCAGCTGGGGAGAGGGTCGGGAGAGAGGTGGCCCAAGACATTTCACTGTCAGAAGGCGAGGAAGCTCCAGGTCGGGAGTATTACGCGAAGGGTCGAGATAAACGGTCGACTCTTATCATGACCAGGAGACAATTACTGGAAGACATTGCAAAGCTGAACGCTGAAAAGGAGCGGGCTTTAAACGATAAAAGAGTTCGGGAAGGCAAAGGAAAAGAGTCGGTCGTAGACAACCGTGGAGAGGGATATCCGACTGTTGACCGTCGTATCGATTCCCGACCCGTTCGATATTATCGGGAGTCCCGTCCAGACGGGGAGCAAGATGGAGGAGCAGAGCGATACCAAAAGGATGACCGGAGTGTTTCTGCTAATTATACTTCGGATGATTCGTCGGGGAGAGAGTACCGACGCAAGGAAAGGCTAAACAAACGTGCGCAGAAGAGCAATTCTCAACAGATAGGGCACTACGATCCGACTCACCCAATTTCAAAAAGGGTAGCACCAAAAAAAAAAAGACGCCAGTTTTGTTTGAAAAAGAAGAGATATTGATGGGCATCAGAGAAGAACGGGTAGTCCTACCCCAGGTCCAATGGCAGCCGCCGAATAGCCAGACCCAGGGGTAGCAATTCTCAACAGTACAGGGCACTACGATCCGACTCACCCAATTTCAAAAAGGGTAGCACCAAAAAAAAAGGCGCCAGTTTTGTTTGAAAAAGAAGAGATATTGATGGGCATCAGAGAAGAACGGGTAGTCCTACCCCAGGTCCAATGGCAGCCGCCGAATAGCCAGACCCAGGGGTATAGGGTCGGTAGCCAGTTCATCAACTCAGGAGACGAAGGATTATATGGAGTCCAGACCGAGGGGCTCGGGAGCGGATCTTTCAGATTCATAATTAATTGGAGATCCTCACCATTGTCAGACGAAATATTATCAAGACATCTCCTGAAGAGGTTTGACATCTCCAAATTGGAAAAGTATGACGGTAAAAGGGATCCTTATAATCATTTGGAAGCCTTTAAAAACTTTATGCTGAGTTTCGATAACCACGATAAGTTGTTATGCCGAGCTTTCTCGATGACTTTCAAAGATCGGGCGTCCAAGTGGTATAACCGGCTACCGCAGGGTTGTATAAAAAACTTTGGAATGTTCTGAGTAATGTTCCGTCAGGAATTTGTGGGAAGCAAGAGTTTCCGAGCCAACGGTGATACGATCGTCAACTGTAAACAAAGGCTAGGAGAGAGGCTACGGGATTACACCAGGCGCTTTATCGACGCAAAGACCGATCTTGATCATTGCAAAGAGAACGTGGCTCTGACAGCATATCGCCTAGGACTACTCCCAGGACCGATGAAGCAAGTAGTCACTAAGAAACACGCTTTTACCTTTTCTGCCCTCCTAGCTCAGGGAAAAAAGCAGATATTGATAGAAGAAACCGAGGCGTCCGAGTTGGCGGAACAAATTCAACAGAGTGCCCAAGCATCGGTTGTTATAAAGCATGGTGTCCAATCTGGCTATGCTCAGCAAGTCCAGCCAATTAACACAATACCATCGACCCTATCCGCACCCATCAAGCCTCTAGCGTCCCAAGGCCAAAGAACAAAGCAGACCAACCAGGTGGTTTCGCGACCGATGTCTAATAAGTGGATCCGACCTGTTCACTTCGCTGATTTGACATAATGTGTGTCCTCAATATACGAAAAGACTAAGAAAAGCGGGATGTATCGGAGACCCTTGCCCATACCAACGCCTCCGGGACATAGGAACAATCGCTACTGCCGATACCATGAAGACGTGGGACACGATACCAAGGATTGTATCGCTCTCAAGAAGGAGATAGAGATGCTGATAGAGCATGAAAATCTACTCGAGTATGTAAAAAAGAAAGTGCAGCACGGCGCCACCTCGAAAGAAATTGTGGCGGTACAGAAGCTAGAGACGACTATGACAATTTTTGAAGTAACCGATCCTTTTGACGTCTCCATCGAATACCTCGATCTCGATGTAAGCCGTAACCTCATCGGGGTTATTGAAGAAGAAGCTGCGGAAAGTAAAGGAAACGCGGGGAACCTCTGTCAGTTTTTCGAATCATTGACTATTTTTGGGGGTGATTCTATGGCATGGATCACTCACTCTTCCCGAAAGCGGCATATTGTGAACCTAGCTACTCAGTTGGAGGCTCGGTCTTATCCCCACTCTAAGGGCATCGCTTAATTGATTTTGTATTTTGACGACGACGACATGCGAGACATAGCATGTCCTCACGAGGATGTTGTCGTCATCGGGGTGGTCATTACGGAAGAAGAAGCCCGACGCATCCTTGTAGATACCGAAAGTTCAGCAAACATGATCTTTGCATCAACATTCGGTAAGTTCAGGAATCCCCCAGTAATTTCGCGTTTGGACCGAACTATCGTAGGGTTCAAAGGGTCGGTTGTAGACGTGATTGGAGAGTTCGAAGGTATTGTTCAGCTGGGTCGCGGGCCTTTCAAGAAAGAGGTCACCATCTTGTTCGTAGTGGTAGACACTCTGACCTCTCACAACGCGATCTTTGGCAGATCATGGCTGTCACGAATGCACGCGGTGACTTCCACTGTTCATTAATGTTTGAAATTCGTGGTCGGGAACAACGTAGGGGTGGTACGAAGCAACCAGAAAGCGGCAAAAGAATGCTACCGAGCGGCTTTAGCACCAAAAAGGGACCAAGAGATGGAACAAACGTGGGACTAGCAGTTAGTGGGACTTCCTTTGGGGTCGCTACCCGTCGATGATCCTAGGGAAGCTCCCAGTGTTTTAACCACGGATGAAGAATACGAGAAACACCAGTTTACCGAAGGAAAAGTTCTACAAATAAGGACTAACTTGTCACCAGACTTTAAGAGGCTGTTGATCTTATTGCTTCAGGAGAATTTAAATCTGTTCGCATGGTGCTCAAAGGACGTGACCGGAGTCCCCGAAGACCATGTCATTCACAAGTTGACCATCAATAAAAATGTCAGGCCCGTCTCACAAAAGCATCGGGCCTTTTCCCCGGAAAAGGCAGAGATCATTTTGAGAGAGGTTGAACGAATGCTTAGTGTCGGTCACATCAAAGAATCAAGTTACCCGCTCTGGACGTCCAATCCCGTCCTGGTGAAAAAGAAGTATGGTAAGTGGATGATGTGCGTGGATTTTACTGACCTTAATCGAGCTTGCCCAAAAGATCCCTTCCCGATGCCAATAATTGACCAGTTGGAGGATTCGACGTCGGGAAACCTGTTGCTCTCTTTTATGGATGCATATGCCGGCTACAATCAAATCAAGTTGCACCCAGCTGATCAAGAAAGCACAACGTTTGTCACGGGTCGAGGCTTATACTGTTATAAAGTTATGCCTTTTGGGTTGAAAAACGTCGGAGCGACTTACCAAAGGTTGGTGAACAAGACTTTTGACTGCCAGATAGGGAGATATATGGAAGTTTAGATCGATGATATGCTAGTGAAGAGCGGCACAGATAAAGACCATCTCGCCGATCTGAAGGAAACCTTTAACAATTTAAGGGGGATAAATCTCAACTTAAACCCGGAGAAATGTTCTTTTGGGGTAAGGTCGGGTAAGTTCCTGGGATTCTTTGTCAGCGAAAAATGGATCGAGGCAGACCCGATCCAATTGCAAGCACTTACCGACATGACACCATCTAAGAATGTCAAGAAAGTCCACATATTAACCGGGCGCCTAGTGGCCCTGAATCGATTTATCTCTCGTTCATCGGACAAGTGCGCTCCTTTCTTTCAGGTCTTGAGAAACGCTAAGTCTTTTGTTTGGACTTCCGCTTGTGATAAGGCATTTTTAGGGATCAAGACTTATTTATCATCCCCAAACGTTCTAACGAAACCCCTGACAGGGGAGACTCTTTTCCTTTACATAGCAGTTTCAGATTTTGCAGTAAGTGCGACACTGATTAGTGAGTCGGGAGCGGCTCCTAAAGCGGTATAGTTTGTGAGCAAAAGCCTATTGGACGCTGAAACACGATATTTGAAGCTGGAGAAAATGACTTTGGCTCTGGTAACCGCAGCGAGAAAAATGCGACCATACTTTCAGGCCCATCCCATCGTCGTTCGAACCTCGTTTCCACTCAAGCATGTTCTTCAGCGACCGGACATGTCAGGAAGAATGTTTAAGTGGTCAGTTGAGTTGGGCGATTTTGATATCAACTTTGAGTCGAGAACGGCTATCAAAGGCCAGGCCCTGGCTGATTTCATAGTTGAATTCTATTATGACCGACCAGATCAAGAAGAGTCGCCCGGGAAAGACGATCTAGTTGAGTGGATTGTCCGAACCGATGGTGGGTCAAACGTCCATGGGTGCGGTGCGGGTGTCCAGATAATCACCCCTACGGGCGTGAGTATGCATCATGAAATCCGATTTGGTTTTACCACTTCTTAAAACGAAGCAGAGTACGAGGCATCCCTGGCCGGTTTGAGATTAACACAGGTATGCGGGGCCAAACACGTGCGTCTTGTTAGTGATTCTCAACTCTTAATTAATCAGGCTTCGGGAGCATCAGAAGCAAGAAAAGAGCATCTGGTGCAATACTTAGCAGCCTTGCGAGTGTTGGCTACATTATTTACCAAAGTAACATATGAGCACGTACCTAGGATCAAAAATGTGATTGCCGACTCTCTGGCGTCGACATCCTGCTTAAGCAGTTACCCCTAGATAACCGAACAAGAACACCCGTCGATTATAAAGAGGGCAGAGCTGGACAATGGACCTGAAATCGTCTGTCAGATATCATCGGTAGCGATATCAGATTGGAAGAGAGATATTATAGCCTTCCTGGCTAAAGGACTGTTACCGGATGATAGCGCCACCGCTCGGAAGATACGGAATAAGGCCGGGGCTACGTTTGGTTGGGAGAGATACTATACAAAAAGTCTTTCAGCAAGCCTCTATTGCGATGCATGGGGGCTAATGAATCAGAAATAATTGTCTCTGAGTTGCATGACGGAGAAGGCGCGACCCACTGCGGTTATAAAGCACTCATAAGGAGAATCTTCCTCGCCGGGTTTTATTGGGCGACGGTAACCGCCGATGCGCAGCAGATAGTCAAAACATGTGATACCTGTCAAAGAATTTCAAATGCGATCAATATGCCCGCGACTTCGTTAGAATCAATCTTCGAAGGCCTACCGTTTGATAGATGGGGAATCGATCTGGTGGGGCCATTACCGATGGCATCCGGTGGTAGAGAAACGATTGTGGTGGCAGTAGATTACTTTTCCAAGTGGGTAGAAGCAGAACCATTATCGGGAACGAGGACTAAGGATATCACCAAGTTTATTTGGTCGAACATCTGCTGTAGGTTTGGGGTACCTCAGAAGCTCACCATGGACAACAGACCTCAGTTTGACAATAGCGAGATGAAATCTTTTTGTACGACCCATAAAATTCGGTAGTGCTTTTCCGCCCCTTTCCATCCCCATGCAAAGAGACAGGTTGAAGTCACGAACCGAACCATCTTGGATGGGATAAAAAAGAACCTAGAAGGAAAAGTTGGCAAGTGGCCGGAATACTTACAAGAAGTATTATGGGCTTACCAAACTACACCGCGGACGACGACTAAGGAATCACCTTACGCCTTGGTGTATGAAATGGATGCGGTCACCCCAGCAGAATCAATCTTCCCATCTTTTAAGGTCGGTAATTATGATGAGAATGAAAACGGGGATGTCAGACGACTAGCCCTAGACCTAATCGAAGAGAAAAGAGGCCGAGCTCAACTAAACTCTTTACATTATCAGACTTTAATGAGGAGTCGTTATGCGTCAAAAGTGCGTCGGTGGGAGTTCAAAATCGGGGACAGGGTTTTGAGAATAGTTTTTCTGCATACAAAAGACAAAAGCCTCGACAAGCTAGCCCTGAACTGGGAAGGACCGTACAAAGTAATAAAAAGAATAAAGAGTAGAACCTACCGATTGCAGGACAAGCACATACGCGTATTAAGGCTCCCCTGGAACATTGAACACTTGAAGATATATTTGGAGTAAGTTTATCTATCTTTCTACATTCTTTGTAATCATTCTTGTTTATGTACGAACCTTTGGTCGTGGATGTACTCTTTCCTACCTCGGTGGCGCGAGAAGGTTTTAACGAGTCATCCATAGCAACCGACCTTTTCAATCCAACTTTTTTTCCTTCAAAATTCAGACGTGTTAGAAGGGGGTCCATCAGCTGACGAGGTGATAGACAACCTTTGGCAATATCAATCGATCAATAGAACCTTAAATGGGTTTTTCAGTGTTTAACCGATCTACATTTTATTTCCGACCCTACGGGAATTTCTTCAGTTAGACATTGATCAACAGAACCTTAAATGGGGTTTTCGGTGTTTAACCGATCTACATTTCATTTCCGACCCTACGAGAATTTTTTTAAATTAGACATGGATCAACAGAACCTTAAATGGGTTTTTTCGGTGTTTAACCGATCTACATTTTATTTCTGACCCTACGGGAATTTTTTCAATTAAACATTGATCAATAAAACCTTAAATGTGTTTTTCAGTGTTTAACCGATCTACATTCTATTTCCGACCCTACGGGAATTTTTTCAATTAGACATTGATCAACATAACCTTAAATGGGTTTTTCGGTATTCAATCAATCTACATTTTATTCCCGACGGGATATGAATTTGTAAAAGCATAGTGGAAATAAAGTTGGTTTAGATTGTGGATATAGATTTGCAAAAGCGTCGGCTACAAAAACGGTTTAAAAGGGTTTTACAGACCCCAAGGTTACAAAATTTAAATACAGAAACAGAAGAAGTCAAACGTCCTCATCCTCCGATTCGGTTTCAGTGTCGTCCGACTCTTCGTCCTCGCAGACCACACCGGTGGGGCGATCGGCCTCGGGAACATCTAGCCACATTGACCCAAGGGGAAGGTCGGGGAAAGGGTGATGAAAGGTCAGCACATAAGCGGCCTTAGCCTCGGTCGTATCCTTGTCCACCCACTTCTGGCACTTATCAGCAAAAAAGGCATTAACATTCTTCAGGTCGGCAATTTCTCTCACCAACTGTCCAACATGGTCGTCCCGGTCTTTTCTGACTTGCGCCAAGGTTTTTTCGACCGTCTTCAGCTTCAAGCGCGACAACTTTCCCCTCCGCGTCCATCAGCTTCTAGCTTAGCTCCCCTGCCTGCCGCTCTTTCATCGCCAACGGAACGAACAAAGACAAGGACAATCCGTTTGTTATCCGCAAATGAAAGATATGAGGACTCCCAGGCACGGATAGCACAGGCAGCTTAGTACCACTCGATGACGCCACGACATTTTTTGATGCCTTTGAGGGACAAACATCGTCATCGTCGGGGACCACCACTACGGGATCAGCTACATTCACACCCTTAACCCCCCCCCCCCCCATATTGCTCAAAAAGCACCGGGACGGTTGCATTATCAACAAAAGCAGACGCAGCGTCAGATCCGCCCTCCTTTTTCGAGTGTTTCGACCTTTTGGCCTCAGCACCATCTGCCTCAGCCTTTCCCTTCCGCTTCTTGGCCAGCTCCTCAGACAGATTGGCCTCACCATCCTCAGTAGCAGCTTCATCTTTTTGTCCCACTGCGTCGACCCCTTCAGCCTCGGCATTTGCCTGCTCGGCCTCTTCGTCCGATTTGGGGCGCTTGCTGGGAGCCTTGTTGCGCTTCAGAAGGAACAGGTGTGCGTCGGGCGCGTCTGTCTTCACGACCAAATCCACCAAGCTGGGTGGTTGGTGCAGCTGCTCAATGGTGAGCAGTTCAGACGAGCAACGCCAGAGGTTACTCGTGATCAGGTTCGTATTCTTGTAGGCGCGATGGAACGCCCGACCCCAATGTTTCCTGGCAAAGTCCTTCAAAATTTGGAAGGTCATTTTGTCAGGTTTGAAGTAATCCTTCTGCAACTCCTGGATAAACTCATTCGACACTGCACAAAGGATCGGTCCATTATGAAAAAAAAAATCTACCATCAAGAACCCAGGTCCGCAGCAATTGCCTCGGGTTCTTCTTGGTATATGGGCGGCCATTTTCCCAGCACCCACTAAGGAAGACAAAACGATGCTTCCAACCTTTGTCGCCTTCGAGGAATTCATTCACAATCTTCCAAGTATTGGCCAAGGAAGAATAGAAGGAGGGTGACTTGGGAGATTTCGAGAGCCCTAACATGGCTATGTACTAAGTCATCGACATAACCCGACCCGATAGGTGTGAGGCCATTATGCATGACATCAGCGTATACCACGCGTTGGGTGTTAGCTGTGAGGGGCAAATGTTAAGGGTCTTGAAATATCGAGCAATCTCAGGATCCAGAGGAAACCTGAGGCCCCAGTTGAAGAGCTCTGTGAAAATGACGATCTCACGCGACCGAACATGCACTGGCGTCTCCCCATGAGTGGGGAATCGTACAGTGACGCACTCCAGGATTCCTCACCGGATCAGAAGCTCTGCCTGTTCCGCGACAGAGAAGTAAAGGTACTTTCCTTCAAAGAGGGAGATGACGTTGTCCTTGGGCAACCAATGATGGTAGGTTGTAGTTATGACCACCTCAATCTCCGCGGGAAGAGACTCTTTGGGAGGAGCAGCAGTGTTGCCAAAAGCGGTAATACCTTCCCCAGCAGCCAAAACGTTCGCTTCTGGCTCCTCATTATTTTCTACCGAGACCGCATCAGGTCTAGGGGGTTGGCCGCGGGAGGGTCGGCCGGTTGGGCAAAAGGTTCTGTAAAACTAGAGCTGCTTTCGGTACGGGCGAGTTGCAATTATTTTTGCTGTTAACGAGCACACTAGATCTCCAGTTCTTGACGGTCCAGATCTCACTGGGTAACGCCCAAATGGGTACGCGCAGTATTAACGCCGGTCTGGTACCCTTGTATGTTGGGTGTAAGCTGGACTATTTCGGGAGAATTACCCCCCGCTGGCGAAATCGAGGTATTTGAGTCTCCCATGGAAAGAAACCTAGCTTTGCCTTGACATCGAGGAAGAAAAGGGGTCGGAACAGTATAAAAAATCACTGACGAAGGTGTCGGGCGGTTGAGTTGAGTAACCGGGGAGTATGGAGATCTGTTGTTAGAGGGAATAACATTGGCTTTGGGGGTTTGAGCGCCACACGGTTTGGGTATAATGAAGGATTCATCAGGGATTGGATTAGGAAGGACAGGTTCGTGGGGAAGCGGCACGGGCGTAAAGGGCTTTGTGTTAGAACTCCAAATTAGTCCCGCAGCTCGGTACTCTTCAGCACAGTCACCAATACTGGCCCAGTCGACAAATTCAAACACAGGCTCTTTCTTCTTCTTCGTTTTTTGTTTTAGCTTCGGGTTCCTACTTTACATAAACCTTGCTCTCTCTCTAGAATAGTCCAGACAACACTTTCTCTCTCTAGAATTCTTCTGAGACTGATTCTTGCGAATGAGGTATTTATAGGCACCCTCACTTAACCGCTTCACGTATGGGGGAGTTCAAACGACGAAAAGCAGCGGGAAGTCGAAGGGCCTTTTGGAAAGATGTGCAGACGAGCACGCTTCGAATACTCGGATGACACGTGTAGCTTTTACTCAGGCTAGCGTCATTGGTCTACACCGACTAGCTCTGATGAATACACTATTTGGGCTTCATATACCCGGTTTGTCCTCTAAAAAGTCTGATTACCCGTTTGAGCCCATGGGGAATCTGTCAATCAGGGTCGGTAGCAGACCCATGATAAGGGTTTGAGCATCGGGATAATTCGCAGCCATCCCAGGAGAGAGCGGACAATCGGGGAACCCCGGGGTAATTGATACCGAGGCTTCCCGGTCGTTCGGTACCGGGGCGTAGGGGACATAGGCATTTCGTACCAACTCATTTTAAGAGTCTTCATTCCCGACGCTCTTGAAGACTGGGGGCTATTGATAAGGGAGTAATTCGCCGATCTTAATAGAATAGGAGTTAATTGTAAACAGGATAAGGGAAATATGCCCATTATTGTATTTAATGTTTATTGGGAAACTATTTGTAAACAAAGTAGTTTGTAAAGGACTAATACTCAAATAATACAAGACCACTAAGGACATAAACGGGACCCACCTTCCCCACTATAAAAGGGAGACCATTTATTCTTGGTAGGTGGACAATTGAATATTATATTCTCTTTTGACTTTCTCTCTCTACACTTTGAGCTCTAGTCACATCAGGTCCAAGATCCAAGATCCTTTATCCTAGTTATTTATTCACTCATCATGTACCACGTGTTGGCACCAGCTTGAGAGGAACAAAGTCCTTAATTTCCAAATATCTGCAGGTGTGGGGTGACTTATTCCATCATAAGGTATGCGAACAACAATTTGATTCGAGATATTAAACCACCTCCAAAGCTTATACCGTTCTACATTGACAAATTTGTCAAGCATGAAAGAACAAAGAAGGAATTTGGGGTTGAAATTTTCTCTCTCTAGAATAGATATTCTCAACTCAAGGTTAAACAAAAATCAAAGGGTGTAAACCTATAACCAAAGGTGGAAGTGAGTATTTATAGTAAAAGGGTGCAGAAGGCGAAAGGTTAAATAATTTTTGACACGTTTCCCCTGTTACAAACCGCTTCAAACAACGCACTGGCAGGTTCTGGTAAGGATGCGACACATGTCCATAAGTGACCTCATCGTCTAAAATATCTCTGATGCTATAACGGCTAGAAAGAAGCACGCGAGCTCAAAACAAATGATGACCTAGGTAAGGTCATCGCGACCAAGGGTGGGGTCATAACTTCTATCAAGTTTTGAATCACATAATCCGAAGGGCAGCACCTAAACAATTTACACGTAAGGCACAACCAGTTAAACCATCCGATCCGAGTGCTATGAAATCCGAGGAGGATCGATGAAGAACTGCAGTCCTCACTCAGATATCTTCATAAGGAATGGGGGGCTACTAATAAGGGGAGAAAAATATAGATAACCGCGAGGTTAATTATACAAAATACAAGGCCTAAGTTTGTATATTTAAGTGATTAAGAACCAAAGTGAAGCAAACATAAGAAATATAGGGTTGAATGATATACCCCAAAAACTTGTCTGTAAATAGTAAAAGAGTGGGGTGATAAATCTACTTTAATGGTGGTACTTATGTAATTTTACCACATACCTCATGTACTATATAAAGGACATTCCTTTTTTGGGAAAAGTGTCAATGATTAGTCAATTATTGCAACATTTATTCCTTTTGTCTCTTTCTATCTCGACAAAATACTGATTACTTTATCACAGTCACTTCATACAAACAATTCTTAGACAGACCCACTCATAAGAACATTTCTGCTTCTGTACTTACTTAAGGATTTTCTGAGTTCATCAATGTCAGGTCTAAGAAAACACATCGGTCTAAAAGAACATTTGTCTTCACCCAAGGCGTTGTTCAAACCTATCCAATGGGAGAAAATTTATATGTACTTAGTTGTGTCGGAATATGCCGTGAGTGTCATTTTAGTAAGGGAAGTGGATAATTACCCCTGTCTGGTGTATTATATAAGCAAGAGCTCGTTGGAAGCAGAAAAAGGTATTTAAAGTTAGAAAAATTAGTCTTAGCGTTGGTGATAGCAACCAGAAAAATGAGGCCATACTTCAAGCACATTCGATTACAGTTCGAACATATTTTCCTTTAAAGAATGTTCTACAAAAAGCTGACATATCGTATGAATGTCTAAATGGTCAGTTGAGCTTAGGGACTATGATATTGATTTTTTGCCTCAGAAGGCTCAAGCTATAACTGATTTCTTAGTGGAGTTTCATACTAAAAGGTCTTACGAACAAAAACAGGAAAACAAGTTTAAGAAATAGTGGCTAATCCGAACAGACGGTGGGTCTAGTACGATGAGATGTGGGGTTGGAATTTGTTTAACTTCCTCTTATGGTGATACTATGTATCAGGCTGTATATTTTGGTTTCAAGACATCCAATAATGAATCAGAGTATGAAGCGCCCATTTTTGGGTTAAGACTAGCTTAAATATGTCGAGAAAAGAGGGTTCAGTTAGTAAGTGACTCCCAGTTATGTATTAATCAAGCTTAATGACTATCGGAAACTAAAAAAGATCACTTAATAAAGTATCGACAAGTACTAAGAGAATTTTCCATAAATTTTAATAGCATCCGGTATGAATATGTCCCTAGATCGGAGAATACTATGGTAGATTATTTAGTACCATAGCATATTCTGAAACATACCCATGGATTCTTATGCAAGAATGCCCCTCCACAAGCTCAGTTCAAGGGGAAAAGGGTGAATCTGAAGATAGTATATATATTTGGCATGAAATCCAAAGATCAGAGGTAGGAGATACATCAATTTATTTACGATGGCGTTTTAACTTCATATAAAGTCTTGGCTAAAAACATCAAGTACAAGGATCGTGGTTTCTTGGTTTTAAGATAAAGTATTTATAAAACGTCTTTCAGTATACCTCTCCTATGTTGCTTAGGATTTAAGGAATCCCAAAGTGTTCTATCTGAATTTCACGATAGAGATGGATCAACACATTGTGGTTATAAGGCCTTAACGAGGAGAGTTTTGTTAGCAGGATACTATTGGTCTACTATAATGACATATGCCAAAGATATGGTCAGAAGATGTGATCCTTGCCAGAGATATTTGAATGAAATCCATATGCCAACAGTTCCTACAGAGTCAATATCCAAACCCATACCCTTCGATATACGGTTTGGACTGAGTTGGACCTCTTCCCATGGCATTCGGAGGCTATCGAATGATAATAGTGACAATATACTACTTCTCTGAATGGATAGCAGCTCTCCCACTGGTTGGAACCACTTCTAAGGCGGTCATAAAATTTATCATATCCAACATATGTTGCCGATTTGGAATCCCCCGAAGAATTACCACGGAAAATGGGCCACAATTCGACAATAAAGACATGAAGACATTTTTCACTTCTAGAGAAATTCAACATTGCTTCTTTTCTCCTTTCCACCCTCAAGCTAATGGGCAGGTTGAAGTTGCTAATCGGACAATTTTAACAGGGTTGAAAAAGAATCTGGAAGGAGCTACAGGAAAATGGCCGAGTTATTTGCAAGAAGTATTGTGGGCCTATTGAACTACTCTACGAACGATCACCCAAGAGTCTCCCTTTGCCCGTGTTTATGGGATGGATGCAATTACACCTATAGAAGTTACTTTGCCATCTTTCAGGATATAAAATTATTCAGAACAGGCTAATGAATGGTAATATGGAATCAATTGGATCTGACTGAAGAAAGAAGAGTGAAGGCATATTTAAGAACAACATACTATCAGGGTTTAATGAGAAGTAGGTTTGCATCCAGA
Organism: Limnanthes douglasii subsp. nivea; assembly: GCA_036936605.1. Classification (NCBI taxonomy): domain Eukaryota; kingdom Viridiplantae; phylum Streptophyta; class Magnoliopsida; order Brassicales; family Limnanthaceae; genus Limnanthes; species Limnanthes douglasii. Next base: position 23,583,605 of record JAUPFV010000004.1, on the reverse strand, counting down.
GTAAAAAGAAGAGATTTCCAATTAGGGGACAAAGTATGAAGAAACGTCTTTTTGCATACCAAAAAGAAACAATTTATAAAACTAGCTCCGAATTGGGAAGACATATGCATGGTGTGTGAAATGATCAAGCAAGGGACATATAAACTTCAAAACAAAGAAGACAACATGTTGAAGCACTCATGGAATGTTGAACATCTCAGGTTGTACTTTAAATAAAATTAACTTGTAAAAATTTACTTTGTCATACTTCAATGTAAATATTTGGGGGCATACTCTTTCCTACCCTGGTGGCACAAGGAGGTTTTAATGAGGTGCCCAGTTTTAAATCAATTTTATCTTATGCCTTTTTTAAAGGTTTTGGAAAGTATGAGGAGATCAGATAAATTAAATATCTATTAAACACTTTTATCCTTCAAATAAAGTATGTTTAAAGTGATCAGATCTATTAAACACTTTCATCCTTCAAATGAAGTATCTTTAAAGTGATCAAATCTATTAAACACTTTCATCCTTCAAATGAAGTATCTTTGAAGTGATCAGATCTATTAAACATTTTCATATTTTAAATTGAAATATCTTTGAAGTGATTCAATGAATTAAACTCTCATTAAAAACGTCATAAAAATTAAATACTGATTAAATACTAGATATAAGAAGAGAAAAAAATACATACGAAGGGACACTTAACATTAAAAATTGATCAGAATATATCTGATCCATCATTACAAAAGATTCCTTGGCCATAGAAGGACTTTGGTTCATAAAACACAGTTTGAAAGAAAATAACAGAATGTCTTGGCCATTCAAGGAATTTTGTTTATAAAACACAGTTTGAAAGAAAATAACAGAATGTTTTGGACATCCAAGGACTTTAGTCTTAAACATAAAAAGTTTGCACACAATAACCTTAGGGCTCGTTCCCTTTGGTTTTTTTTTATTTACCCTCATCTTTCTTGGGGCTCTTGGCATCGGTGCTTAAGCTTTTATTGGTTCCCTCATCAGAATCACTCTCTCTTGGTGAAGAATAACTATATTTATCACCATCTGGCATGGTATGAAAAGGTATCTCATCATATGGTACGAATTTCCACAAAGGCCAAGGTTCCTCTTTGGAAAGGTCTCATGAAATAGCAAAACCATAGCAAATCTGATACCTTTATCCCTTTTTTCCAAAGAATCCACAACACCAACAACATACTTCTCTATTGCTGCAACTATCTCTTGAGCTTGATTCTACTTTAGAGAAATATTCTCTTCTTTTTTCTCTTTAAAAAGTTTCTCTAACTACTCTTTCTCTTTGGATAAGGTGATGATAGTATTTGCATTGGTGGTTTGTTGTTCCTTCAAAGACTTGATCTCATTAGAGGTGGAAGTTTCCAGTTTGGAATACTTGTCTTGATGTCCTCTTGGGCAGTCTTCGATTAACGCAGTTTGGTGCTCAGTTCCTCTTCCTCTTTATTTAAAGCCTCCACTTTTTGTTGTTAAGACAAAAGAGAATCCTTCAAGTTTTGGTCGTCTATGGTAAGAGAAGTTATATCCTTAGCCTAATCCCTGACTTGTCTTTCCAGATCGACGATTGGCCAGATATAGCCCAGGATTGTGTGGCCAAAAGTATCCTGCTCACTTGATACTACACAAGATTCTCCTTCATAAATCACAACATTAATCATGGTGGTTGTTTGGGAAAAAGTTCAATCAAAGTTCTCATTGTCAAACTCACTAAAATACATATTACCTAAGTCATCCAGGTTAATGTCACCCTCAGTAGGATGCAGATCGACTGTAGGAAACACCAGAGAAGGAGGATCAATTTGTACTTCTTCTTGTGGGGGAATATCAGTTGGGAGAGTGGGAGGAACTTATGTAGGTCGAAGTATTATCTTTGAACCTACGACACTTTGCTTTCTAGCCCTTTGGCCACTTCCCTCTTTATGCCTTTTACGACCCTTTTTCTTGAGTTGGAGTGATAGATCCGATCCCGCAGCCTCACCAACTGTTGCAGCAATTTCCTCTGACAAAACGACATTGATTCATTCACGATTCTCCGAACTAGCTGCTTTGGGAAACTGATGAGATAGGTCAACTTCAGGTTTCTTCTTTTTCTTCTTATTCTTCATATTGTCCAGATGGCTAAGAGCTTTATTTCGGGTTGTTAAGTAGAGTTTTTCATACTTTGCCTTAGTTTTATTTAAGGATGACACATCCGATGGAGGGGGAGTGGTCAGTTGTTCCCAAGAAAGTTCTTTGCTTCTAGTGGTATTTCACAAGTGTGCCCTCAACATGTTTCAAGAAGTGAAAGCTAAGCCCCCAATTCTCTATTGCCCATTGATTTAACTTGGAAAATGTAGCCTTTCCTGCCTCCGAATGCTCTGAGAATATTTTTGAAAATACTACAAAGAGGCACAATAATCAGTTTGGTATATCAAAATAAAGTCTAAATACTAATAAAAATCCGGACAAGAGTTACCTGAAGTCTTCTAGTATCTAATAATTTGGTTTGAGTTTGCCTTGTAGTTTATATTTTTCTCATTCTCCCAAGCTCAACTTATGAAAAAAACTGAGTCCTCTATGGTTTCTCATCCTCTAACTGATCATTCACTACTTTGTAGTCGTTTCCCATGTTGTAGTCATATAAAGGGATTTGGTGATTTCTACACAAACTAGCCACGACAGCATGGGCATTGGTATTTTTGACAACCTAGAAGCGATAATGCTGGTTAGCAAAGTATACCAGGTATTCGGGCTCAGCTGGCTTGGGAAAAGCTTGATTAAATGAAATATATGACTATTTCTGGGTCTAAGGGGAAACGAAGACCCAAGCTCCACACCTCGGTGTATACCACCATCTCATTAGCCTTACAGTCCATAGAAGTTTCCGGAGTGATACGAATCCTTACCTTAATAGACTCCAGAAAACCCCATTATTTTATTATCCGATCTAATTCGGCAGTGTGTGTATACACGTAAGAGATTTTTTAAGAGGCCAGTAAGTATTTTACACTAACCTTACGAAAGTTGGGCCCAACTTTCCCTTCCAATCACTCCAAAAGTGACTCACTATTTGGTTGTCCGACCTTTCCTCTACTTGTCTAATCTGATGTGGTATTCCCCGTATGTCTGGATGTTTCCAATGGGGTGTCTTCCCGGCTATCTTCCATGTGTTCTTCTATTATAGTGGGTTGATATTCGGACAATGTAGCACCAATAGTTTCTTTCTTAATCTGAGTAGCCTCGTTGATGAGAAACGATAGATTCAGGTCCAACATAGGTTGGGAAAAAGGTTTCATTGCTCCTGAACTCATATATTTTAACGGGTAAGGAGTAATCTTAGCCTAGGAGAGTCGAGTGACTCTTCGGGGTGTAGCGTTCTCAGTGTCTAATCTCATAGCGATGAACGATGAGGGTTTTCTTATGGTTGAAGTTTTCTTATCCTTAAAGAAAGGCCTTATGGGTATTTGAACGGAAGACTCAGAATCTAATGTGGGTAAAGTTGGGTTAAAAGAAGTTTTTCGAATTATTGAGGTTCTGGATGAGGATGAACTCTTATCCGACTCCGGTATTGTCTGGCTAGTAACTCCACCAGAAGAGGCATGAATTCCAGCAGCGTTCTTGCTTCCTTTCTTGTTATTCCAACTCACACAAGTTTAACCAACCTCATTTGATCAAAGTGGTTCTCGTTGTGAACATATAAACTCTCAAACTTAAAACAAAATTGCAACTTCAAAAGTTTCTCTCTCTAGAATTTTTTCTTGTTCTAAAATAAAAAATAAGTAAAACAATGTTAAATAGAGGTGAAAAAAACTTGAGTGGTTTACTTAGGGGAGATAAATCGTTTGAGTAATGGTTATGGGCTATGAAGTACACCCTTACTTTTTGAAAAAATAGGTACATGTACCAAGTGGAAAAAACGGCCGAGAGGTCGAATCAAAATATGACACGTGCTGTTTTCAAAATTCTAACATTTGGTTAGTCCATCTGCAAAAATAAAAAACGCTTCAGATTCCGTCAGGATCTACTCCTCACAAGCTAACTCTTCGAAAAACACTTCGAAAAACACTTTGAGTATGATCCAGTTTTTTCATTAATAACTTAGCTCTTATAAAATATTTTTTGAAAGACCTAAAGGGGCTACTTATAGGGTCGGATAATTTTGGAAGTGCCCTTCTGCCTAATCTGAAGGGGTAATTCGGGTATCTTCTACATTAATTTTTTTACAAATAGTCAACCTAAGTGGACCATGATTCAGCTGGATGCTAGCCCGTTTTTGTTTTGGGCCTTAAAGCCTTCCAAATCCAAAGTCTGACTCAGATGACACATGGGTCATAAAACAAGCATAAATACCCCAACCAAACTCATTTAATAGGTTGGATTTTTTCTAGAGAAATTAATAGTTACTACCCACCTCTTTTATCTCTCTACACCCTAGTCTTGAAAAATTATTATCATATTAAACAAAAGTCTTTGCCCTAAAATACCCTTTGATTAGATATAATCCTCACGGAGGATAGATTTAAAAACAAAGTATTGAGAGAAAAAACCCTTATATAGATATAAAATAAGGGCATAAAACCTTAGTACATAATTTGCATGAAAGTGTAAAAATCAATATCTCCATTTTAAAATCTTATTATCGATCATGTTTCCCAATCGACAAAAAAATAATTTCGCAAATGTTATATGCATTATAACTTGTTACGCAATTTTTTAGCAAACTATGTTTCACAAATATAAAATAAAAATTATTAGTTTCCCCAAACACTATAAAATAAATTTAGGAAATGGTTAGTGATCAAGTAACTAAAGTAAAATAGTTTTGCAAAATCAAAATAAATAATACCTGTTTGTTGTCAAATCTTTGATTTGTGGGGAATAATCGATCATTTTTTGAACATCACAATCCCTATGTATACTGGTAACGGCCAACCAAATGATTTATCTTGATTATATTTATATCATATGGTATAATTGTTTGTAAAGGTCTACCATGAATCATTTTGACCTATAAAATCATTGATGGTTGAAAGATAAATAAAATTTATGAGGCATAAAATAATAATAATAAAAAATTGAATAACTTAATATAAAGAGGTACACGAACAAAATAATCCGTTATCACATATGCACATGCGATATCTTTCAATTTTCCATCTCTAGTCGGTGTCCTTTTGAACGGTTGATATATAGTGCAACCTCCTCCTGTGAAAAAATAATAAAATATGCATTGGAAAGTGACCGCAATAAGTAGCCGACCAGTCGATAAATATATCTAATATTCTTGTCGAGCAAGTACTCGACAGTGTGCCAAGTGTGTTAATTTATTATCATATAACTGTAAATTTATTTGAAGTTTTAAGACACGTTTCTTCCTAACACTACTCAATCCATGTTATTTCCAAACAAACCAACTAACAAAACAATGTATACAATGTTTATCAAAATTAAACATAGGTCACATTAGCAATGTAGGGATGTATGTACGATGCTATTAAATTTATGAATAATAATTTTGGTATTCGAAAACTAATAGGCCATGAACACACAATATTCATTACTGCATATAATATTATAGGCTATGCTATAGGAAATGTTGTACCTTTAGAAACAACTCGCGGTCGACTCGTTGTAGGTGGTTTCTCAACTGAGTTAGTACCTATTTTTTAAAATTTTGTTCTAGTGGTGCTATCAAATGTTCTAACTAGTATATATAATCACGAGTGTTAGTATTATATGTATGATATTTGGACCACTTTTGTTTGACATGTAATATATATATATATATATATATATATATATATATTTTCTCGCATCTACCACGTCCATGACCCCGATCAGAAGTACAACCTTTTGTTTTAAAAATCTTATAGAGAACGTATAAAATTATATTCGAACGATCTAAAATTCGTGTGAATGTTTTTAGGTTATGAATTTTCAAATAGTATGGAACATGTCTAGCTTTGTATTTAAAAATGTGTAGTCAGTGATAACCTATTTTTTTTCTTGTAAGCTTAACATAAGGAAATATGACTAGTATTTTTAATGGTCATCTATAATACGCACAAGAACCCACTAACCGTCCAGTTGGAGTATTATAATGTCATGGGTACATGGTAATCATTGTGTTGTTTGACTTAAACAACCACATACCGATAGTTTAATTCATATATGTTAGGAATCCTTATAAGTTTCTAGTATTATCTTCAAAACCTCTTCTGAAACTTGTTCATATAACTCACAAAAGCCAAGCCATTAATAATTATACCCCACCACAAAATCTTTTCAGGATTTTTCACCACAACATAGGTCACAAAAAATCCCGTTGTCAATAAGTTGTATGAAAAATCATTTTTCAAATTATCATTTTATAACTAAATGTTGCATCGCAAAAAACGATTGATTACTTCCAAAAAAGTTCAAAATATAACAGGTTTTACCTAATGAGTTTCTTTAGGTTAGTGTGTGCATTACACCCTGAATTATCGTTAGTTTTACAAGTCATAAATTTGTTATTTTCGCAACTATAATTTTTGTAATTAAGAATTTTACATCACATATATTATAAAATGTTACACATTATAACTACTAACTGTTTTTATATAAAATAACCATTTTATATGTCTTACGGTAGAAAGTCTCCTAGGAAAAGAATAAAAAAGGATAATATGTCGCGTTTCATAACCATATAAACTTTGTTTCGCAAATAAACATTTATAAACAATGCTAATGTTACAGGTTGGTTATTGTGTTCCTGAAATACATGATATTATTGGTGTATGCAAGAATGAAATTCTATTTGTAAGCTTTTATTCAAGAATATCTCACGTAGTTAACCCAATTTATTGCTTCTTTGAACGATACGCGTATTTTCATTAAGCTATCATTCATGTTGAAAGTGGTGCTAGACCAAACCACGACCCTTCAAGCATCCATAAAAATTTTAAACTCCTTATTATATTTCAAAAAATAAGCGGTTTTACAATCCGTTAGTATAACATAAGATAACTCATAATATTTATCTTCCTTAATCAATATTAAACATCTCAATACTCATTCATAGCTATATTGATTCTCTTTATTTGCGAATAAGAACCCAATGCAAGATTTCATATTGATAAGCACTACCCATGACAAGCACTCGAGGGAACATTCGTAATAAATCTATGTTAAGTGGGTGTCCAAAACAAGTCTGTTATGACATCAGATCATGCGTTCGTAGGCATATGATATTTATTTATATGTGTGTTTATAATATAGACAATATACATTTTATTTATAAACGATCATTTCTTTAATCAATGTTTTTACGGTCGTTGTATATGCTAAGCATGTTAGAGGTATTATTTGGATTGGTAATCTTTAAGGCATGCAATATATCACGAGGACATGTTTCCAAGGATATTATACGATCTTCCATTGGTTTTTAGGACTGTTAAATCCCCAAAAAAGCGCATAATATTGACAATATTTTACCGGTGGGTGTTGTGTACGTCAGAAACCACGCCTAACAACCATATAACACCATATTTGATTGACCGACATACTAATCTAAAACGATTTTTTTTACTATTGGTTGATTTTTGTTTTTGATATATGTCCATAAGACGTTATTATAGCGGTTGGATCACTCGCATTGGTACACAACTCTATGGATTTTATATTTACAGCCCATAAAATGAGATCTGAGTATATCTACCAAGATCTTTTATGTTTGTAATCCATTAACACTGATATTTTACGTATTCCCCCTATAACAAAAACCAACATGAAAGTTTTTGGAGGATGCGATTTTACAATAATAACATTTATTTTGCAAGCATGGTTATTAAAATTAATATTTGCGGTATAGGTTGGAAAACAATAAGAACAAGTATCTAAAGTTAATATTTCAAATAAATATTAACTTGCCCCATCTTTGGTCCAAGGCGTCCATCTCGGGTCACGTATGCTCTATAAGGGGCATGGTCTAAATGTCATGTGTGCGACCCTCTTGTTAGACTCGTTTGGCTTCTTTGGCGAGCGAGGGATTACATAACCATGCACGACCTTGTGAAAAGTCGGGCTTGGTCCTTTTGGCTAAGTGAAAGTTTGCGCGCAAATGCGATCCGTTATTAAATGATCTTGGCTGTTGTGGCCAAGGGGTCGTGCACGGGCGCATATACTGAATATAAGATTTTGTACACATATTATAATATATTTTACAAGCATTTTTGTAAATTTTATATTCCTAAGTGAGGTTAGAAAACGATAAGAACAAACATTTAAAGTCAATATTTCACGTAAAGTTTGCCACCACGACACGAAAACAACAGATAGGTCCCAACGAACCCAATACATCGGTGGTTTGAATGACCTAAAAAATTGTCATTGAATTGGTGATATTGTAACTTTTATTTGTCACATATGGCGCCAAATAATTAAGTTAGGTTTCACATATATGATTTCTCTACCGTTTTGCATCCACCATATTACACGTTTTACAAAATTTATATAATATTTTGTATGTATATTATAATAGATTTTGTAATTATTGTCGTAGATTTTTGTATACATGGTCCAGGTTAACGATAAGAACAAACATTTAAAGTCAATATTTCACAAAAATGTTGCTACCACAACATGATAAAAATATATGGGTCCTAACAAAAACCAATAGATCGGTGGTTGAAATAGCCTAAAATAATGCGTCATTGAGTTGGTAAAACAATTAGTTTTATTCTTTACATAAGTGGGGAGATATTTTATATAATTCATACAACGTAAATGTAATATTATGCGCTTGGTGATGCAATATGTGGATTTCACCATAAACCGAAATATTTCTTAGGTTATTCGCCAATGTAATGACACAATATAGTTTGAATTTTATTGTGTATTGAAATTTTTTAAAGCGTATGCAAAACATTTGATAATTATTATACAAAATAAATTGTGTTTAGTCATGTTTAGTTGCGCAAGAGAACTACACCACATTTCACAAACGGTAAATAATGTTTTTGCGAAATCGACCAGCACATGAATTACAAACCCTAGGAGAATAAGTATCACAAGCCTATTATTAGGGTCCAGCCTAAATTAAGACCAATATATAATCTAGGGTTTTTATCTTCCTAAGGTTATATATATGTTAGGGTGACGACCAAATTCCCACATCACACATCGGTGAAACATGGGAAGGATCAGTGGTATATAAGAAAGAACATACCTCAACTAGTATGAGGCCTTTTGGTAGTGGACCAAATGCAAAGCCGTGAGGGCCTTTGGGTGCCAAAGCGGACAATATCATACTAGTGTTGAGATCGTGTTATTCTTACTTATATACGGAGGTGGAATATGTGGACCGAACACGCATATTCTCAACACGTGGTATTAGAGCGCCAGGCCCAGACGGAACACGATGGTGGTAATATTCTCGGAGATCGAACATGATGAACCAATAGTCATGCTCAAGGTGAATGATCTATTATATACATCCTAGTTCGGAGCGTCCATGACTCATCAAGCGGTGGTACTTGATTGGAGTGGATAGTGGAGCTAAGGAACAGGCACATGATGGTCGAGTGAGTAGATAAATCCGTTGTAAAAGCTTTATTGCTCAGGTGGAGAAACTTCTGATTAGAGTGAGCGGATGAAAGTCAATTGAGAGAGAACGCGATGGTGGTAATATTCTCGGAGGTCGAACATGATGAACCAGTAGTCATGCTCAAGGTGAATGATCTACTCTATATATCCTAGTTCGGAGCATCCATGACTCATCAAGCGGTGGTACTTGATTGGAGTGGATACTGGATCTAAGGAACATGCGCAGGATGTTCGAGTGAGTGGATAGATCCACTGTAAAAGCCCTATTGCTCAGAGAAACTTCTGATTAGAGTGAGCGGATGAAAGTCAACTGAGAGGGGGCTAAGTGGTACTTTGTTCGAGAGGAGGATTTGTTAGGGTGGCGACCAAAGTACCACATCTCACATCGGTTAAACATGGGAAGGATCAGTGGTATATAAGTAAGAACATACCTCAACTAGTATGAGTCCTTTTGGTAGTGGACCAAATGCAAAGCCGTGAGGGCCTTTGGGTGCCAAAGCGGACAATATCATACTAGTGTTGAGATCGTGTTGTTCTTACTTATATACGAAGGCGGAATATGAGGACTGGACCCCCATATTCCCAACAATATATGAGGGTAAGAGATAAGAGAGTGGGAGGCACCCAAATAGACAAAAACAAACATCGAGAACATTTTTTGAAAATACACATAGAGAAAGTGTTTTTTTTATTTTCGGATCTATAGAGTGCATTCACTGTAAAGAAGTCTGATCGAAAAGAAAACGGTATCGGGTTTTGCTAAAATTTTGAAAACATGTTTGGGACATTTGAGGCTTCAATATGACCGGTTAGATTGTGAATTTGTGCTACAGATCGGGAGAAATCACTATTAGAATAGTGTAGGTTTTTGGTGATATTTTTCTTTCGTGCTTCTCATCTTGTTATCTATTATGTTGTGTAATTTTTGGTGGGTTTGTAAAGCTTTATTAGATTGAATTGAATTTACTTGTACATTTAACTATTATATTAGAAGTGTTTGGGTGGACTCATCATAGGTCTTGTGGTTTTTTACTCTTCACATTGAATGGGTTTTCGATGTAAAATAAATCTCGTGTGATGATTTATTTTACTCTGCTTTTTTTGTGATTAGATGTGTGGTTTAATTTGGTTAATTGATTGGTCAATTGTTGTCCATGAATTAAGTTTCTTGTTTGTTTGGTTGTTTGTCTTGAAGTTGATTGAGTTGTTTAATATACTACTCTTTGGGTCCAACAGTTGGTGATTATTGAATCTTCTGATTGTTTTCTCTATTGTTTTTAGGACATACAATTGTTGTCAAATCTTCTGAGGGTTTTTAGCCATTAAATTTGGAGTATAACAATGGTAACTCTATGACTAAATTGATATCAACCAATTATTATATTTGGAAACTGATGATAGAGGACCAGTTGTATTGCAAAGATTTGTTTGATCCAATTGAACCATTTAGAGATATATCTAGTAATTTTACTAATCCTGTAAAACCGCAAGATAAGCAAGAAAAAACTAGCCTACCGCTAATGATGATGTATCTTTGATTTGTGTTATTGGTGAATATGATGATGTTGATCGTTTATATTCATAATGGCTTGTAGATACATGTTTTTCGTATCATTATGTCCTTGATAGGGAATATTTAGTAAACTATAAAAGGGGATATTTTGGTTGTGCCAATATGGAAAATTAAAGGTTAGTTAGCATTGTTGGGTTAGGTGATATTTGTATGAATACATGTGTTGGATACATACTTACACTGAAGGATGTGCGTCATATTCCTTATCTACGTCTGAATTTGTTGTCTGCATATGTTCTTGATCAAGAAGGTTTTCGTCACACCTCTGGTGATTGTAAGTGGAAAATATCCAACGCTTCGATGGTAATTGCTCGAGGTGGTTTGTGTTGCTCATTGTATAAGACATATTTGAGTATATGCTATTTTGATCTGAATGTAGTTGAGGAAAATAATTCCCCTACCTTGTGGCATAGAAAATTAAGATGTATGAGTGACAAGAAAATAGGAACGGGTGACGGGTAAGTCACTTGTTCCTATTGAAAAATCTATCATTATTGACCATTGTAAATCATTCGTTGGCTAGAAAGCAACATAAAGCTTTGTTGTCTTTGAAGTCCATTATTAAGGAGACCTTATTTGCGGAAGAACTTCATGATGAAGAATTTCATGATTAGAGGAGAGAAATATACTCCTCATGTGTTGGATGCACAAGTTCAAAGGTCATTTCCGGAAGCAAGGTTGAGCTTTACAATAAGCTCACCGGGATAAGGTTGTTTGGCTGGAAGCAGCATAAAGCTTTGTTGTCTTTGAAGTCCATTATTAATGGGACCTTATTTGCAGAACAACTTCATGATGAAGAATTTCATAAGTATGGGGGATCAATATACTCCTCATGTGGAGGATGCATAGGTTCGAAGGTCATTTCTGGAAGCAAGATTGAGCTTTGCAATAAGCTCACCGGGATGAGGTTCAAGTGATGAGCTGGAAGGAAAGGTTGTTAGGGTCCTGCCAAATTTATAATCTAGGGTTTTCATCTTCCTAGGATTATATCTATGAGGGTAAGAGATAAGAGAGTGGGTGGCACTTAAATAGACAAAATAAACAGAGAGGGCATTTTTTGAAAATACACACAGATAGAGTGTTTTCTGTGTCGGTTTTGCTAAAATTTTGGCAACGTGCTCGGGACATTTGAGGCTTCAACATGTTCGGTTAGATTGTGAATTGGTGCTACAGATCGGGAGAAATCATTATTAGAACAATGTAGGTTTTTAGTGATATTTTTCCTTCGTGCTTCTCTTCTTGTTATCCATTATTCTGTGTAATTATTGGTGGGTTTGTAGATCTTTATTAGATTGAATTGGAGTTACTTGTACCTTATAACTACAGTAATAGAATTGGTTTGGGTGGACTCTTCATAGGTCTCGTAGTTTTTTATTTTTTCGCATTGAAGGGGTTTTTTCATGTATACTAAATCTTGTGTGTTGATTTATTTTACTCTACTTATTTTTGTTATTAGACGTGTGGTTTAATTTGGTTTAACTAGGGTTTTCATCTTCCTAGGGTTATATATACGAGAGTAAGAGATAAGAGAGTCAGAGGCACCCAAATAGACAAACAAAACAAACAAAGATAGTATTTTTCAAAAATACACAGATAGTGTTTTTTGATTTTTGGATCTCTCGAGTGCAATCATTGTAAAAAGGTCTGATCGGTGTCGGTTTTTACTGAAATTTTAACAGTGTGTTCGAAACATTTGAGACTTGAATCTGATCGGTTGGATTTTGAATTGGTCCCAGAGATTGTGAGAAATCACTATTGGAACATTGTAGTTTTTTGTTGATATTTTTCATTTGTGCTTCTCTTCTTGTTATCTATTATTCTGTGTAATTGTCGGTAGATTTACTTTGCCTTTTTGGTTAATTAATGGTTGCTAGATTTACTTTGCCTTTTTGGTTAATTAATGGTTGCTGAATAGGATAAGTCTTTGTACTTGGAAATAAAATTGGAATGGTCATTAAGGATATAATTAGTTTTTCTTTTGCTAATTTTTTTTCTACAAAAGTTATTTAATGCACAATTGATAATCTAAAAAACTAGTTTTAATTATTGATAGGAAAGAGAAAAGGTTATTTTTCAGAGAATATCATCCAGAAAATTCAAAAGCAAAGAAATCCTAAAAGGTGTATTTATGTAAAGTTGAGTGACCCAAACAATATATAACGTCTGGAAAATCGACCATGAACAAATATGTTTTATTTATATACCCCGCCAAGTCATTTGGCATAACAAAGCCTTGAATATCACAACACACAACAAGACCTTACTATACAGTACTATAAAAACAAATATGTTTAAAACAGTTTTCCTCTAAAAACCAAACCAAGAGTAATCTTTTTCTTTTGATTGTATAAAATTGTTGAGGGAACAATACTTGTATTCCCTTTCTGTATCTTTTTGCACCAACAGATTGTTTAACTATGTGCATATGCAACTCCTGATTCACTAACTTCTCCCAAGTGACCGAGCTAAAAGAGTAGGAAAGCTAGGATCACTAGCAACAAGATAGAACATCCCACTGCCTGCATTAGTAGCAACAATTACTTGCATTTAGTTTCAAATTCCTCACAAAGTTATGATGATTGGAAACAAGGCAATTTGGTTAACATAAGAGTTTTTTGTAGGCTTTTATTTGATTTTTGCAACATCACAATTGCATACTTAGTACTTTGCATGTTTTCACCCTATTCCGTATTTTCATCTTTATATTATATTCTGGTCTTTATTATCCAGATTATCAAAGGTATCAAAAGTCTATTCTTTCATTGGAAATCACTAACCAACAGGTTCTCACAGATGGTTGCCATGTATAGTGATTGAGAGGGCGAGCGCTTAGGTGGCTACTAGATCATGTTTTAGAGTATTTTTTTCTAAAACTTTGACGACTCACAAGTTGATACATAATATCCCGATATAAAATACTTTCACGCTAGTAAATTCTGAAAAAAAACTAGGGCTTTGGTCAAAGGCAACGAAAATATGAAGGATGGAGTGGACGATGATATACAAAATTAAAGATGGACTGAAACATGAAGGACAAAGGTTGAGGTCTATCCACATATAAATTAACTCTGGTTACTTATTCCAATTTTTCCGAGATCCAAAAAGGGTCTCAAGGGGATCATTAAATCGGTAAACAGTAAGGTTTAGAGAGATAAAACTTACAGCTACGGCTGAGGCAGCGAGGCCTGCCCTCTCCCTAGGATCCTTACGGTAGTAATTTCCGAAGTAAAGAAATGACGCATAGTACCACATAAGCGGGAAGATGAATCCTAATAGAAAACTGAAAAACAAACAATTTATTATAAAGAGAAATGAAGTCGAGCAGGTTTCAGGTAAACAAATTGGAATATATATACTCACGAAAACCATCCTATTCCACAACCAAAGCACGGAAGTGGTTTATCGTAAATGCCAATCTGCAAATCCTCTACATCTCTAACGAGTGTGTACTTGCCTTTTCCACGTGCTGCTACAGCATCTGCAACCAAGATACCTTTAAGTTAAATAGAAAGATAAAAATCTATTGTAGCAAAAAATGAATGGTAATTTAGAAGGTGGCTAACAAACGAATAATTCGCGTTGGGCTCGGTTCAGTTATTTCGAGCTCGAACCTCTTTATAGGCTCAAATTTTTTATCAAGTTCAACTCAGATATCTCCACATGAATCTTGAGCCATTTGCGAGCGGCTGAAATCTATAATAAGCTCGAGCTTGTGCAGGTTCGGGTCAGGCAGAATTATACAATAATTTACTTAGTATACAAGTACTAGAATTTTCAATAACGTTTCTGAATACACTCCCCCTAAGTTCTATAAATGTTGCAAAAACATCAACTTTCTTCACACGCCCCCCAAAACCAGAAATTTCATACCAGAATCAAAGTTTCTCTTCAATGCTAAAGAATAATCTCCTCAACTATTTTATTGCTTAGAGAAGTATTTAACATGAAAAATCTGGAACTAGAATGATTTTTTCAGTCTGAAAATATGCATCATAAATATCATTATCGGATATTCAAAAAATGGATGCATCAAATAGACTTTTGTAATACAGTTAACTCCATCAATGTTTCTGTCCTACCCTAAGTTACTTAGGTTTCATTAGAAAATAATAGAAATGACTAGGAGTGGAAATGGGCCGATCCAAGCTCAAGCTCGCTACAATTCATAAGGCTCAAGCTTGTTAAAAAAATTATGTTCAGGCTCAAGCTCGGCTCGTTTAAAATCGACTACTAGCTTGTTTAATAGTTTCAATCTAATTTGGAGCGTAATGAATTAAGCTAAAGCTCAATTCTGTACAGAAAAAACCTGCACCCTGTTATAAATAAATGTAAACTTTATATTGCATTGTTGTAAATCTGATATAATATATACAAGAAATGTTCAAAGTTTAATTTGATATGTGGCTAAATAAACAGCGAACTTCAAAAAAGGTTTATAATATTATTTTTTCATATAATACATATGATGTGCGTATATAATCTATATATTTTCTAATATAAATGCATACAAAACATGAACAAGACATGAGAGAGTTGCTTGTATAACCTTTTGCTGCGGAATAATATCGAGCACCTGGTCTCAAAAGATCTGAATACTTATCAGGAATAGATTTCGGCAATCCTTTTTTATCTTTTAAACCTTCTGTCTCGTCTGACCTAGCATCTGCGAGATAAGAATTCAGTTAAGTACAAGTCTTGAGTCTAAAAAACTTATAACATTATAGCTAAAAATCACTATTAGTCTCCGGCTATCGGGCCTTTAGAAATTAGTCTCACTTATATCAGTTAACATCACTAAGTTCATGGGACTAGTCGTGTGAGATGTTAATAACTCGGGGGACTAGTGAAAAGGACTATCGCGTTTGATTTTAATAACCCGGGAACTAGTGAAAAGGATTATCAGCGGCAGATTTAAAAACTTGATGATTAGAGAAAAGGACTAATCCGCGTTTGATTCTAGTAGCTTGTGGGACTTGTGAGTACGTTTTATATTCAGGGTATTACATTCTCGAAACCCGACTATCATGGGACTAATGGTAATTTACCACCGATTAAGATGTGGGACTGCTACTTTGTTAGGTTAGAACAGCCTAGCAAATACTGTATATGATACTAAATGTTAAATATATACATTTTTGTATTAGAAAGTCTATTCCCACATGAATCTACATGACGGTGAATATAATAAGCGTTGAAATCCTCAATCTAAAAAGATATATACCATTAACAGCTAAATGTAAGTAATTTATAGCGTAGCTGAGTGGCATGCATGCTCTTAGCACACCAAAAATCAATAAAATTTTATTTTTCTTAAGTTTACAAAACCACAAAGCTATGCGACTGCCTGATCAAATAGCCTAACTGGCTAATAGGAAGTAACCGGAAACAATACCACATCAAAGTGTTAAGTTACGCCCATATATATACTTTTTGTTTCGATCTTATAGTCTGGTAGACCATGTCCTGATCAAATGAGCTATAAACTTATATATAACTCCTTTACACGCACCAAACAGATCTCCCCCGAATACATACATGCATATACATCAAGATACTAACCAAACAAGATCATACAAAAGAACTAACAACGGTAGAGCCGACAATAGCTAAAAATAATAAGAAAGTAGTTGATTACTCTGATCCATCTATTTGCAGAAAACCCTAGCAGCCACCAGCTATAAACTCACCTCGAAACCCTGCATCAAAAAAAAAAAAAAAAACGAAATGATACAATTACTTCAAATAACTTTGAAATACCCTTAATCAATCTCTCATACTACTCTTTCGATATATAATCAAATCTTCACAGATCATCCAAAACTAACAAATGCAAAATTCAGCAGCTACACAACTATACAATTCCATATCTATTTTCTATAAACCTGTGTATTTAATCACTTTCTTTCCCTTTCAATTTTTTGAAATCCAAACAGAGCCTTAACTTTGACTGCATATGAAACACTGTATAAACAACAACTTAGGTGTTTCGATCTGCAAACTCCAAATTCAACAACTGATTCATCGATAAATCTAAATCACTGATCAATAGACACAAAATAAGAACCGAAACGAATCAAATTTGGTACTAAAAACCCTAAAATCCCATCGATCAAACGAAGTATACAAAACTGAGTAACGAAGATAAACATAAGTTGCTTACTGGTTATAAATCGGCTTCGGGTTGATGCTATTTGCGGAATTGAAGATCGAAAACGAAGAGATATAGGGTTTTTGGGATGGTTTTGAATGGACTTGTAGCTGGGGAAAATTGACTCTGCTTATTGTTGTCAGGGTCTAGGTCCAGGCCATGATAATGAGAAAGGGGTGATTACAGCATACATAACCGGAGAAAAATTCAGTTGCCAAAGTTGCTTTGTAATATAAATATGGTAGGTGGCTACATAATACATTATCATATACGGTCCAATGACACCCGTTTGGACCGATTATATGGAAACAGATTTGGACCGATAACTTTTTTTTTTATAGTAGAGATTATATATAAATTTAAAATGTACTGTTTGTACGTTTTTATTAGAGAATGCAAAATTTAAATACTAAAGTGATTAGGATTGTTGGGAAAAATCTCCAAGAAGATGAATCTTCATTTTTTTTTTTTTAAGTTGAAGGCTTTTATTTTCTATGAATTTTCATTGATCATCTCGATTGTGGTGTTTTCTTTGTTTCTTTTTCTCCAATCTGATCATGTGATTTCTTCTCCAAGCTTGGGTTGCCTTTGATCATCTCTTTTGATCGTGGTGATTGTGTTGTTCTTCCTTGTTCTCCTTTGGTTCTCTGGTTCTTGCATTTCTTGTTCTTGGTTGGGGTTGTTGTTTGGCTTCATGGAAATGCATAGTGAGAATCTACAAGTTGAAGATACTTCATCAGGGAAAAAGAAATATTCTGATTTGTTCAAGATGAACGTTAATGATAAACAGGTTTTCGAGCCTGATTATATTAGCTACAAGAAGGACCATATTTCTTTGCAATTTCCTAAACTTGTCAAAGATAATCTATTTAAATCGTCAACATTTACCCTAATCGGTAAGTTCTCTAAAGGAATTCCTAAGAAGAATCAGATGGATAATTTTATTGAGTCTATGAAATTTAAAAGAAGTATGAGTCTCTATACTAGAGACTCACACCATATTCTGTTCGAATTTGACTTGAATGAAGACTATGGTAATCTTTGGAGCAAGACTGCTTGGACGGTTGGAAACAATATAATGAAGGTGTTAAAATGGTCCCCATATTCCAATCCCAAAATCGAAAGTCCAATTACCCCAATTTGGACAAGAATTTCGAAGATTCCAAAGTATCTATACAATCAATCTATTATTGAAACTTTGTTCAAGGCAATTGGAGATCCTATAAAGACTTGGATTCCTGCTCAGAATAGAGCTTTGTTCAACACTGTATATGGATGGGTTAAGCTAGATGTCACAAGTAAACTGCAGAATCCTATGTGGATTGGATTTGGTCCTAATGACGGTTGTTGGGTGGAAATAGCATACAAGAACATACCATAATATTGTAATTACTGTAACCATATTGGTCATAGTTTGGAAAACTGTAAAAAGAAGTAAGCTAAATAGATGCAAAACTTACCTGTTGTTGGAATTCAAGATAGTGAAAGAACTGAAAGCACTAAACTAGCGAAGATGCCTTATAATGAAATACAAAGTAACCAGGATGCTTCCAAAGATCAAACGATTAGCCATCAGAAAATGAAGATCAAATCAATTATAAGAGCAACACATGGCAATGAAAATCAAACAAAGACTCCAATAGGTGCAACACAGAGGAGATGATTGAAGCTATAATGGATCTCGAGGGTGAAAGCACCCACGTTTCACCAAATCAATCTAAGTATAAATCTGGTTACAATACTCCAGACAAAAACAACATTGGCAGTTTGCCAAGTACACCAATGTTAAAAACCAAGGAAACAAACAAGAGCTTTTAAAAAGTCCTAAACCGGAAGCTTAAAGAGGCTAGAATCAAGAAAAAGAAAACTTCAAAGGCTACTAAGTCTTTACTGTTTGTAAAGACCAAAGATTCTACTAGCAAAGATTCTAATGATTAATATTCTTTCGTGGAATATTAGGGGAATATGCAACAAGTCTTCTAAGAGAAGGCTTAAGTCTATTGTCCTTAGTCACAACATTAAACTCCTTTTTATTCGGGAGCCTTTTATTCTGCCTATATAAATTGATGTTATAGCCTCTTACTTAAAATTCAGTGATTATTACGCTAATTCTTCTAACAAATTATGGATTTTTTTGCAGGATGATATTCAGGTCAACATTAAGATTGATCAAATGCATTTTATGCATACTGAAGTCCTTATCACTAATTACAACAAGCAGATTTACATTACCTCTGTTTACGCTAAGTGCCAGAGGATTAGTAGACTCGATCTTTGGGAGAGCTTGAGGAATATATCTTCTATTGTGAGGGACTGGATGGTCCTTGGCGACTTCAACACTTCCAGATCCATCAATGACCATGTTAACGACAATAGCTATTGTCAGCAAAGTACTGAGGATTTTAATGTTATGATAAATGATTGTAAGCTAGAATACACTAAGTTCAAGGGTAAAAGGTTAGACCGGGTCCTTATCAACCAGGATTGGATGAATAGTTTTAGCTCCACCGAGGTTAGCCATTTGGCTCGTACTTGCTCCAATCACTGTCCTCTTAAGGTCTGCATTAACAACAAGAATAAAAGGATTAACAGTAGTTTCATGTTCCTTAATATGTGGACTAAAGACCCTACCTTCACCAAAGATGTTGAAGATAGTTGGCAAAGAAGTATGCATGGTAGCCCTCTTAATGTCTTGTGGAATAAATTAAAAAAACTAAAAAAAGATTTGAAGATCTGGATTAGGGACACCTTTGGTAATATCTTTGATAAAGTCAAAGATACTGAAACCAAAGTCACCCTTTGTGAGGAGAAGTTTCTTACCAGTAATTGCTTGGAGGACAAGATGGCTCTTTCCAAGGCCATTGCTGAAAACCTCCTTGCTTTGTCCATGGAGGAAAGTTTCTGGCAACAGAAGACCTATTCTGCGTGGATCAGAGATGGTGACAGAAACACAAGTACTTATCATAATTTCTTCAAAAGAAGAAGAAGACGTAACAGGATTGCTAATATCAAAATCAATGACTTGTGGACTAGTGATGGGGATTTAATGAATGCATCAGTGGAAAGTTATTTCAAAGATATGTTCACTTCTACAATCCCTAATAATACTTCTGATAATCCTTGCTATGATATCCTTAAGAATATTCTTAAATTGGTTTCTAATTCTGATAATGATCTTTTTGTGGCTGATCCTAATGAAAACGAGATTCTCAATGCTATTAAGTGTTTGAAGCCATCTAGTGCAGCTGGCATTGATGGCTTCAACACTTGTTTTTAACAACTTGCTGGTTAACTATTAAGTATGATATAGGTAATGTTATGAAAGACTTTGTTAAAGGAAAATATATTCCTAAGGGAATCAAAGTTACATGCATTTGTCTTATCCCGAAAACTAATAATCGTAGCTTTTGGAACCAATTTAGACCTATATCTCTATGTACCATCTTTAATAGACTAATGTCTAAATTAATGAATAATAGAATTTCACATCTTTTACTTGATCTTATTTTTTATGTCCATGGAGCATACGTGAAGGGCAGATCCATCCACGACAACATCCTAATTGCCAAAGAGATCATTCATGACCTGAAAAGGAAGACTAAAAGCAGTAATGTCATTATCAAAGTTGATATGTCGAAAGCTTTCGACAATATCTCTCATGAATTCTTATTTAAAATCATTTATGGCTTTGGTTTTAGTCAGCAATTCATTAAAATTATTAGTAATATTATTACTTATTTCTTTGCAAATATTCTACTTAATGGTAAGTCTGTGGGTTTCTTTAAAACCAGCAACGGAATCAGACAAAGAGATCATTTATCTCCAAGTCTGTTTATCCTTGCTGAGGAAGCTTTAATAAAAGGGTTGGTTAGTCTTTATAAAACTGATAAAACTATCAAATATAAGGGTGGAAGCAAAATTGATATCCATTGTCTAGCCTTTGCAGACGATTTGTTGATTTTTACTAATGGTCTTACTAGTGCTATGGATACTATAGGTGTTTTATTACAGGTTTATGAAATGCTTCTAGGCAGGTTATTAACAGAGATAAAACTCAGTTAATAGCTGCCAGCAACATTAACCATAACAAGCTCAGCAACCTTCAAATTATTACTAATTTTAGTATTGGAAAGCTTCCAACTACTTACTTGGGGGTCACCTTGAGCTCCAACAACAGGGTCAACAACTAATTTCCTATGATTGATAAGATTGACAGTAAAATCTTATCTTGGGAGGGCAAATGTCTTTCTTATGCAGGAAGGCTCACACTCATCAAGAGTGTTCTTTTGCCTATTCCCATCTACTGGAGTCACAGCTGCAAGCTGCCTCTTTCTATTACCTGCAAAATTGAGAAAATATTTAATAGATTTTTGTGGGGTTCTAATACAGACAAGGTTAGCATACATTGGTTTTCGTGGAGTTCTATTTGTAAAAGTTATAAAGAGTGAGGTCTAAATGTTCATAGTCTAGCTGATTATCAGAAGGTTTATTGTATGAAATTATGGTTTGATTTTAAAAGTAAAAGATCTCTTTGGTCTAACATGATTCATAGTATTTATTGTAAGGATTATCATTCTTCTCAAATTGGTTTTAAAAAGGGCTCTCATTGTTGGAATAGAATGTTGGAGTACATAGATGAAGCTGAAGGTTTCATTACCTGAGATCTTGGCAAAGGAGACGTGAACATATGGATGGACAACTGGTTTGGCGCTCCTCCTGTCATCAAGTTTGATCCTGAAAATGACAACAGATGGTTTAAAGGAAAATTTGTTAGTTCTCTGTGGAGAGATAGCAATTGGAATCTAAATACGATAAGTTCTCTTCTCCCTCACTCTAGCATCAATCTAATTAAAAATCTAAAAATTGATTTTAACAAAGAGGACAAGATTTGTTGGAATATTTCTAATTCTAGATCTTTTAATATTAAAGACACATTACACAAAGTTTCTCAATGTTATCCTAACTCTTCTATTTTTGAAAGGATTTGGAATTAAGTCACTCCAACAAAATTCTCTGTCTTGCATTGGAGACTTCTAAAAACTTTTGTTCCGACTGAGGTCACAATGCAAAAAAGACATTTAGTCCTTGCTTCTAAATGTGTGTTTTGTGATAATATTGAGAGTTCTAAACATGTCTTTATTGAATGTGATCATGCTTGGCAGGTCTGGTCATATTATGCTAATCTTTTTAATGTTAAGATCTATAGGTTTATGACTATTGTCCACATGGCTAGAAACTAGTCATGGTCTTCTTTTTCTAAAGTTCATATGAAGACCATTTTGCCTCTTATCATAAAATGGGTTATTTGGCAAGCGAGAAACAGTTTTAAATTCAAAGACTCATCTATTACAGCTAAGTCTTCAATCCAACACATTAAGCATATAATTTTATCTATTGACTACTCTAACCTAATTAAACTTAAATATTAGAATAAGTGTGAGATTGTTGCTCACGAGTAGGGTTGTTATTTGCATAGAGATATAAAGAAGAGTATTAATTACCTTTGATGGGTTCCTCCTCCTAGTGGTAGGCTAAAGTTGAACTCATATGCTTGTTGTGCTCAGTATGGTGAAACCAGTAGAGCAATCATCATCAGAGACCACATGGGTAACTTCATTTTAGGCTATGACAACTGCTATGGCAAGCAATCGCCTATCCAAGTTGTAGCCAGAGCCCTAATGGATGGCATGGTTATTTATAAAATTAAGGGTTTCTCAAATATTGAAATAGAAAGTGATTCGGAGAAATTAATCTCATTGCTCACTTCTGGTAAATCAATTGTCCAGATTGAGCAATTTATTTCTCGCATCAGAGGCCTTCTTTCCCCTTTCATGACTCTCAATCATGCTTTTCGAGAGCAAAACCTTGCAGCCGACTGGCTTGTAAGGTGGACTCTCAAATGCAAGATGAAGAGTCATTATGAGAGCTTTGTTCCCCTCAATCATTTGCTATCAATTCTTGTTCTTAATAGCTTGGGGATCGACCAGTTAAGAATTAACTAGCTTTATTGAAATTCTAATTGCTTACCTTGAATTTACTGATTGTAGAGATAGTCTCCTCTTTTCTAGAGCTTGAAGTCTTGAAGCTTGCAATTGGCTCGTTGTTGCTTAGTTTGTTTCGTATCTGATTATTTTCATGCATCTGTTGTCCTGCGAATCGTAGCTGGTTCTTTTGCTGAGCCCTAATTGATTAGTTAGTGGTTTGGGCTATCTAGCTAGTAGCTTTTATTTGGAGTCTCTGATGTTTAAAGATGGGTTTTGAAGCTTCGCTTATTTGGCCGTGAAGCTTTGCAACGAAGAGATCTTGTTGATGTTTCGTTGCTTGTGATTTGGGTGAACTTTGTTCTTGAATAGGGTTTTGAATTTGGGGATAGAGTTTCTAGGGTTGATTTTGGGCCCTAGTGATTGCTCGTGTTCTAATTCGTAAGAGTCGGGTTGGAGTTTGGGTTTGAATCGAAGGGTTGGTCTCTCTAGCTCTTCCTCTTTGGAGCTCAATTGAATGTCTATAGAGTAAATCTGGATCGCACAGGTCTTTAGTCAGAATAGCTTTAGCTCTATTTGCTTTCAGCCCTTCTACTTGTAGTTTCTTGAAATTTCCCCTCGGCTCTTTGTAATTCAGCTATTTTGCTCAAACGTTTTGTATCTTTCAATTTGGTAAGTAAAGTGTTAGTGAATTAAAAAAAGGTACTAAAATGATTGAAAAAACTGTCATCTAAATGTATAGCAAAAAAAAAGGTCATTAAAGTATTTATGAAATATTGTTTGTTATTATTGGTCATTGATTTAAATGAATCATAACTGAACGTCGTCGATTTAATTTCCATCATGCTTTTATCTTCATCGATCTTAAAAATAAATGTCTCATATATTCATCTTTCATCTAGACTAAAAATCAGATCCTACAGTATTCTTAAGAAAATCAAAGTTTCACAAAAGAATAACAAATCAAACTTCCACAAAAAAATTCAAAGTTTCAAGAAAGATTACGTATACCTAAGTAATATTTTACGAAGAATAAATCCTAAAATCTTCTTTAAAAATCTAAAATCTATAATAAGTTATGTTAATTAAAAAGAATTGATTATAAAGAGCACTCACTTGAATCCAACACTCATTTATTTGGGTACATGTAAGAATAAAAAATCATTAACACATCAGTGCACTCACATTCATCAAACACCATTCCAACATCTCTTGCTTTGATCAGCTGATAGTTGTTTTCCTTTTGTTTCTCTGGAAAGTTCTTATCAACATGTCCATATTTCTTGCATACATAACACGTTACTTTAGAACTAGTTATAAGCTCCTTAGACTTAGATCAAGAGTTTTCTTTTCTCTTACTCGAATCTTTCATTGCCTCCCTGTCACACTCAGTCTGTGCCTTTTGGAGTCACTCTTTATAATATTATTCCTTTAAATATCTTTGAAGTTCAATGTACTCTTGACTTAGGTCATCGGAATGGAGTCTTTACCGTAGAGCATGGTGGCCATGAATTGTTTGTACTCCTTCGGCAGAGAGATCAAGATAATGATTATTTGGTCCTCTTCATCCACCTTTATACCAATTGCATGGCTTTAAACAATAGCTTACCATGGACTATCTATTTTAGTGATAGATAGCCCTTGGATTTTCAAAATTTTGGTATAAGTTCCTTAACTATGCAGTTTGGATAAAGTTAGTCCCCCGCATCTGCTGATTAATATAAAGCTGTTACGTGGCACCATTCTTAACATAAAATTGTACCAATAATGGTCCTTCGAATATTTAGTTTGGATAAAGTTAGTCCCGGTACTAGCTACTTTGGATCAACTTAGTCTTTGGATAAAATTGAAGGCATCAGTACTAATACAAGTTTTTGTTAAGTATGATGTCACGTTGAAACTTTATATTAATAAAAAAATATGGGTGACTAACTATATCCAAATTAGATAGTCCAAAGACTCCTATCAAACTTTAAAAATTCCAGGGACTATCTGTCACTAAACTTGATATTACAGGGATGAATTACTGTTTGAAGCCCTAACTTTATTCAATTCGAGTATGATTTTATTGTAATCGATTAGGTGCCTTGAGATATCTATGCTATTACTCATAGAATTATGTAAAGCTCTTTATTGAGATACAATTTGTTCGTTAAGGACTTCTTCATGTAAATCGCTTCTAGTCGATTCAATATCCTCTGTGTCGTAGTTGTTCAGATACATCACGTATAATTTCATCTCTCAAGCTCAGTATGAGGCCACAATAAGCTTTAGATTTTACCACGACATCAACCTGTGTAAATTTCTTATTAATAGCATCAACCAATCCCTTATGTACAAGGTAATCCTTAACCTTAATTCTCCAGATGTTAAAGTTATTTGATTCATTAAATGTTTCTAGGCTAAGCTTCATGGAACTCATCTTTCGTGACTTTCGGTTTCCAAGAGAGATCTGTATCTCTATCCTTCAGACCTTCGATCAATCTACTTCTTATTATATTTCTTACCACCCACTATACCACTTGTTGGGATATCGATCGTATGAATTCAAATCACTTTTGTTCAATGCAAACAATAATATAAAAGATATCGTAAAATAAAATCAAAACATACAAGATAATATTTAATGTTGTTCGGTTGGTGGAAATAAGTCCACATCCACGGGAAAAATACATTCTCTTTTATTAAACAAGAAAGCTATGAAAATACTCTCCAAACACAAAGGGATAAACCATCATTTGTTACAAAACTTTCACGGTTTATAAAAATGATATGATTCACAAATTTCTCTATTCATATTCATCTTTCGTTCATGTAATAAAAGTCTGAAAACTTGGATTACTGATTGGTGGAATACTAGGCAATCCGAAACTTTTTTGAATGATATTCAAGAAAAGGGCGTTGTAGAAAAATTCATACAATTCGAAGATCGAGCATCATTGCTCAGCTCCTTTTTGGTTGATTTCAATATGAACAAAACAATAATTCAACAGATTCGATTTTGTTTATTTTTTACCTTACTTTTCTTTCTAAGAGACCAAAGTTATGTCTCACTAAAAGGTATATAAAATCGTCTCACAAATAATTCGTTATGTCGATACAACCATATCATAAACTTTAGCTTTGTTTTTCTTATTGTATTTATAAACTTTAGGAAAACCCTTATTCTCTAATAAATGTTCAAAATTAAATTTCATTAATCAATGACCGTAATAAACCCTTAATCATAAAATAGGAAACCTCATAAATAGAATGTCCTCATTATATATAAATCTTAATTAAATAAAAATTCATCATCAAATATAAATATTAACTAATAGGAAAAATTAATTAATATGAATTAATTAAATAAGAAAACTAATTAAAAAGAAAACCTCACCAATAAAAGAAAGATTAGGTACTTAAACCCAACATCAATTGAAGTATTAGTCCATATAGCATTTGGTAATAGCTTCAGATTAATGAATTAACAATATTCCCTTGAATAAAGTCATCGACATCATGCATTCATTTTATTCTCTATCCTTTCCGCTCCAGTCTTTGGTCCAGTAAAAAACGACCAACATGTGTTCGGTCAAGCTTGCCTTAGGTTTCCAACAAATGTCTTTACACCTAACTCTTGACCACTTCTATATTTTAAAATAATTTGATATTAATGAGACTCAAAATTCTTAAAATGCGACCTTTAATATTTATAGTTATTCCACTGATATAAATTCATTCTCATTTCTAATTCCATCCTAAAACCCTTCTTCAAAACCTTAAGTCTCTCTAATTTGATTTTATAAAAACTTTAAATTTCTCGAATCCAACTCTATAATGTTGTGAAGGTATATTTTCTCTACTTGATGGTGTATTTTATTTCAAATTTACGTAGTTATTTTTATTGATATTTAAAGTTTTAGCTTATGTTTGAAAAATCAATTTTTCTTATCTTTGTAGTTTTTTTTGAATTGTAGTAAGTTTTATATGTTATTATACACCAATCTCTACAATTTAGATGTAGATTTGCTGGATTTGGACTGCTAGAACTAGGGTTTCGATTCTACACGGATGGATGTGCTTTGATGTAAATCCACGCACAATTGGGTGCGTTGGAATACCAGACGTACGCTCGATCGTGCATGTATATGGGATTCCAAGACACCCAGTCATACGTGGACTTACCAGATCCAAGGGCTTGGATTGTGCAAAATCGCGCACGAATATGTGCGTGGATGTGACTATTTTGAGAAATTGGCCTCTATTCTATTATGTAAATATTATAATGGAATTCTAGTTCACCCTTGTTAAAATTAGATGTATTTGTTAAATTATTATAAAATATTTGTGTATTTTTAGAAAATTAGATCAAAATTGTGATGAATGCTTTGTGTGCGATTACCAGATGCCTTCTCGTCAATGCTTACCTAGTCAGTCGGATAACAAAACAAGCGATGAAACGCAACCTGGTGAGTCCTTACGTACTGAACGAGTGCACCGGAGCCAAAACGTGCCCCTTGTGCCCGTGACTGGTCGGCAAAATTCGGAGCAATAGTTTTGTAGGTTCAACCGACATGTACCCAATATGTACTCTACTTTCAGCGGGTACAGGTTCCAGGAGGCTTACAAGGT
The DNA here is from genome assembly GCA_036936605.1 of Limnanthes douglasii subsp. nivea. Taxonomy (NCBI): domain Eukaryota; kingdom Viridiplantae; phylum Streptophyta; class Magnoliopsida; order Brassicales; family Limnanthaceae; genus Limnanthes; species Limnanthes douglasii. The sequence continues at coordinate 23,555,713 of JAUPFV010000004.1, read as the reverse complement.
CTTCAAAAATGAAGTAAGTATTTAGTTTTTAGTATTCAAATTTTAATTATGTTATGTTAGGACTATTTTTGTATTGGTAAAACATTCATGTTTAATAGTTGGTTTAGGTTAGAGTTTGTGCTAATAGTTTAATTGCATTTATTGTTATACTTATTGGTTTATGTAAAACATTTGTGCTAATAGTTGATACTTATATTGCTAATAGTTTCTTCAAAATGACGTAAGTTTTTTAGTGTTTTGGGATCAAGTATTTAAATTTTGGTTAAGTTATGTTAGACTATTTTATATTGGCGAAATATGCATGTTTAATAGTTGGTATATGTTAGAATTTTGTGCCAATAGTTTAAATACACTGGTTGTTGTGCTTATTGGTTGTTATACTTGTTGGTTTAGGTTAAATGCTTTTGTTGTTATACTTATTGGTTTAAGTTAGAATTTTGTATTGGTAAAACATGCATGTTGAATACTTTTATATTGTTTTTTTATTTGTAGGAGAGAATACATATGTGTTGCTATGCTATTAAACATATCGTGGATGTGATCTTACGAACCAAACCCGCATTTGAGATAAGGCTATGAGGACTTGTTTTGAACCCATTGTGAAGTGTCTCGCATGTTGGTCTAAGAATATCTACTTATTAGAGGCTTTTTTTACGAGGTGCCATTCGGAAACTAATACCTTTCACTTATCTTTATTTGAGATGTCGGTGACACTTAATGGTTTACACGTCATCACCGACCTTCCAATGGTTGGGGTCATCTGCGACATTGTAAATTTTCTACTACATATTCTAGAAATGAGGATTACGCACTAGGTGTAGCTAAAGAATAATTATAGACGGAAATCAATGATAGAAAGGAGAGGTAGAAGGCATGTTCACCTTGCTTGGTTGAAAATGACATTCTGTCAGCCATAGTTTTTTTATGATGCCATCAGTGATGGTGGTGCGCGCCGAGCTATAAGAGATTATATGTTGCACTTGTTTGGTTGTACCATTTTAGCCAACAAGTCAGGTAACAATATAAACCTTGACTACTTATAGTTTATCGATAACTACCATAGTTCGGCTAGATACAATTGGGGCAGCTGGTACTTACGGAGTTGTATTTCGGCTATGTACACACCATTTTGGGTGTGTCTGGTTTCTTTGGGCATTTAAAGACTTTGATTTATGACCATTTTCTGCGCTTTGCTCCTACTCAACATACCAAATTTAGTATCACACAACTGATGATGTTCAAATATACTTCTCCTCTGTTTCGACAAAGCCAACAGGCTCGAAACAGTCTTCGTGATTACCTCACTACATTCATTGACCGAAATGTAAGTTATATTTATATTTATTTTCTATAATAATTTTATAATTTACATTTGGTATATACATTTTATACCTTTGTTCCTTTTGTAGGTATGGTTCATGTTTTATTTGTATTTACGCGGTGTTCGACCATTTTGTGATGTAGCTTGGATATATGCTATATTGTAGTATTTTGACATTATCGAAACACACTATCCACTACGAAGCGCTAGACAGATGTGGCGCGTTCAGCAGGTACCTTGTCCATTAAACACTCTTTATTGAGATGTATTTACTTGGAATTCATGGAATCCTATACTATTGACTCTATTTTGTGAGCTGAGGAGTATATACTAGGTGACTTAGTGCTTACCAATCCTAAGTCGCATCCCGACGATGCATCCATCGGGGGGGGGGGGGAACCCCTCTGCCACCACTCATACGACCATGTTATAGGATTTGACGGGCCACCTACTCGAGATGAAGGCTACGGAGGAGAGAAACCATGACTTGACTAAAGAGGAGCCCTCACGGGCCCTTACACGAGTGTTATAGGCTTGCGCACTGATATAGGGATTGATTTTTTTGTATTTAGTTTTGTTGACGATATGATTGTTTATTATTATTGATGTTTACGTTATGACTGCTTAGTATTGTTAAAATATGGTGTGTATATTTTACGAAAAAATTATTTTATGTTTGACGTTTTTATTTCTCTTATCATTATGTTCATTATAAGTTACAAATATTTTATTACATTTGATGTTTACATAGGTAAATGTGCTAGTCTTAGTTGATATGTGTCCGAACCCAGTTGGTCATTTAGCTTACATTATCCACTACTGTAGTTGGATTACATTATCTTATCTACAAACACAATAAATAAATACCTATATCTCTTGTAAGAATATAGTAAACACATCAAAAAATCACATTTAAAAATATCTCGGTGGACTCGCATATAAGATGAATATTGGTAGAAAGCCTTAGAAGTTGCAAAAACCTATAAAGAGAAACATCGTGAACCCTATTGGAGGGAAATCATATGTCAACTGCACTACTTATACGGTAGAGATCATGTCCATCCACCGTACATGTCAAAAATCTTAGAGGAGGTGAAAGATAGGTGGATGGATCTAATAAAATGATGGGTCCACTTGGTTTTCAACCTCAATGGAGAGGAACAACATACTGCATTTCAACTGTTTAACTATTTAGTCATTGATAGTTTAACGGATGAATAACTTGATTTTGTGCGCGCCCAAATACCAAGTAAGCGTGAGGAAGCCGAGATGAATGTACTTTATTAAGTAGTCACACAAATTTTGGTTAAGTTGTCGTTGTTATATATTATTGAGTATTATGTTGTTTTTGTTTAGTTATCTTATGTTGTTTTCACTGTTTAAAGTCAAATTTTAGTTATTCATTTTTTTGTTTTGTTTCGCGTGAAGTGTTTGTAACGAAATAACTTAATGATTACTTATCTTGAATTTTAATTTTACATGTCGCGAGTTAATATAATATTAATTTTTAAAATTTTCCATAAGCTTTTACGCACTCATAAATGTGCATTTGTACAAATTCACGCACACTTATTTCGAAAATGTAAATATCGGTATGCACTCATATGCGTGGATTTATACAAATGCTCATTTTTGAGTGCGTTAGAACGCCACGAATATTTTTTAAAACCCAATTTTGGTTTTTTAAGATATATATATATATATATATAAACTAGTAACCTCATCGTAGAAATGGATATCCAGACAAATCGTAAAAATGTGCTGCTCCATCACGCGATGTAGATGTTTGGGATTGTGTGATTTAGTTATATTTGTTGAAGCATTTGTCTAGTGGAATTTCGCAACTAGTAACTTCATCGTAAAGGATGAATGGGAACTAACTTTGGTATATTTCCGGTAACGGTCCATCCAAGACAACCTGTAAAATTTGATAAAGTTATGTAACGAAAACAAATTACTATAAATTAATTATATTGATTTACTTACTTTCACGTAATGGTTACCATGTACTAAACTTAGACCACCTTCTTGTGTAGGACACCATTAAGGGGGCACACCATGTAAATGTTGATACTCATAGGAAAATTGGAGATATATATGGTGTATGATACACTGATACCGAGTGGCTATCACTTAGAGAAATTCGGGCAATGTCACCCAATGCCTATTACCACTCGCATACACTTATAAACAATCCAACCTTTGTAATAGGTTATCTACATATTGTGCACCCTCAAACACAATCTCCCATAGATCACTTGACCTTGCAATTCATTCATAAAATCCCGTCTAACTTGTTGCCATGAATCGGATCTACCGTATATAGATAAAGCTATGGCCCGAAATCCGCAATTACCGTCAGGAGAAATGTCTTTGACGCTACTAAGGTAGTCATGTAAGTAGTTGGGAAACCAAGTATCGTGACCGCTAACGTCTTTTCCCTTACTCGAATTTTTTCCTCGAGTGACTTTTTTTTGCTTGAGCTTTGGTTTGGGTACTAAAAATGTGTTAGCTACTGAGGTAGTCGTGCTAGCTATCGTACCGGGAGTGTTATTACCTTGACTACCGTAGTATTCGAACAAAGATGGGTTCTCTTTAGTTGATTTATCAAAATCGACTTTTTTCCTTCATTTAGTGATAGTCGGATCCTTATGTTCCAATATATGACTTCTCGTGGGATCTAGGATTTGCATCATCCTATTTATGATATGATCTTGCACATTTGGAAGGTAAGCGCAGATGGTACTATATATTAATGAGAGTTTTCTCGTTAGCTCATGTTCTTTACCAAATTTATCCCTAGGTTTGATATTTAAATTACTCCAATAAACATCATATTCTTCAAGAAGAATCGACTTATTTTCTTTCTCGATCATAGCTAACTTGCATGCACACGATAAATTATATGTTTTCTTAAGAACATAACCACAAGCTATGGGATTGAAGCCTATTTACATATCCACTTTTAAAGTATTCTCAATAATTTATATGGTCGTACATAAAAGGATGATACTCACTTCATTTGAATGATTCGTAAATTTTATAGTGTTAAAAGTGAATCAAGGCATGAATATTTTCCCAAAATTGTTCGAATGTGCATAGAGTTGTATTGATTGCCCGTTTGAGGCTCGAGTGAGCACTTTATACCCTATAACATACAATTAAATTAATTAGAACTCTAACACTTAATCTAAAAAATTAAAGTATAAAAATGATAATATAACTCACCGATTGGTAGTCTAATTTCCCAAATGTTTATAATTATTCGTTTGAAGTTTCTCTATAAATGTATATAAATTGTTTCATGACATAATCGATAGCCATAGGGAAAAAGACCTAGACATGGTGTAACTCGGCAAGGGTTTTGGTATAATCTTCAAGGGTCACTGAATGGGCAACCGCTTCATAATATTCGAGAAACTCATCGTCAATGCCCGTTTTGGGCAAAACTTTCTTAGTGTATGATATAATGTTCTTGTTTATATACCAAATGAATCGCATATGAGTGGCATCCAGAAATGCATCCTCAATAGCTCTCATCAACGCCAACTCTCTATCGGTGACGATAATATTAGGAAATTTGCAAATTTTATTTCACATCACGCTCCTTAGAACACTCAATGCCCACGTGTAGTTCTCCTGCTTATCGGAGCTTAAAAAAACTAAAAAGACACCAAATGTCTTCTTTGTCAATGTTTGACCAACAATCTCTAGCAAAGACATCTTATACCTTGTATTCTTGTACGTGTTATCCTTTATAAGAACTCAAAGAAATATGTGCAACAACTCTATAGTTGTAGGATGTGCGAAAAAAAATTCAAGGATCTCGTTCATTGTTTCATTTGTTTGCTCCCAAACAAAGCACTCACGTTTTTTTACTTACCAAACAAGTATTATATTTGAGTTTTTCCCGGTTTATCGACCAAATGGTGTTTTTGACGCATGTTGTAGATCGTCCGCATACTATATATTTTTTGGGGTTTCTTATCTTCAAACCACAATATATCTGATTTGGCAGAGAGTTAAATGTTGTGAGTTTACGAAGAAACTCCTCTTCGTGTGCTTTTAGTCTAGCGGCTCGTGAATAACCATCCAAGTGTAAAAATGATTAGTGGTTGTGTATCCCGTTTACCACTACCAATCTTCAATAACAGAGTAATCTATAACCGGATTTCCTGTTAACGTGAATGGACAACCGTATTTTTTCGATGAATATTCTCGACACTTCTTCACAAACCCCGGTTTAGGGTTAGGTTTGGAAACACCTTGTGTCTTAATATTAATCCTTAATTTTGTGCCATTTTTATTATCTTCGTCATCTTTACCGATCAAAGCAATGAATCCTAAGTTGGTGCTTTACGTATTAACCCATGCAACCAAATCAAATTTTATGTAATAGCTCTTTGTAGTAAAAAATTGAGTGCAATCGGCCATGCAATATGATGGTTGTTCTGGTTCCTAGAAAATGGATAAAAATAAGTTACTACAATATTATAATCCATTCAATAAATAGCTTAATAGTTGGAGGATGACCGTGCTCACAATAATGCAAATCCTCACACAAAATTAGATTTAATATGGATAAATAACGCGCAAAATTAAATAGATTTGGGAAAGATCGCACATTAAATTAAACTGATTTTGGCAACATTCCGTAGAAAAGTGCCTTGATTTGGTAAAATCTTACAAGAACATGCCTATAATTTTACAAAATCCACGCGCGTTTGTGCGTGATTTTGCCCATTTCACGAAGTTTGGGTGCGTTATTCTGTATCGTGACGCGCGATGTGTGCGAATTACGTGTTGGAAGTAAAAAAACCATGTAAATATACCTCAACGTCTGTTTGTAGATGACCAGTTAGTGGTTCCTTCTCATTCGAACAAAAATCATCAATATTGCAGCTAAAATCGTCATTTATGTTGCTTAAGTCCATATGTTGGAAACTATTTTATAGTTTTTAAGTAGATTTTAGGTTTGGATGAGTGTTTGAGAGTGTGTAGTGGTCATGGGTGGCTAAAAAGAGTGTTAAGGTTAAAATTTGGGTTTTTATATATTGGGATAGTTTAGTCATTTTCAACTTTCTGAAAACAATTTACGATTTGGAGTAGGGATGACAATGGGTCGAGATGAGTGCGTGTATAGCTAATCACGTAACTCATCTCGCTTATGTTTCTCAAAACTCATACCCTAAGCCATACCCGCCGGTAGAGCTGTTAGGGGGTTTCCAATCCGTTAACCCGTCCGGGACCGGACCAGTAAGGCCCGCCCGAGACCGGTCCGGATAGCTTAGGGAGCGGGTTGGGAGCCAAAAGTTTGGACCGACTCTCTTATGGGTCTGGACCGGTCCGCCCGGTAACCAGCCCCGGTAAGGGAGATATATTAAACCTTAAAAAAATTACGATAAACTAGCAAACCCGTCCGTTAAGAGTCGGACCAGACCGACTCGACTCTTAACGAGCCGGTCTTGGTCCATCATATTTGGCTCCCTTCGCTTAGCGGTCCGGCTCGACCCGCCCGGTAGCTTAACGAGTCGGTCTCGGTCCCGCTCAAACCTGGACCGACCCGACCCGATAACAGGACTACCCGCCCGATAACAATATTTTTTCTTGCACCATAAGCCGCTGGATTCGGGTACCCATTAAAGCTATAATATTTGTTTATAGAAAATATCAAATTTATTATTTAATTACAGAATACTATTTTCAAAATATATGATATATGATTTTGGTATATGTTAGTAAATAGTTTTTTAATTTAATTAAAAGGAAATTGTAGCAAAAGTACCTACTCAACTATTTTATTGTCATCTAGTACCCAAGGTTTGATCAATTGTCACTTAATACCCAACTCAACTACCTAATTGTCACATAGTACCTAACTTTATTTTAATACCCTAACTACCCTCACCATTCATGAACACGTAACCAAAATTTCTCTTTCCTTCTCTTTTCTTCTCTTTCCTTCTCTTTCCTACTTTTCCTTTAATTTTATTTTTAAAAGATCCGTATCTTTCGAACCGGAGCTCGAAAAAAATAAATGAAAGTACCATCACTTTTGTTTTTTAAAAATGAACAAAACTAGATCCATTGATGATATTTTTTGATTTTTTTAAAAAATAAAATTTCACCAGTTGCAAGAATCGTTCAGAATTTGCAAGCAATTCGCATCTTGAGAATTGTACAAGTTTTTTTTTTCATACCAGTTTTTTTTAATCGTTCAGAAATCCTGAGAGTTGCAAGCAATTCGCATCTTATCATGAGAATCGTTCAGAAATTTGTAAGCAATTCACATCTTATCATGAGAATCGTTCAGAAATTGCAAGCAATTCGCATCTTATCATGAGAATCGTTCAGAAATTGCAAGCAATTCGCATCTTATCATGAGAATCGTTCAGAAATTGCAAGCAATTCGCATCCTGAGAATTTGCAAGCAATTCGCATCTTGAGAATTGTACCAGTTTTTTTTTAGTTGTTCAGAAATTTGCAAGCAATTCGCATCTTATCATGAGAATCGTTCAGAAATTGCAAGCAATTCGCATCTTATCATGAGAATCGTTCAGAAATTGCAAGCGATTCGCATCTTATCATGAGAATCGTTCAGAAATTGCAAGCAATTCGCATCCTGAGAATTTGCAAGCAATTCGCATCTTGAGAATTGTACCAATTTTTTTTTCATACTTTTTTTTAACCAGCGCGCCTATTTTTAGTCGGGGGTATTTTTGTCCAAATTTCAGTTCGAGGTACCAAGTTACACTATCCAAAAAGCGGGTACCGCCGGGTAATAACATAGTTGAGAAGGTATTTACCGGTACTTTTCTCTTAATTAAAAATATTATTATTAGAGAAGAAAATAAAAAATAATTTAAAAAGAGAAATCAAATATAATATTTAAATGTAGAATCAAATTTTTCAAAATATACAGTATCTAATAATATTTAGCAGATATTTAGTATTTTGTTATGTTATTAATAATTAACATATAGTTTTGTAGGGGTGGCAATCTTGGTCCGAGCCGACCCTAACCGGCCCGACCCTGCGTAATCTTGTCGGGTTTTGTCCATCCCGAACATTTAACGGGGCGCGTACGGATGTACGAATTGTGACCCGTAGGTGGGTCGGGTCGGGTATGGATTTTTAATTTGTCCAACCCGGCCCGGTCCGCAAATATAAACTATATATAAAAAATAAAAAATATATTAAAAAATAATTGTAAATTTGTAAAATATAACCAAAAAAATATACTTACTAATTACTAAAAGACTGACATTTATATGTTTACCAATAATATACGTCTTTGAATAATCATTATTTTATTTTTAGAGTGAATAATATATTTATTAAGTATATTTTTTTTCCATAAACTAATTTCATAAATTATAAATATATTTCTTCAAACTTTTCAAGTTTTTTGGATATTTTTCATTTAGGTACGTTGGTTTATAAATTTATGTCTTAAACTTTTGTTTTAAATTAAAAATAAGTCAAATTTAAAAATAGTAAAAACAATGTTTGCGGGCCGGGTCGGGCCGACCCGCGAACATAAATGGGACGGGCTCGGGTTCGAAAATATTAAATCTGTTGCGGACCAGATTTGGGTTCGAGTAAAAAGGAACGGGTCCAAGCGGGTCGGCCCGAACCCGGTCCGAACACGGCCCATTGTCATCTTATAGTTTTGGTATATGTTAATAATTGTTTTTATTTAATTATTAATATTAATAATATTAGACCTATACCGATAGTATTGGTATCAGTTTTGCAAAAAAAAGAAATATATTTGGGTGAAACTATTTCCCCATCAAATATGTTATTTCTTCCATATTTGAGAAAATACTCCATGATGTTATTTCTTCCATAAAAAAAATAACATATTTACCATTTTCTTATTTTTAACCATAAATTCCGATTTCTGCAAGTTTTGACAACAAACGATTCCGAGATGGTATCTCAGAATCAATAGTTTTGCACAGAACAACTGATTTCTCAATGCCATCTCGGAATCAGTTGTTTTTTTACAAAACAACTAATTCCGAGATACCACCTCAGAATCAATTGTTTTCGGAATCAGTTGATTTGCACAAAACATCTAATTCCACGGTGGTATCTCAGAATTAGTTGTTCTGTGCAAAAACAACTGATTCCGAGATACCACCTCGGAATGAAGTGTTTGTCGCTAAAACCTGCAGAAATCGGGATTTGTGATTAAAAGAGTTTTTTTAACACAGATTTTGAAGTTACATGAATATACAACTTAAAAACAAAATTAAATTACATTGTTGGTTGATTGTATGATGTTTTCCGGTGTTAAATCTTTGGTTTGGGTGTTAAATTATCCATAGATGAAATTCTATGGATAATTGTTTTTATCAAATTTAGGGTTTTTGTTTTGTTTTTAGGGTTTAATTTTATAAGTTAAAACATATATGTTGGATTCAATTGGGTTCAATCTTTTGTTTGTTGATATAAGTGTTTGAGAATGGGTTAATGGCATACAATTATAAATTAAAAGATAAATCGAGGGTAAAATAGTAAAAGCAAGTGATGGGTGTTTTCTAGAGTTTGAATTATGGAGGAAATAGAAAAAATAATGAGAGAAATAGCTTCACACAATATATTTAAAAAAATTGAAAAATTGAACATTAATGCTTAAAATTTTCAAAATATATCGTATATATTATCATATAATATATGATTTTGGTATGACAAAGAATACGAATAGTAGTAACTTTATTTTAAGTTTAATATAATATTAAATAATTATTATTTTATATAATATTAATTTAGCGGGTACCCGTCGGGTATTGTTTAGTGTTTCGGGTTCAAGTGAATTTCTTAAATCTATAATCATCTTAAACCGTGCGAATAGTAAATTTTCAAATCCACGATTCATTCGCTATTTAAAAAAAACTATAATATATCTCATCAGATCCGCTCGAGTCGGGTACCCGCGAGTTCAGAAAAAATTAACATCCCCATTATAAGAAAATTGGATACTTTGCTTTGTATATTTTTGTTCTCTATCTTTGACCCATATTATCTTTCGGCAGTATATTTGTGTAAGACTTATTTATACCACACGTCTAACAAAAACAATTATAATCATAAAAATAAATCAAAATATTTAATTTTTGCATTTTTTATTTTATTAATTTGTTTCATCTTAAACAAACTATAGTTATATATGAAATAGTTTACAATAATTCATTTTATTTTTATTTTTCATTTCAAATCACAAAATTTCGGAGAAAAATTGAAAGATTTTTTTTTTTCTGGAAAGAACCCGCAACCGCTACTCAACGACTGCACCAGGGTAAACCTTCTGTTTGACACAATAGCTTGTAAACCAACACCAACACCAACACGACACAAATTAAGAGGTTCAAACTAAAAAAACGTTTGTAAAAAATTTCAAGCTTATAATTTTTTAGTCGCAAACATATTTTAGTCCACCTTTCCATCTATCCATTCGGGACCACCATTTTTTCTGTAACCTTTGATCACGAGCCTTTGAGAGGTTCATATAGTGGTCCAAGTAGAAGAATTGTATAAAATATCATTTTTTTGGTCAAAGGCAAAATAGTAATTTTCTCGTGAAGTGTTAAAATATTTATTGTGAAGAGTATAACTGCCCCTTTTATTAAAGTCGATAAAACGTGACTAGTATTATACACATTTTCCCCAAAACAATTATATATTTGTATAGAAGATTAGAAGCAGTAGGACAGCGAAAATAATATTGGATAATCAATGTTGACAGCCTAATTTATTATGTCTACCATTCGCCAAATGTATTGTTTGACACAATTTAAAACTTCCAACAACCATCGTGGTCTGTCAAAATCATGCAGCTCCTACTAAATTATAGTTAACAAATTCCATTTATTGAAAGTTAAGAAGTGCGTATTAGATTTTTTAATAACTACTCAGTTTTGGAAGTATTTTGACTTCTGATAAATTATTCATTGGAAATTCTACATATACTAATAGCATTCGTGGACATATTTAGATATTGTTTTGGTAAATTAGTGTGGGAGTTTATCTAATAAGCATATAATTTAAAATTGATTAAACTATTTTTTCCATGTTTAGTTTTTTTTATAAATGCACTAAATAAGAATAAAAGGTTTTTAAAAATATATGGGACATATTTTTAGGAATGACTTTAAGAGTCGGGAAATAATGAAATTGAAGAAATCGACAAACACGCAGTAAGATATCACAGAGGTGAGGGTCAGATAGGATCTAAAAATTCAGCATTGCTCTCACACTAGACGTGATAGACAACAAGGCCAAAACATGCACGCCAAAGGTATCAAAATATAGATGGAGGCTAGTTAGACACCTCATGGATCCAAGAGCCCAATTGTTATTATGACTTAAGGAAAAACCAAACTTAGAATTTGTGAAACCCTAGATGTTCTAGGTGTAACTACAATCATAGATGATATGATTAATGGTTTCTGAAGCGGAGTTTCATAAGTCATGCCCACTCGACGTAAGGGTTAGGCGAACGACTCACATTGTAGGTATCCTTGATAGTGAACTTGGTAGTTCCACTCTTAGCATTCTGATAGTGGGTGTTGTGGTAGAGCATGTTGGAGGAAGGAAGGGAAAAGAATATATGGTTAATCTATTGGTAGGTCCGATGCTTACTAGCACTAGCAAACCTTAAATGAGTCCGCCATTTCCAATGACCATCCCGAATGATATTATAAACTTTGAGATTGCTCCATAGACGAGAAGCACGAATGATATTGTGACCATAGTGATTGACCAAAGAGGTCAAGAGAAACCATAGGTAAAACTAAAAGAAGGTCTTCTTCCCGTTACCAATCACAACGCTGTGCAAATTTCTTATGAGAGGCCTGAGATTTAAAATTTTCCTCCAAATTTATGAGGGAGAAGAGTCAATCTTTAAATATTATTTTTTTCTCTTTAATCTTCTTGGAGTGAATCCAGTCACACCAGATTCAGCTGTCGAGTTTACTAGCGATATACCACAAGTATTTAAGAACGATCGCTTGATACTAAGTGTTTAGGTTTAGAATCTCAATGTCGTCCTCTAACGAGGGCAAGATAATATCAAACCATGCAACTTTTGCACATGTAGATTTCATCTCATGGCCTGACCAAAGGAAACGGTGGAGACTGAAAGAGTTCTTTAAGAACTCTAGCAGGAAGAATGAAGATCGAAAACCAATAAACCTACCTCGTGAAACATACTGATTTAATAAGCTGAAGCATTCTCATATATGAGAGGTGTATAGAGGTCCAAGAGGTAATATGAGAAGTAATTTTGTCAAGTAGGGGTCAAAAGTCATTATGAGAAAGTTGACCCGAGAGAAAAATGACACCAAGATACTTAACCGAGAGAGATCTTACATTGAAACCTGAGATATTGATCAGGTTTGTTCTAAGAGTAGGGTTAACACCAGAGAGGAAGATATGGCTTTTTTGAGGGATTATTTTAAGCCCGAGAGAGCAAAGAAATCATTAAGACCATCATTGATGAGGTTGAGGGAATGATGTCACCACGATAGAAATTCATCGGGTCGTTTGTAAGAAGAGGTTGACAATCTTAAGCTTATGATACTTCTAGTTGAAATTGAAATTTGCATCAATATGTTTCTTTCTAAGAACATTGGAAATGACTTGCACGACTAAGACAAATAAAAATGAAGATAAAATCTCACCTTGTCTGAGACCCTTCATGTCTTTGAAGTGCCAATGATGGGTCACAGTTAATGGTAACAGTATAGGTAGAGGTGGTGATACATTGAATAATCCAGCTGATCATCGATTCTGAGAAATTCATGGATACCAAGATGTCAACGATAAGATGCCAACGAACGTTGTCAGAATACTTCATTAGATCAATTTGGAGAGTGACCCTCGGGCTCTTACTATTATTATATTAACCACTAAGGAGTTCTTGGAAAAAACAATATTATCCGTAATATTACTGGCAACCATAAAATCTGATTGAGATTTATCAATCAGATATGGGTAAAAATCTTTGATCTTATTTACTAGGATCTTGAAAATAATCTTTTAAACCACATTGCAACATGTAATAGGCTTGAAGTCCTCGGTAAATGAGGGGAAATCCTTCTTAGGGATAAGATAAATAGTGGTGGCATTCCAAAGAGGCTCAAGACAACTCGTGATAAAGAATATTAAGATCATATCACAGATGTCTTCGCCAATGAAGTTCCAGGAATTCTTAAAAAATCCTGCGTTGAAGCCATCAGGCCCTGAGGATTTTTTTTCTATCAACACTAGAAAGGACACTTTTAATATTATGGTCCCCAAACTTGAGCCAAGTCTCTCTAGACTTCTGTTCATAGAAAAATTCATCGGCACGACTAAGGAAGATATAAGCGGAGGAAGCAACAATCTCGAGAGAGATCAAATGGATTTAAGGGGTCATTAGCTAAGATATATTGAGACGATAAAATATGGTTTTGGGAAATTGCCACCCTAGTGTTAGTATCGCTATATTCCTTACTATTGAGGTCACAGATAAAAACTGAAGCCGAGTGAGTTTTTAGGAAACCATTCTCATATATTGAGCAGAGATGGAGAGGTTCCAAGAAAAATATACTCGGTCGTTATAAAAAGTATAGGTCTACCACATATTAAAAATTTAAAAGGTTTTTTAATACCTGGCCTAGGGAGACCCGAATTAAGTATAAGAATTGAGTGGTTTGAAGAGAGGGCATAACCAAAATGGACAATGAACATAGGGAAAAAATCATCCCAAACACTATTGATAGCAACAATGATTGAACTCATCAATCTCACTATGAGAGAGCGAGTCAGTAAGTTCATCGAGATTACGAATAACATTGAAATCTTCAAGAGCAACCCAGAGATAATTACAACATATTGCCAAAATTTCCTCTAGATCAGCCCATAGAAGACAATGCTCGGGCCCTTCATTGAAATCATAGATAACCGCAAGAAAGAAAGGAACGTGGGAACTGAGACTACATGCTTTGCAATGAATGAATTGAGAGGATGATAATATCGTAGGGATGGAAAACACGCTATGGTTCTAAATAACACACATATACTCCCCAGCCTATGAAAGAAATGGTTAGTGATATACTTCCAAAATAAATGAGCAATTTTCTTAATGGTGGAGTCTGCATTAGTCAATTTGAATTTAGTCTCGACAAGGATCATGATCGAGATATCATTTGTGATAATAAAATCAATGACAAACTTTTTCAGCATTGGATCGTTCAACCCACGAACATTCTAAAAAAACAATAAAAGCTTACATTCAGAATTGTCCAATAATGGATAACAACAACATTTTTACTAAGCGAAGACTCACTATTCGGAATGCCACTAGTAAAAGTTATTACTTCTATTTTGTTGCAAGATTTCAAATGAAACCTTCCTAAAAAAACAAAGAAGTAATAAAATGATAAAATCTTTTATTATAATTTTGATGATACCAAAAACAAGCCTAACAAAATTGAATAGATAATATAAGAATATTATATGTTTAGTTTTGTTATTTTGCTGTACATTTTTTAACTGTAAAATTATATTTAAAAATAATAATATAAAATATACTTGTGAATATAATTATATATTATTATTGTTATATAAATCTATTCAATGTTTAGTTAGCTAATTTAGTTGATCAAATTATATATATTGATTTTAATATAATGTATCTATAAAATTTATTTTATAGTACGATATAATATAAAATGATAAGGGTAGAAAATATATAACTAAAATCTATTTCAATTTAATATCTGTAAATTTTGGGTTGAAACTTAGAAGTATAAAGGTTAAAGTAATAGATTTTGTAACATAACATAAAAAAAATTAAGACAAAAGTTCAAAAATATTTTTTGGTCTATAAATATAAATATAAATATAAATATAAATATACAAAGATTACGATTGAGGAAATTATTTGATTTAGTGGATTATCTTCTAGTTATTTATGCTTTTTTTAATTCAAATCTAAAATATCCTATTCCTTAACAAACCCAAAATTTTATCCCTTCATATTTATGTTTTAGTGGATTCAAGTCTTCTACAAAAATGTGGAAGCTTCGACCAACATTTCTAAAGTTTCGCTCAAGCATCCAAAAAAAAATTCAATAATTTAATTATCCTTCAAATATTAATTCTTCATACCTATTTATTTTTCTAATCTACAACTGCTTTCATTAATAAGATAATAATATAAGCAGAGTTTGATACAATTGATGGTAATGTATTTAATAATATGAAACTTGAATGGATGTAATCCAAGATTATATTGTATTTTTATTGTTTTGGTCTTTGTTTCGGCAGCAATAATTCCTTTCATGTCGATATGTGTAAGGCTTCAGTGTTCCTTCCCCTTTGTGCCTCTATCCTTGCTCGATTGTTCCTGTATTCTCCTTGCTATCTTGATATATATCCTTTGTGGTTTCTGTGATTTTTAATTGTATCCACCTTCCTTATTGTCTTGCTTCTCCTTTCTAAGCGATTCTGTAATATGCAAGAGTAACAAATATGTTGGTCAGGTTGAAAACCTGCCATAAAGTTGTTAGTATGTTAAGATAAGTTTCTGAAATAGCCAAAGTTCAAGCTTTCTAGTAATAGAATAGTATTGAGAGGGCTAGGAGAGTTAATTTCATTAAAAATACAGTCTTGCTTTTGTTTCAAAGCATACTTAGAAATCTAGTCAGCAGCACAATTCTCTTTTCTAAAAATATGTTTAAGAATTATTTGTGAGTTTATCAATTTTCTGCAACATTTTAATACTTTAGATAAGTACCAAGGATACTTATCATATGCTATCATGTTACATAAATCTAATGAGTCAATCTCAACATCTATCTCTTTCAATTTATTCATTTGACAGAACCTGAGGCCATGTAACAGAGCTAAAGATTCAGCTATTAAGGGTGTACATTTACCAATCAATATTCCTTGGCCTACAATTAACTCACTATTAGAGTTTCTGATAATGAATCCACTGCTAGACTCTCCATTGTGAAGTGATGAGCCATCACAGTTAAGCTTAAACCGATTTGTGGAAGGAGGGTGCCACTTAATATAAAGACAGTTCTTTCTATTTGAAATATAATTAAAGCAGTTTAAATCCTTAGCTAGATGGAGACCCTTTCTCCAATGTTTAGTTTTGATTAAAGAGGATTTTTCTAAAGTAGATAAAAAATATGCGACTTGCTTAATTATCGATCTATCAGTACTAATCAGGCTATCATGTTTCATTTTATTTCTGGCTATCCAAACTGCCCACACTATCAATGATGGTACTATTATTCTAACATGAGACTTATACAATGTAGAAGAGAACCATTTATTTATAACATGGTTAATAGTCATATGCTTCCCTACTGAGATGTTAAAGATACTAGAAAAATGTAACCAAACAGTTCATGTTAATGGACAAGAGACAAACAAATGATTTAACGTTTCACATTCTGGACAGAACTGGCATTTAAATACTAAACTAATTCCCCTATGTTGAATGTTAGAGTCTACTGAAATTAAGTTGTTAATGACTCTCCACAAGGTAGTGGAGCATTTTTTTGGTGTAATATTATTCCAGATTTGACTTTGAAAGAAAGATTTAACATTTTTTATTCTTATGTTATTCCAAGTGAGTTTAAGATTAAACTTACCATCTGGTGAGAGTTTCCAGATGATAGAGCCCTAGTTGTTAGGATTAATTTGAATCTTAGATATCTTGTTAATTTCAGAATAAAAAATCACATCATTCTTAATTTTCGTCATGTTCCATAAGGAATTAGTCCAATATTCCTTAACCATAGTTTTTGTATACCAAGTGCTTGAAATATTCGAGATTAATTGAATTAGAGCCCCAGAGTCATGCCATTTATCTAAAAAAAAGTCTACATTTCCTTTCCCAATTACCCAAAATATGTTTTCTTCTGCTTCAGTTCTAAATTTTAACCTTCTTTACCATATTCTAGAGTCTGATTGCTTAGGTAAAACTTGTAAATGATGTAATTTTGAGCAATAGATATTATTTAATAAGTTGGACCATAAAGTATTATTTGCCCTAAAGTTGAACCACAGTTTATGTGACCAAGCTAATTGTATGGTTGAAAGGTCTTTAAGGTTTAGGCCATTTTCACTAAAAGATTTACATAATTTAGGCCAGTCAGTCCATAATATACTTTTATTTTTCTCAGTGTGACCCCATAAGAATTTATTGAGTAGTTTGTTAATTCTGTTAATGATTGTCTTTGGTATTGTGATACATTGCATATAATAAAGAAGATAAGCAAGCAAGAGTGATTTGATCAAAATCAGTCTGCCCCAAAGGATAATGACTTAGAATTCCAGTGTTCTATACTAGTTCTTATCTTCTTAATGATTTCATCATAGTAGCTGGTTTTGTTTGTTAGGAATATTGGAATACCTAAGTGTTTGAAAGGCAACAACATATGGTTAAAACCTAATAGATGTTCAAGAGTCCTAATATGTTGCCTAGTTAAATTAGATGGAGCTATGAAAGTAGTTTTCTGTAAGTTGATTTGTTGACCAGATAAACTTTGATAGGTACTCATAAAGTTACTTATCTTTTTTAGATTCCTAATTAAGACATTTAGAAATAATAGAACATCATCTGCAAATGCTAAGCAGTTTATGATTAAGGAACCTCTAGTTTTGTAAATTAAGGAACCTCTGATTAAAAATTCCTCTGCTAAAATGAAAAGAGAGGGGAGAAAGGATCCCCCAGTCTGATTCCATTTGAAGATTTTAAAAACCCATATGCTATTCCATTTACAATCACAGAATAATGGATATGTTGAATGCTTTTTTGACTAGATTGATAACTCTATTGTTAAAGCCAAATGATTGCATTACTTGATATATAAAGTTAAAGTTCAATTTGTCAAAATATTTTTTCATATCCAAATTGATTATAATATTACTACCCCTTTGTTTCTTGTTTTTATTCATGAACTAATTCTTAGGTATCAAAATTTTCTCCTGTATATTTTTATTAGGGACATATGCCCATTGTTCTTTTGAAATTAGTTTAGGCAGTAATATTAGTAATCTACTATTTATGAGTTTTGAAATTATTCTGTTGAAAACATAACATAAACTAATTGGTTTAAAGTCAGGCCAGGTCTTAACAAGGTTTTTTTTGTATTAAACAAATAGATGTTGCAAACATTCCTTTTGGAAAGCTAGGTTTGCTAAGATAATCATAGATTGCATTAACTAGATCAACTTTAATTATTGGCCAACATTCTTGATAGAATCTGGAGTTAAAACCATCAACTCCAGAGACACTACAACTATTAAGACCCTTAATAACTATGTATGTCTCTTCTAATGTAGGCTCAGCTAACAAGGAACTATTTCTTGGTGAGTTACTAATTCTGGTATAATGTCAGAAGGAAAATCAGGAACAGGTTCATCATTCTTGTTATTTAATAGTTCTTGAAATAATTTAACAGCTGATTTACCTATTAAGTTTTGATCATCTAATATGTTATTATTATCAATGATCTCCATCTTTTTTTTTTAACAAAATTATGACATGTTCTAGTGTTATTATCTCCATCTTTTAACCATTTGGAGGCACTCTTTTGTTGCCAGTAAGTCTATTCCCTAGAAAGAAGAACTAAGTGTTTGGACTTTAACTCATAAAGTTTCTTATTATTTTCAATAGAAAAAGATAACTCTAAAATTCTTTCAGTAATTTCAAATTCCTATTCAGTTTTTTCAATACAGTAAAAAATGTTACCAAATACTTCTTTATCCAATTTTTTTAAATGGGGTTTGAGTCTTCTAAGCTTAAACCAGAATAAATGAATATAAGAGTTGGTAAAAGGTGATGTATCTATTGGTGTATTCCAATTATTTTCAACTGTTGTATTGAAATTTTGATGACTTAACCACATATTTTGAAATCTAAAGGGCAATTTTTGTTCAGTTGACACAATTGAGACTAAAATTATTAAGGGTGAGTGGTCTGACCCAGTTCTGGCCAGATGCCTCACCCTAGTTATATCAAAAAAATCTCTCCAATTATCATTATATAAGACTCGATCTAATCGTATCCACTTATGATTGTTTGTCCATGTAAAATTTGAACTTGAGAATCCTGGATCCTCAAGTTTACAGTCCAAGATCATATTTTTAAATTCCTCCATTGAATTCATACACAGTGTAGCACAATTAAGTTGTTCACTTGCGTTGGAGATGGTGTTAAAATCTCCAACTACAAGCCAGGGGTCATTGTTATTGTTATTGGACATGTTTCTCAATTGGTCACAAAGGTTCAGTCTATGTATTCTATTACATTTTGTATACATTATGGTAACCAGAAACTCTTTCGAAGAGTCAGAATGGTGTACCATAGTGTAGACAAGTTGATCAGCATCTAAAAATATGCCAATTTTATATGATTTTCTCCAAAACAACCATATTTTGTTATTTGTATTACCAAAGAAATGATCAAAACCAAGTTTCTTATAAGTTTTTTCAATTTTATCAATAGATATCATAGGTTCTTGAAGCACTGTGAGATCTATTGAAAACTTTTTAACTATATATTTAATTCTTCTAATGGTGTTTTAGATTCCAACACCTCTAGCATTCCAGTTTAAATATGAAATTGTCATTTTAAATATTTTTTGAGGATCTTACAGATCCTTTAAAGGTTATTGGCTAGTTAATGAGATTACTCTCAAGACTTTTGATCTTTATCTTATTGGTTTTGTTTAGACCTTTCTGTTCTATCTTATCTGTTTATTTAGAAACTGAAGACTGTGGTAGACTTAAGTTAGGTCTGTCACTAGATATTTCACAGAATTCTTTATTAGAAAAAGTATCATCATTCAAAATATTAAAAGTGTTGCTTAGATTTATGGATTGTATGGCTTCAATGACATCACTTTCATTAATATCAGGGGAATTACTATTCTGATTAAAAACCATACAATTTTCTTCTGTGTTTATCTTTTTAGGCAAAGTTAATTATGTGTTATTATAGTTATACTCAATTTGATCTTTCAATGTATTCTTTACAGGGTGATTCATTTTACTATACACATTTTGAGTAATATTCAGACTATTTGAAGGCACCACTACTGACTTTAACTTGGGAATCAATTTCTCATTATATTTGTTTTCACCTTTTTAATAATCTTCTGGTTTTCTTTAGATTTTAACTCTTCCATTTTACAAGAATTTTTTTCCATGACCTAGATGTCTTAAGCTTCTGCAATAGGCAGGTTTGTCATTATAAATGACATCTTGCCAGAAACCGTCTCGATCACCAAAGCTTATCCAAAGTCTTTGGGGAAGGAGACTTAAGGTATCTACTACTGTCCAAGCTTTACAAAGATTAAAGCTTGCATGGTTTCTGTTTTGTATCCATATTGACAAAGGAAAACCAATTGCCTTTGCAATATGTTCAATTGTGTCAGGGTTGTACATCATTTTAGGGATCTTAGGGAAAGAAATCCAAATTGGAGTCAAAGGAGACTCCTGTTTGGGGTGAAAGTCTGTGGTCTATCTAAGGATTCTAAAGGAGAATTGACCTATAGTTCTAACTGTTCTTTTCCAGAATGTTTTAACGTCTTCTATGTTGTCAAATTCCACGAAAATGTGCCTATAGTCCCATTTATAAAGACTATAGTTCCCTATGAACCTAAAAGTTTCCAAGAAGGCCCTAAAATCTATGACAGTAGGCGATCCATAGGAGAATTTAGCAATTAAAGTAGTTTTAGCAAAGAAGAAAGAATCGACTTATCTGTTTCGTCAAATTTGACGAATTTGTAGTCCTTCTCGACTCCACATGAGACTTTTGCATGTAAGAATCCTGTAGTGTTTCTTCTAGCTTATTCTGGATCCTTCTTCTTAGAGTTCTTCTTTACCATGTCAGCGTATGAGACCCTTTTAGTTTTTGTCTGATTCACTGGGCCGTCTTCAAATATAGAATTGAGGAACATCTGATCTCGAGCAACAAGTTGTTACATGTCGTGACGTTGAGACTGGAGGGGTTGAGATTTTTCTTGATTGAAGTTTGAAACGCCATTTGGTTGAGAAATGAGCATTTTTTGCTCTTCGAGAGGAAGAACAGAGAGGTTTGACTGCATCATAGGTATTGGATTAGGGTTATCGAGAAGATTGGGAGTAGACTGGTGAGGCCAACCCGATCCGGTGTTTTACGGCCTATAAACCAAGAAACCCACTTTTCGTTTCTTGGAGCCCATCTCACCAAATTTTCATTATTTGTAGGAACCAATTGGTACTCTTACATGTTATATTTCAAAAAAATAATAATCTAGAAATCCGAACAAACTTAAAATAAAAAGTGATAACCTTATATTCATGTGTGAAATCCGATCACTCAATAGACTATTTCTTGTACTTGATGTATTTTTCGCGTCTATTACCCAAGTTGCTCCCAATGTGGACATCCAGTAACAACAAAATAAACTGAGAGAAGAGCAAGGTAGCAAGCTTAAAGATCTGCATGCTATGTTGACCACTCTTGTATCACACTTGAGATTATTAATTGAATTTATTGGGAAGATAATGAGGACGATGGGGATGATGCCACAAGCTCCATGATAAAGAAGTAATGCTACAAGAATGTTACTAACATATGCAAACTACCCTTCAGAACTAAATCTGACGATGTCAAAGGCTAGTCAGACCAAGAATTTTCTAGTGGGAATGAAAATCGACGCAGTCTTTGTTACTATTCTCTTGGTAAGAGAAAAAGTAAGACTCCAACCTCAAAACACCAAAATTAGAGAATAAAGGAGAGGCATATCCCTGAACATCACGTAGATGAGTATAAAAAATATAACAATAGGGAAAGTAAACCTATCCACCAGTAAACCCCCAACTTAAAATGACCACTAAGCTCCTCAAGTGGCCCAACAGAACTTTCATCAAGTGTCTTCTGGTGATGATGAAATCTAATTTTGGGATAGTTTTGGAAGATGTTTTATTTATATGGTATTAAATTCTTGATAGAATCTAGGTAGATTTAAAAAGGTGGTTGTATTTAATATTCTTAGAAAAAGTGCAACCCATTTAATACTGTTATTTGAGCTATTTATACTATTTTTTAGATCAATGGGCCATTCGGGTCGGGTCACCTACTCGGGAAAATCTCACGAGCCCCCAAGCCCATAATCCAATATACTAGGAACTTACATGAGTCACTAAGCTTACTTAGCTTACTACTTATTCATCAAATTTTAGCTATCTAGTCAGAATTACCTCTCTAAATAAATTGTGATCCACTTTACTGCAAAGGACATCCAAAATAATCCTATACTATCATATATCCCCCTTAGCTTTTTCCAAATTATTTCGGGATAACTAATACTATAAATGATTTCCGAACTGCATCCGAACGAGGTTATCAGATATCTTTCTATTATAAGGTCACGACTTTAAACAGTTAGTTTTTCCAAGACACGTGTCATGTAGTCATTGGAGATACTGAACAGTTTTTCTCTTGGTAATGGTATTCACTGCTAAAAAAAGAAAAATAGCTACATTAAATAGCCTTTCCTAATTATTACCGTTGGTTCCTCTTCCCTAGTAAAAATATAAAATGTATCTTCCTTACTCATATATAAGGGTAATTTTTATTGTTTCTATTTTTAGAGTGAGAAATTGATTGATCTTTATAATTCTAGATAGAGGAAAACTCCAACTTTCATCTAGATTTCTCTTTTGTTCTTCTAGTTTCTTCAAAGTTTGTATGTTTACAGCGATGAATGCATTAATTAAAGAATGTTGGCTCAATTTTTCCAAGTTAGAGAAAGAAAAAAGGAAAGCCAGAATTGTTGCCGGATTACCAGCTTCTCCGGTGACCCTAATTCCAAAATCAGACAAAAGTTATTCATATGGTAGAGAACCCTCTGTTTCTAAGCTTACCACCTTGCACAATCTCATACAATCTCTGACCAATCTGCTCAATCAACTAAGACTCCCTCAGTAAAGGTCGTTAGCGTTCGTAAACCTCCATCAAATTTCAATTCCATAGGGTCGGATTTCGGAGAAAATACTCCTTGTTGGCTTACCAGGCTTTCTAAGGATAAAAACAGGCCTTTCACATCAAAGAAAGAAGTAGAGAAACCATCAGAGATTTCTTCTGATACCAATAATCTCTCTAAAAAACCCGATTGGGGGAGATACTGTTACTACTACTCTTCTAACAGCTTCATCTGCTGAGGTTCCTCATATTGAGGAAGATAACCCTAGTACTCAGGTCGGTGATCCAACAAAATTGGGACCACAAATAATGGAAGAGAAAATGGATAACAGTGGTGAAGATACACCTTTGGAAACATCAGATTATACTTGGGATACTAAAAAAGGAACTCGAGAAAAAAGAAAAAAAAACCTCTGATAGAATCCAAACCACTTCCTGCATGTCTTGTTGGGCGAGTTGGGTCTAATTTCACTAAGGCTAACGTCAAATAATTGATGGATAAAAATATCTTATCTATACACTCATATAACTAATTTGGATAAACTTAGGAACAAGTGGGGATTTCTTGAATCAATTAAAGTAAGAATTCCTATATCTGAAGAGACTCTGACTGACTGTAGGGCGGGAGAGCTGGTGGTGTACACTAAAGTACTCAATTGGGGTCTCAGATTTCCTTTGGACCCGAAAATTGTGAGATATTTTCACTTAGTGAAACTATGCCCAACTCAACTAATCCCCAACGCCTGGCTCACACTTTTGGACAGTATTATAGCTCCAAGGATATCAAAGATTCTGATCCCCATGAAGAAATTTGTCGTTGTGGCTGGTTTATGTCAGAATGATAACATTCCCTTTTATTATTTCAACATGGAAAATGACTGTAAAGTAGTCAACAATTTACTGGAAGCTGATAAACCTTGTAGAACTCAGTTTCTCTTTATTAGTGGTGCTTGGAAAAATGGCAGGAAGATTACCTCTAAAGGAACTCTGAGTGTGCTTACAAGATACTGGAAGTCTGCATGTATGTATTTTTATTTTAAAAGATTTCTTTTGTTATGTTTGCATATTAGTTCTCGCATCAGATTTATTTTACAGTATTCTCAAAGCTATTTTCACAGTACCTTGAAGATGGGAAAGTAACTTTCACCAAACTGCATCAGTGGGCCACTACTGATAAATTTTATAGTATGCCGATCCTTTTGCTTTCCCTTGTACTAGGCACTTAGCTGAATCACTAAGCTTACTTATCTTACTGCTTATTCAATCAAGTTTTAGCTATCTGGTCCGAATTATCCCTCTAAATAAATTCCAACCCGCTTTACTGCAAAGGACATCCAAAACAATCTGATCCTATCACCTTCGACGTAGCAGGGGCTCAACCAAACTTCATCCAAGTCACTCCATTAACACAACCAACCCAATACTCTCCTGATGATTATAGAGGAATACTCTCCTGATAATTAGGCCTCTTACCGAGACTTTTTTCTTTTTGTGGAGGAATACTCTCCTGATGATTTTTTCTCCCTACTCGAAGCTTATAAAGAGAAACTCTGAGTTGTATATATTTCTCGTCAGAGTTTTTTTAATATTAAGTGAGTTTCTAATTTTAATTCCAATCACACCAAGTTTGCACTCCTTGCTTCAGAGTTGGTTCTTTCTTCATATGTTAATATTTTGTGTGAGTGCATGACTATTTTTGCTAGTACTACTGCTTTTATCCCATACATCAATGCAAAGGGTGTTTCCACTATTACAGATCTTGGGTAGTTATATATGACCATAAAACTTCTTGCATGAAATTAAGCCAATTTCTTATCATTTTTTCCAACATTTTCTTGATTTCATATGTTCTTTCTATATTGGTAACCTCTATTTGATTGTTTACATATGGATCAAAAGGAGATAAAATGTTTTGTTTTATACCTCTTGTTGTGCAAAACCATATTAGTTGTTTATTTTGGAATTGAATTCCATCAACTGTTGGCATGACTTTTGGTATCCCATATCTGTGACATATATTTGATTTTAATAAGTTAATGACTTCATTGCTTGTGATTTTTACCAGTGGTTGTGCCTCCACCAACTCTGAGAAGTAATCTATATCTACCAACGAAAAATCCCTTCCCTATGGAGCTCTTGAAATGGACTTTACAATGCTAATGCCACATATGTCAAAGGAAATAACCTTTAATATCGTTTCCAGTAATTTCATTAAGACTTTTATTGAATTAGAGAAACGTTTACAGGTGTAACGGTTTTTTAATAACTTCTTTGCATCTCCCATGATTGTAGGCCAGTAGTACCCGTGGATCAAGATTCTTTTGTGTAATACCTTGTAGTCGCAATAGGCACTTATTTATCCATCACATAGTTACTATAGTACAAAAGATGCATCTTCATGGGCAAGACATCTATGTAATGGTGTAGTGAGTCCATGCTTGTATAAAGTTTCAGCTCTCTATATGTATATTATTGATTTCATTTTAATGCGCCTTGACTCATCCTTGTCTTTAGAGAGTATTCTTTCTATAAATATTTTTTATAAGGGTACTCTATTATTATTCTTTATCCTTTTAAATTATCACGAGCTTGAAGTCAAACTTGTTGACACAACGTATATGGTAGGGTATTGAGTGATTTGTTTTGGAAAATTAACGTTGGTGCTGAATTTACACAAGTTGAAGACGCCAAAGAATCAAAACTGCATTATCTTCTCTTGGCATGTATACAAATATAACTTTCTCAAACAGAGTTTATTGCCCTAAAGTTCCTTTAAAATTGGATTAGGCTATCTTTTTAGATTCTAATTGGCTTAAATCCTGGTTGACCACCAACTGATAGTTTGTGATGATTTTTACTCTTTTAGTTCCATAAATATTTATTAGCCAAATTCTCATTATGGAAACCTCATACTATGCCTCATTGTTTGAAGTAAAAACCAAATTTTATAGATTAAATCATATTTATCATGTTAGATATATTAATTGAACTCATGTGTTGGAGCCTAAGTTGACAAAATCTCCTAGGTCAACTAACCATCTAGTCAATCTTCCAGAGACATCGAGATTTTTTAATACAATTATCCCTTGGAAGAAGGTTCCTACTATAGTTATATGAGCCCAAAAGTACCACATGATCTTCCTACCAACAAATATAAAATATATAAAAATATTTTCCACCTGTAACCAACGAGTTTTTCCATCCAACATGAACTAATATAAATCTTGCAAGTTTCATAAGATGATCTACTAGATGTGATGAAGGAAAAATAATTACCGGTTACAGTGCGATACAAACAAACAAAAAGACAATTAAGACTTTTGTTTATGATTGTCGGGTAGACCTAGTTCCAATAATGCAATTCTAGGTCGTTTGTGACCTCACAAAATAGATCTTGTTACATCATCTTATCATTGGTGTAACAAGTTCTTAATAAGATAAATAATTATATTTATTTAGAGTAGCCAATGAACAACAATATATTACTATACGATGTCTTTCTTTTCAAAAAAATATCATCACATAGAGATCAGTGAATACATTGGAGAGAGATTAACAACCCTCGAGAAAAATATTGGTTAGCCGAACCTTTAGTTGAGACAATTGATTTCAAATTGAATGATGGAAAAATAGTGAAAGTAGGAGTTCAGCCTTTTAGAGTGTAAATGTTGATGTTTTGTTTGGGACATTTCTGATGTCACTAAGGTTAGTAAATTAATTATTTACTAACCGCACCAATTGTTGTGTTCGTAATTATATGCTTGACTTAAAAACTGTTTGTGTTTGGTTTTGATGATTTGTATGAGTTTTTACACAACAAAAGATACAATTAGTAACCTAAGAACTACTTCTCCAACTGTTTGAAGGTTCTCGATTAAGTCATTTATTTCTTCATAACTAAGTTGTACGTATTTAAGCAACCAAAATAATAGTTTGGTTCAATACTAATTTACATGTATTTTAACTTTGTAATTGTAGATAAAAAAATGTCAAAAGAATCAGTATCCTCTACATCGGGAATTATGAATACATCTCAGATTGTAGAAGAAATAATGAATGCTCAAGAATAACCAAACGATTTGAAGAATCTATTAACATGTAACTTCATTTCTTTTTTGCAACAAAAAACTAAATCTACACCCAACTTAGTCACAATTACGCAACCATGTTACTCACAATTACGCAGCATAAAAACTCATCTAAGAATATATTTTCATAACACGACTGCAAATAATTTGGCAGTCATAGTTTGACAAACTTTTATTTATTTTTATTTTACAATCATAACATAGGGATCTAAATATACATCTAGACGAAAACTTCATTAAACGAGTTGAAGAACTTGAAACAAAATCAACAAATAGTTAATGTTAGTCTTAAAAATCATGTTAAAAATTGAAAAATGATAATCAAGATATAATAGAAACCATTAAAAAGAACATTTTGCGCCAAATAGAAAAATATATTGTATCAAACAAGAGAGCATAAAACATTTAGTTTATTTCTTAACTGTATTTTTTAAAAAGTTGCATGTTTCTAAACTATTCTTTTTTTTCGAATATTAATTTTATTGTATCGTATATTTATGTATTGTAATTTTACAAATGCAATTATTTATTGCAACCAATTAATTTATAATTTCACGTCCGAATAAATATACTTTTGTTTTTTTTTCTATTAAAATTTCGTGTTTTAGAGATGACGATTTTATTCCAAAATCTTTTGTATATTTTGAAGATGAGAAGGACTCAAGTGATGATTCTTGTCATGTTTGAAAATAATAATAATGAAATTAACAAAAAAATCTAAGAAAAAGACCGGGAGAAAGAGTTATGTATGAAATAAAAAATCTTGAAAAAAATAACTTGAGAGTCTTTAGTATTTTTTGTTTTTGTTTCGACTTTAAAAATCTCTTTGTTAGATAAAAAAAGAAGAAGAGTCGATCATATCAACCATCCATAGCCGAATAACTTTTATTTATTTATCTTAGTATGTGTATTTATGTGGTTTATTTATTTACAAGTGGTGAGTTTCTGTTCTCTTTTGTCTTAGGTTTTTTGTTGGATTATACTTACTTTGTTCGTTAATGCATTGATTTTGAAGTTTAATTATAGATGTCATACCAACTATTATGATGAAATGCGAATCAAAATTTTGATTTGCTTTTTTTTCTGTATAATTTGTTCGCTTCTATTTATTATTGTTGAATAAAACGGTCGAATGATTTGCTTTTTTTCTCTCTATGATTTGTTCGTTTCTACCGATAATTGTTGAATAAAATGGTCGAATGCAAAAACGACTTTAACTAATATTTTATCATCATCTTACAATATGCTCTACAGATCTCGGTGAGACCTTATTCATATTCGTGGCATAAATATTTTTTATTAGTAAATGATGGTCTATGAATTTTGTTCTAATAGTTAGTAGCAAGATTTTCAAAATTTATATACTAATATATTATGTTGGGCTGTTAGTAAATTTAGATGAAATTTATAGTAGTTTTGATTTTATATGGAATTTTGTTAGTAGTTGATATTTGTTTTAAAGATAAGACATTTTGTTTTGTTTTAATAATAAAGGAAGCGTACCATACAAATTATTTTCTTAAGACAGACAAACAAATTATGTAATTGCAATAACACAAATAATCATACAAATAAGTTGTTTGATATAATTATAAATTTTAAAGTACATTTTATTACAAAATATATTAATCCATTAAATATAGAATCACAAAACGAACCCTTTGCTCTGGATTAATTAAATTAACTTTTGATAATATCATTTGCAACTAGAGGTATTCCGAAAACATGAACTTGATTAGTTTGTTAAATCCGAAATATAGTAATTTGTTAATTTGCAACTCCAAACATTAGTTTGATTTTAAAATGTTAGTAAAGTCGGAAAAATTCGATTATGTGCTGAATACGAAATTTATTCTTAAACGTAAATTTTTTTTTAAACCCAATCATCTAAAACATTCATTAAAGCAAAACAAACTGACAAGAAACTTAAGTATTTGTGTTTTTCATGCCAATTTTGGTTTTATGGATCGGCTGGAACCAATCTATTTTTTAATCGTATCGATTTTATATCTTCTCAAGTAGTAAGGATTAGTTTTTTCGTATCGAGCTTATGTCGTGTTTTCTGGTCCTAACTATGAAGTTGATAAGGAACAAGTTATTATTGTGTCTTTGAAGTCAAAAGATATAGTTCCGTAGAGCAAAATATGTTCTGGTTGAACTTTGTTTATTACCTGATAACTTTGGACATTTGTCCCAATAGTAATAAAGTTAAGTGTTTTGTTTGAAAAAAATGTTGGATATTAAAATCCCTAAAATATATACAAGAACAACCTTTTCATTCATTGAAAATATATAGCTTCTGTATATCTACATACTAACATGATATAATTTTAGCACAAGTTACTACTAAGATATCTTTTGTTTCTTTCTAGCTGCCACTGACTCGATCGCAGAAGTGTTAGAGTCGTCGGTAGAAGAAGACAGGGTGTTGACACTGCCAGTAGAACCACCACTGCTGTTGTTGACAATACCACCAAGAACCACTCAAGCTACTGTTGCGGCTTTTGTATGACGACGATTCCAAAATCTGGTCAATTGTTTCTCTTAGAGGCTTGTATGGTAAAAGATCGTCTGCAAGCACATTCGTTTCCCCACAAACGCACATTGAATTCGAGATTGTTTGTTGTCTTATACTTAGATATAGAAAAGATATTAGCATAATACCGTTTTAGACTAACTGGTTGAGAATACGAACCGGTTATAATACTTACATTTATCGCAAAAGCTCATGAAACACCATTTGCTTGTGAATACATCATTTTCATAACTTGCTTGCAAAATGGACAGCGGAGATGTCGAGGAATTTCTCCAACCGAGTATCGAGTAGTCGTAGTAGTAGATGGTAAGCACTCCATTGCTCTCTCGAAAGTAGACCTGTAATGATAATTTTGATTTATTTTCATAGGCAGACGAAAGCAAAAGCTATGTGTTAGATTTTTTTCTTATTCATTTGGTTTTAGAACAACTACATGACCATACGGTAAGATATACGAGCCATCAGAAGATTTAACTAACATAGATTTTGGAATATCTATGTAATGGTGTAATGAGTCCCTACTTGTATAAAGTTTTGGCTCCCTATACATATATTATTGATTTCAATTTAATAGGCCTTAACTCACCCTTGTTTTTAGAGAGTATTCTTTATATAAAATATTTTTTTTATAAGGGTTCTTTTTAAATTATCATAACCTTGAAGTCAAACTTGTTGACAAAACGTATTTGGTAGGGTAATTGAGTGATTTATTTTGGAGAATTAACTCTGGTGCTTGATGAGGGCGGAATCCGCCGATCCAAGCAATAGGGGTAAAAATGCAGTAGATAATAGTTAATGGGATTAATCGAGTGTTTAAAGTCCTTCAAGGACTAATTTACAACAATGTAATAATAAGAAGGGCTTCATTGAAATGCAATGAACGGCCCACTAATAGGTTAAATGGGTCCGCCTTATTTTACTATAAAAGGATGACCCACTTGCCCAAAAAAGGGGTATTGAATATTACTTTCTCAGATTCTACTTTATCTCTCTACACTTTCTCTCTCTAGTCATATCAGGTCCCAGATCCAAAATATATTCTTTTGACAGCAATTCACTCATCATTGGCGCCGTCTGTGGGAACAGTGATACCGAAAAGGAATCTTCTGTTCTTTGAAAATCACACTGTACGGGATGAATAGCGAAGCGGCGATGGAGAGGGACGGTAGGGAGGTCGTCCGAGCCGCTGCTGGGTCGGAAGACGCGGGAGCTCCCGGTCGGGAGTGGAACGGCGGTCGGGATAAGCGGTCGACCCTGATTATGACCCGAAAGCAGTTGCTCGAAGATATTGCCCGGTTAGAAGAGGAGCGAGAGCGGGCACTGGACGAAAAAAGGATTCGTGAGGGGAAGGGCAAAGAACCCGCCCTGGACGATCGGGGAGCGGCTGGTCGCGGCCAAGCCTCGCGGGTGGAGGTCAGACCTGTCAGGTACTACCGAGATTCACCTCCCGATGACGAAGAGGCCGTCAAGGTTCGTCGGAACCCAGAAACCCATCGGGCCACAACGTCGGACTATCCCTCAGATGATTCGTCCGGCGAGGAGTACCTGCGCCGGGAGAGAGCCCAACGGACGCGAAAGAATCGGTCCCAGCGCATTCGAGGGTCCAGGGCAGACCCTTCGCGGTACAAAAAGAGCGGCACCGATAAGCTGACCCCTGTGTCCTTTGAAAAGGAAGGAACGCACGTCGCCAGCCGCGGAGAGCGAGAAATGTTGCCACCAATTCCTTGGCAACCGGCGAACAGCCAAAACCATGGATACCGAACAAGCAGCCAGTTCGTCGGCCCAAGAACCGAGGGACTCTATGAAATCAGGACCGAGGGTCTTGGGGGAGGAGCTTTTGAGCTCGGAGTCAACTGGAGAGCCTCCCCGTTATCTGATGAGATATTAGCGGGACCGCTCCCGAGGCGTTTCGACATTTCCAAACTGGAAAAATACGACGGGAAAACAGATCCGGACAACCATTTGGAAGCCTTTAAGAACTTTATGCTGAGTTTCGACAAAGATGATAAGCTCTTATGTAGGGCTTTTTCTATGACATTCAAAGATAGGGCCTCGAAATGGTACAACCGATTG
This sequence comes from Limnanthes douglasii subsp. nivea, assembly GCA_036936605.1. Classification (NCBI taxonomy): domain Eukaryota; kingdom Viridiplantae; phylum Streptophyta; class Magnoliopsida; order Brassicales; family Limnanthaceae; genus Limnanthes; species Limnanthes douglasii. The sequence goes on along the minus strand of JAUPFV010000004.1, from coordinate 23,523,707 downwards.
CCGCAGGGGTGCATCAGGAACTTCGGGACTTTCTGGGCAATGTTTAGGCAGCACTTCGTAGGAAGTAAGAGTTTCCGTGCTAATGGAGACACTATCATGAACTGTCGACAGAAGCTAGGGGAAAGCCTAAAAAACTATACCAGGCGGTTCATCGATGCGAAGACCGATCTAGACCATTGTGAAGAGAACGTGGCCCTAACGGCGTTTCGATTAGGCCTGCTCCCAGGGCCAATGAAGCAGGCAGTCACGAAGAAGCAGGCGTTCACTTTCTCTGCATTATTGGCACAAATAGAAAAGCAGATACTGATCGAAGAAACGGAAGCTTCCGAGGTGGCGGCACAGATCCAACAGAGCGCCCAAGCATCGGTCGTGATAAATCAGGGTTCCAGACCAGACCAGGCAAGGGCAGCCCAACCAATTAGCACGATACCTCCGATCATGCCGTCGGTCACTAAATCTCCCGCCCCGACCGGTCTTAGGCCAAGACAAAATGGGCAGGCAACTTCCCGACCTATGTCCAACAAATGGATACGACCGGCCTACTTTGCGGACCTCACAGAGTGCGTGTCGTCAATCTACGAAAAGACAAAGAGGAGCGGGATGTACCGAAAGCCTTTTCCTATCCCGACGCCTCGGGAGCAAAGGAATAACCGCTATTGTCGTTACCATGAGGACGTCGGTCATGACACGAAGGATTGTATAGCCTTGAAGAAGGAAATACAGATGCTTATTGAACATGGGAATCTGTTGGAGTACGTCAAGAAGGCGACACTTGCAACGGCATCTAAGGAAGTGGTTATCGTACCGAAGCCAGAAACGACCATGGCAATTTCAGAAGTTACCGATCGTTTCGACGTTTCGATTGAATACCTCGATCCCGAGGCCAACCGTAACATCATCGGGGTTATTGAGGAGGATGCGGGAGAAAGCACCAACGTTGTGCTCGGTCTCTGTGAGATGTTTGAATCATTGGTAACCTTCGGGGGAGAATCTATGATGGGAAGCCCGCGTGCATTCAGGGAGGAGCGAGTTGTTGATGAAAAAATTGACCAGTCCTCTGGCACGGGAAGCCGAGCTTGCTTCCAAACCAGACGTATCCTTTCCTCAACTCCGCATCCCGACGATATCAGAGTTGTTGATGAAAAAATTGGCGGGCGCGTCGGTAAGGTACAAGGCCTGCGCGATCTATTCGAATCCCTGACCATCTTCGGGGGGGATTCGATGGCAGGAATAACGCACTCCTCCAGGAAGAGACACATCGTTAACCTAACCACCCAGCTGGAAGCCAGAACTTGCTTCCAAACCAGAAGTACCCCTTCACCAATTTTGCATTTTGACGATGACGATATGAGGGACTTAGCCGGGCCTCATGAGGATGCTATTGTGATCGGAGCAGCGATCGCGAGAGAAGAGGTTCGGCGAATCTTGGTAGATACCGGGAGCTCAGCCAATATCATCTTCGCTTCAACTTTTGCCAAATTCCGAACACGACCAGTACTCGAGCGATCCGACCGAACCATCGTCGGGTTTACAGGAACGGCAGCAGACGTCGTCGGAGAGTTCGAGGGTGTGGTGCAGCTAGGCCGCGGCCCGTTTAAAAAAGAGGTCACGGTGCTATTTATAGTAGTCGACGCGCCGGCCTCGCACAATGCTATTCTGGGACGGTCTTGGATATCGCGCATGCATGCGGTGACTTCCACCATACATCAGTGCGTAAAGTATGTGGTTGGAAATAACATCGGAGTAGTGCGAAGCAGCCAGAAAACGGCCCGGGAGTGTTACCGAGCTGCGTTGGCACCCAAGAAAGACCAAGAGATGTTCCCCTCCCAGGCATAGCAATTAAGGGAGAGCTCCCCAGGATCGCAGCCGGTGGACGACCCTCGGGAGGCCCCAAGCCTTTTGACAACAGACGAAGAGTGTGAGCTGCATCAGAAGCGGGGAAAGGTCTGCGGGTCGGTGTGGATATGTTACCGACTTTAAGGGAACAGATGCTGGCGTTACTCCGGGAGAATCTTGATTTATTCGCATGGTGCTCCGGGGACGTTACGGGAGTACCCGAGTCGTTTGCGATTCATAAGTTGACCATAAATAGGAACGTTAGACCGATAATTCAGAAGCGTCGGGCTTTCTCTCCCAAAAAAGCGGAGGTAATTCTGCGGGAAGTCGAAAGAATGACCGGCATCGGACATATCGTAGAAGCGCGATACCCTTTGTGGATATCTAATCCCGTTCTTGTCAAAAAGAAAAGCGGGAAATGGAGGATGTGTGTAGATTTTACCGACCTCAATCGGGCGTGCCCGAAGGACCCTTTCCCCATGCCACGGATCGATCAACTGGTGGACTCAACATCGGGTAACAAACTACTATCTTTTATGGACGCCTATGCCGGTTATAATCAAATTAAGCTGCACCCCGCGGATCAGGAGAATACCACATTTATCACGGGTCGAGGGCTATATTGCTACAAAGTAATGCCCTTCGGACTAAAGAACGCGGGCGCGACATACCAAAGACTGGTTAACCGAACGTTTGAAGACCAGATCGGGAGAAATATGGAGGTCTACATCGATGACATGTTAGTCAAAAGTGGGACCGATGTGGGTCACCTTACCGACCTCAGGGAGGCTTTTGATAACTTACGAAGGGTAAACCTTAAGCTAAACCCGGAGAAGTGTTCTTTTGGTGTTCGGTCAGGGAAATTTTTGGGGTTCCTTGTCAGTGAGAAGGGCATCGAAGCCGACCCTGTCCAACTCCGAGCCCTAGCCGACATGACTCCTTCTCGGAGTGTAAAAGAAGTTCAGATATTGACTGGGCGATTAGCCGCGTTGAATCGTTTCATCTCTCGATCGTCTGACAAATGTGCTCCGTTTTTTCAGGTCCTTCGATAGGTAAAAAACTTCGTGTGGACTGATGAATGCGACAAGGCATTTTTGGGGATCAAAGAGTATCTATCGTCCCCGAACCGTCTGACCAAGCCCGTTGCGCACGAAACTCTGTTCCTCTACGTTGCGGTTACGGATTACGCGGTCAGTGCAGCTCTGGTCAGCGAATCAGGGCCAGCTCCGACAGCTGTATACTATGTAAGCAAAAGTCTGCTTGACGCCGAAACTCGATACTTAAAGCTCAAAAAAATGGCGTTGGCTCTGGTAACAGCTGCGAGGAAGATGCGCCCGTACTTCCAAGCGCACCACATTGTCGTTCGCACGTCATTTCCACTAAAATACGTTTTTCAACGACCGGATATGTCCGGGAGAATAGCCAAGTGGTCGGTAGAGCTGGGGGATTTCGACATTGAATTCGAGCCCCGAACCGCGATCAAGGGTCAGGCCTTGGCCGATTTTTTGGTCGAATTTCACTCCGACCGACCCGAACAAGAAACACCCTCGCAAGAGACCGCGGAGGGCGAATGGACTATCCGCACCGATGGAGGAGCCAACGTTAGCGGTTGTGGCGCGGGAGTTCAAATCGTTACTCCTTCGGGTTTGAGCATGTTCCAGGCCATCCGATTTGGCTTTCACACGTCGAACAATGAAGCAGAATATGAAGCGGCTTTGGCTGGTTTACGATTGGCGCAAGTCTGCGGGGCGAGACGAGTGCGCCTTGTAAGCGACTCCCAACTTTTGATAAACCAAGCCTCGGGGATTGCTGAGGCTCGGAAGGAACACCTAGTGCAGTACTTAGCGGCCTTGAGAATTTTGGCTGCTTCTTTCGACAAGATCACGTACGAGCATGTCAACCGAAGTGAAAATATGACGGCAGACTCTTTGGCGACAGTTTCCTGCTCGACCAGTTATCCTTGGGTAATAGAGCAAGAGAGTCCGTCCATTGTTAAAAGGCATAAACTTGATAACCGACCCGAAATTGCGTGCCAGATCTCTCCAGTGGCGAATTCAGATTGGCGGCAGAATATCATCGCGTTTTTAGCTGGAGGTCGGCTCCCCGACGATGCGGCCTCGGCTCGAAAATTGCGCAACAAGGCGCGGGGATACGTTCTTTTGGGGGATGTGCTGTACAAAAGATCCTTTAGCCGGCCTCTGCTTCGATGTTTAGGTTTCGATGAGTCCCAAGTAATTTTGTCCGAGCTACACGACGGGGAGGGCGCGGCGCACTGCGGATACAAGGCTTTGATTAGAAGAGTTTTCCTCGCAGGATTCTATTGGCCTACAATAACAGCAGACGCAAAACTCATGGTGAAAACTTGTGACACGTGTCAAAGGTTCGGTAATGCGATCAACGTACCCGCAACGCCTCTAGAATCTATATCCGAAGGGTTACCTTTTGACCGATGGGGAATTGACCTCGTCGGGCCGTTACCCATGGCATCGGGAGGAAGGCAAACGATCGTCGTCGCGGTCGACTATTTTTCAAAATGGATCGAGGCCGAGCCCTTGTCAGCCACAAAAACCAAGGACATTATCAAATTTATCTGGACGAACATTTGTTGTAGGTTCGGGGTCCCGCAGCGGTTAACCATGGACAACGGACCACAGTTTGATAGCGCGGAAATGAAAGCGTTCTGCGCCACGCATAATATCCGACAGTGTTTCTCTGCTCCTTTTCACCCGCAAGCGAACGGCCAGGTCGAAGTCACGAATCGAACCGTTCTGGATGGCCTCAGGAAGAATCTCGAGGGAAAGGCTGGCAAGTGGCCCGACTACTTACAGGAAGTGTTATGGGCTTACAGAACAACACCCCGCACGGCAACCCAGGAATCACCCTTTGCCTTGGTGTATGGCATGGACGCGGTCACCCCCGCGGAATCCATTTTTCCCTCTTTCAGGGTCGGCACTTATCAGCCGGAGGCGAATGATGCTACCCGACGGCTAGAGCTCGACCTCATTAACGAAAAGCGCCGCCGCGCCCATTTAAACTCTTTGCACTACCAGACTTTAATGAGGAGTCGGTATGCCACCAAAGTCCGTCGTCGGGAGTTTAAGGTCGGAGACAAGGTTCTGCGACGGGTTTTTCTACACACCAAAGACAAGAGCCTCGGAAAACTCGCACCAAACTGGGAGGGACCTTACGAAATAGTCAAAAGAATCAGGAGCGGGACGTACCGCCTACAGAACCGTCTCGGACAACTCCTAAGGCTACCGTGGAATATTGAGCATCTGAAATTGTATCTTGAATAGTTTGTAATTTTTGATTAATTTTCGTATTCTTTTGCCTTTGGTCAAATTTGTAATGATCGGGGGTGCACTCTTTCCTACCTTGGTGGCGCAAGGAGGTTTTAATGAGGCATCGATCAAAACCCGAACCACATTATTGATTATAAAATTCTTTGCCTTTTAAAAATCAATTCATTATATGGCGGTGGACGGCTGACGAGCTGGGCACCGTCGTTTCTATTGCAATCGATTTCCAGAACTCTCAGAGTTTTTCGGTTTTTTACCGATCTACATTTTGATTTTTCCGACCATTTGGAAAGATTTTCGATGATAAATCGATCTACAGAACTTTCAAAGAGTTTTTCGGTTTTTACCAATCTACATTTTGATTTTTCCGACCCGTTGGAAAGATTTTCGATGATGACTCGATCTACAGAGCTCTCAGAGTTTTTCGGTTTTTACCGATCTACATTTTGATTTTTCCGACCCTTTGGAAAGATTTTCGATGATAAATCGATCTACTGAACTTTCAAAGAGTTTTTCGGTTCTTACCGATCTACGTGTTAGCCTTCCAGACCCTCTGGATTAACCTTCGATGAAAAATCGATTTACAGACCTGATTAAGCTGTCTTACCGACCTACATTTTTGGTTGTCACAATTCCTGGGCATGACAAATCAACTAACCAACATCAAAGATTTAAGCCTACAACACTGTACGTAACAAAGTAAATCATCATCCGCACAGGGGGCCCCGTGGTCCCCAAAATAAGATAGTACGATACAAAATCTGGGGGGCCGTAGCCCCCGAAGGTTTACCATACATTTTCAAAAACAACAAAAAGAAAAACAAAAATAAAGAGAACTGCATCACTGGTCCCCATCGTCACCGTCTTCCTCGTTTTCTTCTTCATCGTCCGCCTCATCGGACTCCTCCACTACAATTCCCTCGGGGCGATCCTTTTCTGGCACGTCCAGCCATAGCGAACCAAGACGAAGGTCCGGGTACCGATTGTGGAGTGACAGAACATAGGCGGCTTTGGCGGCTGCGGCATCTTGGTCCGACCATAGTCTGCATCGATCGAGGAAGGCTACGTTCGAGGATTTTAACTTTTGAACCTCCGATGCTAGGCCTGAGGCGCGGTCTTCCGCGGCTTTCCTCGCCGTCTCCGCGGCAGCCGCTGCGCCTTCCGCGGTTTGTGCGTTTTTCTGCGCCGACTCCATCGCCTGCTTTGCTGTTTCAGCGGCCGTCTTAGCTTCGGTGGCTAGCCTCTCAGCCTCGGCAATCCGACCTTCCGCCGCCACCAGAGCCTCTTCGGTAGTCTTTACCTGCGCGGTCAGACTAGAAATCTTAGCCTCCGCCGCGGATAACTTTTTACCAAGCTCCTTAGCCCGGCGCTCTTTCAAGGCAGCTGGTACCAGCAAGCTGTAGAGCGACAACGCTAGCCCATCCGTGCTCCGAAGCGGAAAAGGGTGCGGGCTTCCCATTGTCGTCAGCACCGGGAATTTAGGACCGCTCGACGACGAAGCATCAGGTCTTGCAGCCTCCGGGGTCTCAGTGTCGTCTGCGATGGGGATAACGTCGGCGATAGGGATAACGTCGGCTGTAGTGTGACCCCCGCTTTCAACATGATCCAAGAGAACAGGCCTTGGAACAATCACCTCTGGACGAACGGCCATCCGATCCTTTTCTGCAGCTTTGGCCTTCTTTGGCTTGGATCCCTCCGTTTCTGCACGAGTCTTCCTCTTCTGCGCTACCGTCGGATTTTGGCTCGCCTCGGGACGTTCCGCATCCGATGCCGCCGTCCTGGTCGGGTCGCGCCCTGCCTCGGTTCTAGCTTCTGCTTCCCCCCCTTCATCATCTGACTTGGGGCGTTTGCTGGGCGCCTTATTGCGCTTGGGGAGGTACAGTATGTACCCGGGACGACCGGTGCGGGCCATCACTTCGTCTAAACTTGGAGGTGTCCGCAGCTGTTCGATAGACAGAGCCTCGGATGAGCACCGCCAAAGGTTGCTCATAAACAAGTTCTTGTCCATGAAAGTGCGATGCATGCCCCGACCCCAATTCCGGCGGGCGTAGTTTTTCAGCACCTCGAACGTATCTTCCGCGGATGTCGAATGATCCTTCTTCACCCCCTGCAGCCAGTCCTTTGACACTACGCAAAGATCGTACACGTTAAAAAAATAAAATAAAAAAAAAAAAATATCGGCAGTACCATCATGAACCCAGGTCCGCAGCAGTTGCCTCGGGTTCTCCTTGGTGTACGGAAGCCCGTTCTCCCAGCACCCGCTCAAGAATACGAACCGATGCTTCCATCCCTTGTCCCCCTCTAAAAAGTCGTTGACAATTTTCCATTTATTGCCAATAGAGGAATAGAAGAACGGTGACTTCGGGGATTTCGACAGGCCCGACATGGCGATATACTCCTCCATCGGCATAGCTCGGCCAGAGAGGCGGGAAGCCATGATGCAGGACATCAGGGTGTACCATGCATTGGGAGTCAGCTGCGATGGGCAGATTTGAAGAGTGCGGAAGTAGAGTACAATCTCGGGGTCCAGAGGAAAGCGCAGACCCCAGTTGAACAATTCAGTGAACACCACAATCTCTCTGGGTCTGACGTGAACGGGCGTCTCCCCCGGGTTCGGGAATCGAACGGTGACACACTCAGGGATTCCCCAGCGGATTAGCATCTCCTGATGATCGGACTCAGGGAAGTAGAGGTACTTCCCCTCGAAGAGAGAGACCACGTCCCTGGTCAAAAGCCAGTCAAAGTACTTAGTCGAAATAGCAGCTTTGACCGCCTCGGGCCAGGGATCGTCCTGGTTATTAGCCGCGTGGCAAGCTGCGGCAGCACACTCCCCCGCGGGAGCAACATCGATTTCGGGCTCTCCAGCTTCATGGGTCGGAACTGGGTCAGAGCAGCGGTCGGCAGCGGCGTTGGTATCAGATGGCCGAACCTGGGAAGAAGAAGCATCGGGAATACCGCGAGCCATGGCCTTGTGAGCCTCTTCAACCTGCTTGGGTGTTAGCTGCATTTTGGGCAGACCTAAAAAAGTGACCGCAGTGTTAATACCGGTCCGAAACCCTCTAATCGAGGGCGTAAGCTGAACCATTTCAGGACTATTACCTCCTTCCGTGTACTGGAGTAATTTGTCTTCCCCCATAGTCAGAAAAGTGGATTTACGAGCACGTCGGGGTACAGGCAGGTTTGTGGAAAATTGGGGCGGATTTCCCGGACGAACTATCGGGGAATGAGAAGAACTGTCGCTAGAGGAAAGGACGATGGGCTCTGGAGATTGACCTGCTTCGGGAGTCGTAGAAGCGGGAAGATCGGAAGCAAGGAAAACTTCTACGGGAACCGGGGTGCCTAGCACAGGATCGTGAGGAAGTGAAGCGGGAACGAAAGGTTTGGAGTTGGACCCCCAGATCAGACCGGCGCGTCGGTATTCCTCTGCTCTATCACCAATACTAGACCACTGTTCGAAACTCCACTCAGATCCTTTTTTCTTGGTTGGTTTTTTCGGTGAACGTCCGGGTTTCACACAACGAGAACCAAGACAAGGAAGGGTCGGGCGAATGTTCTCTCTCTCTCTAGAAATGCTCTGACAGCGTTTTCTCTCTCTAAAAAGCTTCTGAGAGACACAGAAGGCTTTGGGGTATTTATAGGGAGGCTTGGAAGAGCGGGGGATATCAATCGACAGAAAAACAGCGGGAAGACGAAGAGTCCCTCTAGGGGTTTTAGCCTGGCAGGAGGATGGCCTATTAGCTCGTGACACGTGTCGACCCGGCTCTGACGGAATTTGACGTAAGCACACGCCACGACACAGCAAAGAAGTGGGCCGTCGCAGCCAGGTCCAGACAAAAGGACCGGGCCCATCAAGAGAAGCTTAGGATTAGAAGCCCATAAAACGAGAAGACGAGGCGCGGGAAGACGTCAGAGGAAGTAACCCCGAGCATCGGGAAGTAGAAGCCGACAGGATCTGAATTGGTTGATGAGGTCGGACGATCGGCGATAGCCTTTTCATAAGTCTCCGCTCCTGAAAGTTCCCGAAGACTGGGGGGCTACTGATGAGGGCGGAATCCGCCGATCCAAGCAATAGGGGTAAAAATGCAGTAGATAATAGTTAATGGGATTAATCGAGTGTTTAAAGTCCTTCAAGGACTAATTTACAACAATGTAATAATAAGAAGGGCTTCATTGAAATGCAATGAACGGCCCACTAATAGGTTGAATGGGTCCGCCTTATTTTACTATAAAAGGATGACCCACTTGCCCAAAAAAGGGGTATTGAATATTACTTTCTCAGATTCTACTTTATCTCTCTACACTTTCTCTCTCTAGTCATATCAGGTCCCAGATCCAAAATATATTCTTTTGACAACAATTCACTCATCACAATGAACGGCCCACTAATAGGTTAAATGGGTCCGCCTTATTTTACTATAAAAGGATGACCCACTTGCCCAAAAAAGGGGTATTGAATATTACTTTCTCAGATTCTACTTTATCTCTCTACACTTTCTCTCTCTAGTCATATCAGGTCCCAGATCCAAAATATATTCTTTTGACAGCAATTCACTCATCAGTGCTGAATTTAGACAAATGGAAGACGCCAAAGCATCAAAACTGCATTATCTTCTCTTGGCACGTATTCAAATATAACTTTCTCAAATAGAGTTTATTGCCCTAAAGTTCCTTTAAAATTGGATTAAACTTTCTTTTTAGAGTCTAATTGGCTTAAATCCCGGTTGACCACCAACTGAAAGTTTGTGATGATTTTTACTCTTTTAGGTCCACAAATATTTATTAGCCAAATTATCATTATGGTAACCTCATACTATGCCTCATTGTTTGAAGTAAAAACCAAATTTTATAGATTAAATTATATTTATCATGTTAGATATATTAATTGAACTCATGTGTTGGAGCCTAAGTTGACAAAATCTCCTAGCTCAACTAACCATCTAGTCAATCTTCCAGAGACATCGGGATTTTGTAATACAATTATCACTTGGAAGAAGGTTCCTACTATAGTTATATGAGCCCAGAAGTACCACATGATCTTCCTACCAACAAATATAAAATATATAAAAACCTTTTCTACCAATAGGCAACGAGTTTTTCCATCCAACATGAACTAATATAAATCTTGCAAGTTTCATAGGATGGTCTCCTGATGCGATGAAGGAAATAGAATTACCGGTTACAGTGCGATACAAACAAATAATAAGACGATTAAGACTTCTGTTTATGATTTTCGGGTAGACCTAGTTCCAATAATGTAATTTTAGGTCATTTGTGACCTCGCAAAATAGAATTTGTTACATCATCTTATCATTGGTGTAAAAAGTTCTTAATAAGATAAATAATTATCTTTATTCAGAGTACTTAATTAACAACAAGATATTTATATACGATGTTTTTTAAATATCATCACATAGAGATCAAGGAATTCATTAGAGAGATTGACGACCCTCGAGAAACATATTGGTTAGCCGAACCTTTAGATGAGACAATTGAGTTCAAATTGGATGATGGAAAATAGTGAAAGTAGGAGTTCAACGTTTTAGAGTGTACAAACATAAGCTAACTTAATATTTGAACATGAATATTGATGTTTTGTTCGAAACATTTCTGATGTCACCAAGGTTAATAAATTAATTATTTACTAACCGCACCAATTGTTGTGTTCGTAATTATATGTTTGACTTAAAAACTGTTTGTGTTTGGTTTTGATGATTTGTATGAGTTTTTACACAACAAAAGATACAATTAGTAATCTAAGAACTACTTCTCCAATTGTTTGAAGGTTCTCGATTAAGTCATTTATTTTTTCATAACTGAGTTGTACGTATTTAAGCAACCAAAATAATAGTTTGGTTCAATACTAATTTACATGTATTTTAACTTTGTAACTGTAGATAAGAAATGTCAAAAGAGTCAGTATCCTCTACATCGGGAATTATGAATACATCTCAGATCGTAGAAGATATAAAGAATGCTCAGGAATAACTAAACTATTTGAAGAATCTATTAACATGTAACTTCATTTCTTTTTTGCAACAAAAAAACTAAATCTACACCCAATTTAATCACAATTATGCAACCAAGTTACTCACAATTACGCAACATAAGAACTCATCTAAGAATATATATTTTTATAACATGATTGCACATAATTTGACAATCATAGTTTGACAAACTTTTATTTATTTTTATTTTATAGTCATAATATATGGATCCTAATATATATCTAGACGGAAACTTCATTAAACGAGTTGAAGAACTTGAAACAAAAATCAACGAATGGTTAATGCTAGTTTTAAAAATCATGTTAAAAAACTGGAAAATAGAAATCAAGCTATTATAGAAACCATTCAAAAGAACATATTGCGTCAAACAGAAAAAGATCTTGTATTAAAGAAGAGAGCATAAAACATTTAGTTCATTTCTTAACTGTATTTTATAAAAAAAAGTTGCATTTCTCTTAATTATTCTTTTTTTCGAGTATTAATTTTATTGTATCTTATATTTATGTATTGTTATTTCAAAAATGCAATTATTTATAACGGAATTTTGCAACCTATTAAACTATAATTTCACATCTGAATAAATATACTTTCATCTTTTTCTTCTTATAAAATTTCGAGTTTTAGAGATGACGATTTTAGTCCAAGATATTTTGTATATTTTGAAGATGAAAAGGACTCAAGTAATGATTCTTGTCATGTTTGAAAAAATAATAATAATGAAATTAACAAAAAATCTAAAAAGAAGATCGGGGAAAGAAATATATATAAAAGAAAGTTTGAAAACTTTAGTATTTTTTGTTTTTGTTTCGACTTTAAAAATCTATTTGTTAGTTATTATCGTAAAAAAAGAGAAGAGTCGATCATATTCACCATCCATAGCCGAATATATTTTATTTATATATTTTAATATGTTTATCTACGTGGTTCATTTGTTTACAAGTGGTGAGTTTATGTTCCCTTTCGTTTTGGATTATATTTATTTTGTTCGTTGATTTATTGATTTTGAAGTTTACTTATAGAGGTTATGAAGAAATGCCAATCAACGTTTTCCCCATGTATGATTTGTTCACTTCTACTGATGATTGTTGAATAAAACGGTCTAATGCAAGTGTAACTTTAACTACTATTTTATCGTTTTGGTTATATACAACATGCCCTACAGAGCTTACCTTCGGGGTGACTTTATTCAAACTCGCGGCATAAAATCTTTTTATTAGTAAATAAAGGTCTTTAAATTTTATTTAAATAATTAGTAGCAAGATTTTCAAAATTTATATCCTAGTATATTATGTTTGGTAGTTAGTAAATTTAGATAAAAGTTATAGTACTTTTAATTTTATATGGAATTTTGTTAGTAGTTGATACTTGTTTTAAAGATTAGACATTTTGTTTTGTTTTTATAATAGATGAAGCGTACCAAAATTATTTACTAACAAAAATTATTTTCTTAAGACAAACAAAATTATGTAATTGCAGTAACACAATTAATCATACAAATAACTTGTTTGGTATAATTATAAAATTTAAAGTACATCTTGTTACATAAGGTCAGATGCAGAATCATGGACTGGGATAGACTACATCTTTCCTTTGCTGGTCGTCTGTTGTTAATTCAGACCATTCTGGTTGCTTTTCCCAATTACACTTTACAGCACACTAGTCTTCCTGTTGGAATTGTCTGTAGACTGGAGACTTTGTTTAGCAAGTTCCTGTGGGGCACCAAAGAAGAAAAGAAAGCCATTAGTTGGGCTAAATGGGAAAAGCTTTGTAAGCCTTTAAATGAAGGTGGTCTTAATCTCAAAAGATTTAAAGATGTTCAGAATGTTTATGCATTGAAGTTGTGGTTCAACTTTAGAAGGCAGCAGTCACTTTGGGCTAGATTCATGCTGTCTGTTTATTGTAAGGATGGTATTCATCATTCTCTTGTTATCTCACCTAGCAGAAGGTCTAAGTCTTGGGCAAGAATAATCATGGTTAGAGATAAGGCTGAAGGTTTTCTTTTTTGGCTTCCAGGTTGTGGTAATATCAACTTTTGGTATGAGAGATGGTGCTCTGATAAGCCTTTTATCAGGGTGGATAATGATAATGCTAGAAGGCTTCTGTGGGACAGTGGTAATGTTTTTGTCAAGGAGTTTTGGTTGAATGGTTCTTGGGATTGGCAAAGGTTAAGTTCTACTGTCACTACCACTGAGATTTCTAGGATTAGAGAGATTGGTTTAACTGATAAAAGGGATGTTCTGCATTGGTCACTATCTAGAGATGGTCTGTTTAGCTTTAAAGATACTTGGAACCATATAAGATGTAAAGGTAACAAGTCAAGAATCTATGCAAAGACTTGGAATGCTGTTACTCCTAAGAAGTGCTCGTTCTTTCTTTGGAGAGCTTTGCATAACTGGTTACCTACTGATTCTGTGATGCAAACTAAAGGGTTTCAAATGGCATCTAAATGTGTTCACTATAATAATATGGAAACTACTCATAATGCTTTAGTTCAGTGTTCTCAGGTCTGGGCAGTCTGGATGCATTTCAGTCTTTTGTTCAAAGTTCACATTTAACCTTATATGACCCTCTCTCACATTGTTATGAAATGGTATTGGTCTGCTAAAGGAGGTTGTGATATCTACACTATTTTACCTGCAATTTTGGTATGGTCTGTTTGGTCTGCTCGAAACAAGAAAAAGGTTACCAATGAATCAACAAGTACATCAACAATCATTCAGCATATTATCTACATTATAACTAGTCTGGATCAGGCGAAGGTCTTGACTAAGAAACATTGGGATGGTTATATTAAGGAAGCTACGAATCTAGGATGTGTGAAATAGATTAATGCAATGAACAAGCCGATGTTTTAAAGTGGAAAAGCCCAAAGCATGGCAGATACAAAATTAATACCGACGGTGCTTGTACCTTTAATCACGAATCTGGTGGAGGTGCATTGATCAGAAACAGCAGTGGAAGTATGATTCTGGGCATCGGAAGGCTGTACGGTAAGGCCACGCCGCTCATTGCTTAATGTCGAGCGTTGTTCGATGGTTTGAAGCTCTGTAGGTTGCTGGGATTGAAAAGAGTCGATGTGGAGGTAGATTCGATGGTGGTTGTGAATCTGCTTCTTCATGGTAGTTCGGTTTGGTTTCTTGAGCCACTGTTAAGTTGCTGTAGGAAGCTGATTTGTTCAGAAATGGTGGTTAAACATGTTTTTAGGGAAGAGAATTATGGAGCAGACTGGTTGGCAAAGGAGGTTTTAAGAGTTCAAAGGGACATTGATTATGATGGTGAAGATGCTCCACCAAATTTGAAGGCGATTATTCTGTTGGAGAGCTTGGAGTTGGGTTATTTGAGAATTTGAAATTAGGGTTTTCAATTTGAGGCTGTGGGTATGGATGGAAGGTTGAAGACGATGAGTTTTTTTATTAGTTTTTCAACTTCTTGTAATATTGCTTAAGAGGGTTTGGATTTTATTTGAGTTTCAATAAAAGTCCTTATTAAAAAAAAAATTAAAGTACATTTTATTACAAAATATATTAATCCATTAAATATAAAAATATAAAATAAACCCTTTACTCTAGATTAATTAAATTAACTTTGAAAAATATTATTTGCAATTAAAGGTGTAAGTAAATACCGATAAACGCCAACTTCATGCTCCAGGTCGGATACGTGTAGTGTTATTTTAGGATTGACTTGTAATTTGTTTAATCCGAAACCTAGTAATTTGTTAATTTGCAACTCCAAACATGAATTTGATTAGTGTGATTTTAAAATGTTAGTAAAATCGGAAGAACTCGATTATTTGTTGGATACGAAACTTATTTTTAAACGCAAAAGGAATTGTTAAATCTAATAATCTCAAACACCCACTAAAACAAAAAAACTTAAAATAAAATTCTATATATGTGTCTTTCATGTCAATTTCGGTTTTATGAATCGACATGAACCAATCTATTTTTTTTATCGTGTTCGTATCGATTTTATATCTTCTCAAGTCGTAAGGACTAGTTTCTTCATATTGAACTTATGTCGCGTTTTCTGGTCCTAACTATGAAGTTGATATGGAACAAGTGACTATGGTGTTTTTGAAGTCATAAAATATAGTTACGTAAAACAAAATATGTTCTGGTTGAACTTTGTTTATTACCTGATAACTTGAACATTTGTCTCAATAGTAATAAAGTTAAGTGTTTTGTTTGTGAAAAAAATGTTGGATATTAACATCCCTAAAATATATACAAGAACAACATTTTCATTCATTGAAAATATATAGCTTTTGTACATCAGTCAGACTAACATGATACAATTTTAGCACAAATTGCTACTGTGATATCCTTTGTTTCTTTCTAGCTGCCACTGACTCGATCGCAGAAGTAAGACAGGATGTTGACATTTCCAGTAGAACCACCACTGTTGATGTTGACAATACCACTAGAACCACTAAAGCTACTGTTGCTGCTTTTGTATGACGACGATTCCAAAATCTGGTCAATTGTTTCTCTTAGAGTCTTGTTCGGTAAAAGATCACCTGCAAGCACATTCGTTGCCCCACAAACGCACTTTGAATTCGAGATTGTTTGTTGTCTTATAACTAGATATAGAAAATACATTAGCATAATACCGTTTTAGAGTAACTAGTTGAGAATACAAACCGATAATAATACTTACATTTATTGTACAAGCTCATGAAACAACATTTGTTTGTCAAGACAACATTTTTCATAACTTGCTTGCACAATGGACAGTGGAGTTATCGAAGAATTTCTCCAACCGAGTATCGAGTAGTCGTAGATGGTAAGGGCTCTATTGCTCTCTTGAAAGCAGACATGTAATGATAATTTTGATTTAAATTCATAGACAAACAAAAGCAAAAGACATGTGTTAGATATTTTGTCTTACTCATTTGGTTTCAGAACAGCTACCTGGCCATTTGGTAAGGCATACGAGCCATCAGAAGACATCATTAACATAGACTTAGGAATACTGCGTGGCTGTTTAACAGTTTTGATGTCGTAATTGGATATTCATTTGTTGGAAAATGTTGAATAAAAGTGATTTTAGAAGTCACAATCCTACTAACTCATATCAGCTCTACTTTATGCCTAGTAACCCTCCCAAAATAGTCTTACCATTGCTGATCCAAGGCTGGAATTTCAACAACAGTCTTAAATTTAGCGTCTCTGGTCGATAAAACATCCGAATTCGAATATATATCAGGTCCAAAATCATCAGTTTCAACAGGTTCAGTTTCTGTAACCACATCCTTTTCAGTTATCGTCCTACAAATTTATAACACCGGAAAAGTCTTTAACTCAGCCTGCTGATGATGACTATGTTTTCAAACAGCTCAAGTGTCTGAAATATTTACCTTGGCCGATGAATAATTGATTTACAAAACAGTCGCGAAATTTGTCGAATTAACACTAACGTATCTTTTGAGATTAAAGATGATTCATCTTCATATTCTACAATTATAATTTACAAACGTCACATATCTCAGCAAAACTTAACAAGTATAAAATTAAGCATAGGTGAACTCTTTTGAACAAGAAATTTTAGTGGCAGGTTATAACATGTAGGCGACAAACACAGTACGCAGCTAACTAGTTCGGGTTTTTAGCCCTTATCAGCCTATAAAAGTATTATAACATACATAAGATACAGTAAGAACTTAAACATAAAATCCAAATTATTGTATAATCCATTGGATCAAATCCGATTATAATGTAATGATAGTAAAAAATAAAATATATATCTACAAATCTATAAACAAACAATATGAACAACTTAAGATTTAAAATAACAAAACTGACTGACCTATGTTGGTTTGTGGATTAATGACGATGAGGTCATAGTCTTTTCCGTTTCCATAAGACTTGGATTCACTGATTTTTTGTTTTAGAACACCAACGCGAAGATATGGTCCGTCTATGGAAACCGACTTGTTGTTCTTGTCGCTCTTAAACTTGTAATGAATAGACATATCCAATCACAAGAGTTTGAAGCGAAAGCGCAAAAGACCATAAAGGAGAGATCTTGGGTGGTTATATATGACCATAAAACGTCTTGCATGAAATTAAGCCAATTTCGTATCCTTTTCTCCAAAATTTTATTGATTTCATATGTTCTTTCTATACTCGTAACCTCCACTTGATTGTTTACATTTGGATGTAAAGAAGAGAAAATGTTTTGTTGTATACCTCTTGTTGTGCAAAACCACGTTAGTCGTTTACTTTGGAATTGAGTTCCAAAAACTGTTGGCATGACTTTTGGTATCTCATATCTGTGACATATGTTCGATTTTAATAAGTTAATGACTTCATTGGTTGTGATTTTTACCAATGGTTATGCCTCCACCAACTTTGAGAAGTAACCTACATCTACCAACAAAAAATCCCTTCCTGATGGAGCTCTTGAAAGGGACCTTACAATGCCAATGTCACATATGTCAAATGAAATAACCTTTAATATTGTTTCAAGTAATTATGATAAGACTTTGTCGAATTAGAGAACCGTTTACAAGTGTCACGATTTTCTAATAACTTCTTTACATCTTCCATGATTGTAGGCAAGCGGTACCCGTGGAGCACGATTCTTTTGTGTAATACCTTGTACCCACAATGGAAACTTATTTATACATCACATAGTTACCATCATCCAAAATATGCATCTTCATGGATGAGACATCTATGTAATGGTGTAGTGAGTCCCTTCTTGTATAAAGTTTCAGCTTTCTATACGTGCATTATTGATTTAATTTTAATGCGCCTTGACTCATCCTTATCTTTAGAGAGTATTTTTTCTATAAAATATTTTTTATAACGGTTCTCTAATATTATTCTTTATCCTTTTAAATTATCATGACCTTGAAGTCGAACTTGTTGACAAAACGTATTTGGTAGGGTAATTGAGTGATTTGTTTTGGAAAATTAACTCTGGTGCTGAATTATCACAAGTGGAAGACGCCAAAGCATCAAAATTGCATTATCTTCTCTTAGCACATATTCAAATATAACTTTTAAATAGAGTTCCTTGCCCTAAGTTTACTTTAAAATTGGATTAGGCTTTCTTTTTAAATTCTAATTGGCGAAAATTCTGGTTGACCACCAACTAAGAGTTTGTGATGATTTTTACTCTTTTAGGTCCACAAATATTTATTAGCCAAATTCTTATTATGGAAACCTCATACTATGCCTCATTGTTAGAGTTAAAAACCAAATTTTATAGTTTAACTCAAATTTATCATGTTGGATATATTAATTGAACTCATGTGCTGGAGCCTAAGTTGTCAAAATCTCCTAGCTCAACTAACCATTTAGTCAAGCTTCCAGAGACATCGGGGTTTTGTAATATAATTATCACTTTGAAGAAGGTTCTTACTATAGTTATATGAGCCTAATAGTACCACATGATCTTCCTGCCAAGAAATATAAAATATATAGAAAGCTTTTCTACCAGTAGGCAACAAGTTTTGCCATCCAACATGAACTAATATAAATCTTGCAAGTTTCATAAGATGATCTACTAGATGCAGTGATGAAAATAGAATTACCGGTTACAGTGCGATACAAACAAACAAAAAGATGATTAATACCTTCTGTTCATGATTGTAAGTAGACCTAGTTCTAATAATGCAATTTTAGGTCATTTGTGACCTCACAAAATAGAATTTGTTACATCATCTTATCATTGGTGTAACAAATTCTTAATAAGATATATAATTATGTTTATTCATAGTAGCCAATGAACATTAAGATATTACTATACGATGTTTTTTTTTTAAAAATATCATCACATAGAAATCAAAGAATACGTTATAGAGAGATTGACGACCCTCGAGAAATATATTAGTTATCCGAACCTTTAGATGAGACAATTGAGTTCAAATTGGATGATGGAAAAATAATGAAAGTAGGAGTGCAACGTTTTAGAGTGTACAAAGATAAGCTAACTAAATGTTTGAACATGAATGTTGATGTTTTGTTTGGAACATGTATGATGTCACTAAGGTTAGTAATTAATTATTTACTAACCGCACCAATTGTTGTGTTCGTAATTATATGCTTGACTTAAAAACTGTTTGTGTTTGGTTTTGATGATTTGTATGAGTTTTTACACAACACAAGTTACGATTAGTAACCTAAGAATTACTTCTCCACTTGTTTGAAGGTTCTCAATTAATTCATTTATTTTTTAATAACTGAGTTGTACGTATTTAAGCAACCCAAATAATAGTTTGGTTCAATATTAATTTACATGTATTTTAACTTTGTAATTGTAGATAAAAAAAATATCAAAAGAATCAGTATCTTCTACATCAAGAAATTATGAATACATCTCAGATCGCAGAAAATTAAAAGAATGCTCAGGAATAACCAAACGATTTGAATAATCTATTAACATGTAACTTCATTTATTTTTTGCAACAAAAAAACTAAATCTACACTCAACTTAGTCACAATTACGTAACCAAGTTACTCACAATTACGCAACATAAGAACTCATCTAAGAATATATCTTCATAACATGATTGCACATAATTTGGCAATCACAGTTTGACAAAGTTTTAATATGACTCTAAATATATATATATATATATATAGACGAAAACTTCATTAAACGAGTTGAAGAACTTGAAACAAAAATCATTGAATAGATAATGTTCGTTTTAAGAATCATGTTAAAAAAACAAAAAATTAAAAATTTAGCTATTACAGAAACCATTCAAAGAGACATATTGCGCCAAAAAAAAGATCTTGTATCAAACAGGAGAGCATAAAACATTTAGTTTATTTCTTAACTGTATTTTTATAAAGTTGCATGTCTCTAACCTATTCTCTTTTTTTAGTATTAATTATTTATTGTATATTTAGGTATGGTTATTTTATAAATGCAATTATTTATAACATAATTTTGCAACCAATTAAACTATAATTTCACATCTGAATAAATATACTTTCGTCGTTTTCTTGTGATAAAATTTCGTGTTTTAAAGTTGAAGATTTTACTCCAAATTTTTTTAGTATATTTTGAAGATGAGGGGGACTCAAGTGATTATTCTTGTCATGTTTTAAAAAATATTAATAGTAAAATTAACAAAAAATCTAAAAAAAGACTGAGGAAAAAAAATATATGAAAAAAAATATCTTGAAGAAAATAACTTAAGAGTCTTTATTATACCAACTGTATGTATGATGAAATGTCAATCAAAATTCTGATTAGCCTTTTTTCTGTATGGTTTGTTCGCTTCTGATCATGATTGTTGAATAAAACAGTCGAATACAAAAACCACTTTAACTACTATTTTATCATCATCGTCTTGGTTATATACAACATGTATATATTTCACTTTCGGCGAGACCTTATTCAAACTCACGACATAAAATGTTTTTATTAATTAATAAAAATCTGTAAATTTTGTTTTATTAGTTACTAGCAAGATTTTCAAAATTTATAGTCTAATATATATTATGTTCGGTACTTAGTAAATTTAGATGGAAGTTACAGTAGCTTTGATTTTATATGAACTTTTGTTAGTAGGTGATACTTGTTTTAAAGATAAAGTCGTACCATAAAAATAATTTTCTTAAGACAAACAAAACATTATGTAACCCCAGTAACACAAATAATCATTAACATAAACTATTTGGTATAATTATAGATCGTAAAGTTCATTTTATTACAAAAGATATTAATTGATTAAATATAAAAATATAAAATAAACCCTTCGCTCTATATTAATTAAATTCACTTTTAACAATATGAATTGCAGTTACTGCCCGAGCAAACCGGGTACGTTCCAAGAAGGCGACCAGGTTTCCAAGAAAGTCCAAGAAGCAGCGTTTCTCTAATCTGATAGCAGTCCTCATTTCGAGGATATCGAGCAGCTCTCCTCCATACATTTCAAACCCTGCCTTTCTCTCTCTCCTTTAGCTCCTCTCTCCTTTCGAATCAGAAAAACCCTAGAAATCGGTTCTCTCCTCAGCCAAAATACAAAAAGCCATTACACACTACCTTCCTCAAAATCGGTTCTCTCCTGCCTTACTGTTAAAATCGCTTCTTGCTAAGAAGCTGATTCTGGTTTGATTTCTCGATCTGAAATCTACGCTGTTTTGGATCTGAGGTTATCGAAAGACGAGCAAAAATGTGGTTCAAGATGATTTCCCTAAACTGAAAGGCGCTACTACTCCGAAGATGGTTATGAATCCAACCTTCGAAAGCACTGAAGGAAAGAAGACCTTTGCAGAGGTGGTTGGAGGAAGAAACAAAAAGTTCATCCACGAAGGAGTCATACACGAGGAGCACGAGGATTACAAGTCAGTGCAGTTTCAGCGTACAGATAAGTTTTCTTTAACTAACATCTCAAAGCACACTTTAATTGCTAAGTTCTCGTTTGGGAGTCCTACTCTCAGCGAGTTCAAAGCATATATTGATGCATTTAGGTTTATAGGGTCATTCAGCATATCTAAATGGGACTATAGGCACTACTTCATAGAAATTGAAGAATTAGAAGATGTTAAAACGTTTTGAAGTAAACCTGTTAGATCGATAGGAAATTTATCTTTTAGAATTCTTAAGTGGTCACCGGACTTTAACCCCAAAAAGGAGTCACCTGTGACTCCTCTTTGGATTTCATTACCTAAATTGCCTGAAATCTTTTATAATTCTGATTCTGTTAGCCATATTGCTAAAGCAATCAGATTGCCTTTAGCAGTATGGGTCCCTAGAAATAACATTGCTATGTATAATTACTGTAAAGCTTGGGTTATGGTCGATGTTTCTAAGCCTCTTCCTCAAAGCATTTGGATATGCTTTGGTGAAGAGGATGGCTTTTGGCAAGATATTCATTATTTGAAAAACCATTCTACTGTAAAACTTGTAAACACATAGGATATAAAGAAAGTCAATGTAAAAAATAAGAATTGGAACAAAATTTAAATAAAAACATAAGCAACAAAGATCGTATAAAAAATATATCCAACCTTCCCTCAAAAGAAGTTTGGATACCAAAAGTTACAGATATTAATAATGGAAAACAAACAGGAACTGAGGTTATAAATATTGAAAAACTTGTTGAGAATTCTGAAGCTAAAAAACAAGTTCAAACAGTTGAAAATAATAAGACTTTAACAGAAGATAGAGTGTGTGTAAATGGATCTGAAAAGGTTATAGTATCTAGTCTATGTAATAGTCAAACTGATATTCAACACTTAAATGTACCAGAAATAAATAAAGAAGATAAAACAGAACAAACAATTAAGGAACCTCTTGAAGCAACTAATAATGACATAACTAATATGACTAAATTACAAGATCAAGATATAGCACAAACAGATAATGTACCCAGTCAGTGTAATAATCAACTTGATTCTAATCACTTAAATGAAACAGAGACAGAATTGAGCATTAAGCATCAAAACAACAAAACTGTTAATCAATTAAAAGAGTCAAGGGAAAGTACTAATAAGAACACACCTAGTGATATTCTAGAGTATCAGAATAACAATGTTAATATTTTTAATCAACTAGGAGATTCTGTAGGAATTACTAATGAGGACATAGTTAATGAAATTGAAAATATAAAATTAAATAACTCATTTAATGTATTAAATGATGAAGAGTTAGAAGAGTTAGAAGATATTGTAGAAGCAGAGCAGTTACCATTAGTAAGGCCTAGTCTAAGTGAACCTAATTCACCTAAGCAAAGAAAACTTAAAAAAGACTCTTTTAATGTTAATGTGAGAAGATCAGCAAGAAGTAAAACAATATCAAGAACAAGGAACTTTAAAGGGTCAATAGGATCTTCATATAAAAGCTTTAAATGACTGTATCTTTACTTAATTGGAATGTAAGAGGAATTGGAAATCGGAAAACATTAAGAAGAGTAAAGAATTTGATTAAAAAATTTGCTGTTGATATCATAGCTCTTCAGGAGCCTATGAAATCAGATGAGAAAATTGCCTCAATCTGTTTAAAACTTGGTTTTGATTCACAATATGCAAATATTAATAATAAAATTTGGTTGTTTTGGAGAAATGGTTATGAAATTGATGTCTTGGATAATTCTGATCAACTTTTAAACACTATGGTAAGTCATTCTTCTACTAAGATAGTAGTCATGATTACCATAGTATATGCAAAATGTAACAGATCTCATAGAATGCTTCTATGGGATCAATTAAGAAACATTTCAGTCACTACTCTACCCTGGCTTGTTGTTGGAGATTTTAACACAATCTCCAACACAAGTGAACAAATGGCCTGTAATACTCTTTGCTCTAAAGGAATGGATGAATTTAATCTTATGATCTTAGACTGTAAGTTAGAAGACCCAGGATACATTGGATCAAATTTTACTTGGACAAATAATCATAAGTGGAAAAGGTTAGATAGAACATTACATAATGATAAATGGATAGAAAAGTTTAACATAACAAAGGTAAACCATTTGGCCAGAACATATTCTGATCATTCACCATTATTAATTTCAATATAAGATAACTCTGCATATAAAAAACCATAATTTAGATTTCAGAATATGTGGTTAAAGCATGAAGATTTTTTTAAGACTGTAAATGATAACTGGTCTAAGCAGATTGATGATTCTTCAAATATGTTTGTCTTTTGGTCAAAACTTAAAAGGCTTAAGGAACATTTAAAAATTTGGAATAAGGAAACATTTGGAAACATTTTTTATCACTTAAGTAAAGTAGAAGAAGATATAAAAACTGCTGAATTAAGATTAGAAGAAAATGATTGCTCTGAAAACTGATGAGTCCGAATTCAGCATGCTCCCCGGACAGGGACAGATCAGTCCAAAGCCTCCGGACCGGACAGATCGCATGGACCGGACAGATCACTTCGAACACCATGACCATAGGACTGTTCGAACTATGACAAAAGTACTAAAAAAATCTAAACACTTCTTGACTAAGCTGCTTGCTCTCCTACTTAGAGCTCATGGGTCTTTGAACATGACCCGGGTCCATTAAACTTGACCCGAAAGCCCATAAGGGCCCAAACATCAGGGTATAAATACCCAACCACCTGCATTAACTATTGGTAATGAAAATTAACTGCTACCAAGCTGCTTAATTATCTCTCTACTCTCTAAACACTAAAAACACCCACATACTTCCTTAAAACACCAACTGAAATTACTAGCCTACCCTCAGGCGATTATTATCCACACCAAATTGGCAACCACAGTGGGAGTAGAAGGTGCCTGAATCAAGCATTCAAAACCAGCTAAGAAAATCTGTCCGAATGAATCTGGACAATCCAGAACTTCCACCGGCTTTGCTCGAAGTGGTGGAAGAGAACGATGAATACACTGTTGAAGAGCGTGATAGGCTAAAGTGTGAAATAGAAGCTCTGAGGGCAGAGAAGGCCAAGATAGGCGTGAAGGAAAAATCCAAAGCATCGGTTTCTCATCACACCGATAACCCCAGAGAGCATGAGTCTTCGAAGACTCATGTGAGCACCAAAAAGACTCATGCCAGTTCTAAAAAGTCTCACCGGTCCAAGCCTGTGGAGAGTTCTGACTCAAGCTCAGAATCTTCTGATAGCTCTTCGGACAGTGATGGAGTTGAAAAATCCTTGTCCTCTAGGAGCGATGAGGGTCGAACCAGAAAAAGGCAAAAGCAAATTAAAAAATATTCAAGAAAAAAAGATAGACATGGAATAATGAAGAAGCATATTGGCAAGGGGTCATCTCATAACCGGAGGCATGTGGACAAGATGCTGATGGATCCCTTTGCCTTCCACGATGAACCAGGTATCTTTGCAACTCCCAATGAGGATACTGTGTTCAGTCGTGGAAGAAATTGGAGGCAATCTCCATTGTCTTCTAAAATTCTGTCCGGAAACCTCCCCAAGAGGTTTGACAGCACCAAAATAGAGAAGTACGATGGCAGTACTGATCCGGATAACCATCTGGAGCAATTTAAAAACTTCATGATGAACTTTGACGATGATGATAAACTACTTTGTAGGGCATTCTCCCAATCCTTTACAGGGAGTGCTCTGAAATGGTACAACAGCCTGCCTCAGGGCTGTATAAAAGATTTCGATACGTTTTGGGTGGCCTTTCGAAGGCAGTTCGTAGGGAGTAAAGAGCTGAAGGGCAATGGAGACACAATAATCCATTGTGCTCAGGAACCAAATGAATCCTTAAAATAATATATAAGTCGTTTTGTGAACACCAAGAATGGGTTGGTTGATTGCTTCGAATAAGTGGCAATTGCATCCCTAAGGCAAGGTTTGAACCCAGGCAATCTAGCTGATTCAGTGACCAGAAAGAAGGCCATGACATGGGGAGGGTTGCTGAATTAGGTTGGCAAACAGATAAATGTTGATGAAACAAAGAAAACCAGGGTGCACATGCAGGTGAGGTCTACCCCGGTGACACCAAATCCCAATCAGAATCAATCCGGGAACAAAGCAAGAGAAACCGGACAAGCGAAAAGGTAGGGAAAAAGCTCAGTCTCAGCCTGCTTCTCCTTCTCAAAGTCAACAATCCAGAAACAAGAGAGGGTCATGGGTCCAACCGGAGTGGTTCGCAGAGTTAAAAGAAAGCGTGACCACTATCTTTGATAAAACAAAGGATGAGGTGCATTACCGGAGACCGGCAACACTGCAGTTTCCCAGAGAGCATCGGAACAACTCTTTTTGCCAATATCACAATGATATTGGTCATACCACTGATGATTGCATAGCATTGAAACAAGAAGTTCAGAACTTGATTGAAAGGGGAAAGCTGGGGGCCTATGTGAAAAGAAGAGGGGGTAACAGGCCTGATAACACTCACCGGGTTGGTCCAAGTAATGTTGCTCCGGAAGGAGCCATGGTTATAGTTGAAAGGTTTGATGTGGAATCTGAGTACTTGGATCCCGATCCAACTCGGAACAGAGTGGGTGCTATAGAGGAATGTTCTAGGTCGGTCTCCGAGCTCATTAAGGTTTTCGAGTCGCTTACAATTTTCGGAGGGGACACTATGACAGCTCCTACTGCTTCTTCGAGGAAGAGGCATGTTCATACTTTGGCCTCACAGCTAGAAGGAGGCATGACATCTTATCAGTCACCAAACTCATTTCCCTTCATTGTGTTTGATGAGGATGATTTAAGAAACATTGCTGGCCCTCATGATGATGTTGTGGTCATAGGAGCATCTATAGGGGGCAATGACATAAGACGAATCTTGGTGGATACTGGAAGCTCAGCCAATATCCTTTTCCTAACCACTTACAAGAAAATGAAAAATCCAGCTGTAATTCAGAATTCGGACAGGTCAATCGTGGGCTTCACATGCAGCTCAGCAGATGTGATCGGGGAGTTCGAAGAAGAGGTGTTATTGGGCAAGGGCCCTTTCAAGAAAATGGTCAGAATACTCTTTATTGTGGTGGATTGTCCCACTTGCTATAATGCTATTCTAGGGAGGTCTTGGCTCTCTAGGATGCATGCAGTGGCTTCAACAGTCCACCAATGCTTGAAGTATGCTGTTCAGGGGCAGGTTGAAGTTGTCCGGAGCAGCCAAAAGATTGCAAGAGAATGTTATGCCACTGCCTTGGCTCCTCAAACGCTGGGGGCAGTCTGTATTGATGAACAATGGCAGTTTGAGGGCCTTTCGGGGGGTGAGGGTGAAATTGATGACCCCAGAGAGACCCCCGGAGTGTTGATACCAGTTGAAGAGGTAGAAACGCACTGGTTGGAAGATGGAAAATGTGTCAAGATAGGGTCTAAAATGCCACCTGTTTTGAAAGATCAAGTTAAAGTTTTTGAAGAACCATCAGCATGTCTTTGCTTGGTGCAATGCTAATGTTACTGGAGTTCCATCAGAATTAATTTCACACCACCTATCCGTCCGGAGAGATGTAGCTCCAGTGGTTCAAAAAAGAAGAGCTTTTTCCAAAGAAAAGGTTGATGTCATTGTGCAAGAGGTTGACAGGCTCACAAAGATGGGGCACATCAAGGAGTCTCAATACCCTTTGTGGACTGCCAATCCTGTCTTGGTGAAAAAGAAGAATGGCAAGTGGCGCATGTGCATTGACTTCACAGACCTCAATAGAGCTTCCCCAAAAGACTTGTATCCGGTTCCCCGGATTGATCAGTTAGTAGACTCCACCTCTGGGAACAAGCTGCTTTCCTTTATGGATGCTTTCTCCGGATACAATCAGATTCAAGTGGATCCAAAGGATCAAGAGCATACCACATTTGTAACTGACAGAGGGCTTCATTGCTACAAGGTGATGCCATTTGGTTTGAAAAATGCTGGGGCTACTTATCAGAGATTAGTCAACAAGGCATTTGCTGATCAAATTGGAAGAAATATGGAAGTATACATTGACGATATGATGGTGAAAAGTGTGGATGAGCAGTTGCACTTTTCCGATCTCCAAGAGACTTTTGCCAACTTGGTGAAAGTGAATTTAAAGTTAAACCTTGCAAAATGTGTCTTCGGAGTGCAGTCCGGGAAGTTTCTAGACTATATCATAAGTGAGCATGGAATACAACCCGATCTGGACCAGCTGAATGCTCTTTTCCAGATGGAACCTCCTCGAAACATCAAAGAAGTACAGCGGTTAACGGGGAGATTAGCTGCCTTAAACAGATTTATCTCAAGGTCTTCGGACAGGTGTGCTCCTTTCTTTCAAACTTTGAAGGGTGCAAAGGGCTTTGATTGGACTCCGCAGTGTGATGAAGCTTTCAATGAGATAAATAAACACCTGTCCTCCCCCAAAACTTTGTTCAAGCAGTCGATGGGGAGACTCTCTTTGTATACTTGGCAATTTCAAGTTGTGCCATCAGTGCTGTGCTAGTAAGAGAGGTCGATAGTCATCCCCATCCGGTGTACTACATCAGCAAAAGTTTGGTAGATGCAGAAAAGCGTTACTTGAAACTTGAAAAATTGGCATTAGCATTGGTAATAGCAGCCAGGAAGATGAGGCCTTATTTCCAGGCTCATCCCATCATCGTCCGGACTTCTTTTCCCTTGAAGAATGTCCTTCAAAAAGCAGACATTTCGAGCAGAATGACTAAGTGGTCAGTAGAGTTGGGGGACTTCGACATAGACTTTGCTCCCCGAACAGCAGTCAAAGCCCAAGCTGTGGTTGATTTTCTGGTCGAATTCCACTCCGATAGGGATTCGGAGCAAGCTACTGATATAAAAGATAAAAAAGTATGGGTCATCCGAACAGATGGTGGATCTAGCACTATGGGGTGTGGTGCAGGGGTATGTTTGACTTCCCCATATGGAGACAAGATGTACCAGGCTATTTGTTTTTCTTTCAGGGCGTCTAATAACGAGTCTGAATACGAAGCAGCCATAGCTGAGTTGAAATTGGCCTACATTTGTGGGGCTAAGAGGGTCAAGCTGCTAAGCGACTCCTAACTGATTATCCACCATGCCCAAGGCTAGTCTGAGGCTAAGAAGGAGCAACTTGTGAAATATTTACTCCTAAAAAATGAAGCGCTTAAGTTTAAAAGTGTTGTCTATGAACACATTCCCCGGGCAGAAAATGAGCTAGCAGACTCACTGGCAACCATAGCATATACGGAGTCATATCCATGGATCCATGTGCTTGAAAGCCCCTCCATTCAACTTTGTAAGGGTAAAGAAGAGGAGATTTTTGAAATACAAGCAAAACAACCTCAAGACTGGAGATTTCCTCTCATGCAGTATCTCTCCGATGGTGTTGTGCCTCCGGATAAGTCACAAGCCAGAACATTGAAACACAAGGCTCGTGGTTTCATCATATTGAGAGAAGTGTTATACAAGAAGTCTTACAGTAAACCTCTCCTACGCTGTTTGGGGGATGAAGAATCACAAATGGTCCTCTCCGAATTACACGATGGTGAGGGTTCAGCCCATTGTGGGTTTAGAGCTTTGACAAGAAGAGTTTTACTCTCCGGTTATTATTGGCCATCAATCATTAAAGATGCTAAGGAGTTGGTAAGAAGGTGTGACCCATGCCAGAGGTACAGCAATGAAATTCATGTACCAGCCATTGAGCCTATTCCTTTTGCTCGATGGGGATTGGATTTAGTAGGGCCTCTTCCTGTGGCGTCCGGAGGGCGCAAAACTATAATTGTGGCCATTGACTACTCTTCGAAGTGGGTAGAAGCAGCCCCCTAGCAGGGATAACATCAAAAGCTGTTATAAAATTCATTCTATCCAACATATGTTGCAGATTTGGTGTCCCACAGAAAATAACAACAGACAACGGGCCACAGTTCGACAATAGAGAAATGGAGAGCTTCTGTGCCTCAAGGGGTTATTTACAAGAGGTCTTGTGGGCCTACTGGACAACACTTGGGGCTACAACACAAGAATCACCTTTTGCCTTGGTCTATGGGATGGATGCAGTAGCTCCCATAGAAGCAACTCTCCCCTCTTTTCGTGTTCATAACTTCTCCGAACATGCTAATGAGATGGCAATTAGAGGTCAACTTGATTTGATAGAAAAAAGACGAGTTAAAGCTCACCTTAGAGTTGCACACTATCAAGGCTTGATGAGGAGCAGGTTTGCTTCCAAAGTCAAAAGAAGAGATTTCCAACCAGGGGACAAAGTATTAAGGAAGGTCTTCTTACACACTAAAGAAAAGCTCTTCGGAAAGCTGGCCCCAACTTGGGAGGGTCCGTATATGGTTATTGAAAGAATTAAGCCTGGAACTTATTGGTTGGAAGACAAAGATGGCAGAGTTCTAACTCATCCTTGGAATATTGAGCATCTCCGGATGTACTTGGAATAGCACTTGTGTAAATATTTACTTGTTTAAATATCCATGTAAATATTTGGGGGCATACTCTTTCCTCCCCGGTGGCACAGAGAGGTTTTAATGAGGTGTCCGGGCTGTTAAATAAAATTTGATGCATTCTTAAAAATTTTCTAAGTGTTTTTAAAAGTTTTGTCCCTTGTCATACTATCCGGACTGAAATATCTAAGGGCTATTTAAATTCTAGCCGGAGAACTTAAACACTCTCACAATGCAACAACTAAAGGCTACTTAAACTTTGGCTATCGAAATTAAAATGAACAATGAAAGAAGATGATGGTTACACAAAACAGAGATATTCATTGAATAAAATAACTTAAACTTGCCTTGGCCTTCCAAGGACTTTTAAATAGTCAAGATACAACACAAAAACCCTGTCCGGTCGAGCACCGGACACCATTACAAAAACGAGTGCCTTGGCCTTCCAAGGACTTTAGTCTGAATAAAAAATAAACAAAGTAAATCATAAGTTAAGGTTGCGCCTTTGAAGATGGCTCACCTTCATACACTTCCTTGCCTTTGAAGTCACCTTTCCCTTCGTCTACCTTCTTGCCTTTGGGATCGCCTTTCTCTACATCTGGGCTCTCCCCGGTATGCTCTTCATCATCGGATTAGGACGCACTGGAGACTCCATCCTGATCCTCATTGGCCATTGTATGATATGGAAGGTCATCATCGTCTACATAACGCCACAAGTCCCCTAGGTTCCTGTTCAGATATTTTTCATAAAAGAGTAGAACCATGTCAGACCTCACCTTCTCAATCAATAGCTCTTCACTTTTAATCATCTGGTTGGCATAGGCATTGATCCTGGCTTGGATCGTAGCCTCTTGATCCCTTAGCAACGTATTTTTCTCTTCGGGAGCCTTGGACACTGCATTCTCAAGGGCAATCTTATCAGAAGTTAGGTTGGTGATGATCTTGTCCTTTGCCTTGGTCTCTTCTTTTGAGGCAGTAAGGTCTTTCTCCACACCGGACAGCTTCTCCCGGAGGCCTCTGATGGTTTCCTCTAGAGTAGCAACTTTTGTGTTGCTTTCCTCCTGATTCTTCTTCAACTCCTCATTTGCTTCCTTTAGCATGTCAGCATTGGCAGTAGCAGTGCAAAGGTCTTCAGACAGCTTTTCCTTCTCAGACTTAAGGTCTTTGATGCTGTCTGCTTGACCCCGAACTTGTCTCTCCAGTGTAAGTACCGGCTGCACATTGCTTAGCAAGGAGTGGGCTATGGTGTCCTTTTCACTAGAGATAATGAAAGTCTTACCATTAAAGTTGACGGTGTTAGAGCTGCTCGGAGGAATGTAAGGCCCTGCGAAGTCGTCTCTGGGGAGGTTGAGGAAGTATTCGCCAAGTTCACCAAGACCGGTGATGTCTACTTAATCAATGTTAAGCTCTCCTCCCTCAACTTCATCAGTATGAAAGTCCCTTGGGATCTCTTCAGCATGTGTTGGGTCAGAAGGGTCAGCCTGGACAAAAGGCTCCGGATCCCGGAGAGCAAGCTCATCTCCCTTAGCAGTCTTTTTCTTCTTGGCTGCCCGGTCTGCCCCTTCACTCCCCTGCTTGCGATTCTTCTTAGAAGCCCTTGAAGGTTTTGGGAGGTCTGCTTCCTGCCTTTCGGTCTCTTGCTCCACTACCTGCAAAAGAGCAGCATCGATTTGGCTCTGAGCCGGCCCCTACGGGTCTGTTGGAGCATCATTCTCAGCATCAGCAGGATTAGCATCGCTCACCACCTTCTTGCCTTTCTTCTTGCCCTTCATTTTGCTTGGGGCTTTGGCCCGGCCCGGCAAGAAGAGTGTCCCATCTGATTCATGGCTCCTCTTAAGCATAGTGTCCGGAGAAGGTTGGGTGGTGAGCTCCTCCCAAGTTAAGTCTCTCCGACCTGTGGTGTTCCACAGGTGAGACCTTGCCAGATTTCCACTAGTGAAAGCGTTGTGGAATCGGTTCCCCCAGTTCTCTGCGGCCCAGGCATTGATTTTGCCACAAGTGACCTGTCCGGCCTTCAAGTAATCACCGAACTCCTTAGGCAGTTCTGTTAAGACAAAAGAAAGACCAATTAATTTAAATCAACTATGAGAAGGAAGAAGTAGACAAAGATTTAAAGTGGGAAACTTACGGTAACTCCTCCACCTGCTTCTGAGGAGGCTTGGGTTCACTCCGGACTTGATCTTCTGTCCGTTTTCCCAAGCGTCACTGACAAACAAAACTGGCTCCTCCATTTGCTCTCAGACTCCAACAGATCATCAACAGCTTTGAGATCATTCCCCATATTGAAGTGGTAGAAGGGGAATTGGTAATGTTTGCAAAGATTGGCCACTGCTGCAAATTCTTCCATAGGAAGAGGGATCCCGGACAGCCTTGATGCCATGATGCATGACATCAGAGTATACCAACCGTTGGGGCTCAACTGGCTCGGACAGAGTTTGACCAGATGAAAATATCTGACAATCTCTGGGTCCAATAGGAATCTGAGTCCCCAATTAAATAGCTCCGTGAAGATGACTATTTCGTTCAGCTTGCAATCCATAGGAGTTTCAGGATCTATAGGAATTTTTATCTTCACGTTTTCTGGGATCCCCCATTTTGTGCGCATTCGACCCAGATCAGCCGTATGGATAAAAGCATACTTGGTCTTCTGTAAGTCCAAGAGATATTTAAGTTCGACCCTGTGAAAACAAGGCCCTACCTTCCCTTCGAGACACTCCGGCAGCTCCGGATGCCTCAAGCACAGTTTTTCTTTGCCCTTATCTTTTTTGGCAGCAGCAGTGTTACTAGTCTGACCGGATGGCTCAGACTCAAAAGGGACTTCTTCAACAGAGTCCTCCATTCTTTCCTCAATGATCGTATGAGGAATATCAGTGGCAGTGGCCCGGGGAGAATTCAAACTTGGCTCAGCATGGCTTCCGGACTGCTGTTTTTCTATGTTTTCTTGACTTCTAGTCTCAGGCTGGGGCTCTGAGGCAGAAGTCTCTCTTTGGAGTGCTGGGCTGCTAGCCTCCGGACCGGATGGCCTTTCCCGGGGAGCTCTGATAGGCACTCCAGACTCACAGCTGCTATTTTTTGCCCCTGATTTTGAGGGAGTGTTCTTGGAGGCTTGCCCCTTAACCAGCCGACTTGTCCTCTTAACAACCAGTTTCTCCGGAGAGTGCTCTGTGTCTGATCCCATTGCGAGAAAAGGAGAAGGTTTCCTAAAACTTGTGACTGTAACTCCTGGCTCGACACTAGGCACTGACTCCTGAACTGAGGAACCATAGACTATGGGGGAGAGAGTGGATTGAAATAGTTTTTTGGGCTTAGTACCTTTGGAAGAGGACGAGCCTCGATCTGACTCTGTAGCAGAGGAGATTGGTCTGTCGACAGGCGAGGTAGGTAACCCTGCTGCGATTCGTCTTTCCTTCTCAACTTTTTGTGCCTTCTCCAACTCAGAAAGGTTGAGCCACCCGCCTTTGATCAATGCAGTCCTTGCTGTAAACATAAACTACCAAGAAAATCTTTGCTTTAGAGAGAGAAAGCTCTAAGTAAATATGCAGAGTAAATATGAAAGAGATAGTAAAACAGTAGAAAGTGAGTTTGAATTTATAGTAAATCTGAAAAAGAAGTTGATTCCTAGGAGAATTCGAAAAGTTTGGCAATGATTAAAAGACGGCGCTGATGTCATCATCTGTAATTAAAGAGGTTCCTTTTCGAAGAAGGTGGGTTCGAAATTCAAGGTGAAAAAACGGCTAAAGCAACCAGTCAGAGTGTGACACGTGTCCCACGAACTCTGGCAAAAACCGTTTTGAATTCGTGAAGCTTTATCTGTCCGGATACACCCATAGACCTGTCCGGATTGAAAACTACTTCTAACATCGGACTGTTTTTCAGGTCTCTGACAAGAATACTTGCTCAAACACCTAAAAAAGGGGCTCCTGATGAGTCCGAATTCAGCATGCTCCCCGGACAGGGACAGATCAGTCCAAAGCCTCCAGACCGGACAGATCGAACAGATCACATGGACCGGACAGATCACTTCGAACACCATGACCATAGGACTGTTCGAACTATGACAAAAGTACTAAAAAAACCTAAACACTACTTGACTAAGCTGCTTGCTCTCCTACTTAGAGCTCATGGGTCTTTGAACATGACCCGGGTCCATTAAACTTGACCCGAAAGCCCATAAGGGCCCAAACATCAGGGTATAAATACCCAACCACCTGCATTAACTATTGGTAATGAAAATTAACTACTACCAAGCTGCTTAATTATCTCTCTACTCTCTAAACACTAAAAACACCCACATACTTCCTTAAAACACCAACTGAAATTACTAGCCTACCCTCAAGCGATTATTATCCACACCAAAAACCAATCTAAGTTAGCTAGTCTAAATGTCACATATTCAATATTGCTTGAGAGAGAAGAAACGTATTGGAAACAGAAGAGTTATTCAAATTGGATTATAGATGGTGATAATAATACTGCAATGTTCCATAACTATGTAAAGAAAAGAAGGTCTAAAAATATTATAAAGGGAATTCAGGAGAATAATAGTTGGATTGAAGATGATAGTCTAATAGGGTCTTCTGCTGTGGAATACTTCTTTAACTTGTTAAATAAAACTCCAATTCAAAAAGACCTTTCTTCAGTTAGAAGTATTATTCCTAGAATTATATCTTCTGTAGATAATGATAGTATGTTAGTATTGCCAACCTTAGATGAACTGTATGTTGTTATTAAGAGTTTGAACCTTGACAGTGCTTCTGGAGTTGATGGTTTCAACTCTAGATTTTACCTTTCTTGTTGGTCAATTATAAAAGATGATCTCTTAAAAGCTGTTATAGATTACTTTTTAGATGTAACATTACCAAAAGGTTTATTTGCTACATTAATATGTTTAATTCCTAAAATCAAATCTCCTAAAACTTGGATGCATTTTAGGCCTATAAGTTTGTGTTCTGTACTTAATATTACCATTTCAAAGCTTATAAACTTTAGGATAGCTAATTTACTGCCTCTAATAATATCTAAGGAGCAAGGAGCATATGTAGAACATAGGATCATTCAAGAGAACATTTTAATAACTCAAGAGTAAGTTAAGGATCTGAATAGGAAAACTAGAGAAGATAATGTAATTATAAACTTGGATATGTCAAAAGCATTTGATAACTTAGATTTTAATTTCATTTATGATGTATTGTTGTCATTTGGGTTTAGTGATCAAGTTATTAAGTTGATTAAGAAAAGCATAGCAAATGTTTGGTATTCAGTTATAGTTAATGGCAATGCTTATGGTTTCTTTAAGTCTGTTAATGGTCTTAGTCAGGGAGATCCTTTATCTCCCTGTCTTTTCATTATAGCTGAGGAATTATTAATTAGGGGTGTGAATAACTTAATTAATCAACATAGTTCTATGTCTTATAACATGAAAAGTTTAGTGAAAATAAATTGCCTAGCTTATGCTGATGATATCATTCTGTTTGTAAATGGATCACAAACAAGTTTAAAGAAGTTAATTAAGTTCTTAGATACCTATCAAGCTCTCTCTGGTCAGCAAATAAATAGACAAAAGACTACATTTATAACATCTTTAAGAATGAACATAACAAGAATAACATCATTAGAAAACATTTTAGGTTTTAAGCATGCAGACCTTCCTTTTACTTACCTATGTATTCCAATTCATTCAAACAATCATTCAATTCATTTTGAGAAATTAATTGATAAGATAAGATGTAAAATTTCAGACTGGAACTTTAAAAACATATCATTTGGAGGCAAAATAACCTTAATAAATTCTGTTCTAATGTCATACCCAATATACTATTTACAATCTATTAAGTTACCTTTGAAAACAATATCTAGGATTGATAAACTTCTTAATAAGTTTTTGTGGGGGTCTAGTGAAACAGATAAACATATAATATGGTCTAGTTGGGATAAATTGTGTAAACCATACAACGAAAATGGATTAAACATCAGAAACATAAGAGACTTACAAACTGCTTTTTCATTTAAACTATGGTTTAACTTTAGGGATAATAAAACCCTCTGGTCAAATATGATGCACTCAAAATACTGTAATAACATTCATCCTTTGCAATCTACACTGAAAATATCAGATTCTAAAATTTGGAAAAGAATGTATGAAGTTAAAGAAAGAGCCGAAAAACATATAAGATGGAAGTTAGGTGATGGTAATTCTGATTTCTGGTTAGATCATTGGTATAGTTCTAAACCCTTAATAACTTTAACAGCACTCAATTCTAATCACTATACACAAACAAAGGTAAATGAATACTGGATAGATAATATGTGGAACATTGATAAACTTCTAAACATGCTGCCTGCTAATTATGTGAATGAAATCATTAGAGTAAAGTTTAATACATGCACATCTGATTCAATAATTTGGAAACTTTCAATTGATGGAAAATTCAACTTAAAGAAAACTGTTAATGAAGTAAGAATTAAAACCATAACATCACAAATAAAAGATAAAATCTGGAAAATTATTTCACCAAAGAAATGTTCTTTCATCCTTTGGAGAGTACTGAATAACCTATTAAGTGTAGACATTAAGCTTCAACAGATGTGTTTTTGTTTAGCATCTAAATGTACTAGTTGCCAGAATTTAGAAACCCTAAATCATGTTTTCGTATCCTGTGAATCTGCTTGGTATATCTGGTCTTACTTTTCTGCTATGTTTAGGATAGATGTAGGTAGGCATATGGCAGTAAATAACATTATTAATCTTTGGTTATTGTCTACACCTAAAAGAATACATATCAGAACAATCCTACCTTCCTTGATTGTATACTCTATCTGGTATGGTAGAAATAGTTTCAAACATAAGGGTAAAATCTTATCTCCCAAAAGGATAATTAATCATATATTATTCATGCTTTCATCATTAGATTCTGGTTTGCATTTGACTAGGAAGCATTGGTCAAAGGACCTGCACTTAGCTAAAGATTTAAGATGTTTTAATCATGTTAAAAATACTAAGTCATGTTTGTATGCTGTTTGGTCTCTGCCTGCTTATAATAGACTTAAATTGAATTGCGATGGTTCTTCTTTATACAATGGTGAGTCTATTTATGGTTTTATCATTAGGAACAGCTTAGGAACTACCTTAATAGCTAAAGGTGAAATAATTGGGAAGTGTTCTCCTTTAATTGCTGAAGTTTTAGCTCTAATTAATGGTCTTATGTATTGTAATGATCATGATTTAACATCTGTAGATACAGAGATAGATTGTCTCAGTTTATTCAACATGCTCGCAATAGGTAAACATCCTTGACATTTAGACCAAATTCTTCAATATTGTAGAACTTAAGTTTTAAGTAGATGTGCCTTTCATGATAATTTTGGTTTCATGGATCTATATGAACCAATCTGTTTTTTTATGGTGTTCGTATCGATATTATATCTTCTCAGATCGTAAGGACCAGCTTTTTCGTATCCATCTTATGCCATGTTTTTTGGTCGTAACTATGAGGTTGATAGGTAACTATGAAGTTGATAGGGAACAAGTAATTATAGTGTCTTTGAAGTCGGTAAATATTGTTACGTAAAGAAAAATGTGCTATGATTGAACTTCGTTTACTATCTGATAACTTGAACATCTTCCCAATAGTAATAAAGTTAAGTTTTTTGTTTGAAAATAAAATGAACCTCAAAATATATACAAGAACAACCTCTTCATTTATTGAAAATATGTAGCTTTTGTACATTAATCACTAACATGATACAATTCTAGTAGAATCTTAGCACAAGTTTCTACTAAGATATTCTTTGTTTCTTTCTAACTGTCACTCACTCAATCGCAAAAGTGTTAGAACCGTCGGTAGGAGAAGACAGGGTGTTGACACTACCAGTAGAACATACACTGATGCTGTTTTTGTTGACAATACCACTAGAACCACTAAAGGTGCTGTTGCTGCTTTTGTATGATGACGATTCCAAAATCCAGTCAATTGGTTCTCTTAGAGTCTTGTTCGGTAAAGGATCTTTTGCAAACACATTCGTTGCCCCACAAACGCACCTCGAATTCGAGATTGTTTGTTGTCTTATACCTGGATATAGAAAAGACATTAGCATAATACCCTTTTAGACTAACTGGTTGAGAATACGAACCGGTTACAATACTTACATTTATCACAGAAGTTCATGAAATAATATTTGCTTGTCAAGACAGCATTTCCATAACTTGCTTGCACAATGGACAACGAAGATGTCGAGAAATTTCTTCAACCGAGTATCGAGTAGTCGTAGTAATAGTAGTAGATGGTAAGCACTTCATTGCTCTCTCGAAAACAGACATGTAATGATAATTTTGATTTATTTTTATACACAAACGAAAGCAAAAGCCATGTATTAGATTTGTTTTCTTACTCATTTGGTTTCAAAACAGCTACATGGCCATTTGGTAAGACATATGAGCCATCAGAAGATGTCACTAACATAGATTTTGGAATACCGCGTCGCTGTTTAACGTTTTTGAAATCGTAATCTGGATCTCCATTTGTTGGACAATGCTGAATAAAATGTCCTGAAAAATAAACCATTTTCAAATATTTATGAAAATACCGTGTTAGAAAGCGAAAAGGAAATCTAGTATTCTATAATAAAAACTTACCCGGAACTTTGCAGTGGAAACAAATATAGCCTGGATGAGGGTTTTTCCGCTCAAATATACCTGATTGACCTGAAATAAAGTATAAGTTATATAGATTATAGCAGAAAAAAAACATAAATATTGATGTATGTTTGTTCATCTCCGGGAACACAAAAGGAAAAGTAAAGATAAGTGTTTAAATGAAACTCAAAAAACACAGGTCCATTGTTTCTTATGGATATATCTTGCTTGAAATCTCTGTAGGGACGATGAGCATTGCGAGCTTGACTGCGAAAACAAAAGTGATTTTAGAATTCATAATCCTACTAACTCATATCACCTCTACTTTCTGCCTAATAACCCTCCGAAAATTGTCTTAGCATTGCTGATCCAAGGTTGGAGTTTCAACAACAGTCTTAATGTTAGCGTCTTCGGTCGATAAAACATCCCAATTCGAATATATATCAGGTCTGAAATTATCAGTTTCAACAGGTTCAGTTTCTGTAACCCCAATCTCTTTGGTTTCGGCCTACAACTTTATAACACCGCAAGTCTTTAACCTATCTCGCGGATGACGACTATGTTTTCAAAAAGCTCAAATGTCTGAAATATTTACCTTGAACGAGGAATAATTGATTTACAAAAGAGTTGTGGAATTCGTCGAATTAACACTGACGTATCTTTTGGGATTAAAGATGATTCACCTTTATATTCTACAATTATAATTTACAAACGTGTCATATCTCAGCAAATTTTGACACGTATAAAATTAAGCATAGGTGCACTCTTATTAACAGGAAATTTGAGTGGCAGGTCATAACAGGTGGGCGCAGCTAACTAGTTCAGGTTTTTTATCAGCCTATAAAACTATTATAACCGTAACTAAGATACTGTAAACTTAAACATAAAATCCAAAGGATTGTATAATCCATGTGATCAAATATGATTACAATGTAATAATAATAATAATAAACATAAATCTATAACTACAAATTCATAAACAAACAGTATAAACAACTCAAGATTTAAAATAAAAAAGCTGACTGACCTATGTTGGTTTGAGGATCAATGACAATAAGGTCATAGTCTTTCTGTTTCCGATTCGATGATTTTTTGTTTTAGAACACCAACACGAACATACGATCTGTTTATGGCAACCGATTTGTTGGTTTTGTCGCTCTTAAACTTGTAATGAATCGACATAT
Organism: Limnanthes douglasii subsp. nivea; assembly: GCA_036936605.1. Taxonomy (NCBI): domain Eukaryota; kingdom Viridiplantae; phylum Streptophyta; class Magnoliopsida; order Brassicales; family Limnanthaceae; genus Limnanthes; species Limnanthes douglasii. The sequence goes on along the minus strand of JAUPFV010000004.1, from coordinate 23,484,007 downwards.
CCGATCACAAGAGTTTGAGACGAAAGCGCAAGAGCCTACGCTCACTACTCATTCTCTTATGTTACTGAAAAAAATTGAAATCCAATGATTAGTAAGGAAATTCATGTTGGGAATATGGGGTCCGGTCTGCATATTCCTCCTCCGTATATAAGTAAGAACACAACTGATCTCAACACTAGTATGATATTGTCCGCTTTGGCACCCGAAGGGCCTCACGGCTTTGCATTTGGTCCACTACCAAAAGGCCTCATATTAGTTGAGATATGTTCTCACTTATATACCATTGATCCTTCCCATGTTTTACCGATGTGGGATGTGGAACTTTGGTCGCTACCCTAACAAATCATCCTCTCGAACAAAGTACCACTTTAGCCTCCTCTCAATTGAGATCCATCCGCTCACTCTAATCAGGTTGGGGCTGCCTGATCTCTAGAGCCTTTACAGCGGATCTATCTGATCTCGACCATCTTGCCTTGTTCCTTAGCGCCACTCCAAACAAGTACCGCCGTTTTGATACACTCCAATCAAGCCACACTGCTTGATGAGCAACGGGCACTCCAAACGAGGATCTCTCCAATCAAGCCACAATGCTTGATGAGCCTCAAATCAAGCCACACTGCTTGATAAGCCACGGGCACTCCAAACAAGGATCTTGAGCATGGCTACTAATTCATCATGTTCGACTAATGAGAATTTCACCCACATCACCCACCACATCGCGTACTGTTGGGGCCTGGAGCTCTGATACCACGTGTTGGGAATATGCGGGTCCGGTCCGCATATTCCGCCTCCGTATATAAGTAAGAACACAACCGATCTCAACACTAGAATGATATTGTCCGCTTTGGCACCCGAAGGGCCTCACGGCTTTGCATTTGGTCCACTACCAAAAGGCCTCATACTAGTTGAGATATGTTCTCACTTATATACCATTGATCCTTCCCATGTTTTACCGATGTGGGATGTGGAACTTTGGTCACTACCCTAACAATTCAAACCCTGTGTAAAACAAAAAATTAAAACAAATTATGATTCATTTTGGTTATGAATAAAGACGAAGACAGTACTAAAAAGGGAAAACTCAAAGGTTGTATTTCAAGTGCGAGAGGCAAGGTATTTATAAACCTAACCCCAAACCAAGGTATGTGAAGAAGCATCAAGATTTTTTATCGAAAAAAATCAGTTGTCTCTTCACGTTAAGGGGAAGTATGGTCCTAGAAGTACACGTGGATGGTCATTCATGAGTTGCTACACTAAAAGCGGACGAAAGGGAGTTTGTTCGTAAATTCACGTAATTCAGTTTTCGGTCAAGAGTGATACACCGTGGTTTGAACCGTTCAAACCCGAAGAATATATCTAGTATGTGTAAGATCTATAACATGCGTCAAAAACACAATTTGGTCAATAAAACGGGCAAAACCTAAATGCATTACTTGTTTGGTAAGTTAAAACAGCACGAGTACTTTTTTAGGAGCGAGCAAACAAAGCAACATACGAAATCCTCGAGTTGAATTGTCCGCATCCTACTACATTAAGTTTTTGCGCACTTTTTCTCAAGTTCTTGTAATGGATAGCACGTAGAAGAATAGAAGGTATAAGATGTTTTTGCTAGAAATAATTGGCCAAACATCAACAAAGAAGACCTTATGTGTCTCTTTTCTTTTTTTGAGCTTCGAGAAGAAAACGAACTACACGTGGGCATTGAGTGCTCTAAGGAGCGTGATGACGAATAACATGTGCGCATGTCATAATATTATCGTCATTGATAGGAATTTGGAATTAATGCATGCTATCAAAGATGTATTTCCGGATGTCACTTATATGCAATGCACTTGGAAAATAAACAAGAACATTTGCTCATATGCTAATAAAATTTTGCACAAAACGGACATGGCCGATGAGTTTCTCGAATATTATGAAGCGGTTACCCATTCGGCGACGCTTGAAGATTATATCAAAAACATTGCCAAGCTACACCATATCTACACCTTTTGTCCAATGGCTATCGATTATGTTATGAAACAATGGATAGACATTTATGGAGAAAAAAATCTTAATATACATACAAAACAATTATAAACATTTGGGCAATCAGACTAGCAATCGGTGAGTTATATTATCATTTTTATACTTCAGTTTTAAGATTACAGTTAGACTTCTCATTAATTTAATCTTATGTTATAAGGCGGAGAGTGCCCACTCGAAACTAAAACGGTAAGTTGGCACAAGTCCATACACATTTGAACAATTTTGGGATAAATAGTGTTTATGCGTTGCTTCACGTTTAACACTATATCATTCTTGAATCATTCGAACGAAGTGAGTTTTGGGATAAATAATGCGAATTTTTTGTTTGAATTTCTATAATAAATCACTATATTGCCTAGAATTTGTTTTTCCAAACAAATTGATCAATTTCGAAGGAAAAAACTTTAAGAAGGAACTTGTGGGATTCTCCTTTAAATTATATAAAGAATTATCCAAATATTTGTTTATTTGAAGGGTTTACAAATCTCTAAAGTGTTTAAAACTATTTTTAAAATTCTTTTATAACTTTATTTTATTTGTTAAAGGGTTACTTGAACTCTCTACAATGTCGATGATTACTTTTGGAATCATCATGCACTTATGTTTTATTTATTTTTTAGGGTTTCCCGGACACCATGAAGCGTTGAAGATTACTTTTAAAATCATCATAGACTTATCTTTTTTGTTTGTTTAAGAGGTGTTGAGACACCCTGAATTATAGTTAATTTTGAAAGCATCCCAATTTGATAGATGGAGACATTTCTTTGAGGATTACTTTTGGGATCATGCCTCACTTGATTTTATTTCTCTTCATATAATCATAGTCATTTTGGAATCATCATTCACTTATTTTTTATTTATTTTTTAGGGTTTCCCGGACTCCATGAAGTGATGAGGATTACTTTTAAAATCATCAATGATTTTTTTATTTGTTTAAGAGGTGTTGAGACTCCTTGGATTATTGTTATTTTTGAAAGTATCCCAAACTTATCTTCTTTTTTTATAGATGGAAACCTTTCTTAGGATCTTGAGGATTACTTTTGGGATCATCCCTCACTTGATTTGGTTTCTCTTGAGAGAATCATAAACATTTTGGAGATTTATGACGATGAATTATCTGAAACTTTGATACAAATTATATAATGTTTTATTAATGACTATACCTCTTGAAAACACTAAGGTGGAAATAATAAACCCCAAAATAAGAGTTTAATAAAAGTTACAAAAATAATAAAAATAATAACCAAAACTTATGCTGAGTTGTAGAGCTTCAAATCCTCTATGTTTTATGGGTGTTGAAGTAGTTATCCTTCCTCACTTAATATTATGTACATTTCTTGTTTGACCTTTGACTGTATTGCATATGGTCATTTTGAGTTTAGGCCTAACTTACTGAGAATTTTTTCTTTTTATGGAGGAATAATCTCGTGATGAGTTTTTATCCATACTCGAAGTTTCTAAAAATAAATTCTGAGTTGTATATATTTATCGTCGTAGTTTTTTAATATTTAATCTTATTTCCAATCACACCAATTTTGTACTCCTTGATTCAGAGTTGGTTCTTTCTTTATATGTTGATATTTTGTGTGAATGCATGACTATTTTTGCTAGTACTACTACTTTTATTCCATATATCAATGCAAATGGTGTTTCCCTAACTTACTACTCTTGTTGTGCAAAACCATGTTAGTCGTTTATTTTGGAATTGAGTTCCATCAACTGTTGGCATGACTTTTGGTATCCCATATCTGTGACATATGTTTGATTTTAATAAGTTAATGACTTTATTGGCTGTGATTTTTACCAGTGGTTGTGCCTCCACCAACTTTGAGAAGTAATCTACATCTACCAACAAAAAATCCTTTTTAATGGATCTTTTAAAAGGGACCTTACAATGCCAATGTCACATATGTCAAAGGAAATAACCTTTAATATTGGTTCCAGTAATTCTAATAAGACTTTTATTGAATTAGAGAACCGTTTACAGGTTTCGTAGGTTTTTAATAACTTCTTAGCATCTCCCATGATTGTAGGACAGTAGTACCTGTGGAGCAAGATTCATTTGTGTAATACCTTGTAGCTGCAATGGGCACTTATTTATCCATCACATAGTTAATCTAGTACAAAAGATGCATCTTCATGGATGAGACATATATGTAATAGTGTAGTGAGTCCCTACTTGTATAAAGTTTGAGCTCTCTATACGTATATTATTGATTTCATTTTAATGCACCTTGACTCATCCTTGTCTTTAGAGAGTATTCTTTCTATAAAATAGTTTTTCTAATATTATTCTTTATCCTTTTAAATTATCATGACCTTAGAGTTAAACTTGTTGACAAAACGTATTTGGTAGGGTAATTGAGTGATTTTTTTTTTGGAGAACTAACTCTGGTGCGGAATTTACACAAGTGGAAGATGCCAAAGCATCAAAACTGCATTATCTTCTCTTGGCACATATTCAAATATAACTTTCTCAAATATAGTTTATTGCCCTAAAGTTCTTTAAAAATTGGATTAGGCTTTCTTTTTAGATTCTAATTGGCTTAAATTTTGGTTGACTACTGGTGGCGACTGGTTTTGAAACACAGTCGTCGGCTGTAGAAATCAAGATGAAGAAGACAAGATAACCGATGGATAGTTCTAACCCTAGGTTAGATTAAAGGAGACTTTAAAGAAAATCAAAATTGTATTCAAAAAAAGTCTGAGCCAAAACTAGGGTTTGAGAGCCTTTTATAGAAGTGCTCGAAACCCTAGCCCAAAATTACAGCTTTTTTTCTTATGCAATAAAATAAATCCCAGTCCAATTTCAAAGCGATTGGAGCTGGTTATGTATTTTAATAAAATCTAAATAAAATAGGAAATTGCAGAATATTTACTAAAACAGCAAAACGAGGGTTTAAACGACTAAATTTAGGGCCTGGACTTCATCACTTTCTGATGCTTTCGAAAATTGTTGGGCTTCTCGACGCGTTCGATTTGAGTGGTCGTATCGCCTAATTCTGATATCTGGGCCCCAAATAAAGCCTGTTTTCGTTTGTCCAAAAGGGCCATATAGTCATGGGCTTGTGCAACTACATCATCCTCCCCTTCTTCGGAAGAATTCGCCCACGAATTCAGCTTCATCATCCTTAGCAGCAGCGGTAAATGACACCATGTGCTTCACGTTGAAAACGTTATGGGTCTTCATGTGGCTGGGTAGTTTCAACCTGTATGCATTGGGATTAATCTTTTCAATAATTTCAAACGGACCCACCTTCCTTGCAGCCAACTTGTTGTACTCATGTGCAAGATAGCGATCCCTGGTCAAAACAGCCCATACAAAGTCTCCCACTTCAAACTCCACCAGGCGGCGCTTCTTATCTGCGGCAATCTTGTACTTCTGTGTTGTTTCCTCCAGGTGTTTGCGGGTGTTCGCATGGATCTCCCATAGATCAGCAATGGCGTTCTCGACCTTAGTTGGGACCTTATCAAGCGTTGGGAAAGCTAAGTCCATAGGACCCCGTGGGTTATAACCATAGACTACCATGAAGGGACTATACCCAGTACTGCGCTTGTGGTGCCTGTTGTAGGCAAACTCAACATGATAAAGACGAGAATCCCATGCTTTCAAGTTCCCAGAGACCTCTGTGCGTAACATGTTGCCTAACGTTCGATTAGTTACCTCGGTTTGACCGTCTGTCTGTGGGTGATATGCGCTGCTAAAACTCAGCTTCGTGTTTGTGAGGCGCCACAAACTCCTCCAAAAATGCCCCACAAACCGCGCATCGCGATCAGAAACGATATTAAAGGGTAGACCATGTAAGCGGTAGACCTCACGAAAGTATAAATTAGCAACATTCACAGCATCTGTGGTTTTCTTGCAGGCAATGAAGTGGGCCATCTTAGAAAACCTGTCAACCACTACAAAAATAGAATCGTTACCTCTCTGTGTTCTTGGCAGCCCAGAGATGAAATCTGATGAGTCCGAATTCGGAGTGCTCCCCGGAAGGGCATCCCAAAGTAAATCTCTCCGTAAACCGGACAGTCTCCAAGAACTTAATTCGGACAGGACTTTTGAACCGGGCAGATGACTTCGAACACTGCAAACCCAAAGCAGTTCGAACTATGACTAAAGTACTAAAAAACCTAAACACTATCTGACTAAGCTACCTGCTCATCTACTTAAAACTCATGGGTCTTTAAACATGACCCGGGTCCATTAAACTTGACCCGAAAGCCCATAAGGGCCCAAATTACATACTATAAATACCCAACCACCAGCATTAACTATGGGTAACAAAAATTTACTGCTGCCAAGCTGCTCAATTCTCTCTCCACCTTGAAATATCTTGAAACACCTTCACACCACCCTGAAACACCCTCACGCCGCCTTAAAACTCCACTTGAAATTACCAGCCTACCCTTAGGCTACTTTTATCCTCACCAAATTGGCGACCACAGTGGGAGGCGACGGTGCCTGAATCCAGTATTCAAAACCAAGTAAAGAAATTCTGTCCGAATGAATCCGGATAATCCAGAGCTTCCACCAGCTTTGCTCGAAGTGGTGGAAGAGAATGATGAGTATACTGTCCAAGAGCGCGACAGGTTAAAACTTGAGATAGAAGCTCTAAGGGCTGAAAAAGCCAAGATGGGCGTGAAAGAGAAATCCAAAGCATCAGCTGCTCACCACACCGATAACCCAAGAGAGCATGGGGTTTCCAAAACTCATGAGAGCACTAAGAAGACGCATGCCAGCTCTAAAAAATCTCACCGGTCCAAGCCCGTGGAGAGTTCTGACTCGAGTTCAGAGTCTTCGGACAGCTCTTCGGACAGTGAGGGAAATGAAAAGTCCTTGTCCTCTAGTAGTGATGAGGGACGAACCAAGAAGAAACAAAAGCAAGTTAAAAAGTATTCCAGAAAGAGAGATCACCATGGAAGAATGAAAAGACATATTGGAAAAGGGTCATCTCACCACCGGAGATATACAGACAAGATGCTGATGGATCATTTTGCCTTCCATGATGATCCAGGTATCTTTGCAACTCCTAATGAGGATACCGTGTTCAGTCGTGGAAGGAATTGGAGGCAGTCTCCACTGTCTTCTAAAATCCTATCCGGAAACCTCCCCAAGAGGTTTGATAGCACCAAGATGGAGAAGTACGATGGCAGTACTGATCCGGACAATCATCTGGAGCAATTCAAGAACTTCATGATGAACTTTGATGATGACGATAAACTACTCTGTAGGGCATTCTCCCAATCCTTCACGGGGAATGCTCTGAAATGGTACAACAGCCTGCCTCAGGGATGTATCAAAGACTTTGATACTTTCTGGGTGGCTTTTAGGAGGCAATTCGTGGGGAGTAAGGAGCTGAAGGGCAATGGAGACACAATAATCCATTGTGACCAAGAGCCAAATGAGTCGTTAAAGGAGTACATAAGTCGTTTTGTAAACACAAAGAATGGGTTGGCTGATTGCTTTGAACATGTAGCAATAGCATCCCTGAGACAAGGTTTGAACCCAGGCAACCTGGCCGATTCGGTCACCAGGAAGAAAGCCATGACCTGGGGAGGATTGCTGAACCAAGTCGGCAAGCAAATAAATGTTGATGAAACGAAAAAGACCAGGGTGCACAGACAAGTGAGATCCACCCCGGTGGCACCAACTCCAAATCAAAACTAGTCCGGGAACAAAGCAAGAGAAACCGGACAGGGGCATGGAAGGGGAAAAGCTCAGTCTCAACCAGCTGCTCCTGCACAAAGTCAACAGTCTAGAAACAAAAGAGGGCCGTGGGTCCAACCGGAGTGGTTTGCAGAGCTCAAAGAAAGTGTGGCAACCATTTTCGAGAAAACAAAAGATGAAGTACACTACCGGAGACCGGCAACCTTTCAGTCTCCCAGAGAGCATCGAAATAATTCCTTTTACCAATACCATAATGATATTGGCCATACCACCGATGATTGCATAGCGTTGAAACAAGAGGTACAGAATTTGATTGAAAGAGGAAAGTTGGGTGCATACGTTAAAAGACGAGGAGGCAACAGGCCTGACAACACTCATAGGGTTGGTCCAAGCAATGCTGCCCCGGAGGGGGCTATGGTAATAGTTGAAAGGTTTGACGTGGAGTCCGAGTATTTGGATCCTGATCCAACAAGAAACAGAGTGGGTACTATCGAGGAGCGTTCCAGATCAGTCTCCGGGCTTATTAAATTCTTCGAGTCACTGACAATCTTCGGAGGGGACACTATGACAGCTCCTACTACTTCCTCAATAAAAAGACATGTTCATAATTTGGCCTCCCAGCTAGAAGGAGGCATGACATCCTATCAATCTCCAAACTCATTCCCATTCATAGTTTTCGATAAGGATGATTTGAGAGATATTGCTGGCCCTCATGAGGATGCTGTTGTCATAGGAGCATCTATAGGGGGCAATGAGATAAGGCGAATTTTGGTGGATACTGGAAGCTCTGCCAATATCCTTTTTCTAAACACTTACAAGAAAATGAGAAATCTAGCTGTGATACAAAAGTCGGACAGATCAATCGTGGGCTTCACGGGCAGCTCAGCCGATGTGATCGGGGAGTTTGAAGAAGAAGTGTTGTTGCGCAGGGGCCCTTTCAAAAAAATGGTTAGAATACTCTTCATTGTCGTGGATTGTCCCACCTGTTACAATGCTATTCTAGGGAGATCATGGCTCTCTAGGATGCATGCAGTGGCTTCGACAGTCCATCAGTGTCTGAAATATGCTGTTCAGGGGCTGGTTGGGGTTGTCCGGAGCAGCCAAAAAGTTGCAAGAGAATGTTATGCCACTGCCTTGGCTCCACGAACGCTGGGGGCAGTCCGTATAAATGACCAATAGCAGTTTGAGGGCCTTTCTGGGGGTGAGGGTGAAATTGATGACCCCAGAGAGAACCCCGGAGTGTTGATCCCAGTTGAGGAGGTTGAAACACACTGCTTAGAAGAAGGAAAAAATGTCAAGATAGGATCCAAAATGCCACCAATGTTGAAAAAAGGAATGTTGAAATTCTTGAAAGACCATCAGCATGTTTTCGCTTGGTGCAATGTTGATGTTACTGGAGTTCCATCAGAGGTGATTTCCCATCACCTATCAGTCCGGAGAGATGTGGCACCAGTGGTACAAAAAAGGAGAGCTTTCTCAAAGGAAAAGGCCGATGTCATTGTACAGGAGGTTGACAGGCTCACAAAGATGGGGGCACATTAAAGAATCTCAGTACCCTTTGTGGACTGCCAATCCTGTCTTGGTAAAAAAGAAGAATGGTAAATGGCGTATGTGCATTGACTTCACAGACCTCAATCGAGCTTGCCCAAAAGACTTGTATCCGGTTCCCCGGATAGATCAGTTAGTAGACTCTACTTCAGGGAACAAGCTACTCTCCTTCATGGATGCATTCTCCGGGTACAATAAGATCCAAGTGGATCCAAAAGATCAAGAGCATAGCACTTTTGTTACTGATAGAGGTTTACACTGCTACAAGGTGATGCCCTTTGGTTTGAAAAATGCTGGGGCTACTTATCAAAGGTTGGTCAATAAGGCGTTTGCTGACCAAATTGGAAGAAATATGGAGGTATACATTGACGATATGATGGTGAAAAGCATGGATGAGCAGTTGCACTTGTCCGACCTCCAAGAGACTTTTGCCAACTTGGCCAAAGTGAATTTAAAATTAAACCCTGAAAAGTGTGTGTTCGGAGTGCAGTCCGGGAAGTTCTTAGGGTATATCATAAGTGAGCATGGAATACAACCCGACCCGGACCAACTCAATGCTTTGTTCCAAATGGAGCCTCCTCGAAACATTAAAGAAGTGCAGCGTTTAACGGGGAGGTTGGCAGCCTTGAACAGATTCATCTCCAGGTCTTCGGACAGATGTGCTCCATTCTTTCAAACCTTGAAGGGTGCAAAGGGGTTTGAATGGACACCACAGTGTGATGAGGCATTTAATGAAATCAAGAAGCATCTGTCCTCTCCCAAGACCTTGTTTAAACCAGTCGATGGGGAGATTCTTTTTGTATATCTGGCTGTTTCAAGTTGTGCCATCAGTGCTGTGTTAGTAAGGGAGGTAGATGGGTATCCTCACCCAGTGTACTACATCAGCAAAAGCTTGATTGATGCTGAGAGGCGTTACTTGAAACTTGAATAACTAGCTTTGGCTTTGGTGATAGCTGCAAGAAAAATGAGACCCTACTTCCAGGCTCATCCTATCGTTGTCCGGACATCTTTCCCTTTAAAGAATGTCCTTCAAAAAGCAGACATCTCGAGCAGAATGACAAAGTGGTCAGTAGAGTTGGGGGACTTCGACATAGACTTTGCTCCTCGGACAGCAGTAAAAGCTCAAGCTGTGGCTGATTTTCTGGTCGAATCCCATTCTGATAGGGATTCAGAACAACCTGCTGATTCAAAAGACAAAAAAGTGTGGATTGTCCGAACAGACGGAGGATCCAGTACCATGGGATCTGGGGCAGGAATATGTCTCACTTCCCCCTATGGGGACAACATGTTCCAAGCTATTTGTTTTGCTTTCAGGGCATCCAATAATGAGTCCGAATATAAAGCAGCTATAGCTGGGTTAAAATTGGCATACATCTGTGGAGCAAAAAGGGTCAAGCTACTAAGTGACTCCCAATTGCTTGTCCACCATGCTCTAGGCCTGTCAGAGGCCAGAAAGGAGCAATTGATCAAATACTTGCTCCTTCTTAAAAATGAAGCGTCAAAGTTTAAAGCTGTTGTCTATGAGCACATCCCCGGGGCAGAGAATGAATTAGCAGACTCATTGGCAACGATAGCATATACGGAGTCCTACCCATGGATCCATGTGCTTGAAAGCCCTTCTATTCAACTTAATGAAGGTGAAAAAGAGGAAGTCTTTGAAATACAAGTAAACCGGCCTCAAGACTGGAGGTCTCCTCTAATGCAATATCTGTCCGATGGCATCGTGCCCTTGGATAAATCACAAGCCAGAACATTGAAACACAGGGCTCGTGGTTTCATTATGATTCGAGAAGTCTTATACAAAAAGTCCTATAGCAAACCTCTCCTACGCTGTTTAGGGGATCATGAGTCACAAATGGTTCTCTCTGAATTGCATAATGGTGAGGGATCAGCCCATTGTGGATTTAGAGCTTTGACAAGAAGAGTGCTTCTCTCCGGATATTATTGGCCATCAATTATGAAAGATGCTAAGGAGCTGGTAAGGAGGTGTGACCCATGTCAGAGGTATAGCAATGAAATTCATGTACCAACCATTCCTTTGGAATCAATTTCTGAGCCCATCCCTTTTGCTCGATGGGGATTGGACTTAGTTGGGCCTCTCCCTGTGGCGTCCGGAGGGCGTAAAACCATAATTGTAGCCATTGACTACTTTTCGAAGTGGATAAAAGCAGCCCCCTTGGCAGGAACGACATCAAAAGCTGTTATAAAATTCATTCTGTCCAATATATGTTGCAGATTTGGTGTCCCCCAGAAGATAACAACAGACAATGGGCCACAGTTTGATAATAGAGAGATGGAGAGCTTTTGTGCCTCAAGGGGTATTCAGCATTTCTTTTCTTCACCTTTCCACCCACAGGCCAATGGGCAAGTTGAGGTGGCTAATAGAACAATAATGTCCGGCTTAAAGAAAAACTTAGAAGGGGCTGCTGGGAAGTGGCCTAGTTATCTACAAGAAGTCCTGTGGGCCTACCGGACAACACCTGGGGCTGCAACACAAGAATCCCCCTTTGCCTTGGTCTATGGGATGGATGCAGTAGCTCCCATAGAGAAGACACTCCCCTCCTTTCGTGTTCATAACTTCTCCGGACAGGCTAATGAGATGACAATTAGAAATCAACTTGATTTAATTGAAGAAAGGCGGGTAAAAGCTCATCTTAGAATGGCACATTATCAAGGCTTGATGAGAAGCAGGTTTGCTTCTAAAGTTAAAAGAAGGGATTTTCAACCAGGAGATAAAGTATTGAGAAAAGTTTTCTTACATACCAAGGAAAAGCTCTTCGGAAAGCTGGCCCCAACTTGGGAGGGTCCATATACTGTGGTTCAAAGAATCAAGCCTGGGACATACTGGTTGGAAGACAAAGATGGCAGGGTTTTAACTCACCCTTGGAATATTGAACACCTTCGAATGTACTTGGAATAAAGATTATGTAAATATTTACTTGTTTAAACATCCATGTAAATATTTGGGGGCATACCGCTTCCTCTCTTCGGCGCCACGGAGAGCTTTCAATAAAACTTGATGCTTTCTTCAATAATTTTCTAAGTTTTTGCAAAATTCTGTTGTTTGTCATACTACCCGGACTGAAAGGACTAAAGGCTACTTAAATTCTAGCCAGAGAAACTAAACACTCTCACAATACAATAACTTAAAGCTACTTAAATTCTAGCTGTCTAAAGTGAGACAAATAATAAAAGAAGAAGATGGTTGAGTAAAATAAAAGCATTCATTCAACAACTTAAAGTTGCCTTGGCCTTCCAAGGACTTTTTGAACATGTTTGGGCACAGTACAAAAATCTGTCCGAATAATACGGACACCATCACAACAAAGGTGCCTTGGCCTTCCAAGGACTTTAGTTCAAAACAAAAGATAAACAAAACAAATTATAAATTAAGGTTGAGCCTTTGAAGATGGCTCACCCTCATCTGCTTTCTTGCCTTTGATGTCGCTCCTCTCCTCGACAATCTTCTTACCTTTGGGGTCAATCTCCTCCTTACCTGGGCTCTCCCCGGTTTCCTCTTCGTCACCAGACGAGGACACATCGGTGTACCCTTCATCAACCATGGTCCAGTATGGGAGATCATCGTCATCCACATAGCGCCATAAGTCCCCTAGTCTCCTCTTCGGGAACTTCTCGTGAAACAGGAGGACCATATCGGACTTCACCTTTTCGATCATTAATTCTTCACTCCGTATCATCTCCCTGGCGTAAGCGTTGATTTTGGCCTTGATCATGGCCTCTTGATCCTTCACCAAAGCATCTTTCTCTTCAACAGCCCGGTTTACTGCATTCTCTAAAGCAAGTTTGTCAGTGGTCAGATTGGTGACAAGCTTCTCCTTTGCTGCAGTTTCTTCCCTTGAGGCTGTCAAATCCTTCTCCAGTCCGGACAACTTAGCCCGGAGATCTTTTACGGTCTCTTCTAAAGAAGCAACTTTTGTGTTGCTTTCGTTGTGATTCTTCTTTAGCTGTTCGTTCGACTCCTTAAGCAAATCAACCTTAGTGGCAGCAGTCCTGAAGTCATCGGACAGCTTTTCCTTCTCAGACTTGAGGTCTTTGATGGTGGTTGCCTGACTCCGGACTTGCCTTTCCAAGGTAAGTACTGGATGCACGTTGCTAAGGAGAGAGTGGGCTATGATGTCCCTCTCACTGGAAACCATAAAAGTCTTACCATTGAAGTTCACTGTGTTGGAACTACTTGGGGGAACATATGGCCCTGCGAATTCATCTCTGGACAGGCCAAGGAAATAATCACCTAGCTCACCAAGACCGGTGACGTCCACTTCATCCATGTTAATCTCTCCCCTTTCGACCTCATCAGTATGGAATTCCATTGGAATCCCTTCATTAAGATTCCCTGGGATCTCTTCGGCTAACGTCGGGTCGGTTGGGAAAGTGGGCTCCGGATCCCGGAGAGCGAGCTCTTCTCCTTGGGAAGTCTTTTTCTTTTTGACTTCCCTGTCAGCACTGTCACTTGCTTGCTTACGAGCCCGTTTTGAAGCCCTTGACAGTTTTGGGGGCTTCACCCCTTGTTTCTCGCTCTCCTGTTCTACCACTTGTAGAAGGTTTGCATCAACTTGAGCCTGGGCTGGCACCTCTGAATCCATTGGGGCCTCTTTTTCAGTATCCTCTACCGCTTTCCTGCCTTTCTTCTTCTTGCCCTTCATTTTACTTGGGGCTTTGGCCCGGGCAGGAAGGAAGAGGTTCCCATCCAGTTCATGAGACCTTCTCAGCACGACATCTTCATCAGGTGGGGTGGAGAACTCCTCCCAGGTTAAGTCTCTTCGACCTGTGGTGTTCCACAGGTGAGACCTCGCTAGGTTCCCAGGAGTGAAGGATTTATGAAACCGGTTCTCCCAGTTCTCTGCGGCCCAAGCGTTGAGCTTGCCACAGGTGACCTGTCCGGCCTTCAGATAGTCCCCGAACTCCTTTGGCAGCTCTGACAAAACAAAGGAAAAACTGATTAGTATAAAATTAAAGGAAAGAGATGTTCGAACAGAAACTTAGAATAAAAACTTACGATCGCTCCTCCATCTACTTCGAAGTAGGCTAGGATTCTCCCCGGTTTTAATTTTCTTGCCATTCTCCCATGAGCCACTGACAAACAGGAACTGGCTCCTCCACTTGCTCTCTGACTCCAGGAGATCGTCAACAGCTTTAAGATTGTTCCCCATGTTGAAATGGTAGAAGAGGAACTGATGGTGTTTGCACAAGTTAGCCACAGCTGCAAACTCTTCCATAGGAAGAGGAATTCCGGATAGCCTAGACGCCATAATACATGACATCAAGGTGTACCAACCGTTGGGGCTTAGCTGTGTTGGACATAGCTTGACCAAATGAAAATAGCGCACTATCTCTGGTTCTAATGGGAACCTAAGTCCCCAATTGAATAGCTCCGTAAAGAAGACTATCTCATTTCTTTTGCAGTCCATCGGGGTCTCTGGATCGATGGGAATTCGAATCTTTACGTTCTCAGGGATCCCCCACTTAGTACCCAGTCGTCCCAGATCTCTAGTATGGATGAACGCATACTTGGTCTTTAGCAGAGATGAAAGATACTTGAACTCCACCTTGTGAAAGCATGGCCCAACTCTCCCTTCGAGGCTCTCCGGCAGGTCCGGACGCCTCAGATACAAGTCTTCTTTGCCCTTCTTGGCAACAACGATAGCAGTTTCAGCCTGTCCGGAGGACTCGGACTCAAATCTAACCTCCTCTGTGGAGTCCTCCATCATCTCCTCCATTATTGTTGGGGGAGCTTCTATAGAAACAGCCCGGGGAGGGATGAAGCTTGGCACAGCTAATCCACCGGACTGTTGGCTCTCCGAATTTTTTCGACTTACCACCTCAGTTTGAGTTTCTGAGGTTGAAGTTTCTTTGGGAGGTAGAGGACTGCTAGCCCCCGGACCGACCGGTCTTTCCCGGAGAGTCCTAATAGTTGCCCCGGACCCTGATTCACTATTTTTTGCCCCCGATTTTGAGGGTGTACTTTTAGAAGGAAGCCCTTTAACCAACCTACTTGGCCTTTTCATGATTAATTTGTCTGGGGAGTGGTCAGAATCGGACCCCATAGCGATAAAAGAGGATTTTTTCCTAACACTGGTGACAGTGACCCCCGGTTCGACAATAGGAATCGACTCTTGAACTGAAGAGCCAGATACTATGGGAGAGAGTGTTGATTGAAAGAGTTTCCTAGGTTTCGTACCTTTAGAAGAAGACGAACCTCTGTCAGATTCTTCGATTGAAGGGGCTGGTTTCTCGACAAGCGACGCTGGAAGCCCTGCTGCAAGTCTTTTTTCTTTTTCAACTCTTTGAGCTTTCTCCAATTCTGAGAGATTAAGCCAACCGCCCTTAATCAGTGCTGTTCTTGCTGTGAACATAAACAACTAAGGAAATTTTGAAGTTTTAGAGAGATAAAGCTTTGGGTGAAATGGCAGAGTGAAAGAGATAATGAAGCTGTGAAAAGTGAAAAGAATTTATAGTAAATGTGAAAAACGGGTTTGATTCCTAGGAGAATCCGAAAAGTTGGGCAATAATTAAAAGACGGCGCTGATGTCATTTATGGCATTTAAAAGAAGTAACTTGTTCGAGAAAGTGGTGCAACTTTCAAGGTGAAAAAGCGGCTAAAGTGACCAACCAGAGAGTGACACGTGTCCCACTAACTCTGACAAAAACCGTTTGGAATTCGTAACGTTTGGTCTGTCCGGTTTTGTTCTCAACTCTCTCCGAATTGATAAACCACTTCATGAATCGGACTGTTTTTCAGTTCTTTGACAAGGATACTTGTTCAAATACCTAAAAAAGGGGCTCCTGATGAGTCCGAATTCGGAGTGCTCCCCGGAAGGGCATCCCAAAGTAAATCTCTCCGTAAACCGGACAGTCTCCAAGAACTTAATTTGGACAGGACTTTTGAACCGGGCAGATGACTTCGAACACTGCAAACCCAAAGCAGTTTGAACTATGACTAAAGTACTAAAAAACCTAAACACTATCTGACTAAGCTACCTGCTCATCTACTTAAAACTCGTGGGTCTTTAAACATGACCCGGGTCCATTAAACTTTACCCGAAAGCCCATAAGGGCCCAAATTACATACTATAAATACCCAACCACCAGCATTAACTATGGGTAACAAAAATTTACTGCTGCCAAGCTGCTCAATTCTCTCTCCACCTTGAAATATTTTGAAACACCTTCACACCACCCTGAAACACCCTCACGCCGCCTTAAAACTCCACTTGAAATTACCAGCCTACCCTCAGGCTACTTTTATCCTCACCAAAATCCATGCTGACGCTTCGCCATGGTCTTTCCGGTATTGGGAGTGGTAGGTATAGACCTGCGTTGGAGGATGTACCTTTTGCCACCTGGCAAACCCGACAACCAGCTACAAAACGAATAACATCTCGCCTCAAATGCGGCCAGAAGGACTGACTGGATATAGAGTGAAGGGTTTGATCTCTACCCCCATGCCCTTCGTTATGTCTCTCATGTACAATCAATAATCTCAAACTGCCCTCAGGAACACAAAGTAAATTACCTTTGAAGAGGTAACCGTTGCTCACTGCAAAATCTTTTCTCAAACCTGCGCTGACGTCCTCTAAAATAGGACCAAAATATGGATCGATAGCTAGTAGATCCTTCATCATCTTGAATCCTACAACTTCTCCTTCCATACGAATCATCATGTTGCGTCGGCTCAATGCGTCAGCTACGCGATTAACTGTCCCTGAAGTATGCTTAATGGAAAAGGTAAATTGTTGCGTAAATGCTGCCCAACGCGCATGGCGGGAAGAGAGTTTCTCCTGACTCTGCAGATGTTTAAAGGCATCATGATCGGTGTACAGGATAAAGTCATTGTAGGCCAAGTAGGAACTCCAGTGCTTCAAAGCTCGTACAACTGCATAGAACTCCTTGTCATAGGTGCTGTAGTTAAGTTTAGCTCCACTTAACTTTTCGCTGAAGTATGCTACAGGACGACCTCGTTGGCTGAGTACAGCGCCAATGCCTAATCCGGACGCATCACAATGCAGTTCAAATCCTGTAGAAAAGTCAGGTAAAACCAGAATCGGTGCAGTGGTCAGTCTTACCTTGATTTTCTCAAACGCTTTAGCTGCTTTAGGGGTCCAGCATAATGTCTTACCCTTCATACACTCTGTAATGGGAGCCATAATAGTGCTGAAGTTATGTATCAACCGTATGTAAAAAGAGACCAATCCGTGAAAAGAGCGGACTTCAGTGATGGAAGTAGGAATAGGCCAGTCTCGCACGGCTTCTGCTTTCGACTGATCCACTGAAAGCCCATCTTTTGACACAACATACCCTAGGAAGACGACTGAATCTGTCATAAAACAACACTTATCGAGTCCTCCATAAAACTTATCTCGCCTCAAAACAACCAACACCTCGCGTAAGTGCTGGAGATGCAGCTCTTCCGTGGTACTATAAATAAGAATATCATCAAAGTACACAACAAGAAATTTTCCGATGAATGGGCGAAATACCTGGTTCATAACCCGCATGAACGTGCTAGGAGCGTTAGAAAGACCAAATGGCATTACCATCCATTCAAACAGACCTTCTCGGGTCTTGAAGGCTGTTTTCCACTCATCCCCCATACGAATACGAATCTGGTGGTATCCACTCTTCAAATCCAGTTTCGTAAACACAGTAGCACCATTCAATTGATCCAGTAAATCATCAAGGCGAGGAATAGGAAACCGATACCTGACTGTAATTTTGTTGATAGCCCGGCTATCCACACACATTCTCATTGAGCCATCCTTCTTTGGTGTTAATAGTGCAGGAACCGCACAAGGACTAAGACTCTCCCGGATGTGGCCTTTCGTTAACAGTTCCTCCACCTGTCTGCGGAGCTCTTCATGCTCTTTTGGGCTCATCCGATAATGCGGTCGGTTTGGTAGACTAGCACCCGGTACAAGGTCAATCTGGTGTTGGATATCTCTCAATGGAGGAAGACCTGTAGGTAAAGTATCGGGAAAGACAACAGAGAATTCTGCTAAAAGCGGCCGAACTCGCTCAGGTATACCAGCAAATGGATCAGTACTAAATTCTTTAACCACCAAAAGATAGACAATCCCTGTTTCATGAGCATGTTCTATAAACGCCTTTCGAGCTAGAAAGTTCTTACCCGACTCCTTTGATACTGCAAGGGCAGGTTTTGGAGAAACCTCTCTAGTTGGTGTTAATATGAACCTGACATTATTCCATATAAAACTGTAGCGGTTCCTCCTACCATCATATGTGACACTTCTATCATATTGCCAGGGTTGGCCTAGCAACAAGTGACACGCATCCATCCCAATGACATCGCACCAAGCTTTATCCCTATAGTTACCAACAGAGAAAGATACCAGACATCTTCTAGAGATACTTACCTCACTACCTTTCTTTAACCAAGCAAGCTTGTAGGGGTTTGGGTGGTCTTCTGTTTTCAGGGCCAGTTTCTGGACAACTTCTTCAGAGATAACATTTTCGCAGCTCCCTGAATCAATAACGAATTTGCATACCTTTCCCCCAATAGTACAAGTCGATTGGAAAATATTGTTCCGTAGCCAATCATCCCCATCACTTTTGGCTTTCGGCGTCAAGCAGATACGCCTTAGAACCAATGCCTGACCAATATCTCCTCCTGTAACCTGGTCCTCTGGAACCTCATCAATAACATCCTTTGGTTCTTCATCAAACCGCGGCTCGCCCTCTAGGGAAAAATCAGCAGTGTCAGCGAACAGACCCCTCGGGTGTTGTGGTTGTTGTCGTAATTTTGGACATTGTAAAGCAACGTGCCCTAGTTCATGACAATGGTAGCACCGGACCTGTGAGGAAGTAACTGTGTGACTAGGGTCCTGCAAATTAGCACTTGTGCGCATAGGAGAAGCAGTTGGCACTCCTGGGTTAGGGCTTGGAACCGTCCTTTTGGGGAATGTCAATGGATTCGGTCTGGCAGTGTCTCATCCATAAGGCCTTCGTGAAAGGGCTTTTTCCAGATGCAGTGCGCGCTGATGTGCTTCAGACACATTCACAGGGTCGAACATATTCAGCTGGTCCTGAAACTGTTGTCGCATCCCCTCTATATAGCGAGATACCAGCTGATCTGCTAAATCAGTAATATATACACGGTTTTGTAGCGTGAAAAAATCGTTAGTGTACTCGTCAACAGTCTTTGACCCTTGTTTAAGGTTTTGGAACTGCTGATACATTATGCGGTTATAGTTGTAAGGCAAAAACGCAGCCCTCATGTGCTTCACAAACTTAGCCCAAGTTGTTATTTTTGTCTTACCGTGCCTTGATCTGGTCTGCTTGAGCTGTTGCCACCAGGATGCAGCTCGGCCTCGGAACTTAGTTGCAGCCAGCTGTACCCGCTTTGCATCCGGAACCTCCTTGAAATCAAGAAATTCTTCAACTGAGGCGATCCAATCTAAAAACTCCTCCGGTGCAAGACCCCCTTGGAACTCTGGGATCTCCAATCTGAATCCAGATTCCCACCGGTTGTTGGCGTTCAGATCAGAATCTCTCGGTGGCGGCTGCTCAAAGACTTGGTCACGGCAGTCTTGTGGTGAGTATTGACCCCTAACTTGTTCTCGCCGAGGAGCAAACGGATTCTGCTCGCGGCCGATCTCTCTCTCAGATCCCGACGGCTGGTTGCTCGAACCTGGAGCTCGAAAGCCGTTGGTTTGGTTGTTCAACAGCCTGTGTAGTGCTTCTTGTACGTCTCTCAACTGATTTCCCAACGAGTGCATCTGTTCACCAACCTGGGATTGGAATTGACCGAATTCATCACGGTCGATCGATTCAGTGATCGGAATAGGGGACTTCCCCCGAAAAGATCGCTTTGGCAGCATACCGTTGTTACCCACGCCGTAGGAACTCTGAATCTGATACCAATATGGTGGCGACTGGTTTTGAAACACAGTCGTCGGCTGTAGAAATCAAGATGAAGAAGACAAGATAACCGATGGATAGTTCTAACCCTAGGTTAGATTAAAGGAGACTTTAAAGAAAATCAAAATTGTATTCAAAAAAAGTCTGAGCCAAAACTAGGGTTTGAGAGCCTTTTATAGAAGTGCTCGAAACCCTAGCCCAAAATTACAGCTTTTTTTCTTATGCAATAAAATAAAGCCCAGTCCAATTTCAAAGCGATTGGAGCTGGTTAAGTATTTTAATAAAATCTAAATAAAATAGGAAATTGTAGAAAATTTACTAAAACAGCAAAACGAGGGTTTAAACGACTAAATTTAGGGCCTGGACTTCATCACTTTGTGATGCTTTCGAAAATTGCTGGGCTTCTCGACACGTTTGATTTGAGTGGTCGCATCGCCTAATTCTGATATCTGGGCCCCAAATAAAGCCTGTTTTCGTTTGTCCAAAAGGGCCATATAGTCATGGGCTTGTGCAACTACATCAACTACCAACTAAGAGTTTGTGATGATTTTTACTTTTTTAGGTCCACAAATATTTATTAGCCAAATTCAAATTCTCATTAGGGAAACCTCATAATATGCCTCATTGTTAGAAGTAAAAACCAAATTTTATAGATTAACTCAAATTTATCATGTTGGATATATTAATTGAACTCATGTATTGGATCCTAAGTTGTCAAAATATCCTAGCCCAACTAACCATCTAGTCAATCTTCGAGAGACATCAGGATTTTGCAATATAATTCTCACTTGGAAGAAGGTTCTTACCATAGTTATGTGAGCCTAAAAATACCACATGATCTTCTTACCAAGAAATATAAAATGTATAGAAAGCTTTTCTACATGTAGGCAACGAGTTTTGCCATCCAACATGAACTAATATAAATCTTGCAAGTTTCATAAGATGATCTACTAGATGCGATAAAAGAAATATAATTACCGGTTAAAGTGCGATACAAACAAACAAAAAGACGATTAAGACATCTGTTTATGATTGTCGGTAGACCTAGTTCAAATAATGCAATTTTAGGTCGTTTGTGACCTCACAAAATAAAATTTGTTGCATCATCTTATCATTGGTGTAACAAGTTCTTAATAAGATAAATAATTATGTTTATTCAGAGTAGCCAATGAACAACAAGATATTGCTCTACGATTCTTTTTTCTAAAAAATATCATCACATAGAAATCAAGGAACACATTAGAGAGAGATTGACGACCCTCGAGAAACATATTGGTGAGCCGAACCTTTAGATGAGACAGTTGAGTTAAAATTGGATGATGAAAAAATATTTAAACTAGGAGTTTAACTTTTTAGAGTGTATAAAGATAAGCTAACTAAATGTTTGAACATGAATGTTAATGTTTTATTTAGAACATCTATGATGTCACTAAGATTAGTAAATGAATTATTTAATAACCGCACCAATTGTTGTGTTTGTAATTATATTATTGACTTAAAAACTGTTTGTGTTTGGTTTTGATGATTTGTATGATTTTTTACACAACAAAAGATACAATTAGTAACCTAAGAACTACTTTTCTACCTGTTTGAAGGTTCTCGGCTAATTCTTTTATTTTTTTCATAACTTAGTTGTTCGTATTTAAGCAACCAAAATAATAGTTTGGTTTGATACTAATCTACATGTATTTTAACTTTGTCATTGTAGATAAAAAAACATCAAAAGAATCTGTATCCTCCACATCATGAATTATGAATACATCTTAGATCGCAGAAGAAATAAAGAATGCTCAAAAAACCAAATGATTTGAAGAATCTATTAAGATGTAACTTCATTTCTCTTTAGCAACAAAAAAACTAACTCTACACCCAAGTTAGTCACAATTACGTAACCAAGTTACTTAAAATTACGCAACATAAGAACCCATTTAAGAATATATTTTCATAACACGATTGCACATACTTACACAATCACAGTTTAACAAAATTTTATTTCTTTTTATCTAAATATATATCTAGAGAAAAACTTCATTAGACGAGTTGAAGAACTTGAAACAAAAATCAACAAATAGATCAATGCTAGTTTTAAAAATCATGTTGAAAAACTGAAAAAATGAAAATCAAGCTATTATAGAAACTATTCAAAAGGACATATTGCGTCAAACAGAAAAAAAAAAACTTGTATCAAACATGAGAGCATAAAACATTTAGTTTATTTCTTAACGGTATTTTTAAAAAAAATTGTATGTCTCTAAACTATTCTCTTTTTTTTCAAGTATTTTTTTTATTGTTTATTTATGTATTGTTATTTCACAAATGCAATTATTTATAACGTAATTTTGCAACCAATTAAACTATAATTTCACATCCGAATTAATATACTTTCTTCTTTTTCATCCGATAAAATTTCGTATTTTAGAAGATTTTACTCCAAAATGTTTTGTATATTTTGAAAATGAGGAGGACTCAAGTGATGATTCTTGTCATGTTTGAAAAAAATAATAATAATGAAATTAATAAAAAAATATTTTAAAAAAAAAAGACCGGTGAAAAGAGAATGTATGAAATAAAAAATTGGAAAAAATAACTTCACATTCCTTAGTATTTTTTGTTTTTGTTTCGACTTTAAAAATCTATTTGTTAGTTATTATCGTATTTAGTATTTTTTTTGTTTTTATTTAGACTTTAAAAATCTGTTTTTTCAGTTATTATCCTAAACAAACAAAAGAGTCAATCGTATCCACCATTCATAGTTGAATAACTTTTCTTTATTTATTTTAGTATGTTTATCTATTTGGTTTATTTGTTTACAAGTGATGAGTTTTTGTTTCCTTCCGTTTTACCCTTCGCTGGTTGTTGGATTATATTTACTTTCTTCATTGATGCATTGGTTTTGAAGTTTATAGGGCATTCCAATTGTACGATGAAATGTCATTCTAAATTTTGATTAGCCTTTTTTCTGTTATGATTTGTTTGCTTTTATTAATGATTGTTGAATAAAACGGTCAAATGCAAAAACACTTTAATTACTATTTTATCAACATCGTTTATATACAACATGTCCTATAAAACTCACCTTCGACGAGATTTTATCCAATCTCGCGGCATAAAATGTTTTTTTAAATATATAAAGTTTGTAAATTTTGTTTTAATAATTAGTAGCAAGATTTTCAAAATTTATATTGTGGCTAGTGAATTTAGACGAAAGTTATAATAGTTCTGATTTTATATGGAGTTTTATTAGTAGTTGATATTTCTTTTACAGATAAGAGATTTTGTTATGTTTTTATAGTAGATGAAATGTAAGAGACTGCATAGCATTTTTAAATGGTAGGACTAAATTGACCCCCTTTTTTTATAATAAAATTTCAAAATTTAAATGGACCTATACAACTTCAACAACTATACAAACCCTTTATGGGCCATAAAAAATGTTATGGACGATCCAGATGCTAATCAACCCCAGCAAATCTTAAATAAATTTTTAGTCGAATAATTATAGTAGTAGCAGGTATTTTAATCATTTCAATGTATTGAAAGGTACCTGAGTCCAGGTAGCCTTTGCTGTTTTTTTGCAGCATTTTGCTGTTCTTCGGCTCCAAAAGAACTTTTATGGTTGCTTAATTCTCGGAAATATCAAAATAGACTCCTACTCTATTTGGATTCTTGGAGGGCCAATCCCATTTTTTTTTATCGATCGAAGCCATGACTGATTCTGTGGAGATGGATTTTGTCCCAAGAGTCTGTTAGATTTGTATCGTATTTTCTCACTGAGACTAACCATATCCTTCCTTGAATTTCAATATGCTTACCCGCAAACATTAATACATACTGTAACTAACAACCAAACAGGAATTTCACTAACAACTCTTAGCTATTGAAAAGCTCAATATAGAAAAAAACCTAAAACATAGAAGCTACTATAGAATTTTTGAAACTGACAAGTGTAACAAGTTCTTTGGATAATCCACTGTATCATTATGATCTAAAGAAAAAGAACAGAAAATGGGAAGGATGGAGAGTTTTGATACAGTTTGAAAACAAAATCTACTCAAACTATTTTATATTTTGTCCATAGAAAATCTTTAATCGCCTTTGATATTATTGTATAGGTATTCCAATCAAGTATAAGTGAACACGATATCCCAATATGTCAAACATCTGAAAAATAATTTTAAACAATTCATTAAATTGACACCTAATTATCTTTATAAACAAAATTGATACAGCGGGATGACACCTAAGTGTCAAAAATAAATTTATATATATATATATCCTTTTAAACAAATCTCACGAATAATAAATTAAAAAACAAATCAAATAAAGATGGTGGCATCATTTCTCCTTTGAAATTTGTTGATCGAGAAGAGTGGCCGTAAGGATTGTATAGTTAGAAATTAGAGTTATTTTATTTGTTTTTGTTTTAGAAATCAGGAGCTGGTCTCCTATCCTTCTTTTTGTAAGGTTTTCTGGTCCAATTATCTACTCCATATGAAATAAAAGATCTTCGAATTAAGAAAAATTGAAAACAAAAAGAAGATATGTCCAAATTATCTTATTTAAAAGATGTGGTTTTCGAAGGTTTAAGAAGACATCCACCGGCACATTTTTTGTTACCTCATGCGGTTACGACAGACACTAAACTAGGTGGATCCATGGTGCCGACGAACGCAAAGATTAACCTTCCGGTTGGGGAATTCTCGTGGGATCCAAAGGTGTGCGCGATTTTAGCGATATATTTACTTAGATATAAGTAGATTTTGATTTAATTTAATATGGTTTTTAGGAACCGGAGCAATTTCTATGTCCAATGTTCAATTACACGCCATATTTTTCTATCAAAATTATTATATGGAATTCGATTTGGTTTCATGGGTTGGTTCCGAAAACATTAAGTTAGAGTTCATTTTGGTTATGAATAAAGACGATGACGGTAGCAAAAATAAGAAACTCAAATGATGTGTTTTAAGTGCGAGAGGCAAGATATTTATAAACCTAACCCTATGTGAAGAAACGTCGAGATTGTTCATCGGAAAAATGCGGTTGTCCCTTCACGTTCAGCGGAAGTCTGGTCGTAGAACTACACGGTTATTGAAGATTGGTAGTGGTAAACGAGAAACAAAACCATCAACCATTTTTACACGTGGATGGTCATTCACGAGTCGCTAGACTAAAAACGGACGAAGGAGAGTTTGTTCGTAAGCTCACGACATTCAGTACTCGATCAAGAGTGATATATCGTGGTTTTGAAGCTTAGAAACCCGAAAAAAAAAAACAAATATGTGTACGAACTACAACATGCGTCAAAAACACAATTTGGTCAATAAAGTGGGCAAAACCCAAATGCAATACGTGTTCGGTAAGTTAAAACAATACGAGTACTTTGTTTGGGAGCGAACAAACAAAGCAACAGACGAGATCTTTGAGTTGTTTTTCCCGCATCCTATAAGCATTGAGTTTTTGCGCACTTTTCCTCAAGTTCTTATAATGGATAACACGTATAAGACAATAAGCTATAAGATGTTTTTACTAGAAATAGTTCTCCAAGCATCGACGAAGAAAACCTTTTGTGTCTCTTTCGTTTTTTTATGTCCGAGAAGAAAGCAAACTACACGTGGGTATTGAGTGTTCTAAGGAGCGTAATGATGAATAACATGTGCGGATTGCCTAATATTATCAACATTGATAGACAGTTGAAATTAATGCATGCTATCAAAGATGTATTTCTTGATGCCACTTATATGTTATGCACTTGGCATATAAACAAAAACATTTGCTCATACACTAATAATTTTTTGCGCAAAGCAGACATGGCCGATGAGTTTCTCGAATATTATGAAGTGGTTTCCCATCTGGCGACCCTTGAAGATTATACCAAAATTTTTGTCAAGTTACACCATATCTACACCTTTTTATTATGGCTATCGATTATGTCATGAAACAATTGATAGACATTTATGGAGAAAAAAATCTTAATATCCACACAAATAATTATAAACATTTGGGCAATCGGACTAGCAATCGGTGAGTTATATTTGTTAGAGATATAAGGCCTAAGCCCATTAGCCCATATAGTTTATCTATAAATAATAGATTTAGACTATATGTAATATATACTTTCTAAGTAATACAAAACCCTAGCCGTTCTCTTTTCTCTCTTTTGTTCACTATTTAACATGGTATCAGAGTCAGGTTGATCTGATCGGGGGACCGTCGCGATCCCCATGTTTTGTAGATCTACCAAGTATTCAATTTCATAGTAGTATTGGATTTCGGTTTGAAATTGGATTTATTTGGAAATGCTGGATCAGTTCGACAATTTTTGGATTGTGTATTGGTATTGATCTTGACAGAACATGTTAAAATCCGATAGAGAGTTATATTATTGTTGGACTTTGATATTGTTTTGGATCTCCTTTTGTGTGATTTCCAATTTTTTATCTTGTTTTTCGATTGGATTTTTGTTGGAAATTTTGATCTGCTTTTCGTCAGAATAGATATAGTTTTCGGTTTTCGGATCTGCTGTGTGCAGCTCCAATAAAACGGTCTGATCGAAAGGCAAACGATGTCCGTTTTTACTGAATTTTGAAGAGCATGTTCGGGACATCGAACCCTTCAATATGACCGGTCGGATTATGATTCGGTGCTACGGTTTGGGAGAAATCACAACTGGAACAGTGCAGCAGTCTTGTTGGTAAAACCGTGAATTCAAATTGATTTTGATTTTGATTTTAGAAATTTAAAATTGGCAATTAGAAATTGGAAATTAAATTTAGTTTGGTATTTGGATATTAGTTTGGTATTTGATTTTGCTGGACCACTGAGATTTGGAATTCGGACCTGGTTTGATTTTGGATTTTGGGTTTGATTGGATTTGGATTTAGTATTTGAATTTGGCATTTGGATTTTTTTTGTGTTTAGATTTTGTTTGACGTTTGGACTTTGTCTGACGTTTTCTTAGATCGACGTTTGTCATTTTGGTGTTTAGATTTATTTCTTCGTTTAGATTTAGATTTGGTATAGATTTAGTTTGGATTTGGTTGGACTTGGTTGGACTTGTTTGGATTCGTTTGGTTTCGTTTGGATTCGTTTGGTTTCGTTTGGTTTCGTTTGGTTTCGTTTGGATTAGTTTGGCTTCGTTTGGATTCGTTTGACTTCGTTTGGACTTGTTTGGCTTTGTTTTGGATTCGTTTGGATTTGTTTGGATTTGTTCTGGCTTCGCTTGGCTTGGTTTGGCTTGGTTTGGATTCGTTTGGCTTCGTTTGGACTTGTTTGGATTTGTTTGGTTTTGTTTTGGCTTTGTTTGGCTTGTCTTGACTTCGTTTAGATTCGTTTGGTATTTGGATTTCGTTTGGATTAGTTTTGAGTTTTGGAGATTGGAGTTTGAAGATTGGGGCTGGAAGATTGGAGCTTGAAGATTGGAGCTTGAAGATTGGAGTTTGATTTTTGGGTTTTGACGTTTCGATTTTGGTTTCATGTTTTGTTTTGATTCGTTGATGTTTCAATTTTGGTTTTTATTTTGTGTAACAAACTCACAATGCAAGAATAAGCGTTGCTAGTTTGAGAGAGGGTGTTAGAGATATAAGGCCTAAGCCCATTAGCCCATATAGTTTATCTATAAATAATAGATTTAGACTATATGTAATATATACTTTCTAAGTAATACAAAATCCTAGCCGTTCTCTTTTCTCTCTTTTGTTCACTATTTAACAATATTATCATATTTATACTTTAGTTTTAAGATTATTATAAGACTTCTAATTAATTTAATCTTATGTTATAGGGCGGAGAGTGCTCACTCGAGCTTAAAACGGGAAATCAGCACAAGTCTATACACATTTGAACAATTTTGGGATATGAAGTGTTCATGCGTTGCTTCACGTTCGACACTCTACAATTTTTGAATTATTCGAACGAAGTGAGTTTTGGGATAAATAGTGTTAATGTTTTGTTTGAATTTCTAGAATAAATCACTATATTACCTATAATTTGACTTTCCAAACAAATTGATCAATTTGGAAGGCAAGGACTTAAAGAAGGAACTAGTGTGATTCTCTTTTGAATAATATATACAATTATCAAAAAAAAATTGTATGTTCGAAGGGTTTATGACTCTCTAAAGTGCTTAAGACTATATTTAAAATCATCTCATAACTTTATTTTATTTGTTAGAGGGTTACTTAAACTCTCTACAATGTCGATGATTACTTTTAGAATCATCATGCACTTATTTTTTTTTAGGGTTACAGGGACTCCATAAAGTGCTCAGGATTACTTTTAAAATCATCAACGACTTATCTTTTTTGTTTATTTAAGAGGTGTTGAGACTTTTTGAAGTATTATTACTTTTGAAAGCATCCCAAACCTTTTTTTGATAGATGTAAACCTTTCTTAGGGTATTGAGGATTACTTTTGGGATCATCCCTCACTTGATTTTGTTTTCTCTTGAGAGAATCATAAACATTTTGGAGGTTTGTGGTGATGAATTATCTGAGACTTTGATACAAATGATAAAATGTTTTATTAATGACTATACCTCTTTAAAACACTAAGTTGCAAATAATATACCCCAAAATAAGAGTTTAATAAAATATTACAAAAATAATAAAAATAATAACCAAAACTTATGCTAAGGTGTAAAGCTTCAAATGCTCTATGTTTTATGGGTGCCGAAGTAGTTATCCTTCCTCACTTAATTTTATGTACATTTCCTGTTTGACCTTTGACTCCATTGCATATGTTATTCCTAAGTTTGGGCCTAACTTCCCGAGATTTTTGTCTTTTTTATAGAGGAGTACTCTCGTGATCAGTTTTTCTCCGTACTCGAAGCTTTTAAAAATGAATTTTGAGTTGTATATATTTCTCGTTTGAGTTTTTAAATCTGAAGTGAGCTTCTAATATTCGTTCCAATCACATCAAGTTTTGCACTCATTGCTTCAGAGTTACTTCTTTCTTCATTCGTTTTGCCAATTTCTTATCTTTTTTTCCAATATTTTCTTGATTCTATATGTTATTTATATATTGGTAACTCGACTTGATTGTTTGCATACGGATGCAAATGAGAGTCAAAATTTTATTTTAGACCTCTTGTTGTGCAAAACCATGTTAGTCGTTTATTTTGGAATTGAGTTTCATTAACTGTTGGCATGACTTTTGGTATCCCATATATGTGATATATGTTTGATTTTAATAAGTTAATGACTTCACTGGTTGTGATCTTTACCAGTTGTTGTACCTCTACTCACTTAGAGAAGTAACCTACATCTACCAGCGAAAAATCCCTTCCTTATGGAGCTCTTGAAATGGACCTTACAATGTCAATTTCACATATGTTAAAGGAAATAACCTTTAATATTGTTTCCAGTAATTTCGATGAGACTTATATTGAATTAGATAACCATTTACAAGTGTCGCGGTTTTTTACAAACTTCTTTGCATCTTCTATGATTGTAGGCCAGTAGTATCTGTGGAGCAATATTATTTTGTGTAAGACATTGTAGCCACAATAGGCACTTATTGGTGCATCACATGGTTACTCTAGTAGAAAATATGTATATTCATGGATGAGACATCTATGTAATGGTGTAGTGAGTCCCTACTTGTATAAAGTTTCATCTATCTATACATATATTATTGATTTCATTTTTAATGCGCCTTAAATCATCCTTATCTTCAGAGAGTCGTCTCTTTATAAGGTATTTTTTCTAGGGGTTCTCCAACATTAATTTTTATCCTTTTAAATTATCATGAACCCTGAGTGAAACACGTTGATAAAACCTATTTGGTAGGTTAATTAAGTGCTTTGTTTTGGTGAATTAACTCTAGTGTTGAATTTTGACAAGTGGAAGACGCCAAATCATCAAAGCTGCATTATCTTCTCTTGGCATATATTCAAAGATAACTTTCTCAAATAGAGTTTTCTTACGTTGAATCTCCTTTAAAATTGGATTAGACTTTTTTTAGATTCTAATTGGCTTAAATCCTGGTTGACCACCAACTAAGAGTTTGGGAGGATTTTTACTCTTTTAGGTACACAAATATTTATTAGCCAGATTCCATATATTGAAACCTCATACTATGCCTCATTGTTAGAAGTAAAACCCAAATTTCATAAATTCACTTAAATTTATCATGTTAGAGATATTAATCGAACTCATCAGTTGGAGCCAAAGTTTTTCAGAATCTCCTAGCTCAACTAACCATCTAGTCAATCTTCCAGAGACATCGGGAATTTGCAATACAATTATCACATAAAAGAAAGTATTTACTATAGTTATATGAGCCTAAAAGTACCACCTGATCTTCATACCAATAAATATAAAATATATAGAAAGCTTTTCTACATGTATGCAACGAGTTTCTCCATCCAACATGAACTAATATAAATCTTGCAAGTTTTATAAGATGATCTATTAGATGCGATGAATGAAATATAATTACCGGTTATAATACGATACAACCAAACAAAAAGACGATTAAGACTTATGTTTATGATTATCGGTAGACCTAATTCCTATAATGCAATTTTAGGTCGTTTACTACTTCATAAAATAAAATTTGTTACATCATCTTATGATTGGTGTAACAAGTTCTTAATAAGATAAATAATTATATTTATTCAGAGTAGCCAATGAACAACAAGATATTGTTATACAATGTCTTTTTTCTAGAAATTATCATCGCATAGAAATCAAGGAATACATTATGGAGAGATTGATGACCCTCGGGAAACATATTGGTTAGCCGAACCTTTAGATAAGACAATTGAGTTGAAATTGGATGATGGAAAATAGTAAAAGTAGGAGTTCAACTTTTTAGAGTGTACTTAGATAAGCTAACTAAATTTTTGAACATGAAAGTTGATGTTTTGTAGAACATGTCTGATGTCAATAAGATTGGAAAATTAATTATTTACTAACCGCACCAATTGTTGTGTTCATAATTATATACTTGACTAAAAAACTGTTCGTGTTTGGTTTTGATGATTTGTATGACTTTTTATACAACAAAAGATACAATTAGTAACCTAAAAACTACTTCTCTACGTGTTAAAGGTTTTCGGTTAATTCTTTTATTTTATCATAACTGTGTTGTACGTATTTAAGCAACCAAAATAATAGTTTGGTTCAATAATAATCTACATGTATTTTAACTTTGTAATGTAGATAAAAATTTGTCAAAAGAATCAGTATCCTCCACATCGGGAATTACGAATACATCTTAGATCGCATAAGAAATAAAGAATGCTCAGGAATAACCAAACGATTTGAAAAATCTATTAACATATAACTTCATTCATTTTTTGCAACAAAAAAACTAAACCTACACCCAAGTTAGTCACAATCACGTAACCAAGTTACTCACAATTATGCAGCATAAGAACTCGTCTAAGAATGTATTTTCATAACACGATTGCACATAATTACGTAATTATAGTTTGACAAACTTTTATTTATGTTTATTTTACTGTCGTCATATATGGATCTATATATATATATATCTAGATGAAAACTTCAATAAACGAGTTGAAGAACTTGAAACAAAAATCAATGAATAGATTAATGTTAGTTTTAAAAATCATGTTGAAAAACTGAAAAATGAAAATCAAGTTATTATGGAAACCATTCAAAATGACATATTGCGTCAAACAAAAAAATATCTTGTATAAAACACGAGAGCATAAAACATTTAGTTTATTTATTAACTATATTTTTTTTAAAGTTGCATGTCTCTAAACTATTCTCATTTTTCAAGTATTAATTTTTTGTATCGCTTATTTATGTATTTTTATTTCACAATTGTAATTATTTATAATGTAACTTTGCAACCAATTAAACAATAATTTCACATCTGAATAAATATACTTTCGTTTTTTCCTTTTGACAAAATTTTGTGTTTTAGAAATGAAGATTTTACTGCAAAATATTTTGTATATTTTGAAGATGAGGAGGAGTAAGTGATGATTCTTTTCATGTTTAAAATAATAATAATAAAAAAATTAAAAAAAATTGAAAAGAAAAGTGAGGGAAAGAAAAAGTATGAAAAAAAATAACTTCAAAGTCTTTAGTACTTTGTTGTTTTTTATTTTTGTTTCGACTATAAGAATTTCTTTGCTAGTTATTATCATAAAAAAATAATAATCTATCATATCCACCATCCATAATCCATTCAGTTATACTGGTAAGTTAATAACTTTTATTTATTTATTTTAGTATGTATATCTACGTGGTTCATTTGTTTACAAGTCGTGAGTTTCTGTTTTGTTTCGTTTTAGGTTTGACTGGTTGTTGGATTATATTTACTTTGTTCATTTCTCATTGATATATTGATTTTGAAGTTTACTTATAAAGGGTATACCAATTGTATGATGAAATGTCAATTCTGATTAGCCTTTTTTTCTTTGTATGATTTGTTCGCTTCTACTGATGATTGTTGAATAGAACGGCCGAATGCAACAGCAAATTTTAACTACAATTTTATCATTATGGTCTTGGTTATATGCAACAAGCTTTTATTATAATTTTGAATCTGCCTAAAAGTAGTGACGTTTCTGTAGGATATTTAAGGAAGTAGATATTTAGATGCTGGATTTTATAATTTGATAAGGTGGTGTTCGCATGTTTCCTTACTATCTAGCGAAACCAAATAGATTAGCCATGATGTGGAAGTCGCCCTAGTTTCAACTTTTGTTATGCAAAGATAAAATGTAGACACATTTGGAAACCACAATACTCGGCCTAGATAACTGGTCCATTTCTAGTCAAGAAGAAAAACCGCCAATAAGGCAGAAAAGATAAACATTCTCGCTATAAAAAGCAGAGGCAATCTTCAAGATATATCTGGTCAAGTGATATATAAGGAGAAAATCAAAATAATTACTGCAACTAGAATGTGTCATTTGAAGATCAATGTTATGACTAACAAAACAAGCTTTACTTCTAGCAATTTTCCTACTGAATATCTAGAAATTACAATTACAACCAACAATAGAACAAGCAACTACAACAACCTAATCTGCAAGATCAACAATATGATCAAAGATTGGGAATATTCTCATCTATCATTTGTAGAAAATTAAACTCTTATCACCACTGTCCTTATGAGCATTATAATTTACTGGATGTAAAGTAATTCCATCCCCAAAGATATTTTACATAAAGTTGAAAAAAAATCAATAGATTTCTATTGGGAACTATTAATTTAGATCATAAAATTCACTAGTGTAGATGGAGCTCTTTATGCAAAACTTTCAAGGAATGAGGATTAAATATCAGAAAACTATCCGATATCTGAGACACCCTCTCTTGTAAGATATGGATCAGTTTCATAAAACTCTCTTGTAAGATATGGATTAGATTTTTTATTCTAAACCTGGCTCCATGGTGTGGAAAAGGCTAGCAAACATAAAAAATTATGCAGAACCTAATATCAGTTGGAAGCTTGGCTCAAGTATGATAGACTTCTCGCTAGACAATTGGTCTAATCATAAGCCATTATTAACTCTTGATGAAAGGACTGACAATACTTAGTTTAAGACTAAAAAGGTTAATTCATACTGGTCTGATAATTCTTGGCATCTAAATGGCTTAATAGACTTACTATCTCCCAATGACATTGAGAGAATTAAGACTTGTTCAATAAAACCTGATAGTGAAGATACTATGATCTGGAATCTTACTAAAAGTGGAAATTTTACTCTCAAGGAAACTTGGGATCATATTAGACACCATTACATTGAGTTTAATCTTTCTCAAAACATTTGGAAAATTATGACCCCTAGAAAATACTATTTCTTCTACTGGAGGCTTATCCATAATTATATACCTATTGATACCAATATGTAAAAGAAATATATATATATATATATATATTGCTTCTACGTGTTAATTTTGTATGAACTATCAGTCCCCTAAGAATTTTCTTTTTAATGGACATATTTGGAGACATTTTGCAGATATTGTTTGATATGGTTTATTTTAATCTGAGGGTAATTTTGTCAAGTGTTTTGGAGAGTTTCAAATGTATTAAATGTTTCGGTGTTTTGTAATGAGATATTTAAGCTGCCTGGTTGTATTAAATGTTTATTACCCTCATTAATGAAAGTGGTTAGGTATTTATACCCTTAATTATGGAGCCATGGGATTTTGGATCAAGTTGTGAAACTGGGTCGAGTTTAAAGACTCATTAGTTCTTAAGTAGATTAGCACCTAGCTTAGTCAAAAGATGTTTAGGGTTTTAATACTTTTGTAATGTCCGGATAGTTTAGTGGGCATTTATTGTCCAAATTACCCCAGTCCGGTTTTCTCAGTGAGTGGTGGTGAATAAATCCGGACTCATCATATTTAATCTCCAAATATACATCTACATGACAATTAACCATATGTTTAGGACTTGGTTTTGGTCTTCTAACAAGGCCACTCGTGTAAGACACATTATTTCTTCAATCATATATGGAGTTATCAGGAAATATAAAAATATCTCTAAGATTAAAGGTTAAGCTGTTTCCTATCAATATGCTATATCTGAGGTAACCAACATACTTACCAGTGTTGATCACACTCATATTCTTAAACCTAAGCATTGGTATAAAGATCTAAATGCAGCTAGGTATACATATTCTTTAATCACGTTTAATCACATTTTTTTAACAAAGTGAAGTATACATATCTTAAATGGAATAATCCTAAAACTGGGAGACTTAAGTTGAACTCATATGCATCGTGCCTATCAAATGGAGAAACAAGTGGAGCAATAGGTATAAGAGACAGTGAAGGGAGCTTACTTCATGGTGTTGGCTTCCTCTTGGTAAATTAAATCCCTTTATGGATGAATAAAGAGCATTACTTGGTGGTCGTATCATCTGCAAAGACAAAGGTTGGAGTCAGGTTGACATTAAAACTGATTCTCTCATTCTTATTAACTTTCTTGGTCAAGGTTCTCCTGACTATAAATTTTAGCAGATATCTTATAACTTAGGTCCTAAAAACTTTACTTGACTGAAGCCTGGCTTAGCTCCCTGCGTCTCCACAGCTCGTTTCGCTCAATCCCCTGATCTATTTGCCTTCATTTATTTCTACCTCATAATCGCCATTCCTATTATTCCTTGATATTATTGAATCGCTCTCCTGCTAAGTCTTTGATTGAAGTATTCAGGGAAACCTCCATTCTTAATCTTCACATCTAATTCGGGTAGAATTATGGACCTAGATCAAATATCTTGTCTTGAAGCTTTCCTCTGAAGATTAGTAAAGCTTATTCTGTATGGATTCAGCTAATAGATCTGACATATTCATTTGAAGAATTTTTCCTTATCTCTAAGTCAAAATTCATGATTATTGAATCGGTTTTGCCTGAAAGAAGTTTCTTGAGATTTGATCCTATATAGAATTGATTATTGAATGTCCATTAGTTTTGAGAGATAAGATTGTTTGCAAGCTGAATCTGATTCTCGATTTGGTCTATTCTGGAAGCAGATCTTTGTTGGTTTTGAGAAACTATCGTTCTCAATATTTGGTTTGAATGTTGTACAGTAACTTGCGGCTAATTTTAAGGTTTTAACATGTTACCCAAATTTTTCACCATATCGATAATGTTGTATGTACAATGTTATCTCTAATAAAGTTTTTTAATTATTTTTTTAAAAAAAACTTATATTATATAAAAGAATGACTACATATATAAAAACAAATCAGCATGAATATCTTTTATTTTTACACATAAAATCAGGTGAATAAATAGGATTCTTACCTAGTTAAAAACCTATACCAGATGAATAACTAGGATTTGGCTAAAAACCTTCACGAGTATTGGTCACATGTTACAAATCTACTAGTAAAATTATTTTGCGTCCAAAACTAGTTTTTATGTTATATTGGCCACATTGTTAAACATAGGTGACCCTTTCTGGACGGTAACCTTAGGTTTTTAGCCTTTCTTAGTCGATAAAACTATATTAACGATAAATAACATACTGTATGAACTAAAACGTAAAATAACATACTGTATGAACTAAAACCCAGATCAACCCACAAAAAATCGTATAATCCTTAAATAAAATCCATATGCAATCTAATAATAGTATAACATAAAATATATATCTACAAATCTATAAACAAACTAAATGAACAACTTAAGATTTACAATAACAAAATTGATTACGAGCAAAGACCTACGTTGGTTTGAGGACCGATGACGATGAGGTTTAAGTCTTTTCCTTTTCCATTATATTTGATTCGAAGATTTTTCGATTTAGAGCACCAACAGGTACATAAGGACCGTCTATCGCAACGAACTTGTTGTGTTTGTCGCTCTTGAGCTGGTAATGAATCGTCATCGAATCTGATCGAACGAAAGATGAATTTGATCACAGGCTACTTTAAATTTTGTGAAATATAAATAGAATTTTTATTGTTTATAATTTTGAAATATCAAACAATATAATAGACCGTTACCTAAAAAAGAAAAAGAAAAAAATAACTATAAATAGCTTGTAATTATCACTAAATATAACTTGTCTCGTAAACCTAATGTGTTGGGATATTTTATGATGAAAACTCTTAACGAGAAATCGTGTTTGGTCAAACAAAAACAAAACACGCTTCTTTAGTCGTTATATTTTAGTGGCACAAAGTTCGTAAGGTCATTTTTAATTTAAATGGTTACTAATTTTGTTTAACATTAATTCGCCGAATATGAATAGTTAGTTTTAGAATATGCGGCTTTAAGATTTTCTAATAAGAAAAAATATAGTTTTTATAATTTTCTATTATGATTTTTAAAACAACAAACTATTAGGAAGGTTTGAAATATAAAAATTATTAATTAACGCATTTTCGATATGAAAGTTTAAAAAGATTATGTATCAATTGAAAGTTGAGTTATTTGAAAATTTCGTCAATTTTGAGTAGATTTTCCAATTCGTGTAACATTTATCTATATTTATTTGATAGCCGATAAATGATATGTATTTATGAATGCTTTGCGTTTTTATTTTATCTATAGTTCTCGATTCATAATTTTTGTTTTAGTTGCAGTTTGAGATCCGTGATTTATATTATTATGATTGTGGTATATTTGATTTTGAAATTGCATCAAATTAATATAAGAAATCGCGGAAAATAAATATAAACCCTTATTTAGATTCACCAAAGAATAAGATAAATCACTGGTTTGCTTGTAGCTATCCATTTAATATTCTTTTTTCTTTTTTCTCCTCAACAATTATATAGAAACCTTGAATTAGTAAAGAAAATGTTTGGTTTTTCAAGACAATGAAGGAAGCACTGATTTTGTGTTTAGGGTTTATGATTATGAAATTCCTAAACCTAACCTCTTATTTATAGTCTTTGTCATGTGAAGCTCAACATTGTAAAGCCCATCCTTTAATACTTCCTTGTGCCCTGGAACCATAACTCGATAAATCGATAATTCAGTTTATTCTTTATTTTATTAGTTGAGCCTTAAGTGTTAAGATTTGGACTCATATTGCCCAAACTCAACATAATTACCACATTTTGGCCCATAACGCCTTTACACTTGTGGGTCTTATTTAGGTAATTAAATAATTAACTCAATTACTTTTATAATTGGGCTTCCTTAAGAGAATGATCGAATATGTTTATTAAGCCTCTCGGTTTAAATTATTATCGGTCCATAAATATATTAAATAAATATATTAGAACAACCTCCCACATCGATCGTCACATGTTACTTAAGAATGTATATTCAACTTTAAATATGATCCATGTATTTATTGTCAATGGGAAAACGATACAACCTCGTACATGACTAAAACAATAAAGGACTAAAGACATATTTCTCGTAATGTGAACAATATGATGCAACAGTAATCATATTACCATTTTCAGTCAATTACTTGGGCCAATTAATGGAGTGTGGCCTAAGAGTAATATAGCATGTGATCGTACATATATACTCTTAAATGGTTCATACCTTTGGAGATCTAATACAGTGCAGATAGCAATATATATTTCCAAGAATATATATTACAATAAACTTTAATGTGCACGATATTGTAAACTATAATATCAGATCCTATTACAAACTCTCATATTGAAACTAACAATCTTCTAAATCAACTACACTCATACCGATAGTGTGTTCGTGGAAAACCTTTTGCAAAATCGTCTTTTTAAGGAAAAGCTATCATGGATTTTGTGTTGATGTACTCTATATTTATCTTATCCATCTGAACTATCTCTTTAACAGACAAGAACTTCATGTGTATATGTTTGGAACTACATAAGTTCTTATTGTTAGAGCATTGTACTTGTGGAATTTTGCACCCATAATTATCGGTTTGATGCCTTAAAGCACGCAACAAATTCTTCCACCATGGTGGACGATGCAACAAGTGTTTACTTTATATTTTTCCAAGATATCCACCAAAATTCGAGCCGGAATACCCTGATATCCAGTTTATTCGACTTCTCATATGTCAACATGTGCCCCTTTATTCCTTACGTATACTAGAGTGACCTTTTAACTGGCTTCCAGTGATCTATGCCTAGGTTAGTTAATATATTTCCCCAGTATATTTACAATAAGGACAATGTCCAACCTAGTACAAACTTGAGTATACATTAAACTCCCAGATTAAGTGATCAATCTCAAGTTTTCTCTTATGACATTGAACCATATTAAGTCATTTATTTGTTTTCTATATGGTACTATATGGGTTTGCAATCTGTGAATCTGTAACGTTGTAAAACACTTTTAATGTATGTATTTTGTTATGATCCAAGAATACCACGAGAGGGATTCTGATTTATCTGGATTCCTAATATAAAACTGGCATCACCGAGATCCTTCATATCAAACTTGTTTGATAGAAATATCTTTGTAATGTGTAAAAATTCCTTATTGTTTTAGGCAAGAAATATGTCATACACATATAATATAAGAAATATGAAATTACTCCCATTGAACTTGTGATAGACACAATCATTAACCGAGTTGATCTTAAAGTCATAACTAACTATCACCTTAAAGAATTTGTGGTACCATTGATTATAGGCCTGTTTGAGCCCATAGATAGATGTCCTAAGTCTGTAAACCAGATTCTTTGAGTTACTTTCTACAAAGTGTTCTGGTTGCACCATATAGATCATTTTTTCAATATCACTATTGTAAAAATCTTAATATCCATCTAATGGAGTAGAAGGTCAAAATGTGAAACTAATATCATGATTATTCTAAATGAATCATTCGTCGATACTAAAGCAAAAGTTTCTTTAAATTCAATTTATTTCACGTTGAGTATAACCTTTTGCTACAAGATGTGCTTTATAAGACGTGATTTATGTCTTTTCACATTACCCATGAAATTGTGTTTGGTTTTGTAAACCTACTTACAACCAATTTCCTTTATTCATTCATGATGGGCTCATATCATATTATTCAACATAAATTTATATTCTTTATTCATAACGTCAATTCGGTATCAAGAGTAAGAGTTTACCATGTCATGTTTGTAAGATGAAGGAGCATCCACGATTCCAACACATGACTCATTATTCTCTTGAAGATATACTACAAATTCTAGACCTATAGTACTCTTCATTTCTCTCGTGGACCTTCCTAAGAGAATTATATCCTCTTGTTGCATTTCTTGAGGAGGTAGAGTTTAATTATTATGAACGATGTCACTTTGATCTTCTTCTAGAATCCATCGAGCAAGAAAGTAGATTCATCCGAGCCTAAATATTGAAGAAGATATCGTGAGAGACATTGGTAGTAGATAATTTTATCAAGTATAATATAGCTACTGGTTCACATTTTTACACTTCTAGTTTTTTGCATAATCGATCGAGAGTATCCCTTGCATGGGTTAAGCTCGGATTGCGGTCCAAAAATTATGTGGTTCATCGACGACCATGGATTTAGAGGTTGTTTTGAAGGGCTCGACTTTTTTCGGCTTCTAGATAGCTGGTGAGTATTGTGTGATGAACCAAATTTCTTATCTAATATTTCTTGCGGAAGCTAGTGCGTTAGGTATTTTGTTTTCAATCTGTAATACTTGTTCATACTACACTTGTCAAGTTTAGAGTCCTTGGACCGTATAAACTCGAAATAGAGGATGAGAGCATTATTTTTAGCTTGCATTTTCCTAAAGCATGATTGACTACAAGCTGAGAGTTAGTGAGAAGTCTTACGTAATAGCTCTCTATCGAATGGGAGAGATGAATCCCTATTGATGCTACTTTTATACACAGTTTCATTTTTCAATGTGGGGAACTAAAATATAATAGACTAGTGGATGATAAGGCATAAACCCTTCGGTTGGAATACATTTATCGATATAGACGATATTATCTTTGTATTTTACTTACGGATAACTGAGTATAAAGATAATCAATCAGGAATATTAGTAGAATGACTTCGGTCGATAAGAAACAAACAACATTGTCGTGCGGGGTACAGCGGAGTTAAAGGGAAGTATTACAAACAACCAGTTATCAACCATGGACATTGGTCGGAAGACAATCATTTGATGTATGAGGAAACTAAATGCGTTACTACGAGGGAGTGAAGAATGTGGGGCTCAACACTCACCTACAAACGTCATAAAAAAAGTGGAAACCTCTCCTTTGATAATGGGATAAACTAAACATTGATTATAATATATAATAGGCTTATATCCTTAGACTATGATGTACGATACTCTTTGACTTAATAGAAAATAATGAATTATATCAATTATCTCTCTTATTTTTTAATTCTAGCTAAACGTTTATCACAAGAGTCGTTATCAGATTTGAGTGTCATCTATGGGAATCTTAGATTAATTACTTTTCATTGTTGTGTTTAGAGATTACTTAGTTGTTAATTATGTTAGGAATTAAGAGGGATATTCTAGGAGTCCATCATAGATTATATGGAAAAGGTAAACATGTGGATATTCAAGGAATCCTCAAGAGCTCACCAGCAGCAAAGGGAACCTTGGCCTCAATTCGGCGGTCATTCAGGCAGCATATGCGTCAGTATTTAAAAACGATAACCAATCCTAAATCAGTGTTGAAGGCACCATTGGTAGGGAGACATAGGTGGACAAAACTCTTAGTTTATGTATATAATCTACCCCATCTAACATTCAGATGTTATAGTCTCATAGAGAAGATCTCAAACAGGAGCAGCTCAAGGCAGCCCTGCAACAGCTTAAGAGGGACTAAGAGGCCAAAGTACGGTTGGACAAGATATTGAGGCCTTTTAGCATTTGACTGAGAAGGCTATATCAGAATATGGAGAGAAACAAGATCTTTCTCGATATATTAGAAAAGTTGATAACACCCAAAAAACTAAGGGACACATAGATGATGGAGAACATACGAGTGAAAGTAAAAGCAAACAAAAATAAGGGTGGTTGACTTTGACCAGATTATCAATCAACCAACAAATCCGTACTAAAATGCAAGGGATTTGAAGCGGTTACGTATGAACATGTAAGGCCAACCATATCAGCTTATGTATTGTCGGAGTCTCCATTTGTTAAAGGTATCGTGGAGGAAAAATCTCTGGAAAATCCGACCCTCACAAGAAGGATTCGTATGGAAAATTGGAGGATCTGGAGCACCATCTAAAACAGTTCAGAAATATGATGATCCCATTCAACCCTGACAACATCTTGATGTGTAGATCTTTCTCCATGACTTTCAGAGAAACTGTCTTTGATTTGTTCAATGGTCTCCCCAAAAGGTCAGTCTGAGACGTTGAATGGCTCTGGGTCACGTTCAGAAACCGTTTCATTAGAAATAAAGAGTACAAATGGGAAGGTGCTACGTTCAAGGATTTGTACCAAAAAAAAAGAGAGTCTCTAAAGAGCTACGTCTAAGATTCATCCGCAAAAGGAACTCATAGTCAACATGTGAAGAACTCGTGGTTAATATTGTTTTAAGAAATGACCTGGTTCGCGAAGGCTATCTCTCTACAGACCTCGTTTACTTCCTAGTTAAAATAATAAGAGACGTCCTAGCTAGGTCCGATCAATTCATCAGGGTAGATAACTTGAAGAAGCGGGCCCTATATTCTCAACATAAGGCCTAAGAGATCAAAGCCCCGAGTTGAGATAAAAAACGATACGATGAGACATCCCGAGGGGATTCATACATTACCCAG
Organism: Limnanthes douglasii subsp. nivea; assembly: GCA_036936605.1. Taxonomy (NCBI): domain Eukaryota; kingdom Viridiplantae; phylum Streptophyta; class Magnoliopsida; order Brassicales; family Limnanthaceae; genus Limnanthes; species Limnanthes douglasii. The sequence goes on along the minus strand of JAUPFV010000004.1, from coordinate 23,441,736 downwards.
TAAAGTAGACAACGACCTTCTTATTTTGGTAATCCTGCTAGGAAATTTACACCTCTCACGGAGAATATAATCATTATATATGAGAAGACCAAATGACGAGCCAAATCAAATCATGTTTACTGCCAGTTACAAGAGGTTCACTTGATACTTCTGTGCATACCACTATGACCACATACATTGTAGCGACGAATTATGAGAGTTAAAATAGAAAATAGAATGGTTGATTGATAGTGGTGAGCTAATCCAATTCATCAAACAAAGATAAAATATGGTTGGTAAAGACAAGGAACTAGTCAGGCCTATTGACGAGGCCCAGACAAGATGAAAAAAGTAAAAGAAAGTAGCAGCGGTTATGCATAATTTTCAGAGGTGGAACCCAATCAAAAACCCGTGTTGCATCTCATAAGAGAAACATGAAGGATTTGGATTCCATTTAGTGGATGACTCTTCATACCACAACTATCGAGAACCGGTGTCATATCTCACGTTTAACAATGATGACTTGAAGGGAATCGTTATACCCCATGAGGATGTTTTGACCATTAACGCAAACATCTCAGGGGTTATGGTAACTCAATTCATAGTATATAATGGTAGTTCATCCAGTGTTATTTTCAAGTCAAGTTATGAAAATATGATCGGGGTAACACCATAAAAATCTACAGACATGCAATTGGTCATCTATAAAGGAAAATCAACCTGGTGCATGGGCGAGGTAGATTTATCAGTCATAGTGAGACATGAGAACACCAAGAAAATGGTGAGAATATTATTTATAATTGTTGGTGCACCAAGTTCTTATCATACGATAGTAGGTCATTCATCGCTTCATAATCTTGAAATAACCTCTTGCTCATTCTGAAAATGCGTGAAATACCTGGTTGGTAACCTCATGGGTATTATTAGGGGCAACAAAAAAACAATGAGAAATTGATACGTTATAACCCTCAACACTAACAAATTGACCCAATATCAATTAACCAGCCCATCGAGCAGAGATAGCCAACAACATATCAAAGCTGCACATTTAGAAGTTGATGATCTGAGAGAAGACGACCGAGAAGAAAAACCCTTAAAAGAATATATTAATATACCATTATCGGATGGAAAATGGTTTGTATTGGAAACAAAATCGACCCTTTATTCAAAGATAGACTAATTAATTTTTGTAAAAGAACTTAAATATGTTTGGTTGGATTACTAATAAAGTTACTAGGGTCGACTTATGGATTGTGTGTCATGAACTAGTCATTGATAGAAATGACTGACCAATAAGGCAAAAAAATGAACCTTCTTCCCTTAAAATCCAGAGGCAATCTTCAGAGAGGTTGAAAATCTTATCAAGTTGGGACACATTTGGAAAGCGCAATACTCGACTTAGATAATTGGTCTTATTCTAGTCACGAAGAAGAATCGCCAATGACTTATGTTTGTAGACTTTACTACATTCAACCGGATGTGTCCAAATGATATTTTCCCTCTCTCTAGAATTGATAAATTGGTAGATGTCACATCAGAGAATGAACTCTTCTCATTCATGGATGCTTATTCTGGGTATAACCAAATTCATATGAACCTTGCGAATGAAGAGTATACTAAATTTCATACCAAATTCGGCCTCTACAACTACAATGTCATCCTGTTTGGATTGAAAAACACAGGGTCAATGAACTCAAAAAAAGTTAGTAAGATAACAAAGTTACCTCGTTGTGAAAATTTAAGTGCTAAACTATAACGTTACGAACAGTTCAATGAATGACCACCATATTACGCCCAGTTTATTTTGCATATTAAGTGGCAACTTCAGCCAGGACTTGGAATTCAGCCACGATTTTGGGATTCTTACTTTATAATTTGGAGCTATCAGAAGGATTATGAAAACCATGGGCCACCACGGTGTTAGATGAGCAACTTGCTTCATCAACTCTCTTTACCTTCACACATTGACTCCGCAACTAGAAATACCTTCTGGCAAAACAAATGAGTTCATCTATTTTGACACATCAGAAAACTTTGAACATCCCCATTGCTTTATACTCTTCTTAAAATGATCAAATACATATATCTGCAAAGATCTTTTGTTTTGAGTTTTATTTGGAGCAGGAAGTTTGAGGGTTTTTTTCAAACTCTATTTGAGATTTGCCAGGACGACCCATTCGGTGCCTTTTTTGTTGGGGAGGTGTTAGAAATTCGATCCAATCAGGTTATTGAAAGTAAAGCATTTAAGAAATTATTGATCTTATATATTTTCCCCACCTACTCAACTTCGAGACTTTTTTTTCCAGATTCGGCATTGACATGAAACAACTTCATATATTTTGCAGGAACACCACAAAAATATAAATAGATATTAATCGAGAAAAAAAGGAAAATATACCACAAGTTGATATCACGTTGTTAAAATAGGATACTTACTTTTGTTGTTCCATGACTTTTATAATAAAGCTCTGATTAGTTGTACTTATGGGAATCCCAATCTCCCACACACCCCCACAAAAAAACAAATTGCTTCCTTCATTTGTGGTCAGACTTCGGTTGATCGATTACCACCTTAAGTTCTTTCAGGATGGAGATTTAGTAGTCGGGATAGTTCGTATTATGGTAAATAATGCAGTTGGAAATTAGTTGCTCCGTCGTAAGCATAATCCCCGATAGCTATAAAGTTATAATGAAGGACATCAAAATCCTCCAAGCGTTCTAACTAATCTGGATGGGAAAAAGGTCCAGTAAACTAAAAATCTTCCTGCTTCAGGGATTGAAAGGGAACCGAACGTCAAAATAACAAATATGCGTAAAGAGGACCAGTTCGTCGGACCTTGAAAAAAAAGGTCTCTCCTTTCATTGGAAGTCGAAGCTTGGAATGTTTGGAATTTGTAATCGGGCATTCATTTTAGGAAGCTCGTTGGGGCCGTGATATTTATAAGACATTTTATCGAGGACAACGCGATGTGGAAGTTGGATGTCAAAAGACAAGGCTAACTGGATGGCTTGAGAAGGGCTTCCTATGAGGTTTGACACTTGGTCGTCAGACTGATATCTAACCATTTTCGAGGTGGTAGCCTTACGGGGGTGACCTATACGTTGGCAGTTTATAAAAAACGTGGACTAACCTTGTGGGTGGTAGTTCGGGTAAAAATAGACCCAAATATATGAAAATTGGCCGAAAAAATCTCACATTGTCCGAGAAAATATCGTAGTCAGAGACAACATAGACTTTATCTCTCTACTTGGGTGAATGTTTTTTATAAAAAGGAAAAAAATAGATTGTGAAGCACTATGCCACCCTAAGGTATCCCATATTTATAGTAGGAAGTGTCATTATTGCATTGACGTCTGCCTGACATCGATCACCACGATAATCTCGGAGAGACGAACCGATGAAAATCCTATATGTATGTGCCACTAGTCTACGAGAGGCCAATCCCTAGGTTAGGAGAAAATGACATGTGGAAGGCTCTAGCAGGATTTACAATGATGACTTGACTTCTCTAAGCACCTTTGAGTTATGAATACAATTGAAGCTCGCCTTATTTATTATGAAGTAGTCATAATAAGCATTTTAAGGAGACGAATCATCAAGAATACTCTGGACATGTGTTGCAATGCTATAAGTAGACTATTGGCCATATGTCAATGTAGGGACGACACGTGGAATAAATGTGTAAGTTTGGTCTTGCAAGACGCAAAACCTAAACCATGAAATCTTTTTAATTTTTTTTGGTGAAGAACTTTGAAGCATCCGCCTAGAATAAAAAACTTCACCATGAACGAATAACTCAACTGAAATAGGGGGTCGACATCTTTTAAGTAGGGAAATATCCTTCAAGGTCTCGCAAAATTTATTGGGGTGTTATATGACGAAGTCTTCACGACGGAGTAAAATCAAGTGCCAACTATCACTTCGAAACAGATGGGGAAAATCGTTGGGAAGAATCCTCAAGCCATCTTCGAACCTTACAAGTTAGGTTTTCCCGTATTCTCGCCCCAACCAGTTCGACAAGAATAATGGGCTACTAATATGGTTTACGTCTTATAATAAGCAAAGTATTTATTGGCCCAAAGGTTTAGTCTTAGACCGGTTTTAGGCCATGTATTTTTCAATATAAGTTTAATTCCTATAAATGAATCTATGTATTACTTGCCCAAACAAACTAAAATCTAAATGTGGTCATTATAAATATAAAGGATCGCCTTCTTAGAGAGGGATGAACAATTATTTATTACCACTTGACATCTAAAATGACTACTATAATAATAGAAAATGAAAATCACCAGAAAAAAAAGTTAGTTGACGAAAACATTTTCTTATTTTTAGGCAACAAACATTTTATTTTCATTGAATTAGCCGGAAAAAAATTGAACAAGAAAAAAATATTAGAGTCAAGGGTAAAAATATATATTTTAAAAATATTTAGTATTAATTTTATTTGCTAAGAAATTAAACATTTAAAAATAAACTAAAATGGTTTTTAGATACTTTTAAAATATTATAAAAAAGTGTTATGCTAAAATGAGATCCTATTTTGTTAGGACAACATTTCCATCTATTTTTTCTAAAAAAAATGAATTGTTTACAAAACTATTATTTTACAAAAATAATAGTCTTTTCTAACAAAACCGGATGGACTAATGGTTTGGATCAAACTATACATACCCAAAACTAGTATAAGTTTACCTAGTTTAATAGTTTTGAATTTACCCACATTTGGTATAAGGTGACTCAATTTTAGATGAAAATACTTTTTTGGGTGTACATAAGCTATCTATTTTTGTATTAACTCCCATCTACCTCATTTTCTCTATAACACTTCATATTCACTTTTACTTCTCTAACATATCTCTTCATTCTCTCCAAAATCTCTAACTTCTCTCTAAATTTTATGGCAAAGTAAAATCCGGAAGCCACCTCATCCTCCGTGAAGAAGAATGAATCACGCCCTTCTCCACCACCACCAAAGTAAGTGTTTCCAAATTTAATTTGGTGTTTGTTTATAGATTTTAGGTTGTTTAAGATTAATTTTTGTGATTTTGTTAGGATTTTTAGTGAGAATCATAGATTAGAGTTAGTTTCAAATTTAGAGTTATGGTTGAATTAGGTAAAAAACAATATATGGTTATGGTATTTTTCTGTCATTTTTCAGCTCGCAAGCCGGAATATGGTGGTCGTGCCCCCTTTTGGTGCGTTGGGCTTGTACCCATCGGTGCAAAATCCATTTTTTATTTTTTAAAAAAAATCTTATTTTAGAATTAAGTCCTTAAAAAATTATTTAAAAAACTATATGTAAAAAAATAACGTCCCAAAATATTTAAAAAAAATTCAAAAAAATTGTTTTAGTTTATATATATATATAATGGTTATGATAAATTTATTTTTAAGTTTTAATTATTTATGTAATTTTGTGGCTAACCTTATATTTTTTTTATGTATTTGACCAAAATTGGCACATTTTTTTAATATTCATGTATTTATGTATATAATTTATTTTTTTATTTTAATTATTTATTTATTGACAAATTATTTGTGACTTGTTTTTTAATTGAATTTTAGGTTAATTATTTATGTATATTTTAATCCGCATAAATTGTATGTTATACATTAAACAAAATAACAATGTGCCAATTGCAAATATCTTTAAGATTTAATATATATTATAAAAATTGAATAGATACACTTAATAAATTATAGTATGGATTAAAAAAAATTAAAATCCCACAAAAATTTAATAAATATATATACATATAATGACGTACCAATTATTTATAGGGTAAAGTATCATTTAAGACCCAAAAGCCAAACTATTATCCACTTAAGATCCATATTTTCATTATTTTCCGAGAAATGCCCGTTTTAGTTAAATATTTACCATTGAAGACCAACTAATTCCTTAAATAGACTTGTTCATTTATATAAAAGGCTTTTAGACCCATACTTCACCTTTTTCTTCCCAATTTTCTTTCTCTCTATACGTGAATAGAACAACTCTAATGTTAGGCGATTCTTCATTTTTTTACTCAATTTTCTTGTTTTTCTTTTGTTTTCATATGTTTTTTTGTTGTGTTTTTAGTTGATTTCGAAGCTTGATTTTGGATATATGTTTAGATAAGTGGATTTTTGTGTGGTAAGTCGAATTTTGATTTTGGAATACTATAAGTACTTCAGATATGTTTTTGTTTCTGATTTTTGGTATATATCTGATTTTTACGTTGCTAATGTAGTTTATTTGTTGTATTTCAGTTAATTTTTTGTCGATTTTAGTCTATTTTAAGTTTATGAGATTTTTGGTGTCGAGTAAAATGGATCAAGGAAGAATATGCGAAACCTTTGTATCTGTACCTACTGAGAGTTGCGAAGCGTGTAATTCTTCTCGAATAGTAGATGCAAAAAACACATTTTTGATAGATGTCAAACGTTATTTGTTCTATTTTTTTTAATTCATAACATATCATGAATGGTACTAGTTTGTTCGTCTTAAAAAAACAAAACCAACAGTATTTTTCAGATTTTTTTCGAGTTACGGTTTAAAAGATACAGACTTTTAAAGTTTTAAAAAAATTTAACTGTTTTGCGAAGAAGATGTGAAACCTTCTTCATTATGATAGATGTGAAACCTGTTTTGTTGTGCTAGATGCGAAACCTTCTTTATTTTGCTAGATACAAAACCTTATTTATTTTGATAGATGCGAAACCTTCTTTATTTTGATAGATGCGAAACCTTTTTTATTTTGATAGATGTGAGACCTTCTTTATTTTGCTAGATGAGAAACCTCTTTGTTTTGATATATGTGAAACCTTTTTTATTTTGATAGATGTGAAACCAGTCACTAGATGCGAAACCATATAACTAAGAAACGTGTGTAAAATATAATTTTAAAAAAAAATCAAAACATATCATGAATGGTACTAGTTTTGTTTGTCTTAAAAAAACAAAATCAATGGTATTTTTGGACTATTTTTCCAAGTTACGGTTTATAATATACGGACCTTTTAAAAATTAAAATTAAAAAAAAACAAAAAAAAAAAAAGTTGGTTACTGTATTTTATATAGAAGGGTATTTAAGGTATAAAATCTCTTAAAATTTTAGGTCTTTATCCATAATAGGTTTGTTAATTGGGTCTTTATTGGTAAGTCTCTCATATTTATATATATATATATAAATATGAGAGACTTACCAATAAAGACCCAATTAACAAACCTATTATGGATAAAGACCTAAAATTTTAAGAGATTTTAATATATAAATATGAGAGACTTACCAATAAAGACCCAATTAACAAACCTATTATGGATAAAGACCTAAAATTTTAAGAGATTTTATACCTTAAATACCCTTCTATATAAAATACAGTAACCAACTTTTTTTTTTGTTTTTTTTTATATAAAAACTATATTTAAACTTTAAATAATAAAATTTCATATAAATTTAATAAATATATATAATAATTTACCAATTTTGTATATATATATATAATATTATTTAAAATATAATTATATTTAAATTTTAATTAATAAAATTTTATAAAAAAATTATTAAAAATATACAATAACAAACCAATTATATACATATAGTATATAAAATTTAATTAATAAAAATAATAATGTGAGTTATATATTTTTTTTAATTTTAATTTTACTTTTCTAAATTAAATAAACAATTAATGAATACAAACCCAATATATATTGAGATCAATTAATAAATCATACTATATTTCAATAAATACATTGGATTATTGTTTTAAATACATAAAATAATTATTATATTTACACTATTATATTTTTCTCATTTATCTCGCACATTCAAAGAATATATGAGTAAATCTTCTATAACTTAGGTGTATAAGAACATCTAGGTTCTGACCACATAAAAAATCATATTTTTGCCATGCACCACCACTTCGAAGAACCGGTGATGCATGGCCACAAAACCGGTGGACATACACCACCAGCACTACAAGTTCTGTGTTTGTGCACCGTTGGTGCGTAAGGCCCGGAACCGGTTATGGTGGGCATTCGTACCATCGATTCTAACATAAGAAAATTAAGAAAAACTATGTTACCTTTTCCGGACTTAAACTTTTTCTTGGACGAGATAAGTTCTTTTGTCACTTTTAATTATAGTAACTATTAACATGCACATGTTCTACGTAGCATCTCAGTTGTTGTCTTTGTTAAAAAACAAAGAGAGAAGTAGCCGCAGGAAGCGGCTAGGGTTTTGTGTTTATTAGAAAATGTTCCTTTTTGTTTTATTGATGCATTAGAGATGTAATTCAAGAATGGACAAATAGTAAGGCTCTCAATATATAGAGTACTTAGAGGCCTATACAAGGAAACTTAATACACTGAATATTCTAACACTCCCCCTCAAGTTGTGTAGTGGGATCACTAATACCCAACTTGGATAAAACTGATTCGAATGTTCTTGCAGCAACCGCTTTTGTCAGGATGTCTGCCAGTTGGTTTTTGGATCTAACAAACGAAAGTTCGACTATCCCATCTTCAATCTTTTCTTTTATGAAATGCCTATCTATTTCAACGTGCTTTATTCTACCTTGCTGTACCGGGTTCTCTGAAATCTTAATCGTAGCTTTATTATCGCACATTAACTGAGTTGGACACTTCAGAGGGGATCCGATTTCTTTCATTATCTTCTCTAACCAAAGTATCTCGGTAATCCCCTTAACGATTCCTCTAAATTCTGATTCAGCACTTGACAGTGATACTACTTTCTGTTTCTTACTCCTCTAAGTCACCAAGTTACCTCCAAGAAGAGTAAAGTAGCCAGCAGTTGATCGCTTGTGGTTAGGATTCCCTCCCTAATCAGCATCTGTGAATACTTAAACATCAAGGTGTCCATTTTTCTTAAAAATTATGCCTCTTCCTGGTGTGCCTTTGAGATATCGAATAATCTTCATTACTACCTCCATATGGTGTTCCTGAGGATGATGCATGAACTGGCTAACTACTCCCACCGCGTATGCAATGTCGGGTCGAGTGTGAGCCAGGTAAATCAATTTCCCACCAACCTTTGGTACCTTTCTTTATTCGATGGTCTGGCCCCTTCAATTATCTTTAGTTTGTGATTCACAACCATAGGAGTGTCATTTGGTTTGCAATCCACCATATCAACTTCAGCTAATAAATCCAATATATATTTCCGTTGAGAGATATAAATCCCTCATCTTGACCTAAGAACCTCGATTCCTAAGAAATACTTCAATCCCCCAAGGTCTTTCATTTTGAACTCCTTGAAGAGGTTTTTCCTAAGAGGGCTAATTTCTTCTTTGTCATTCACCGTTATAATCATATCGTCGACATATATTATAAGACAAGTGATTAATTCTCCTCTCTTTTTGTAAAACAAGGTATGATTCCCATTACTCTATTTGTAGCTATACTGCTTCATTGCCATTGTAAATGTCCCAAACCAAGCACGAGGAGACTGTTTGAACCCATATAATGCCTTTTTCAGTTTGCATACCTCATTTTCTTGAAAACCATCAGAGAACCCTGGTGGGGTTTCCATATATACCTCTTCTTCCAAGTCTCCATGTAAGAAAGAATTATTTACATCAAATTGATGAAGAGGCCAATCTTGATTTGCGGCTATTGAAAGTAAAAATCTGATAGTGTCAATCTTTTCAACCGGAGAGAATGTTTCAGAGTAGTCTATACCATATGTTTGTGTATATCCTTTGGCAACCAATCTTGCCTTGTGTCGCTCAATGGTGCCATCGGATTTATATTTTATATTAAACACCCATCTACACCTGACTGTTTCTTCCATTGTGGTAACACATAATTCTCCCATGTACCATTCCTTTTTTAGAGCTTCCATTTCGGTATTCATTGCCTCATGCCATTCAGTCATCTTCTTAGCTTCTTGAGCTGTTTTAGGGATTTTTTCAGAGAGAATAGTAGCTGAAAACGCCTTTACAATCTTCGTCATTCCTTTCATGTCCGTTTTTACCGGATATGTAGAAGCATGAGGAACGTGTTCCGGTGAATACCGGTCAGGAGGAACCCCTCTATTTTTTCTTGGGGTAAGAACCGGAGTTTGAGTTTCAATAAAAGAACTTCCTGAAATGTCATGGTCAATAGCATTTTGTGAATTATGACATTGTAAATTGTTTACCTCTTGATGGATATTTATTCGGCTGATTTGCTGGTAGCATCCATTACATTTATTTCTTGTTGGACATTGTCTTCGGGAGAATCATTGGTGGTAAGAACTGCCTCGTCAGTCTCTTTTATGTTGGAAGATGCGTGTTCGGTGGCTCCATCTACCGACTCTGTCGGCACATCCTCAAAGTAACTTTCATATAGCAACCAGTCGAGTGATTCACTTACTTTCTCCCCCTGAGCACGAGATGGTCAAAAAAATAATCGGATTCTAAGAAGTCCAGTCCATGGTGACATGGATTTGACGAGTAACCGGATTGTAACACCGATATCCCATTTGATGAACACCGTATCCAACGAATACACACTTTTCAGCACAAGGATTGAGTTTGTTTCGACTAGTTTTAGGGATATGAACACATACCGAACAACCAAAGACACGAGGTGGTAAGGTCATAATAGATGGAATTTTAACTTGGGTGGCAAGCACTTGTAATGGAGTTTTATTTCCTAGACATCGGGTTGGTAAACGATTTGCAAGATACGTAGCTGTAGCAAGAGCTTCTGGCCAAAGAGAATGAGGAACTCTAGATTCAATCATAATAGCACGAGTTTTTTCAAGTAAAGTACGATTTTTTCGTTCTGAAGTACCGTTCTGTTGAGGTGTGTTTGGACAAGTGGTTTGATGGATAAGACCATTTGTTTTGAAAAAATTATGCATTGTTTGGTTGACAAACTCTGTTCCATTATCAAAACGGAGAATCTATATTTTCTTTTCAAATTGAGTCAAAACCATTTTATAAAAACAAATAAATATTTATGTTACTTCCGATTTATGTTTCATAAAGTATATCCAAGTCATTCCTGAGAAATCATCCACAAATAAAACAAAGTATATTATTTGATTGTTAGTGGAATTTGGTGCTGGACCCCAAACATCAGAATGGATTAGCGAAAAAGCATAATCAACTCTAATATTACTTTGATTAAATGAGACCCTACGATTTTTTGCAATAATGCAGGTTTCATATTTCTCATGAATGGAATTATTCAAAAAAAGACTAGGAAACAAACTCTTAAGATAGTTAAAAGAAGGATGACCAAGTCATCGGTGCCATAACCAAAGTTGCCTTTCGGTTATTCTGTGAGCAAGCATGGCATATGCCTTATGAACTACCTCATCAACATAATAGAGACCTCCTTGTTCAGTACCACGCCCAATGATCTCCTTCGTACGAATGTCCTGTAAAATGCAAAAAATATAGATACATAAGAACCACACAGTTGAGTTGTTTTGTCACTTGACTAACAAATAATAAATTTAAGGATAGTGAAAGAATGTAGAGGCAGTTTTTAATTTCCATTTTTTCCGAAAAAATAATTGAACCTCCCCTTTTAACTTCACAAATTTCTCCACTAGCAGTCTCAATATGGGACTTCTTTGGAGATGACATGTCATCAAAGTCTTTAGGATCATAAGACATGGTGTCCGTAGCCCTGCAATCAAAGATCCAATTCATTGATTTCTCAAACCCTTTACCTCCAAGTTTTTCATAGGAGTTCGCCGCAATTCCTCCAAAACCAGTACCACTTCCTTGCTCATTTTTAGTTGGATCTTCACCGCCACTTGTAGACAAAGCCCGTTTGACATTAGATCTGAAACGCTGGTTATTTTTCTCCTTATGACCGTCCTCCCACCATTCTGGATAGCCAACCAGCTGGAAACATGTCTCTTTAGTGTGTTTCTTCATCCCACAATGAGTGCAATACAACTTGGATTTATCTTATTTCTCTTTGGATCGGAATTTAAACCTCTATGCAGAATCTTTAGCAACCAAACTCATTCCAATTTCAATCCAGTCACTATTAGAAGAACTTGATTTTAGTATATTAAGCCTGGCCACTTCCCTTCGTATTGTAGCATATATTTTTTCCCAACGGAAGGAAGAGGATCCTTTTTCAGGATATCTCTCTTGATTGGTTCCGGCTTGTCATTAATCGTCATTAGCAATTGATAAAGTCTTTGTTCTTGAGTCTTCTTATTGTAGATCTGAATGTCTTATGGGTCTTTCATAGGGTTCAGATCTCGCCTATCTATAGACATCCAGATGTTCTGCAGTTTGTTCCACAAGTCTTCTAGTGTATCGGACCCTTACCGTAATGAATTAGCCCTCTTATGAAGGTCAAACACCTGTAACGAATCTGTACCAGAACTGTATGTGGTGGCTCACCCATGTCAGAGGGCTTTTGCAGTGGGATATTGCGAGACATTATTCACCAAGCTGGATTCAAGATTCTGGATAATCCATGTGAAAACACATTGATCATCTTGTTCCCACCTTGTATATGTTTTATCATTTTTGGATGGAGGTGTCGGCTCCCCTGTAATGTGAGAACCTCTCCCCCTTCCCCAATTGCGTTTTTCATCAGGTTTGCCCATAGGGCATAGTTGTCACCACCGATTTTAATCCATAGGGATAAATTCTCGGGGTTAGTTGTTTGTTGTTGTGTTCCAAGACCATTTCTCAGAATGGAAGCAATCTGCATTGTTAATTCATCAGGGATTTGATTGACCACGACTTCATTGCCATCCATCTTTGTTGAGGATGTTCAGAATTCTCAGAATCACACGTGCTCTGATACCATGTTAACATGCACATGTTCCACGTAGCATCTCAGTTGTTGTCTTTGTTAAAAAACAATGAGAGAAGTAGTCGCAGGAAGCGGCTAAGGTTTTGTGTTTATTAGAAAATGTTTCTTTTTGTTATATTGATGCATTATATATGTAATTCAAGAATTGGCCAACAGTAAGGCTCTCAATATATAGAGAACTTAGAGACCTATACAAGGAAACTTAATACACTGAATATTCTAACAGTAACTCCTCCATGTTAATCTTTAATTATGGTCGATTCGTGTATTTAATTCTTGAAAGTGGAGTAGATTGTATATTTAATTCTTGAAAGTATAGTGTATTTAATTCTTGAAAGTGGAGTAGATTGTATATTTAATTCTTGAAAGTAGAGTATAGAGTGATTTTAGAGAGAGGTAGTAATATTGAAAAGTAATCTCAGTTAAATAAAGTCTCGCCCTTCGTATTAATAGTCTCACTTTTTATTTATAGGCGTTCAAACTAATTGTAACAGAATTAGTTACCCTAATTGCATTTTAACCTCCCATCTTTACAAGCAATCTAAAATTGTAAATTTGTCATATATTTTTACAATTTTTTTAAGACTTTAATTCATTATATTTAAGTCTTCAACATTACATTTCTGTGTTTTTGTTAGAAAAAAATTTAAAAAAAAATTAATTTTTTTTAAATATTTTTGAAGCAACTTTGAATGTTCAAGAAGATTTTTAAAAAAATTACAAAATTTGTAGCAATATAAAATCTAATTCTTAACCAAAATGTTCTTGATAAGTTAGTCAAATAGATTGCCTTTTGATTTTACTTTAATATTTTTAACTTAACGTTCCGTAATTAAATGAAAGTCTCGGAATAAGTTCGTCCAAAAATAATTAAACTAAAATATAATTTAATATTTTTTACTTAAAGTTCCATAATTAAATGAAAATTTGAGAATAAATTCGTCCAAAAATAATTAAACTAAAATAAAATATATTTTGCGTAAACTTATATCAATTTCGGTATATATAGTCGGGTCCTAATGGTTTTGTTCAAACAAAATGGGATGGATTTTTAGCCTAATCCAAGAAATAATATAGAATTATCTTTAAAAATGAATTCCCTTAGTTAAATTTTATCTACAATTACGAATGGCAAACGGTTCGACCCTGATTTACAGATTTGTTGCCGGTTTACTGTTTCGGTTTGCAGTTCTGTCGGGTTGCAAGTATAACGGGTCGAGTTCGTAGGTTATCCAATAGAAAATTCATTTAGGTACCGTTTATCAAAATATTTTATAATATTATTTAAAATTAAGTCGTAAGTGTTAATTGAAATATTTACAATATAAACGAGTTAATTATGTTATTTATTGTATTTTAATTTAAATACTGAAAATATTTTTAGGATTATAAAATTAATAATTTGATTGTCTTAAACAAGATACCGTAGACATATAATTGTAATATGATTTAGATATTGTTTGATTATATTTAGAGATTTGAGATATCTTATTTAATATTAGGTACATATTATATAATATATACCTATTAGGGATATAATTGTATTCTGATTTTAAATTATTATGTAGTTCTTTAGATTTTTCAAGCTTGAAATGTATATGTTTAGATGATTTAAATAGTTTATTGTATTTTTGAACTATTCAATATTTAAGTATAAATTTAAAGTTTTTAGAATTGTATAAGTATATGCATAAACATAAATTACTTGTAAGTATAAATTTAAAGTTTTTAGAATTGTATAAGTATATGCATAAATATAAATTACTTGTAAATAACAAAATAAAAATTGAAATTGAGAGAGATTTAAATAACATTTAATAAAAAAAAATAGAAGCAAAACAAACAATTCATTAGTAATAAAACCAAACAAGTAAAATAGTTGTTAAAAGAAAATCATTAATAAAAATTCAAAAATTCAAAAATTCAAAGATTAAAAAAAAATTATGTTAAGTCCGGGGCATCCGGACAATGTTCTGAATGCCCCGAATTTGCACTTCGAGCCTCCGGAAAATTCGTCCGGATGCTCCGCAAAAATACTTCGGGGGCATCCGGACAATTGTGTTTCCGAAAAATGCTCCCAAACTCACAAACTCTCTAAATCCACTCTACATCTCTCTACTTGTTCAAGATATTCTGTAAAACTTGAATTTCTTATTTTACATAATATAGTTCTACTTTCGGAATTGTTCGATTTTTTTCCCACATATTATTTATATTTGATAAAACACTTAAATAACGTTGGGATAACATTATAATAGCTCAATTAATACCTTCGTATAATTTATTCTAATTTTATTAGTTGTTATTAGTTATTAATTGGTATTAGTTGGTATTATTCTAAATTTAGTTTTTATTATTTGCGATATTAATTAGTTTCGATTAGTATTTTATTGCATATTTAAAAAAACGTTGTTTTAAGTTTTAAAATGTCTCTAAAATGTCTAGATATTTGAGCACTAGGTTTGATTTTACGAATTTTTCCGACCAAGGTATTGAAAATATAATAAATTGGTGGGGTGCCAAAAGTAGGTTTGTTAAAGAGATTTATGCAATACCTATGTCTACAGTTGCAAGTGAGTGTGCTTTCAGCCAAGCGAAGTTGCAATACACGACTACGAAAACAAGATATAGTTTTGGTGTATAACATAATATCAATACTACTAATATTTAAAACCAAAACATAATAATAATAATATTTAAAATGTAATAATAACATTATAACTTTAAAAATAATATTTAAAATTTTGCTTTATATAATAATTACAACACTTAAAATATTAATAACAAAAATGTAATAATAATTTTATAATCATATACATTATCTCAATATTTTTTAAATATAACTTAATATATAATTTTGGTTATAAAATAATTAAAACAAAATCTGCCGATTTGTAGTTCTGTCAGGTTGGGGTTCTACCGGGTTACTACTTATACAGATCTAACGGATAAACAGATCTGCATATTTACAGTTCTGCCGGACCAGATTGGCAGGGTACCCACCGAATTACTACCAGTTCTCCGGTTCTTATCTGCGAACCGTTTGAGAACTCTATGTCATGGCCCGACTTTTCCTCTGGACAAGCTAACATCTACCTCCACGTGCCAGTTTTCATGTGCTCCTACAGCCTGCCAGTACTAACAGACGTCTTCATATGCAGGTACTCATATTCAATCCCTCTCATCCAACCATCATACGTGCTTGTATGCTACATGAAAAAGACTGACCTGTACGCGCTCGGCATAGGCGCCGCACGGGCGTACCGCTGAGCCCGTGAGACCTATCTACAATAATATAGATGATCTAACGGCTCCAGCCAAGCTCCACGTGTATACCATAAACCCACACAGCACTGCAGCCAAGCTCCACGTGTATACCATAAACCCACACAGCACTGCAGTCTGCTGTTGCCACCGACTCTTCTTCCCACGATATATATTTTCTTCTTCTTCTTTGGGACCGATCGAAATCCGAATTCGAAGATGGAAAATGGATCGGGAAATCGAGCAACATCAAACAACGATCACAGAATCACCGAAAACGGCCACTACCACGGCGCAAGAGTAAATTTGTATCCCCTCAGCCACTACTACTTCGGATCCAAAGACGTCGTTATGCCTTTTAGAGACGATGGTTCAGCTGATCGAATCCAGAGATTGAATTCCAAGTACTCTCTTTGTGTATCGATTTTGTCTTGTTGTTTCCTTTTTTGCTGATATACTGATTTTTGTACTCGGTTTTACGCAGCTATGAAACGCATGGATTAAGGACTCGTGTGGAAGGAGTTCTGCTGGTAACGGGTCTTTTTAACTCCATTTCCTGAACTAGAAATCTTGTGTTGTTAAGTTTGTCGATGTTGATATCATTTTTGTTGTTTAGCTGATTGTATGGTTCATTGATGTGGTACTGTTTGGTATATGTATAGTATAAGCATATTTGAGACTTCGCTAATTAGGCCATTTCGAAGATTTCAAATCTCGTATGGTTTTGATGTTTTTATCTAGTGTTATGGCTTATTGATTCATTGCCATTTGATTTTCTTGTGATTATTGTTTGGTTTAAAAGAAAAGTATAGTTAGATCCAAACATTGCACCTTCATCGGTGTTAATCTTGTTTCTACTATACTTTGCTTGCACTTTTGCTAGGTCTGAATTGAGCCGGACTGGGCTCGAGTTTGTTTCAGGCTTGAGGTCGGCTCGAAACAGAATTAGCACTATAAATTAGGCTCGGGGCTCCGCCGAGATACTCTCTGTTGAGCCCGAGCTGATAGCTCAAACGAGGCCTCTTTCTGTCCGCACATAATGATTCAATATCCTATGCGTTCTTAAAACGTAGAAATCTGACACGTAGTTCAATGGTGATTGCACCTTTAATAAATCAGGTGGAGTTGTTTCAACATCCACACTTGTTGTTGCTTCAAGTAAGAAACTCCTATCTTATGCTTCCTGGTGGTCGCTTAAGACCCGGTGAATCAGGTAAGGTGCCTCTCACCATCTGTGTTGCGGTGCTGCCTCACCATTACTAATATGGTAAGGTGAATAGTTTAGAATCATCAAATAATTCAGAAGGCTGATTGGTTTTCCCTTCATTTGTTCTATATCAGATATCGATGGATTGAAACGCAAATTGTCATTGAGGCTCTCTGACGAAGGAGATGGCAACGGAACTGATTGGAAGGTAAAGATTGTATGAGCCCAATCCAATATGATTATTTGAAAACGAGTCACAGACCCTATGAAACCTTGACTTTTTTTGTATATAGGTAGAAACTAAGAAAAATAGCTATATATTTACATTCATACATCGTGATAATCAAATCATGAACTCTTTATATAAATAAGATCAGACATACTACACGAGTGAATCGAACTAGTAACTGGAACCGTCGACTAGAAGGCTTATAAAAATTTAGCTTAATATTAGCAGATAAATAAATGATAGCTTTTCAAAAAAAAAAAACAAAGATTTGTTAGTGCATAATAAAAGTATCAACTTTTAAGGGAAAACATGCGATGTAAATAAAATATATTACAAAAAGTGCTATCTTATTTTTGGCTTGTAGTTTTTCTTTACGCCTAAAACATCACTAACCAAACAAGAGCTTTCTCTTTAAAAGCCTAATGGCAGCAAACAACCCCTAATTATGCAAAAGTTTATTTGAGTCCTCATTGTGTATCCACAGGTTGGTAAATGTATTGGGACGTGGTGGCGAGCTGAGTTTGATGGGTTGCCATGTCGCAGCTTACTGCCTGATATAAGACAGCCTAAGGTAGTTTATAATGAATTACACTGCTAGAGTAGTTATATTTTAATGTTGCTTCAGTCTCATAGCACTTATTCAAACTTTCATAGGAATGCATTAAGCTCTTTCTTGTGAAGTTACCTGCAAGTTGCAAGTTCATTGTGCCAAAAAACCTAAAACTGCTTGCATTTCCGCTTCGCCAGCTCCCTGATAATGACAAGGTACATTTATTTATCATGGTTATGTTTTTTTACAAGAGTGTCAATTGTAATGTGAGTCACCAAGTCTAGTTTTTGTGAAGTTTTTTTAGGGATTGTTTTGTCCAGCATGTAAGTTTAAAATAAACAAATAAAATACGGTCGGCTTCTTTTACGAAGCCGTAGATCGTTTCGTGCATAGTAAAAAGCAAATTTTGGTAATGTCGAAAATATCAAAATGTGTTTTATGGAAATGGTGGGAATATAAAATGTGTTTTATGAAAACGTGTATAAAGAAGAAGCTAATGGAAAAGGAAGGAAAACCAATTTTTCTCATTTTCTTTTTTGGCTTGGTTGCTTCAAATTTTAGATGTTTGTTCAGACTAAAAGGTCAGATCCATCAAACCAGTTTTATTTAGCTTTTTTTGCTTACTAGCTCAAAAGCCAAAATGTCCAGTGACTTCTTAGTATAATTTCATTACTTACTAACAATTGAGCTTAATAATATCTTTGAAATTTGCATCTTTTGTAGGCATATGGGCCAATTATATCAGAAATCCCACATTTGCTCTCTGAATTCTCGCTCAACATGAGGTATTCATAGATGAAGCTTTGTTTTTATGTGTTGTTCCGCAATTTTCACCTTGGAGAAGTTTCAGTGCGTCCGTGTGTACGCCATATGTGTGTAACTCTATGTATGTATAAATGTGCTATATGCGTGTAACTGTGTGTAACATATAAACCAGTACTTGAACTTGTACAATGCAGTGGTGTGTTTTGAATGAATATTTTCCAGGCTTTGTGTGAATATCTCCAAGGGTATGGCATTCTGTTGATCCAAAAACTATAAGTTAGTCCCAGAAAAAATGAATCCTTTTTCTGGTATTTTACTCTTTCACCCTATTCAGAAAATATATATAATATTTTGACTTTAACTTGGTGAAACTAAATATCTCGTTTCACCAACCCATAATTTTTCTAAATATTTTTTATTTTATATTCAAATTTTAACTTTTGTTTACAAAATTGTAAACTTTTTGTTGAACAAAAAAGCTTCAAATTTTCTATAAGACACTTCAATTTCATATTCTAAGAACAAAAAGAAAAGACCTTGTTTTTAAGAAACTTTTTTAACCGTTAGGAACTTTTTAATGGTATAATATCGGCGGTGTTAAAGGACAAGTTTAGATTTATGCTCTTAACAATGACCGTGCCGGTAAAAAAATCTCTTTAGCGGTTTAAATAGAATCTTAGTCTTTTGCATTGAAATTATTAGGCAGGTGTTTTCGGTGTAAGACATTAGGGTGATGCCAAAAGCACGAAATTTTTTAGAGTATTGTTTGAATACGAGTGTTAAATAGGCTACAAAGTTGGTAGAACTAAATGATTTTTAAAGGAAATATATCGAAATCAAAACATGTCGATATTTTTTAAGCTTAAAAGAAATTTGTTGAATGATGATTTATGGTCTTTAGAGATCGTATGTGGAATCACAATCATGATATGATAAAATTCAGTGAAGATCATTTGTATTTGGAACTTTGTTTAAAGAAGAGTTATAATTTGTAATTAGTTTGACCAAAATGGGATCTTGTCTTTGGGAAATTGTGGACGAAGTGAAAAAATTGAATCCTAAGAATTCGTCGTTTTTGTGCACAGTATACGATGCTTAATCCGCACAACGGAAGATCGAGAAAAATGGTGGCTCGCAGTTCCAATGCTTGTTAGGCAAACTTAAAAAGCTAAATTACTACGAATGACATAAATTGTGCGAATGGAGTAATATCATAGGTGGATTTTTTTTCGGACACCAGGTTAGTATGAATTTATTATTAACGTTTCCAAATGTGTTAATAATGGTTAACATCTACAAAGTAATAAGGTATCGGATGTCGTTGCATGAGGTTTTTGGAGCCACTTGTACCGCGAGGACTTTATACATCAGATTTTTGTTTATGTTCGAAGAAAGAATTGGGAGCTACAAATGGATTTTAGAATGTTTGTAATCGTTGATGGTAACTCACTCCATTGAACCACTGTCTATTGTTTTGACGGATAAACACTTAGTTGGTGAAGGCTAGTCTTTTTTAAATACCTAATTCTGAGAGTTTCATGCGGAATCTAAGCTGCACTTTTGTAAAAAAAAATTAACTTGGGTTTTTTAAGTTCAATGAATCTAAAGATTAAACTCAAGATTAATAGGCTTTGTTAGTGGTTTGGGTGACATTTTTGGGTGTTGAGTTATGATTTTTTTCTCCCATTAACTTAATATTGTTTGGTTTAAATTTTAAATTATTTGAGTTTTGGGGTTTTAATTTTAAAAGTTTATGAATATAGTTTGGATTGAATATGAAGAAATTAAATGTTTTTTGAAATAAAGATGAAGAAAAGAAAATGTCATAATAGATGTTGGATTGAATACGAAGAAATTATGTGTTTGTAAGAAATAAACCATCTTCAAAACATTATTCATCATAAGCCCTCAAATCATAACCACTAAAAAGGGAGCAACGAACCCACATGTTATGTTGATAACACATTAACATGAACGTTTTAGAGAAAACGAAAAAAATAATCAATGATAAAAAAGTCTTCGATGTTTTTTCGAAGGTGTTAAGTAAAATGATGTTGTCTGATACGAAACTCTTGTTCAAAATAGCTATCGGTTGGAAATGCTCTTTCACTTCAAAAAATATCGGAAAGCAATCGAATACACCAAAACTTGGTTACACAACCTTATGGTGATAAGTTTATCACATAAAAAATTAACAAGTCATTGCATGTGCATATTTTGGTTGAATTGTGACACGGAGAAATTAAAACCTCATTTTAGAAAATTCGAGTGTTACCCATACATAATGTTTTTGAAAATGTGTACGACAAACTAAAAAATAATGTCTCTCACTATGCTTTAGAACTTTTTTCTTTGGAAGTACAATGTTCCCAATCAATGACAGTTGTGTACAGTATTCCTTGTAGTTGTGTTATATGAATTACGCACGGTATACCTTATTTACACTACATCTTCTAATTTGTAAGTAAAGGTTTTTAGAGGTATATTTAGATTTTTTCCACGGTCATTAGAAGATGTTAGATATAGTTGTTCGTATTGATCCGACGATGATCGATCAATTGAAGAAAAAATTAGATAAAGTTGTACTTGTTGTCATGGAAACCAAGGAAGAAGCACGTATGAAAGATGTGTACAAGAAATGGTTTTCCATAATCCATCCGAAAACATCTTCCATTTTAGAGCATTTAGATAAACTAAAACTGTGTGGTCGTCCAGCTTCCAAACGTAAGTTATATAATATTGCGTATTCTCTTTCTTATAATTTTTTTTATCCTCATTTTCTTCTCATTCTTATTAGGGGTATTACATCTGAGCATTCAGATTCCGGACTTATTAGGGTTGGGAATAATGTTACTCTATCGTGCTTGAGGGACATACTTTATGTTAAACACTATCAGGATGGTAGTGTGAGCGATCAAGATGTCGATCATGCTATACATACTTATATATTATACATGGTTTTACTTTATTACCTACATTTCAATCACCATTATCAGACGATGGGTAAGTATAATTAGAGTCAAATGATTTTGGCCCAATTATACCATTCATTTGGACAGAGTTCACTTTAAGGTATTGGTGGTATATGCGGGTCAACTGGAATACTGAAGGCTTAGATTTATGATCATTTTCCTTGGTTAATGGTTTCATGGTTAATGAGTATGTTATCGCCTCACAACATATGTTTTGTTATACACCACTGCGTGTTAGTTTCTCTCAAACTATTTAAGCTCATATCTGGCACACCCTAGATATATCTCGTAAGATCAATTTAAGCTTCGATTAAAACTTTAAAATTTCAATTATATTTTATTTTATTTATTTATACCAACTTTAATATATAGTACATTCTGAACGATGTTGTAGGTTAACTTTCTTTCATATGGTTATCTACGAGATGTATGACCTTTTTGTGAGGTTAGTTGGATTGATCATACATTAATATTGTGAGACATAGTAGAGTTGTATTGTTCAGGCCGTGTAACTTTTCAGATGGGGCATATTTAGATAATTCCATGAACTTTATGTGTAGCATTTCCAAAGTCAGGTAGACGTCTTAGGTATATGTTTCCATGGGATGAGATGAATTGGGAAGTTTTCATCGTCATGTCATCACGGATAGAGGTGATGTATATGAGGGTGGGCATGTTGGTACATATTCGATGTAAAATGTTTGGGTTATGACTAACTTTTGGTACATAGTGGTCAACCCAGACTCGGTAGGTCCTGATACATATATGGGGGTAAACCTTCCTGGTAGGCACTCATGGTACCACAGATGATGCATTAGATCATATACTGACGTTTTAGGTACGTAGTAATAATATGATGTTTGGGGAGAAGGTGAATGCATTAGAGGAGTGTCTTCGTATCGTTGAGCGCTATCGAGGTCATTCTTAGGTTGTCGTTCGCATTTTTTATTACTTATACCATATAATTTACTATTTTTTTATGATATTCAATTATGATCTATGTTTATGACCGTTATAATGCTTGTTTATTACTATTATTATCTTTGTTTATGATTTCTTTATGATTTCTTTATGATTGTTATGGTTTTTGTTTATGACTGTTATGGTTGTTTGGCATGACCCGATGGAAGCATCACACTAAAAACAGTAAAAACTAACATATACTTTTTAATATAACTAAATAACATATAACATACATGGAACATACTGAAAAAGTACATAGAAAATGAATTGAAAGATACATCATAACTTGAATAACATCAAAAGCAAATACACAAAACAAAAACAAAAAATACATAGATTGAAATGCGAGAACCAACTTATTTCATACTTTATTTTTAAAGGTGATCATTCAAACTTAAATTATTACATACATTTTTCGAGATGGTGATCGTTCAAATAGTCAAGCATTTTTTGTTTAATAAAATCATGGTGGAAACCAAATATCATATTAGTCGCTTCCCTAACATCATTCGGCACGTCAGATCCAGAACAGTTTGAATTGAGTTCAAATAACTGTACATGGTAGTGACTTCTTCAATATTTTCATAAAGGTTGATAAGAATCTCTCTGACGCCCATACTTATAGTATATTAGTATTATGCTATAACTGTTTTTTAACATATTTGAGGACTTTTAGCAACCGGTAGTCTTCTCAATACTTTATATCTTACAAATTTAAAGTTTAAGTATTTATGATATTGAGTAGAATAAAAAATACTTTACGTTTTTTAAGTTATTTATAAAAGAATAATGATTGACCGGGAAACTTTATCGGGTGGGAAATTGATGTTAAAGGAAGAATAAAGTGGGTGGGAAGCTTTATTGGATGAGAAATTGATGTTTGAGGGAGAATGAAGTGGGCGAGAAACTTTATTGGACAGGAAATTGATGTTGAATGGAGAATGAAGTTGGCAGGAAACCTTTTAAAGCGAAATTTATTGTTTGATTCAGACATTCGTTGGGAAAAAATAAAAGATTATAACACGCAAGCGGGTGATATATTATTTTATTTAGTTTTTAAAGGTAATTTTTTTTGCTTTAGGTCGTGTAATAGGTTTGATATGTTGTGCGATTTTAAGTATCATATGGAATTTTGGACCAAATAATCATACACACCCATAAATTGAGATAACATTAACCATAAATTTAAATAACATTAAACTTTAAATACAAGATGAGATTAATTTACGGAAATAACATTTAACTTAAAAGTTCAATAAACATTATAACTTATTAGTCAAATTCATATATAATATTAAATTTAAGAAATGTGTAATTTTCAATTACATCCGCTTGTTCAGTAAGGCGCTCATTCATGTAAGATATTATATCACTTGTAATGAAACCAGTAATTTTTAACTACCACACGTTGAACGCCTCATACCTTACTTCATGCACCAAGTCAAACACCTGAATCATTGGTTTAGATTTTAAATGATTGTGCATGGTAGCTGTTTCTACGCGGATGCATGGAGACGAAAATAGAGATTCTAGAAGATCGTATATATAGTATAATGAGGGAGAATAAAAGACGTGTGGTAAAATTGCAAAGAAGAAGTTTATTAGGAGAGAATTGTAAAGAAGAAGTTTGTAAGGACAAAATTGTAAAGAAGAAGTTGTATTAGGGGAGAATTGTATAGACTACAATAGAAATAGCCATTATGAAAAGGTGAAAAGATATAGGGAGCAGGAATTAAAGCGTGTGGGGCCCGTAATTGTATTATAAAAGGACCACACATGCTTTATAGATTCCGGGATTAAAATAATATTATTTTCTCTCTTTACTTAATCTAAGCTCTCACTTTCTCTCTCTAAAAGGTACCCTAACGAAGAACCAAAAGACTATCTTGCCACTAAAATATTTTCGTAACACAAAATTACCCCTCTAGCTATTCTTGAACTCTTCATAGTACATTTTATACAACAATTCATAAAAAAAGCATCGGCGATCTCATCCAACCTTATTCTTTAAAAAAGACTTGATGTCAAAAGCAAGTGGTTGTCTTTATCAATGGTCAATTTCATACCTAACATACTTCATGTTTTTCTAGAATACAGTATTTGGTAGATGAATAAATATACCATGCTTGAGTAGCTATATATAGAGAATTGAGATATGAATAGGGGCGGGAAATCTTACTAAGCGGGAAATCATGTTTGACAAAATATCAACCATTGACTGATAGTTAATGTCAGTTTAATACAAACATAAAGATTAATTAACTTCCAATGTAACATGTAAAATTAAAGATTACATAATTAAATTCGAGAGCATACTAGCATAATATAATAATACAAAAAAGTTTGATAACGTAAAGTAACATAATCAAACATCATCATTGGTCAAATCGATCGTTATTGTCTCTTCGTTATGCCTCAATGCAAAATTATTTGGGTAAATTATTTTAATCTATTATTGTATGGATTCGACCAAACACTCGCTTCATCGGTATGGTATCGATTTCATACATACTATAATGTCGGTAACGATCTATCCACAAGAGTAATAACCTATAAAATTCAATTTAAAAATTAAGGAAATATTTAAAGAATAAAAAAATAAATAATAAATAATTTCATTGATATACTTATGTGTACATAATTGATGTCATGTATGAATGAGATTCCAATCTCTATAATGGTTGTGAGATAAGATGGAAAACCACGTAATGGTGGATACGTTAAACAAAAACCCAGAGATATATGGTATACAAGATACTGATATCGATTGACTATCACTAATTTAATACCTGAAAATGTCATCCAATAACATTTTTCCTGATGATTTTTAAACCAATGTAACTTATGTAGTATATCATCTAAAACATTGGTTGAAGCATGAATTTCCAATTGTAAAGCTAGATTTCCATTTACTTATGAGATCAACTATCTAACTAAATCTTAATATCATCTTTACTGTATATCGCTCTCGATACGCTCTGATAACCGCATTGTCCGTCTAGAATAATGTCTACCAAGCTACTAATATAAAAATGTAAAAATATCGGAATGCACTCCACATACATATTTAAACATTTGTTGTTAGTAGTTTTTTTTTGCCAACCTGCTTTCCTTTTGGTGGTGGGAGGTTTTAATACTAATAATGAAGGTACTTTTGAGGTGTTTGTGCTACCTAACATGTCCATGGGCGTGCTAGCACTAACAATTTGATCAACGACATATTCCCAATGACTAAGGTCTCGTTTAGGCGATCGGTCTATACTAGATTTTTTTTTCTACCTGTAGTGATAACCGGTTTTTTAGGGTCTACAATGTGACTGGTTTTGGGGTTTAGGATCTGTATAACCCTATTATTAGTATGATCTTGATGTTCAGGCTCGTAACTACATACAGAACTATCTATGATTGATAGTTTTTCAATATAAAATCTTCATGCATAGTTTCATCTCTTTAAATGAGATCTAATCTTAGCTAAAATATATCCAAATCATAACTTCTCTTTTTATTGCAACCATTTCACATGCGCAAGGTAACCCATGTATTTTCCTAATGACACATCCATATGCTACCAGATCTAGTCTAGCACGAATAATAGCATGGGAAATTAGTTATAGGCACGCATGGGATACATAACTATATAGTTGTATGTTCAATGTACTTCTATTACCTGATACAACACGAAACTTACTTCGCTCGAAACTTTTGAGAATCGTAGAATGCTAGTTACATAGGAGCTTATAAACTTTGTCTGAGAAAAGTTTAAAATCGCATTCGTTATTACCAATATAACATTTAGTGCCACGTGCACACTCTCACGCCTAAAAAAACATTTTTATAATATTGAATATTTATAATAAAAAAATGTAACATTGATAACGAGTTAGGCTTACCAATTGGTTGTTTCATTGTCACAATGTTTTATCTTGTAGTTCGATGATTAAGAAATATGTCATCATATTTTTTCATCAATGATATAACATAATATATATATATATATATATATATATATATATATATATATATATATATATATTGAGTAAGCAGCAAACAATGCCATAATGATTTTAATTTTTTTTATAAGCTTCTAATGTTTTCTTCGATAACAAAGTTATAAAACTCCATAAAATCCTTTGAAGCAACGTTAGGTATCACATTTTTAATCATGTAAAAAACGTTCTTGTTTGTATGAAAACTTACATAACAAAACGCACACATATTATCCATATTCACACCTCGTAGAACACTTAAATCTTGCGTATAGTTGGCTTCATTCTCTGCACCCATAAACATATAACCAATGGTAAATGTAAGTGATGTTAAAGTTACTCTTACAATATCGAGCAATTAAATTTTATACCTCGTTGTCTTTTAAGTACAATCCATGATAATTACATATGAGAATATACGCAACAAGTCAATATTTGTAGGATGCCCAAAACAAAAATTGTTGATCACGTCCGTTGTATCACTTGTCTGATCCCATAAGTAGTATATATGTTCCTTCAATTTTGCCAACAAATATTGCATTTGATATTGAGCACCATGATCAACATCATAATGTTTTTTTTACGTTATTTGTAGATTGTACACATGCTAGAAACATTTTTCAGGTTATAAAACTTCAAACCAACATATATTTTAATAGTACGGGAACCAAGATAAGATAAATTACGGACTAGTTGCTTTTCATTCGTCTCGAGTCTACAATTTTGTGAATGATCATCTAACCAGACATAATGTTCATGGTTGTGTTTCCCATTTTTAATGGCCAATGGCCATTGTTGAGCTAGTGCATCAACCGTATTCCTTTTTAATTCGAATGGACAATTACATTTTTTGGTTGTACACTTTATTTTCTTAATTTTCGGTTTAGCTTTCGATACATAAATACCGTACCTCTTGCGTGCATAGGTTCTCTTAAGAGTTTTTTTCTCATTTACTGAAATCATACAGATAAGAAATGACGATGAATCATATGCTCTTCCCTTCAAAATAAACATATGCATCCAATTTTGGTTTAATAAAATACTTATTTAGTTGTAAAAGTGTATATAAGTAGCCATCATAAATGGTGGTTGTTCAGGTTCCTACAATATATAATCATACGTTACGTAAATAGATTAATGCATAATTGCAATGTGCTCGACATGAATATCCTAAATCGAACGTGATGTGTAAAACATATATAATATGCCGTATGAAGGTTTGCAACAAGCCTAACCTAAATTCGCATGTGCTATTGAAATACTAGAAATCGTATGTTCGGTGCGATATTTCAATTGTTTATTGTAAATGTCATGCAATTAATTGTTTTACCGCTTCAAATTTTTAAAAGTTACCTCTATTAGAGTGGCTTCGTCTTCATAAAAAAAATATGATTGTAAGCTTTATTAAGCCAAATTAAATTAGATGGTTCTAGGAGTTTAGAGGTTTTTTTTTTTTATTGAAATTGAGTGATAGTATTCTAATTAGCTAGAGAAGTTGGAGCATTGTTAGTTTTTTGAATTTAAAAAGAATGGAATTAGGATGAAATGTAAGCAAAAATTGAGCCGTGCCTATCAATCATTCCTAGTGAGTAGTGCCCGTCGATCATTCCGTGGTTTTGATAGCAATCATTACACAAAGACTCGCAACGACTCGCTTCAGTAGCAAAGGCAACCTTGGGAGGAGCAGATCCGTAAGACAACACACACAAAAACGCACCCTATCATATCATGAAGAAAGGAAACTTAATCCCTAACCTCAAGCTCTCTCTCCCTCCTCCCGACGAAGTCTCCATCGCCAAATTTCTGTAACTTATCTTCTCTCTCCACTCTTTCGTATTTCTTCTTATCTGCACTTTTGGCGTGTTGTTTTTGCGATGTACTTACTTAGTTTTTGTTTTGACTTCCTGTAGAACGCAGAGCGGTACGTTTAAAGATGGCGATCTGCTTGTCAACAACGACGGCGTTCGAATTGTCTCTCGAAACGAGCCTGAAGCTGTGAGTAATCGTTTCTATATCTCAGTTTTCTTCTGTATTTCGTTGAGAGCTAGTTTATGAGCGTAAGCTTAATCGGAGTAGAGAAGTTTCTCTCTGCATTTGCATAACCGGAATCGAAGGTGAATTGGATGAGTTTCTGTATGCATTTGAAGTCCTAATCTTATTCAGTTTATGTTTATATCATGGATCTGAATGTCTTGACATATATAGATCAAGTGTAGTAGACTATGTACTTTTGAAAAGCCGATAGTTAAACTTGTTGTTTTGCATTTCCTTTTCAGCCTCCGCCTATTAAGCCGTCAGATAACCAGCTGAGTTTAGCGGACCTAGATGTGATTAAAGTAGTAGGTAAAGGAAATGGTGGCGTCGTTCAATTGGTGCAGCACAAGTGGACTGGCCAGTTTTTCGCGTTAAAGGTTTTACAGCTTCTAATTTCAACTTTGCTCCAACTCCATTCATGGTTGCTTAGTTAACATATATTTATATGATTTCATAGTTCACATTTGCTGCGAAAGTAGTGAAGAGGCGTCATGAGTCATGACCATGTTTGCATTTTGTAATCTGTTAGGATTTACATTTGAGCTTCTAATAAACTGAACCGAATTGCAACATTATTTTAATAGTTCATATAATCGAATGTTGTATATAATGTTTGAGTGGCATTCTACTGAAGGGGCTTTTTAAATAAATAAAAACTTGAGGTGGTTTTGTGAAAGATATACGATAGTCAAGGAGAGTTTATGTTCATATGATGGCAGGTCCGCAACTTGATTTTGCTGGGTAGTTTCATATGAATACTTAGTAGTCGTCATTTTGTTAATT
Organism: Limnanthes douglasii subsp. nivea; assembly: GCA_036936605.1. Taxonomy (NCBI): domain Eukaryota; kingdom Viridiplantae; phylum Streptophyta; class Magnoliopsida; order Brassicales; family Limnanthaceae; genus Limnanthes; species Limnanthes douglasii. Next base: position 23,412,213 of record JAUPFV010000004.1, on the reverse strand, counting down.
CTTAGAGTATCCAAACGTAAATTGCATTTGCTGTATCTACCGTTTTTATGTCATCACAACTTAAGTTATATAATATTCTCCGACTCCAGGTTATTCAAATGAATATTGAGGAGTCAGCGCGTAAAGCGATTGCGCAAGAGCTAAAGATCAATCAATCATCACAATGTCCATATCTTGTTGCCTGTTATCAGTCTTTCTATAGTAACGGAGCTATTTCAATCATTTTGGAATACATGGATGGTGGATCTCTAGCTGATTTCCTGATCAAAGTCGGAAAAATTCCAGAATGCTATCTTGCTGCAATCTGCAAACAAGTATGACACAAATACACATTTATTTATTTAGTTTCTTGGACCTTCAGTTTTTATTCTTTAGCTATCTTCCGTTCCATCTAACTCAGGTCCTCCAAGGCTTGTTGTATCTTCATCATGAAAAGCATATCATTCACAGGGACTTGAAACCTTCTAATTTGTTAATAAATCATAGTGGTCAAGTCAAGATTACCGACTTTGGTGTGAGTAGAATAATGACAAGCACCTCTGGATTGGCAAATACATTTGTCGGGACCTATAACTATATGTCTGTGAGTATTCTTTTATTTGCCTATGTATATGCCAAGTTTCTATTTACTATTCGACTTTTTTACTTAGACTGTGTAATTTGTATATGTTTCTAACCTGGTTTCGAAAGGATTTATTTAATCATTATCTTTGCTTCAGCCAGAGAGAATCAAAGGAAACGAATACGGGAACAAAAGTGACATCTGGAGCTTGGGGTTAGTTTTGCTCGAGTGCGCAACAGGGAAGTTTCCGTATTCTCCACCAGGGAACCAGAAAAGCTGGACTAACGTTTTTGAGCTTATGCAAACCATTGTGGATAATCCTCCAGCCTGCGTACCTTCTGATCGATCTTCTCCAGAGTTTCGCTCGTTCATATCTGCGTGGTAAGATTTGCATGCTCCGTAAAAGTATTACAGAGTTGACTCAACCTTTCTTGCTCATTTGTATCTGCATGAATCAGTTTGATGTTTTCTTTACTCTCACACTTTACCCCGTTTCCTTTCATTCATCAAAACACTAGTTTTGATAACTTTTATATTCTACTTTTTGTCAGTGTTCAAAAGGAACCAAGTGAGAGGAAGTCTGCGCAGGAGCTTTTGGTAAACTCTATACACTTTTCTATTCCTCAAAACTAAGTAAAAACTCTATATATACTTTTCTATTCCTCAAAACTAAGTGAAAACACTCTTCTATGTATTGCACGAAGTAAAAATTGATAATGCGGTGGTTTATGGTGAAACCCTCAAGTGTGAAGAAACATATAGTTTTATCCACTTTCCAATCCTTACTTTTTTTGTTTTTTCTTTCTTGGATTTTGATCTAGGAATGTTTGTAAGCCTGATCTCTTCTCCTGATGTCATACAATACAGGCACACCCTTTTTTGAACTTATACGACGGTGTAAGTGTAAACCTATCATCTTACTTCACAGACGCTGGATCGCCGCTTGCAACCCTCCAAAACTACTCTGGTATGAATTACGTCTAATTTATAAGTATTATAAGAGCTTAGTCTTTCTGCGTTCTTTAATATCAGCTTTCTCCTCGAGATGTAAATCAAAGGATAGGCCGGGAAAATGATGTCAGGGGCTATAGTGATACTGGCAAATAATGATTTTAGGCTGTGTGCATCAACATTAGCTTCTTAAGCTAATGCATGTCATAATTAAAGGAGTAAGACAAGATCACATTTAAGAACAAAGTTGTCGAGAGAGGGAATTTTGAGGACATGTTATCTTTTAATAAGTCAGTGACGTTTGTGAAGAAGAGGCATTTAAGTTCTTTGACCATAATTTTTCAGGCTTGGTTTGTTTGATGGATTTCAGAAATATATATTGACTACTGATATAATACATATGCAATGTAAATGCCAATCATTGTAAGCTGAATTGTCTAACACATCATACTACCGAATTGTATTACACATCATACTACCCTTACTCTAAGATTCATTCTGTCTTAAAAACCCAATTTCGGTGTGAGATTATATAAAGGTTGTTCCTGAGAAGCATAGTAACAACGTTTACTTTTTTCTCTAATAGCGTGAGATTCAAGATTCTTCTTGAGGGGTTCTATCTCTGGCCATAAATGCCAGAAAGAAAACAACATTTGAGGAATGGATTAAACAAAATCGAGATGGAGGATTCATGTTTGCAGTCTAGTGTTTATATTTTTCAGTGAGTGTTAACTTCATTTGTATCCTGGAAAAACACTTTGCATATAATTTGTAAGATGAAGTGTCTGATTATAATTTTGTTTGAGAATATTTACTTTACTACGATGGGAGATGGAGTGTTCTATTATAATTCTGTTTGAGAATATTAACTTCGTTATATTTGGTTTATTTTAAATGAGGTCAAACAATTTGGCAAACAACCAAACCCATGTAAAAGACAGTTCCAACCTTTTGACTTAAGAGAAAAAAACAGAACACAAAAGCAGTAAAGACGGTTTTGTTTCAAACGTCGTCGTAAATTAAAAAAACGAAATTTACGCCGTTGCCGGGGATCGAACCCGGGTCACCCGCGTGACAGGCGGGAATACTTACCACTATACTACAACGACCTGTTGATAACTAATGAAACACAATCGTATAAGTCTAGATGATTCCATGTTCCTTTCTAATAACTCTCAGCTGACCCGTTCATCATCTATCATCTCTCTATACTTCATTTTCCTTTTTGTTCTGAAAATTGTCTCTGCGGTTACTTCTCCTACGAAATTACACGTTATAGTTTTACAGATTAAAAAGAAAAACCATGAATGTTGCTCATTTATTTCCAAAACTCTGTCGATAAACAAAACTAAGCATGGAAGTTGAATATTGATCACATCCACACGTTAAGATGTAAAAATTATATAGTAATAGAGGCAAAATTGATTAGATAGAAAGCTAAAACTTTTAACATTTACAAAATCTTGTTCATTAAAAAAAATTAAAATTATTTATTTACATTTTATTCCAATATTTATTCTATGAAGTTTTATAATCTAAAATTTAATAAAGCTTAACATTAACTTTCTAAAAAATTATTAAAATTAACAAAACTCAAAATCGTAACTGAGTCAGTTTTTTTCAATTTTATAAAACTAAACAAATATAGCTGAAATAGAATAAGAGCCATTCTTTTTTAGACCATCATGAACATAAAAAAAAAATATACACTATTTTCTCTTTCTCTACTTTCAAAAATACGTTTTTTAATAAAAGCTTAAAAAACCAAGATTATGTCCAAAGATGGCACCAAATGGGGTTCATCGTCATCATCCTAGCAAAAAAAAGATGATATTTTTTGCCAAAACACGGGCTTCATCCCGTTTTCGGGTTGGGTTCTTCTCCCGCATTGACCATAACGAAATGAGCACTAATTTCACAATAAGATTTTCGTAAATGGTCTTACTATTCCGGTTTCTGAGTTTGATTAATTTGTTTGCTTTATCTGCATTGCATGACTATGCTCACCATCTATGACTGAGTGGGTGAAAAAAAACACAAGACAATTAGATTCTCACTTAAATTAAAACATAAAAAAGATGAAGAATACTTGGAGTAAATCATAAATGCGAGAGATCCGATATCTTTAAGTTGATAGTGAAAAAATGTTATCATAAGCAAAAGGTGTGCGATAACAAAAAAAATCAATTGTTATGGTTAAAAGTGATGATAAGTGGGTCTTAAGTGTGATTTCCAGCATGATCCGATTACGTATGTACAAGGATATTTTCAATCATTGAAGTTAAAACTAAATAAAACAATATTGTCGACGTTTTGACTATAAACGGAACAACTACGTGTCAAGTATTTGGTGTCTTAAATAAGGTTGATCCGGAAAATACGTCCAACATCCGTCAGTATCCAATCACCTTAAAAAACAAGGTTGGTTAGAAAAGGCGGTCGATTGTAAATGCAATGTTTGTTAGCAAATTTATAAATGCACATATACATATTTTAGCATCAGACGACCAATGAAGGATCCAACGTCATAATTAGATTGTTTTTACACACCTGGTTAGCATCGATTTACTATAGAACTTCCTCGGTTGGCTAATACTGGATAACACTTACAAGGTTATTAGATATGTGATGTCGTTGTTGGAGGTAGTCTGAGTTGCATCGACTAACAAAATATGTTGCATTGGATTCACATTCATATAAAAAAACAGCAAGACAACGAGCTAATTTTGGTAATGTCATGCATACTTATCCTAGTCCACATTCATTTTCATTAGTTTTTTATGTTTTATCTGGTAATTTAGGTTAATGTAAAGTCTCGCTATAACGTTTTTGGTGTTTTGGAATCAACCAGCCCTACTATCACTTGTTCTATTGATACTAGCAATAATGGACTGAATTCGGGTGGTGTATTGAGTATTCTTGGGTTTTTAGTGAGAATCGTGGCATATGAATGTAAACAATGTAGTTCAATATAGCCAATCCCATCACTAGGTGATCCAAGTACAGTACTGGATTGTCATTCCTTTGCTAAATATTTATTAAGCTAACATTTAAATCGTAGCAAATAAAGTTATGATAAATTATATCGAATAATTAAATAAAACATAATACCATTAATTAGGTTTTCAAAAGAAACAATATATTTTCTTTAGGATACATACAGTAACAAGATAAGTTTATATTTCACATGTAGAAAATGTTTACATTTTGCAAGTACACATATTTCAAATTTAGTTAATAAAATTGCAGACAACTCAAGTATTAACTTCAGTTGTCTTATTCATTACTAAATTTGTATACCATGATCTCACGACAAACTCATTTGTAATCTACATAAAAAAAATGATCGTTATCTTTTGTGTTTTTTACTAGCATATCGTTAATATAGACTTTTGCATTCCTTACAATCTAGTTGGCAAAGGTTTTATTCACTAGTCGATGATAAGTAGCCCCGGCATTTTTCAACCCAAATGAAATTACATTGTAGCAGTGTATAACCATACCATTTATGAATGTATTGTTGTCTTGATTGTTCAAATTCATATGTATCAGGTTGTACCCGACATAAGAGGTTGTTATCCAAAGTCGAGTTTACCAGTTGATCAATTCTAGGAATGGGAAATGTGTCATTCAAACAAACTATGTTCAAGTAAGTAAAATCAACACACATTCTCTATTTCGCATTGTTATTTTTTTCACAAGCACTAGGTTAGGCGTTTATAATGCATATTGAGATTATCTGATGTGTCATACTTTTCTTTACAGATTTACTTTTATAACAATCATTTCAGACTTTTTAAAAGAGATTACTCTTCGTTTTTGAATTATGAGGCATAGATTGGGAAGTACAATAAGTTTGTGACAAATAAAACTCGCATATACTCTTGTTATGTCCTCTGTATACCATGAAAACATATACAAACTTTCTAATAAAAAAATATCGGTTGTTCTTTTATAACATGTCATAACTGGATACCAATCTTTAAGTTTTCTTTCGCTCGGAAATGTATGAATTTCAACGTCCACATCGGGTATTCTTGAACTTGTAGTCTTCGTCGGATCATCTACAATATCTGAATTTAAAGTAGACCCCGCGAATTGTTATTTTTGTTTTGGTTCGACACTTTTAATTGTATTGAGGGCCAATGCAGTAGTGTATCACTCTGTTGCACTTTCTGGCTACTCTAGAAAACTCCTACTTGACTTTCAACTACATACTTCAAATATTAACGAATACTATGCATTCTTGACAACCAAGACCTGCTAAAATTATATTATATGATGTCGGTCCATACATCACTACGAACAACAATTTTACCATTTTCTTGAAAGGCCTTCGACCTAACTATACCTGATAATCAAACTCTCTGATGATATTATTATGAACCTAGTCAATCCTACTATTGTTTAATCAGATTAGAGAATAATATGAGGATCTTTCGTTTGATTGTAAGTGTTTATGAATAGGATATTTTCCAAACTTCAAGTATTAACTAAGATCTTTCAGATATTAGTTCTTTTAATGGATGCTCCAATAGCCACTACATCCTTGTGAGGTCCATCGTCCTCTCTTAAATCAGCATCTTAAAAAAAGATAAAAGACAATGAATCTTTGTAAATATGGGTTCCATTTTACCTTTTAATTGTGTCGTTAAATTGACAGTATGCATTTTTCACGAGTAATTGGTGGTTAGAGACTTGTATTCAGGCCGAAAATAGTCAATGACTCAAAAACATTGCACAGAGTTTTGACATTGCCTTCACTTATGGGCTTGTCAATTACCATACCACTCATTCAGTTGGGATCGGGGTCCAAATACTCTACGCTCGCATCAAAATTATTAAAATGTTCTATTATGACCATCACATTTTCGAGATTTGATGCAACCTTGACAACTTCCCTTTGAATTACCGCTTGATTACCTACTTGAGCTTGATGTCGAGCCATTGACTATTGTTTAACAAAAAATGTTAGCTTACCATTCTCGATCAAAGTTTAAATTTCCTCATTTAAAGCTATGAAGTCCCTCGTATTATGACCAACATCATTATGATACTTGCATAGTCGTTTATTCTTTTCTTCTCACTATCTTTAAGTCGGACGAAGTTTTATGAATGAGAAATTTTTTGCATCTTATTAAATATTGTTGCGATGTTTTCCGTCAACTCTATAAAGTTATCGAGTCGGACCTATTGATTCACTATGGTCATTTTTTGTTGACCATAAGGCTGTTGTTTTATCCTTGGTCGAGGCAGCATTTGACTTGTGTCTCTCGGATGAAAACAATCACTGTATGAGGCTTAAAGCTTTGGATTAATTCTTGTTGATAAACTATAATAGATGACTGTTGAATCTTTTTTATATGGAAATCATCTTTAATATTATATTATAATTTATTCCACCTGCATCTACTATTCGACATGAACTAGTAAAGCACCAAAAGTCAGAGCTTTCTTTCGAGTCACGTCATCAACCGATTCTCCGTGGAGAAGTCTTTGTATAAAAGAAGCAATAGCAAGTTGCTCATAACAATAATCCACGCTATTCTTTATAAGAACGAATTGTTAGGTATAATCTTTCAAACTTTCTCCGACCAAATTTATGTACTGGATTATCGTGTCTCCACTCCCTCTTATTTTCTTACTTCTCACAAAGTGTCATCTAAATTTTGTTAAAAACATGTCAAAATTATTGATGGAAACCTCAGGATGTTGGTTAAACCACTTCAAAGAACTATCCTTTAAGGTTTAGGAGAAATCACGACATAACAAATTATCGTCATCGTCAAATTTCATCATAAAGTTCTTAAATTTCTCAAGATGATTAACCAGATCTCTAATCTCATCAAAATTATTCATCTTAGATATATCTAACCTTTTCGGTAGGTTTCAAGAAAGGATTTCCGCTGGAAATGAGGACTATATCTAATTGTGTCTTTAACTATGATGGTGGTCATCGTTAATCGTTGCATAAAGATCCTACTCTGATGGATTTGTAAATTGGTTGTTTACTTGGTAGTCAAAACTTAGGCTCCTAAACCTGCTTGCACCAGAGCAAGTATTTCTCGGACCGAAACTATATTTGTTGTGGTCCTACCTTACCTCATGCAACCACCATATCTATAACCTTAGAGGGTCCCTGCTTATCCGATGAGTCACATTCTTTTTTCAATTCTCGTATTCGCTTTGAACCCTAATACCGACTTGAATGCCTCTGTGAATAATGCCTACCACCAGATTCTATATTTCTCTTGTGATGGCGATTCCTACTCAAAGAAGAAGAAAAATCTTTTGAATCATACATAAAATAATCATTAGATTCTGAAAGATTATAACGATATCTGACATTTTTTTCATTTCTCAAGGAATTATGGCTTTTATCCAGCCGAAACTACTTTCTTAGGTACTTTTCCTAGTTTCTCAAATACTCAAACTCATCATCATCTCCCTCAAATATTTCATTAAAATCTTCATACTACGAAAAAAAACAAAAACAAATAGATCAAGACCAATAAATAAATGGTTCAAATGGGCAAAAATAATTCTCTAGTGCTTTAAAGATATATTTACTTTTATTCAACGGCTATGAGGCAAAATAAGTATGAAAATTTACATGTGTAGTGTGGTCAAATACTATACGAAACTCAGCATAAATGAGCCTATTTTATTTTCAAATTTACCATAATCTGGTGAAATATGTTGAAATACGTTCATGGATTTACCAAGATCTAACGAATTTCTAAACCACGTGCGAAACGTAATATTCATTATGTTGCAAAATTATACATTTTCCTAAATACATGTGTTTGTCAAGGTTTCACAATTAAAATATGCTAATTTCACAAGATAAGTGTTGTCTAGGTCTCGCAAGTCAAATATGTTAATTTTGCAACTCATGTGATGTTTATGTCTCGCATTTCAAATATGTTAATTTTGAAATACATATGTTACCTAGATTTGACAATTCATATACGACGTTTAGTTTCAACACCTAAAATATCATAAGTTTTAAACAACTTGATCTGCGAAAAATATCTAATACCAACATGTGAAACTCTACCAAAGTTAACTATATTTTGTTTCACAACGTATATATGCTAGGTTTCTCAAATAACATTTTTTATACGCCATTGTGATGGTGGAGAACAATATCAAACTCTGAACTTTTTTGGACTGATGCGATGGTTGAAATCTGTTCATATTTGGGTTTAAAAATGTTTATGATAGAGTTTTTATTAGATCAACGCAAGATTTATGCCTCATACAGTGATTGCTTTTAAAGCCGTTTATGGTAGAGATTAAAGAAATCACTCTATGAGGCTTTAAGCTTCAGAGGAAATTTTTGACATGGTTTTCAAATAAAAAAATTATCTTTTATTAGATCTGATGAGGAAGAATAAAAGACATGTGAGAAAATTGTAAAGAAATAGTTTTATTATGAGAGAATTGTAAAGAAATAGTTTATTAGTAGAGAATTGTAAAAAAGAAGTTGGATTAGGGGAAAATTGTATAGACTACGATAGAAATAGCCATTAAAAAGGTGAAAAGATATAGGGACCAAAGATGTAATAAGTGGGAATTAAAACATGTGGGACCCGCAATTGTACTATAAAAGGACCACACCCACTTCATAGATTCCGAGATTTGAATATAATATTACTTTCTCTCTCTACTTAATCTAGCTCTTACTTTCTCTCTCTAAACGGGAAACTTAACAAAGAAACTAAAGATTACTTTGACACTAAAATATTATCGTAACGCAAAATTACCCCTCTAGCTATTCTCTAACTCTTTAGTGGCGTCGTCTGTGGTAAACGACGATTGTTCTAACGACAATCGCTTTCTGGAAATAATTCATAATCCGAGGAGAATCATGTAAGAGCAAGGGGATGATTTTGTCAATGAATGCGAGGAGAATTTGGTAGGGGACACATATCGACATAATATGGAGTACGAGGCGCATGGCGCCCCGCGCGTCGGATACATCTTTGACGATTCAGATTTGTTGGCTCGAATGAATGAGATATTGCTGGAGATTGAGAAGTTGAGGGCGGAAAAAGAAAAGGTTCAGAAAAATCTTCGCTCCGAGGTAAGGAGAGAGCCTGATAGTGAAAAAGAAGAGCGTGAAAACGAATTTCGTCCTAAAAATAGGGATGATAGGTATAGAGGTCATGAACGACATTCTTCGAGGAGGAAAGAAAAGTGTCGCTTGGAGTATTCAGACTCAAGCGATTATTCCCTTAGCAACTCACCATAATCTCCTCCTAGGAGAAGTCACAGAAATAAAAAGCATGAACGAAGGCGAGTGAAGCACCGAAGAGGAAAGAGTCTGGAGAGGAAATCTCTGAGGGCAAAGACTGGTCTTGCTCATGCTCATGGACAGGGTTATGGTCAAGTAAATTTCCCCTATGGAAACCAGAATGCTGACCCGCAGAATTCAGAGTGGCAGCATCAGTACACCATCCCATCCGAGGAAGGGTTATATTTTCCGAGCCATGAAAACTTGAGAGCGAACGTCTATAGGACGGGTCATAACTGGAGATCTTCTCCTTTGTCCTCGGAAATTTTAGTTGGAAACCTCCCGAAGCATTTTGATATCTCGAAGTTAGAAAAATTCGATGGGACGCAAGACCCTGACAGCCATATCGAGCAATTTAAGAATTTCATGATTAATTTCAACGACGATGATAAGTTGTTGTGTCAAGCGTTTTCTCAGACTTTCAAAGGAGTAGCATCTAAATGGTACAATTGGCTTCCGCAGGGCTCGATATATTCAGGAATATCTTTAGACAACATTTTATGGGGAGCAAAAAGTTTAGAGCTAATGGGGATACGATAATATATTGTAGACAAAAAGTTGGGGAAATCTTGAAAAATTATACCAATCGGTTCGTCAAAATGAAAACAGACATGGAGTACTGCAAAGAGTCAGTGGCACTTGCAGCTTTCAGGATGGGCCTACTCCCCGGACTATTAAAGGACACAGTAGCGGAGAGTCAGGCCATGAACTTTGGCGCATTGTTGGATCAGGTTGAGAAGAGAATTCTGGTGAAGGAGACTCAGGCATCTGAGAAAGGATTTGGTGATCAAGGTCCCCGTGCCAATGTTCAAGCCAAAAGTATGGGTCAGTATCCGCCGAGGTAGAAAACAAACCCACAGTATTATGGCAATCAAAAAAATTACAATCTAGTGGCCAGACCAATGTCGAACAAATGGGTTCGACCGGACAATTTTGCGGAGTTAACGGAAAATGTCGCCACGATATTTGATAAGGTAAGATCAACGGTGCCGTTCAGGAAACCTTTTCCTATTCAGACTCTGAGGGAAAGCAGAAGTGTTAGCAAGTATTGTAAGTATCACGAGGATATCGGGCATGATACGAAAGACTGCATTGCTTTGAAAAAAAGTAAGTGCAAGCTTTGATTGAGAATGGAATGTTGCTAGAGTTTGTGAAAAATCACTCTCAGAAAAATGTGGCGGTAAAAGTTGTTCCAAAAATCGCTGACACAGCTATGGTAATTTCCGAGGAAGTTGATGTTTTTTATATTGAGCAAGAGTATCTGGATCCTAAATAAGGAAGGAACAACGTGAGCATGGTGGAGGAAATTATTCCGAGGGGGAAAGTAAACGACCTCTGTGCTTTCTTTGAGTCACTGGCAATCTTTGGAGGAGATACCATTGCAGGGAATTCTAATAGCTCGCGGAAAAGGCATACGGTCAATCTGACTACCCAGATTGAAGCGGGGGTGTCGGCACAAATGCACCGTTTACCTTCCCCCATCATATGTTTTGATGATGATGATATGAGAAATATCGCGGGCCCGCACGAAGATGCGGTGGTGATTGCCGCGGGTATTGCTGGCGATCAAGTTCAGAATATACTTGTTGATACAGGAAGTTCAGCGAACATCTTGTTTATGAGCACTTACAAGAGAATTTCTGACCCATCGGTTATACGACGGTCAGACAGAACCATAGTGGGATTTACCGGTGCCACAACAGTGGTTGTTGGAGAATTTTAGTGCGTAGTCGAGTTAGGTCGTAGGTCGTTCAAGAAGGAGGTGGAAGTACTGTTTATTGTTGTTGACGCACCAAATTCGTATAATGCGATTTTGCGTCGCTCTTGGCTGTCGCGAATGCATGGTGTGATTTCGACGGTGTATCAGTGTCTGAAATATGTGGTAGGAAACAACATCGGGACAATCAGGAGCAGCCAGAAGATGGCCCGAGAATGTTATCAGATCGCTTTATCCTCGAAGGGAGTTCGGGGAAACATATCGGACAAGGCATAGCAATTAAAGGGGCCTCCCTCGGAAATCATTCCATGTGATGATCCGAGGGAGACCCCCGGATTTATGGTCCCAAAAGAGGATTCTGAGGAGCATAAATTTGGAGATGGAAAATTTATGAAGATCGGAGTAAAACTTTCTTTTGAGTTCAAAGAAATATTAATTACGTTTTTGTCTAACAAACTCGACATGTTTTCTTGGTGTACACAGGATGTTACGGGAGTACCATCGGAGATAATATGTCATAAACTTGCCGTGCGGCTTGATGTTCGACCCATTATCCAGAAAAGGAGACCAGTTTCTAAGGAGAAGGTTGCAGCTATTCTTTTGGAAGTGGAAAGATTATTAAGTATAGGCCACATTCGAGAGTCACACTATCCCGTATGGGCCTCGAATCCCGTCTTGGTCAGGAAAAAGACTGGCAAGTGGAGAATGTGCGTGGACTTCACGGACCTAAACAGAGCTTGTCCTAAGGATCCTTTTCCGGTGCCCCGTATTGATCCGTTAGTGGATTCGACTTCAGGGAATCGATTATTGTCTTTCATGGACGCATATTCAGGGTATAATCAAATTCGGTTAGATGCAAAAGATGAAGAGAGCACGTCATTTATTACCGGGAGAGGATTATATTGCAACAGGTTTATGCTATTTGGCCTAAAGAATGCATGGGAAACTTATCAGCGCTTGGTCAACAAAACCTTTAAGGTGCAAATTGGTCGGAATGTCGAAGCTTATATCGATGACATGCTTGTCAAGAGTTTGTGGGACGAAGATCATTTGAAACTGAATCCAAAAAAGTGTGTTTTTGGGGTACGATCGGGTAAGTTCCTTGGCTATATGATAAGTGAAAAAGGTATAGAGGCTGACTCGGAACAAATAAAAGCTTTAACAACCATGACTCCCCCTCGGAATATCAAGGAAGTCCAGATCCTGACAGGGAGATTGGCAGCACTGAATAGATTCATATCTCGCTCATCGGACAAATGTGCCCCTTTCCTCAAGGTATTGCGTAATGCGAAACAATTTAGTTGGACCGATGAGTGTTCAACAGCTTTTCTCCAAATTCAAGAATATTTGACGTCCCCTGATATACTATCTAAACCATTGGTGGGGGAGAGATTAATTGTCTATGTGGCGGTGTCAGATTGTGCGGTTAGTGTCATTTTACTCCGAGAAGAGGACACTATTTTGAAACCCATTTACTATGTCAGTAAAAGTTTGTTAGACGCTGAGAAACGATATCTTAAATTGGAGAAGGTAGCTTTGGCTTTGGTAACAGCTGCCCGAAAAATGAGACCTTATTTCTAGGCACATCCTATTGTTGTTCGCACGACATTTCCCCTGAAAGGTTTGCTACAAAGGCCCGATATATCTGGGAGGATGACTAAATGGTCAGTCGAATTGGGAGATTTTGATATAACGTTCGAGCCTTGGACGGCGATAAAAGCCCAGATTTTGGCTGATTTTTTGGTTGAATTCCACTCAGAAAGGGACGACATATAGACTATTGACCACTTTGATGACACAGAATGGTTGGTTCGAACAGATGGAAGGTCGAATAACTCTGGAAGTGGTGCGGCTGTCCAATTAATTTCTCGAGAAGGGATAGCCATGTTCCAAGCTATTCGATTCAGATTCAAGGCGACTAATAATGAAGCAGAGTATGAGGCGACATTGGCGAGTATGCACTTAGATCGAATATGTGGGGCCAAAAAGATTAAACTGATTAGTGATTTACAGTTGGTGATAAATCAAGCTTTGGGAGTCTGAGGCCAGAAAGGATATGTTGATACAGTATCCGAAAGCGTTAAAAGATTTAGTTGTTGAATTTGATGAGGTTAAGTATGAACATGTTCGAAGAGAGGCAAATGTCGTCCCAGATTATTTGGCTGCCGCCTCGCGCACAGAGGGATACCCATGGGTCTTAATTCAGGAGCATCCTTTGGTCATGATTGATGCAGAGTATTCAATGAACATTAAAGAGGTAAGCAATATGATCACAAATTATTGGAGGTCCGAAATTATTGACTTATTGGAAAAAGATACTTTACCCTCTGGAAAGTACGAGGCTATGAAGATCAGGTTCAGGTCTTATGGGTTATCATGTTGGGAGGTGTCTTGTATAAGAAATCTTTGAGCCGACCATTACTACAGTGTCTGGACAAGGATGAGTCGCAATTTGCCATGTCCGAATTGCACGATGGGGAAGGTTCAGCCCAATGTGGGTATAAGGCATTAATTCGACGGGTGTTTTTGGCTGGTTTTTATTGGCCGTCTATCTCTTCGGATGCAAAAGACTTGGTAAAGCGATGTGATACCTGTCAGCGCTATGCAAATATAATCCACAAGCCTGGGGTGTCCTTGGAGAATATTTCAGAAGCGGTTCCGTTTGACAGGTGGGGCATTAATTTAGTTGGCCCCCTCCCAATGGCCTCTGGAGGCAGACAGACTATAATCGTAGCGGTGGATTATTTTTCTAAGTGAGTGGAAGCGGAACCCCTGGCAGGGATAAAATCAAAAGATGTTATCAAATTCATCATTTCAAATATTTGTTATCGTTTTGGGGTACCGCTACAACTCACAACGGATAATGGACCTCAATTCGACAACAAAGAATTTAAAAGCTTTTGCCTTTCCAGGGGCATACGACAATTTTTTTCCGCCCCATTTCGTCCCCAAGCCAACGGTCAGGTCGAAGTAGGGCTGTTATCGGTCCGGTTCGGTCCGGGTTTTGGCGGAACCGGACCGGACCGCTAAGCTTATCGGTTCGGACCGAACCGAACCGATAAGCTTTCGGTTCTGATATTTGGAACCGGACCGGAACCGGTAAGAATCGGTTCGGTTCGGTTCGGTCCGGTCCGGTCCGGTCCGGTTCGGTCCGGTCTGGTTCGGTTCCGGTCTCGGTTCGGTCCGGTTTCGGTCCGGTCTTTTTCGGTTCTTTTCGGTTTGTTTTCGGTCTGGTTCAAATTGTTCGGTTTCGATTCGGTTCGCTATCGATCCGGTTTGATCCAAAAAAATTAAAAAAATCTAATTAAAATAATATACAAATTTCAAATAAAAAGAATTTAATTTCATTAAAAAATATCAGTTTTACGTCAGATTTTTGGGGTTATTTTTTAATCACTCACCATCTATATACACATATATTATTTTAAGTTAACTAAAACTACTTTATCTATTATCTAATATCTACTGCTACTTAAACACCTTTTTTTTGCAAAGCAAGAAAACAATAAATACTATTCAAACTTATCACTTGTTAAAATCTTGCATTTTAAAGACTTGTTCAACGTGAACCAAATCTATTGTCAAGCGCATGAAGGGCAGGGTTAAACGCAAATCGCCCAAAAAGACCTTGCGTGTAAGGCAAGAAAGTTTTTTTCTTCAAATCTTGAGAAGCTGCTTTGTTCTTAGTGTAATGCAACTCGTGTGCCGAAATCGGCACCCTTCTTCTTGATCCTACAGCCGAGCTATTGCTAGACCTAAAACTCACATTCTTCACCTCTTGATGATGATGCTTGAATAAATTCGAAAACCTTGATCTTCCTTCAGACGAACTTCGAAACAAAAGAAAATCTTTCAGTTTCCATTTTCTCGAGGAAGATAAAGAAGCACTCTTCAAAGAAACCAAAGAAACTGATCCTGGCTCCAAACCCGAAGATATTTCCGAATCTTTTTCTTCCTCTTCGTCGATATTTTTAGAACTCTCCGTCACCGATCTCGTGTCTTTTTTCTTTCTTGGCGAAAAAGCTTCTCTTATTATAATCTTGGGCATCTTGGGTGGTTGACTTTTCTTCATCTTGTTTTCTTGAAGTTTATGCAATTGAAACTGTCTGATTTTTCCTCCATCGAATAGCTCTTCTGCATACAAAGAGCTGGTCTCTGACTTATTGAAGCTCTTCTGCTTGTTCCGGCAATGTGTCCACCATACCAGGCATTCTGGGACAGAGAAAAACCAATCATAGTTATTACTTGATTACGGGATCGTCCTAAGGTGTTCTTGTTCTTTACAAATACACATTTACAACATATACGTTAACTACTTAAAGACTTGCCTGGAAATTAAAACCACCAGTTACACCATCAATGTTTAAAACCTGCGGATAAAAAAAAAAGTGTGAGACGATCTTAGCAACACATCGTGATGAAACATCTGCGCGTAAGTGCGAGCACTCTTTAGGAAAATGCTAATTAGCTCGAACAGAAGTAAAATTATCTTGAAAACTGTAAATTAATGCAGAGAAGTGAAGAGTTAGCTACCTCTCCTGCAAAGAAAAATTACTACAGAAAATGGTCAGTCCTGTTAGACAATAGCAAAGAACAAGAGAGATTCTCCATCGATTCAGCTATAGTAATTTCACGACAGAAAATTAGGAGATGTAAAACTAGAAACTGATGAAAATACGAGTACAAGAAGTCTCAATCTGACTATTAGTGATAGCTATAGTATATTAGCAGGTTAAGATGCTGACCTGCCAACTAAAATTTTGCCAATACCATTTCCTGTGGCAATTTTAATGATGATCTGCCTACGAGGCTTTCATAGAAAGTTAAGGGGCTGTTCCATTTCAGAGATCTCAACCATAACACTTAAACTTCAAACACTAACAAATATTAAACAACATTTAAACCAAACAACACTTCCCACAAAACCTTACTAAAACCAAACAAGTGAACTTCAAACACTAAACTTCATATATTACAAAAATTGCAGCAAAACAAAACATGTGATCAAACCAAAACAAAGTAACAACAATCTATGATTAACCTAAAGCTAAGTAACACCATACTCAAACTATAAGGCCAAACCTTACAAAAACTGCATACTTAACATGTAAAGAAAAATCTTACAAAACCATATAATGTATGCATACATGAATTGGACGAGTCAAGCAGCTGTAGTTGACTTGGACGACTCGTCAATCTGCCCAAACATAAATTTCATTTCTGTTTCAACTGGCTCTTCTTCGGCAAGCTACAAAGAAAAATACATTAGAAAAAGAAGCAGATGAACAATTAAACTAAAAACGAAAATAAACTCTTACAATGCTTCGCCCATGTCCTTTTTTAACGCTGTGGAACTCTTTTGCCCAATCACCTCCACACATAAGCATCTCCACTGTCTCAGGTTTCAATGAGGTGCGTTTCGGATCAATCACGCGCTTCCCGGCGCTAAAAGCTGCTTCCGAAGCAACCGTTGTAATGGGGATGGATAAAATATCTTTAGCCATGATGCTAAGAATATGATATTTTGGAGCATTAGCCCTCCACCAAGTCATTATATCAAACTCTGCTCCACGATCAAATTTCTCTGGCTTCTCCTCCAAATAGAACTGAAGATCAGTTCGAGTCTCGCTGTCCTCCTCAGTCTCATCGAGATATGCAAAGAAAGTAGATCCACCGGGATTATTTGTTGTTTGAGAAGAAGGAACAGCAGGTTTCTTATGTGCTTCTTCATAGATTGAAAACAAATTTTGTAAGTCGTTTGAAACTGATTCCTCTCTATTTTTAGCCTCATCGGGAAGATGATACAAGAATGGGTAAACCCACTTAATGAACTTCATCTTATATCTGCGTCATAACACAAAGTAATAAAATTATTAACAAAATACATTCATGTCTTAGCTAGAGAAATAAAATGAAAAGCTAAAAAGAATCAGATACATTTCAATTTGAAACCGTAATCATAACCCTACTAAAATAAGACCTGTCTTACCTTGGGTCAAGAATAGCACCAATGGAAATCAACAAATTTGACTCCGACCAATACTTTTGATACTTGATCTTCATCTCGTTAACCGCTAGCATTAGTTCTGGATTTGTGTCACAATACTCGAACTTATCCAACACAACTTTAACTTGATAAAGTTCAGCAAGAAATAGGTTCACCGTAGGGTAAGTTCGACCACTAATAACTTTAGTGACACGCTCAAACACCTCCAAAAAATGACAAATGGCCTCCACGCTCTTCCACTCTTCATCACTAGGCAAGAATTGCATAAAGACAGAATTAACTTCTGCATACCTGTGCCACACCTCTCGATAAAATAACACAGTGGATAACATCAACCATGTGGAGTTCCACCTGGTCTTCACATCAAGTACCATCCTTTTTCCTTTCAACCCCATGTCTTTCACTATCTTATCGAATTCAATGCATCTTGCCTCAGATGCAAGTATATATTTGGCACCTCCCCTAACATTTTCTACAGATGGTTGAATGACTTTTAGACCATCTTGCACCAACAAATTCAGTATATGTGCACAACACCTCACGTGGAATAACTTACCATCCAAAGGCAGATTTCTTCTTCTAGTAAAGTCTATTTTCAGTCTAGTCAGACACGCGTCATTAGCTGTAGCATTATCAACTGAGATTGAAGCAACTCTATCCCTAATCTTCCAGTCTTCCATCACCTTAATTAACTCCCGAGCAAGAACTTCACCACTATGGGGGGGTGGTACATGAACAAAAGCCAATACTCTATTGTGTAGTTGCCACTTATTGTCTATAAAATGCGCGGTGACAGTCATGTAACCTATTTTCTGCTCCCCACTCCACCAACAATCAGTAGTAAGTCCTATCTTACTCACCTTTGCCATTAGTTTTTTCATTTTCTCCTTCTCCTCTAGATAATATGCTATACAATCAGCTTTGACATGATGCCGAGAAATCTTCTTATACCCAGGATATATTGTGGTATATACTTTGTTCCAAACAGTTCCTTCTAAATGGCTAAATGGTGTATCATGCGCCAATACAGCTTCGGCCATAATCTTTCTAACACTAGCATGATCATATCTCCACGCACTAAGACTTGGTGTCCCATCTCCTTGGAATGAACTACTGTCTAACAATGTCTGTGTACCTGCAGTATTTTTTTTTCTATGCCCACAGATCTTTAAATGCTTCAAATAGGTAGAGGTACCCCCATCTTTCACATTGTAAGAATACAATGTCCCACACCACTTACACTTCCTCTTTTTTGATCCACACGACATCGTAACGATTTGAAATTCTTCCCAAATAATAGATTTTTTAGCCCTTTTTCTAGGAGGTGCAGATGGATCTTCATCAGCATTAGCATTGCCAATAGTATTAGCAGGGGTTGGTGTTGACCCATCAACTTGGCTACCCAAATTGGGATCTATATCTTGAAGTTCTCCGATCTCAATCCCTCCTATAGTCTCACCATCATCGTCACATTCAAATGATTCATTATTATGCATTGGACTTGAGGAATCTTGAAACGACATGAAAAATATGTATCACTTATACAAATCTATAAAATTATTGGAAAGAATACAAAAGTTGGGAGTAAAACGTAAGATTGTTACTATAAATTCAAAAGACTTAACTAAACAATTTCTATCAAAACTCAGACTGAGACAACTAAAAAACTAGAGCTCAACATAGATTATTGATGCTGGAAATTTAAAAAAAAATCTTTAAAACATTGAACTCAAATTGAATCCAATAAAAATGATGAATCATGAATATGACGAAATCAAATGATATAGAAATTAAGGAAGGGATGAGAAGAAGAATAAGAAATCATACCTAGAATGAAGAAGGTATTTTTGGATTTAATGTTATTGTGTTTGTGTCGTTGCGGCTGCTGCTGTAAGTTATAAAAAACCCTAGGTTTAGCTTTATGTCCAAAGAAATCAATTTTTCCCCAAATCGATAAATTTCCCTCCAATCAGATTCAAAACATAGATTTCGTTTTAAAAGCACCAAATTTTCGCACTCAAAAGTCAAAACGTGTATTGCCCACTGTTTCTATATAGTCAAATTTTCGTTTTTAATTAAATACAAAAAAACAGTTTCCTTTTCCATATATAAATAATATAGTTTTTATATATTTTATAATTTATTTACTTATCTTATGGTATATATTATAATATTAATCAATTTTTAAATAATTTATATTATCTTTTAAAATTATTTTTTATATAATTTTATCGGTTCTATTGGTTTATCAGTTCGGTTTCTAACCGGTTCTATCGGTTTGTCGGTTTTATCGGTTTGGTTCCTAACCGGTTCTACCGGTTTTTCAGTTTTACCGGTTCGGTTTCTAACCGGTTTTATCATTTCGGTTCCTTATCGGTTTCGATTTTAAAAATAGGACCGCGAACCGGACCGTTAAGGTTCGGTCCGGTTCTCGGTCCGGTCCTTATCGGTTCGGTTCCGGTCCGGTCCCGGTTCTCCGGAACCATCAACAGCCCTAGGTGGAAGTGACTAATCGAACAATTCTGGATGAGTTGAAAAAGAATTTGGAAGGAAAGGCAGGAAAATGGCCTGATTATCTATAAAAAGTATTATGGGCTTATAGGACAACGCCTCGAACTGCCACAATTGTTTCTCCATTCGCCTTAGTATATGGTATGGATGCCATCATCCCATCGGAGATTGTTTTCCCGTCATATCGTGTGGCAACTTATACAGAAAATTTGAACGACCAAAGCAGAGCATTGGAGTTGGATCTGGTTGAAGAGAAAAGACAACGCGCACGGTTGAAGTCTTTCCACTATCAAACATTAATGAGGAGTCGATATGCTTCTAAAGTAAAACACAGAGATTTTAAGGTGGGAGACAAAGTATTACGCAAAGTTTTTCTGCACACTAAAGAGAAGAGTCTTGGAAAGTTGGAACCAAATTGGAAGGGCCCCTATGAAGTGACAGAGAAAGTGAAATAGGGAACATATAGGCTAAAAGACAAGGAAGGGCGATATCTGAGGTTTCCCTGGAACATCGAACATTTAAAATCGTACTTAGAATGAGAAATAAGTTAGCATGTAATGTTTATTTCTAGTGCATTTTCAGGTTTACTAAAAACAACGAGGGCATACTCTTTCCTACTCTGTTAGGTACATGAAGGTTTTAAGGAGGTGCCACTATGAGCTAATTAACACAACGCATTTTTTGCCTCGAACTATTATTTGGGTCACAATATTTTGTGGCCCGAATGTTTTTTGGTGCTTCGAACTATTTACAGTTTTTGTTGCCTCGAACTATTATTTGGGTCACAATATTTTGTGCCCCGAATTTTCTTTGGTGCTTTAAATTTTTTTTTGTTGCCTCGAACTATTATTTGGGTCACAATATCTTGTGCCTCGATTTTTTTGGTGCCTCAAATTATTTCTTCTAAGCTAGTCTTAGCACAGTTCATAATGAATATTACGATGCAAGTCGGTATAGATCAACCATTCAACGCAAGTTGGCAAACATTTATGAAAAGCATGATAATTAATAAGTTAGACGATTGACATTCCAAATTATAACATACACAAAAATTCGAGGAGTCCATCTCTTCGAATAAAGTTAGATGGGTTAAAAAAATCGCCTTTAAAGGACTTACACACAAAAAACTGCTAACTATGCTACCATTTCTTCTAATTAGTCAGACTTATCCGAGGAGTGACTTTCCTCAGAATCCGATGACTCACTATCACTCACCACAATGTGAGGAGGACGGAGGTCCAAGGAGACGAGTTTCCAAAAGCCGCCTAAGTCATATTCGGGGTGCTCGGCATGAATTTCGGTAATGAGGCCTGCTCGGACTGTAGCATCTCGAGCACTAAGGTTGCTTGTGCACTTAGTTGCATAGGCATTAATGGCCTTCTCCTTCTCCTCCTCAACTTGCTGAGGAAAATCTTCGATTCGCTTCACCAATATTTCTTTATCCTTTTACATCTTTACATAATCATCACAACAACTCCTAAATCCATTGCATGCCAGCTCATGAGCTTTTTTAAGCTCTATCAGAAGTTTTTCTTGGGCCCCCGTTTTCTGTTGGTAGAGGTCCATTTTCTTCTTGACAACATCTTTCGAGCATAATGACATAATTTTCAGAGGCAGACAATTTTTCATAAAGGGCATCTGCTTGATTCTCCACGACAGCATACTGTTTCTTTGCCTCCTCAAGTTGCAAAGAGACAGGAGCTGATTTGAACTTATAATGGTTTTTTCGATCCTCTAGATGTTGCATCTTCTTTCCCTTGTTGACAGAAGTATACAGCAAGATTTGAATATTTAGCGAGAATTCATCGTGCAGAGGAACTTCGAAGGAGCTGGTTGGTGAGCCTAATGTTGTGGGGTCAAAATCCGAAGACTCACCCGTAATAATATTAAGATCAACATGTTGAGGAGGATTTCTCCAAGGAATGAGGAGTGGGGCCAGTATTGGAGAATTTTCGAGGGGAGCAGGACTTGACGTTTGGGTAAGATGAGAGCTAGGTGTTTGATTTGAGTGTTCCTTGGGCGAAATACCTCCAATTTCGTTTTCAGGCTCACTTGATATTTCTTGGAGCTCGTTGCCCTGAGCGGTTTCTTGAACGTCATCTTGCGTTTTGCCATCCTCGGGTAATTCTTGGATGGGCTCCAATACAACTTTGTTTTTCTTTTCTCTTGCTTTCGTATCTTTCTTCTTCGGAGGATGGATAGATTTCTTTGGCGGATAATTGGAATCGGGTATCACAATGTTGGCCAAGGGAGATGGTTCCTGGTTGCTAATTACCCCTTTGTTGTCTGACTGGCGATCCTTCGTGGAAAATTCCTCGTTGGATTCATCAAGGTGACTCTTAGCACGAGAGCGTTTTGGGAGGTATATGACTATGCCTTTTTTAGTCACTCGATCTAGAACTTCTTGCTGTGGGGGAGGGGTCATTAGTTCTTTCAAAGTCAATCGATCAAGAGGGTTCAATCTCCACAACCGGATCATGGCTAAGTTGTTCTCCACGAAGCACAAGCGAAATCTATTTTCCCACTGCTCTTTGCCCCACTCGCTCAATTTGGTGAAGATAGTAGTGGTACTCTCCACATAATCCGAGTAGGGTTTTGAAACACCTGTCATAGCTACAAGAATTGTCAAGTCAGTACATTATTATCCGAGGAGGAAAGGTCAAATAAGTTAGTAAACTTATATTTGTTGGTCCACAAAAGGGATAGCTTATGAGGATTTGAAGGAGTCGATTCTGACACTGTCTCTAGTGACCTGAAAAGAAGATAAATTGTTGCCTCCACTTTTTATCTGCTTCTAGCAGGTGTTTTAAAAAAATTTGTCGCCGCCCAAACATCAGTGAGTAAAATGAGAAAAATGGATTCCTTGCCAGCTCGGATAGTCCGATGAGCTCCTCTAAGGAAGAATCGATTCCCGAAATCCTTGATTCCATGATGCATTCCATAAGCGTGAACCACATATTTGGTCCAGCTTGTGAAGGGCAGAGGTCAATCTTGGCGAAGAACTCAATAGAAAATGGGTCCAAAGGAAACCTTAATCCCAAATTCATAATCTCGGTGTAAACGACTAGTTCATTATCCCTTACCGATAAAGGCGTCTCACCCTCTAAGGGGAACCTAATGTCGATGTACGAAGGAATACACCACCGGGTCCTCAGCATGGGCTCTTCGGAGGGTAAAAAATAATTGAACTGAATATTATGTAGTGCCACCATATGCTTGTTTTCGATTCCTCGAATATTATTGCCTACTATGGCGTCAAGTTCTAAGGGAAGGGTGATGTCTCCCTTCATATTGGGGGAGATCTGACGAGCTTGTTCCTCGGGAATTGTTGGGAGAGCAGTGATTGCTTGACTAGAAGATTCTGCGGGAAAGATACTAGTCCTACTTGAATCTGCAATACGCGTGGGTTGGATTTCTGGCTCAGGAATATCCAAGGCGATTCTTTTCCCCTTAGCAGCCAAGGCTTTGTTCCGCGTTTCTTGAAGCTCGTCTTCGGTTAAGGTGTTTCTTCCTGGGGAAAATCAAGGGCTTCCAGTTGCTGTTATTGAAGAAGTGGCTGGAAGACTTGATCCCGAGTTGTCATTTTTTGGAGGGGGTTTTCAGTTGTTATAACCAAATGAGAGATTAGAGTTTTCAAGGGAGTCATTTAGCCCGCTTACGCTCCTCGGATTTTTTCTTATGGTGCTTTTTCCTCTTCCCAGACGAATGTTTATGCTGTTTATCCTTACACATAACTTTGACGGTGTTGAGATCGGATATTAGACTCTATCGTGAAACTTAGAGGGGAATGATAACAGTGGAATTCTCCGGTGGAGGCCATGAACCGTAAAATATAGTAACATTAGGTTGGGGTTGAGGCTCCAAGTAATCACCAGCAACAACTCTCTCTTGTAATTTTTTACTAATCAAAAGCCACTTTGGAATCCGACGAGGTTTATAAGCCAGCTTTCTCTCTCTAGAAATTTGTAGAATCAAAGTTTGAAATGTTAACGAAAGGGGTCAGTATTTATAGAGAGTGATGGGCTTTTAGAGTCAATAAGGCCTGAGGACTTTTTCTTATGTTTTCCTAGGGGCATTATGGGTAACATAGGCGCACTTTTGCTGGTTTGAAAAACAAGGGTGAAGATGAAAGGACAATTCAATAATGAAAAGCATAGTGTTGAGGAATAATATCTCTAGAAAGATTTGGTGACAAAAAGCCACGATTTCTGACGTCACAATAACGGCCCACTATTTCATCTTGATAAGTTCGAAGCATCTAAATCCTTGCACTTTTTTAGTTTAGTGGGGGCAACTCGGTAATGCTGGGTCAGTCAAGTCCGATGACACAATTTAAAAGAGGTTTGTTTCAAAGTTGTGCTAACACATTGCAAGGATTGGGGGGCTACTGGAAGTAACATGAAAGACTATATTTTCGAAGAGGATAGCTATTCGAGGAGGCGCATTAAGGTGTAAAAGATTTTCGAAGAGGATAGCTATTCGAAGAGGCGCATTAAGGTGTAAAAGATTTTTGAAGAGGAAAGCTATTCAAGGAGGCACATCTTCAAATAGAATTGAAAGCATAAGACAAAATTTGGAAATATTTCTACAGTCTCAGTAAAAATATTTTTACTGGGACTGAGGGGATACTGATGAGGAAGAATAAAAGACATGTGAGAAAATTGTAAAGAAATAGTTTTATTAGGAAAGAATTGTAAAGAAATAGTTTATTAGTAGAGAATTGTAAAAAACAAGTTCGATTAGGGGAAAATTGTATAGACTACAATAGAAATAGCCATTATAAAAAGTTAAAAATATATATAGGGTGTGGGACCCGCAGTTTGTACTATAAAAGGACCACACCTGCTTCATAGATTCCGGAATTTGAATATAATATTACTTTCTCTCTCTACTTAATCTAGCTCTTACTTTCTCTCTCTAAACGGGAAAGTTAACAAAGAACCTAAAGATTACTTTGACACTAAAAGATTCTCGTAACGCAAAATTACCCCTCTAGCTATTCTCTAACTCTTCAAGATCAACGGAAAAAAACGATTAATAACCTCATCACTATTACTTTTAAATTTATTGTTGGAGATGAATTTGTCAAAATAATTAATTCTAACAAAAATAAGGGAAATGCCACACTTAGTATCCACTAAAGAACTATATTGTCACTTACTACCTATACTATTTTCTATGCTTACGAAACACCCTCCTCATCAAATTAACTTCATTCCAATACCCAATAATTTATTAATCTCATAATTACCCTCATGTTTGACTAATTTTTGTGGTCAAAATCTCTAACATTTGAATTCGAGAAACCAACTTCCTTATACCCTACTATTTTCCTCCAAACTACTCTAACCCTAACAAATCTCGATTTTCCAAAAAAATATATTTTCGAGCTAGATTTGCCGACCATGTTACCGGCGTGCGTTAAGCTACCAACCCGACTTTATCTCATCTTCGAATTTCAGGCTACCGTCAATTAAAGACTAACAAATGCTTCTCTTGTGTAGTAACTACTACAGATAAAAAATTCATATATGTTTCTTGTATTTATCTCCCTGAAGTTATTTTTTAGTTATTTTGATCAAAGAAGTTCGTAGTATCGCTAGTGCTTTATCTTGTTGAAGTTTTGAGTATCTTCATACTTCACGATCTCTGCTGTTTCATATAAGCAAGTTCTTAGCTACAAGATTTTATTTTCGTAAGTTGATTTGTTAGTTATACATAGGTGATATTGTTTATAAGTTTTTCGTTAGTTAATTTCTTAGTTATATATAGTTAATTTCATACTTTACGATCCCTCATGGTTTATAGGTTTTAGATTTCAGGTTGAGGATCACGTGTTAATGCTGACGATTCCTTTTATGAGAACATTGGGGTCTCGATTGTAATATAGACTTTTTATCTAGGTTTTGTATTGCAGTATGCGTTAATGCGATTTACATGTTACAGGCTAAGCGATTTTAGTGTAAACATACCCCGCAATTTTAATGTAAACTGCATACGTATGAATAGTTTATTTAGGTTTGTTCATTCGATATACATATTGCAATTCATGTGTAAATTGGAAGCGTGTTTTTAATATATAGCTCATGGCATGGCATTCATATAGACTACTTGAATAAATTTCACTTTTATTTAATCAAATTGGTTTACATTACAGTGCAATAGATGCCTAAACCAAAAGTGTGTATATTCAAATTTACACACAAGAATGCAATTGTTCCTTTGACAGGGTTTGCAAAAATTTCATACTCTTCAACATTACGTTGAAAGCAGATGTGATGATCTTGTTACGGGTAACTACACTATTACTTACTCATGCGGTGATCACAACAACTGTTTGTCAAATAATGACACTGAATTTATGGGTTTAGTGGTATATCTTGATGTGGAGCATATGAAAGCGTTAACTTTGTTATAAAACAAGAACGAGTTAATAAAGGGTCGGTAAAAAAACGTAAAAATCCTAGCCTAAGCTTGTGAGAATCCTGTCATAATCAACTAACTAGTGGTGAGAGTAGTAATGGTTTACTAAATTCGAAATATATAAAAATACATCTTGCTGCTACTAGTTGGGTTGATGCCATCACAGCTGTTGGTCAGACGTTTGCTGATGGTACTACAAGTCTAAGGTTATCCTTATGCCGATATACCTTAGAGTGTTGTTTTGATTTCAAGTATACGTGTAATACATCTACTAAGGTCATTGCTTACTATGTCAACATAGATTGAGGTGGTTGTAAATCACGACTTTATGTATCAATTGATTCTATCACCGGTTTAATGATGATAAAGAAATTTGTCTATAGTCATACATGTAGCCCCTTTTTTCCAAAATAAAAAATAGGTATTTAACATCTGATTTGATTGCGAATGAAATACATGATTCATTTAGGACATGTCTTTCCATAACGGCGAAAACTATAACATCTACTATAAAAAAAAACTATGGTTTAGAAAACTCCTACCGTCTCTTGTGGAATGTTTTAGAGAAGGCAATAAGGGAAGTATTCAGAGATAGTAATACTTATTTTAGCGTGCTGAATGATTACTTTAAACGATTAAAAAATCGAGATAATACTATTGATTTCCATTTGAAGGTTGGTTTTGGTAACGTCTTCAGGCGCTGCTTTATAGCATTTGGATCATGTCTTCAAGTCTTTCATTCATGCCGACCATTGTTGTATGTGGACGGTACCCATTTAACCAACAAGCATAGGGGTGTTTTGTTAGCTGTAGGGGCAAAGAATGGAAATAATGGTAAGTTTTTTCTCTTTATTGTGCTTCTTGCTTTACGATGTTTACTAAATCATGATAATCACGCGATTTATGATATTCAATAAAATATTCTAAACATGCGATTTTATGTTGATTAATAAACCTTTTTAAACATGCGATTTGTATTGAAAACTTAACCAAACACACGATTTAGCTACCCACTATAATCATGCTCTTCGGAGGGAACCCGCAACCGCTACTCAACGAGTGCGCGCAGAGTAAACCCTTAGTCCAACGCAATAGCCTGCAAACCAATGCTAGAAGGTAAACCACACAAGGTGAAATGCTCAGCCAAGAAAGCATTTGTAGAAGGACTCGAACTCACGACCTTTGGTCACGAGCATGCCTTACTCCACCAATAATGGGATTTATGTAGACTTATGATACAAACTATCATGTGATTATTTATTTTTTAAGTAAGTTGGACTCCATTAAACTATTTATATATTCCAGATATTTTCCTCGTTACTTTCGGTATTTATAGTAGTGAAGATTCTGATAACTGGCTATGGTTTATGGAAACCATTTATTTTCGACCGACACTCTGGTATTATTAATGTTGTTTCTGTTATTTACCCAAATAACTTTCATGTGTACTGTACATATCATATCGTTAATAATTTGAAGGTTGCTCTTAAACACACTAACCGATAGTTTAAAAAGACGATGCTGAAGTTGTTTAACCATTGTGCTTATGCTCCACGGTAGACCTTTTTAATGAGAGACTTTCTCAGTTTTTAAGTCAAGGCGGTGGTAAGATAAAGAAATTCCTTGAGTATTTACCTCCCGACAAGTACACTCAAGCATTCGTTAAACAAAAATGGTATGGGGAAATAACATCATCCACCGCTGAATCCTTTAACAATCAGATTAAAAAGTTATGCAATCTACTGATTGTTGAAATGATCGACAAGATTAGGTTCATGCTAATAAATCAGATTTCATAACGTCATTCGGAGGGGCTGAGCTGGAACAATTATTTATGGCCCGAGTATGACAAGCAGTTTAAGGATAATGTTCTAATCGGTCAAACATGGGTAGTACATAAGTATTCTGCAACTTCTTTTGAAGTTTTTTCTGAACCCACTATGGTCGTCAACATGCGTGATTTATAATTTTCATATGGTTCATGGCAACAATAGTTTTTTCCATGTCCTCACACATTTGCGGCAATAACTTCGGTTAACGAAGATCCTATGACGTTAATAAAGCCATTCTTCACTGTGTGAAATTATATGTCTACTTATTTTTTCAGCATACCGACAATAACCAACTTTGGTGAAAGATCATCCTCTAATGGTTTTAACGAACCGATGGTTCTTCCTCCTAACATTTAAAGACGAGCTGTAAGGCCAAAGAAAAAAAGTATTCCATCTAGAGAATAAATAACAACGAGCCAGTTGCGGTGCGATCATTGTTTTAAATCAGGACATAACAGAAGGACATGTGATGTCCCACTTTGACTTTGCGATTGATTTAGAAAGTATGGTTGCAACATGCGATTTTAATGATTTTCTACCTTTCTTAACAATACGATTATCTTAGGACTGTATCTCTCTCCCCAAACCTAATGTTTTCTTTAATGATTTGTCTCCGACATTGCAATTGTTACACTTTCTGAAGTCGTGATTCATTAATCAATTTGGTTATATAACATAGGATTGTTAACTTCTTTTAAAGACGCGATTTGTATTATACTGTCTAAATAAGGAATATTTTAGCACTACTCTATTGTATTGTAGAATACGCGATTTCTTTCAATCCTAAAGTCACCGCCAAACAATTTCCTGAATCACACGATATGTAGTATAGACATTTGTTTCCCAATTATCCATTGGTTAACAATGGCATTCTCCTGTTTTTCAATTGATGAAACCATACAACCCAATGAATGGCCAAATATAATTGAGTGATTTGTAATAGTTCTCAAATAACAAATATAATCAGAGTTCAATAAAAATAACATTTAATATTTTGAATATTAAATATTTCTAATTTTAAATTCAGTGGGAATATACAACATGAACAACGTGATTTATGTTTTACTCATTCGTATATCGCAGACGTGATTCATTAATCAATGTGGCACTGTAATACCTAGTTTTTTTTAAAGATGTGATTTATATTATGCTGATTTATTACATTATTTTGCATACACGATTCATTTACCTCTAAAGGTTATTCCATAACAATAGCCTGAATTAGGAGATTTGTGTTTTACATATTGTCCAGGTAGTTCTTCAACAGACCGGATGACGTGATTTTACCATGTTTCTAATAATCTATAAAACCCCGAAGTTGAGAAAATATACTCGCCCATTTTCATAGTTCAACAAGGATAACGTCATATATTTAAAATATTACATACGTTGAAATATGAACCTACAACTGTCTAGATACTTAACCTTAACAAAAAAAACTACATATTAAAGGTTTTATCCTGTTTAATTCCAAAAAGCAGAAACAAACACAACTCCATACTCACTAATTATCAGACGAGTTCTCCTCGTCTTCATCTTCATCCTCCTCTTCATCATTCCGTATCATCCTCATATTCTTCATTATCCTCTACTTTTTTATCCTCTTCATCGTCCGTTTCCATCTCATTGTTTGCATCCTCTGCGTCATCAACTACCCAACGGTCTCTCTTCCCTTTGTGTTTGGGAAGTGCCTTCTCTTCTGATTCATACTTAGCAAACGACCACGAATCGCCCGAATCATAATCATCCTAAAAACGAGAATGAGTAATTATCTTTGGAATATATTAAATATTCATACATTTTCTCATTACGCGACTTTCATGAGGCGATTTATATTAAATGTGCCTTACATTTTCTCATCACGCGATTTTCATTCAAGTAGAATATACCACGACGTGATTTGTACAATAGTTCCTTACCCGACAATTTATTTGTGCATGGCTTTATTAATCACGTGATTAATTTTTCCATGGATTTATTAGTTCTTACAACACGATTTACATATTATTTACCATTTTTAAGTGACATAAATTGAGTGGCAAATGTTTAAACATCCGCGTGATTTACTAAGCGAGATTTAATAGTAGGTATATCACTACTATTTCTAATATAATTAAAACAACAACGCGATTTTGCATAATACTGAACCATTTTCAATAGAACAAGAAACTTCAAAAATACATATTACTTGATTGACAATAAAACTTTAAATTTAGGTAAACTTATTATTTAAAATCAATTGTCACTGTTATCCTCAACCAGTGAGAAATTGGCGAGCGCATCTTCTTTCTCTGCAATGTTGTCCTTCAAATACACAATCAGATCTCTTGAAATCCAATCATTAACTTCCTATTTCCAAAGTAATGTTGCCTCTTTGCATAACACATAATACAAGTCAGACACGCAAAGCAAGGGTTCAAATTTTAGTTTGTTGTACCTAAATGCGACTTTTTCACGACTGCAAGTATGAGGGCCCGTAAATCCAAGCCTCCCATAGTCAAAATACATCATGCATAACACTTCATCGAAAAAAACATTAGTTGTATCATCGTTCAGTGTTGTCCTAACATACTTCACCGCTTGAAGGAAGTGTTGGTCTTCATCCATGCTCCAATTTATACTGAATATAGTTGAATTAGTTGTAAAATGTACAAGTTTTTCTTACACATTCTAACTACAAGTCTGGAGGTTTATATAAGGGATATAAAGGAGGTGGCAATCTTTGGCAGGTCTTTCCTTAGTTGTGTACATTTAGGCGGACTAATTTACTTCAGACAAAAAAATTGCAGGAGTTTATCAACTTTCATGC
The DNA here is from genome assembly GCA_036936605.1 of Limnanthes douglasii subsp. nivea. NCBI lineage: Eukaryota > Viridiplantae > Streptophyta > Magnoliopsida > Brassicales > Limnanthaceae > Limnanthes > Limnanthes douglasii. Next base: position 23,381,102 of record JAUPFV010000004.1, on the reverse strand, counting down.
ACCCAAAGTAACATTGCGATTTAGGTACAACAACCATGCGAGATAACCTCAGCTTTCCCATCTCGCGATTACGAGCAAAATTAAAAAAAAAAAACAATGTGATTTAAGTACAACTATAATTTAGTCTCACACATAAAAAAATGGCACCGCATAGTTCAAACCTTGCATAATGGCTTACAAATTGCGTATGATAAGTGTTTAAAACTACCAGAAAATGTCACCCAGTACTACAACAAAAATGAATTACATAAGAATACATTCCTTATAACAAAATTATTGTTTTACAATCTAAAAAAATCAATCATCCAACCACCGACAATTAGTATTGTTATCATTTAGGAAATGATAAAACATTTGTATTCGTGTTTGAGTCGGTATATCTTTGCTATACTTCTTGGGTACAAACCCGTTGTGGATAATGTCTTTAACTTTACATCCATTCCTCACACGAGGGATGTATTTTTTCTTCATACAATGGTTCAGTTGTTCAATACCAACATTGTCAGGCTAACATTCTCCGGAAAAATGTTTAAAAAATGCAAACAATATGATTCGTTAATCCACATCAAGGAATTTATGCACACAATCAATCTTGGACAACGAATGCACATAACGATTTATACATAAATATAAACGCGTGATTCTTATGAATTAGTCACGTGATTCTTATGAGATAAACATGTGATTCTCTTGAATTAATCAAGATAATACAAACAAACATCATGCTAACACTTGTTATACTACACACCAATGCTTCTCCAGTTTTTCGACATAAATCTGAAGTGAATTTGCTTTCAGGAAACAACGGGTTGTAGATTTTACCAAGACCACTCTCTATGTCAATTACCAACAACATCCAGTGGTTTGTTCCGTTCTCCGTTATATGGAATACCAGAACGAACACGATAAATGTGCACGACCTTATATTTTTTTAATACTTCGTCAACAATGCATGACATATCTTCTTTCAATGCAAGTTGTTTCCGTAATACCTAGGGACAACAAATCAATCATTCTGCCACTATTAAGGACAATTAAACCAACTATACTAAGCGTGGAAATCCTAGAAATTTAGTAGCCTTGTATTTACAATTGTACTTGGTATCAAACCCTTTGAAATGTACTTGCCAATTTGATTCTTTAAGCAGCTTATATATCCAGACATCAATAATCGACGAAATGACGGATGGTAATTTAAAACTGATCACGATTAATTTAATAAACTAGCTGTAAATGCATTGTCAATTATTTAAAATTGTATAGTTTACCTTGAAGTCTAGCTCCCCTTCATACGGTATAACCATTAGCTCACTCACACTAACGCTAAGCCTTGATGAGAACTCTGATATTGGTAAATACCATACTTCAGGATCTTCATAATCTCCTTCTCTTTGTATTATAAGTACCTTGTGATATTCAGTCACTGCTATTAACTTTGTTGTTGCTGTTTCATCTCCCCAAGCTTGGTAACTAGCTTCTCCCTGTTGTGTTTGGGTAAGTAAATTCCAATTTGGATACTTGTCCGCTACTAACTGTAACATATAGAACCCGGGGTTACATAATAACCAAATGACTTTATTTGTTACATGTTTAATAATATAATCATCCACTTACCATTAGAGTTGTATCCTCTAAAGCATTTTAAGATCCACTACAACCAACATTTTTTCCTCCTGGAGTGAATAGTCGCAGCCTTATCAACTTCGTCAAAAAATAAATGGGTACATAGTATAAAAACATCATCTAGGGTTGTTAGATCAAAATATTCAGCTTTCTTTTGAGGTGCTAGTTGTACTTCTTGTACTCTTCCGGTATGGGTCAGTACTTCTACCTTTGTTTTGCGTTGCACTTCCAACTTAGGTTGTACCTCTTGTGGAAGTTTGTGAGCATTTTTTATTTCTGATATCTGTTCAATCTCTAGTTGTTGATTCTTATGTTGTTGTGTACGTAGATGTAGTCCTTCATGGAATGCTGGCGGTTCTCCATTACATACCTGTCACATTCAACATTTAACTTTAGTGGTATAATTCTACATCCTGGCCATTTTTTATGAACAACAAGTCTTGTAAGGTAAACTTTAAATATGTTTTTTGGGCTTATTTTATAAATCGCGCGAGTTTGTCTGTACAAATAACTAATGCGCGATTTTAAGGTTAGTTACTAACAATTTCACGATTTGCATGGTAGATACTAGCGGGCGCACGATTCGCGGTAACATATTAGTCACACGATTTTGATTATAAACTAAACTAAGTAAAATCACACATGGGCGACTTATATGGTATCTACTTATAAACGCGCGATGTTGGTCACCAAAATAAAAGCGCCTACATCTAATAGAACATGGCAGTGGTCTACTTGATACATTGTGATTTATGAATAAAAAAATATACTATCTTACGGATGCACTTGCGTGATTTTAATGTAATACAAATCTTCATCTGCCCAACATAAGTATGAAAACAACAACATTAAAATCAGAACATAAACATATCAATAATTGACCAAAAACAACATCCCCAAAATAAAAACACCAACCCGAAAGACTACCATCCACAATCTAAAATATACTAAAAAAGAACATCCCCAATAAAAAACACCTAAAGAACATGACTTCTTAAAGACAAAGCATATCAAAGAAATAGTTATATAATGTTGAATCTTAATGATCTTAAGATCCACTTACATCTTCATGACCTTCATGGACCAGCTTGGGTACGTAAGTGGTACTCTTTGTCCTATGCATATCACCCTCTTCTTCCCCCACTACCTTTAGTTCTGCCACATCCGTAAATCCAGCATCTACACCATTGCCATTTATTATCTCCCCAACAGGTTTAACGGTCAAACCAACTGTCGAATTTTGGATTTCTACGTCCCCATATGGTACATCGTCTCCCCCCTCTGGCCGATTATTATTTTCTACCTCTGCAATAGGAGATTTATTTGCACATACTATCTCTTATACATCTTTCTTTAATTTATTAACTAATTTAAAATCCAATAGTGTATTCTCGTCTTCTTATTTTTGGTTCACTATCGGGTCATAATGGTTAATTACTTGCACCTCTCTTGTTGTCTCAGGTTGCACCACAAATAGTTCTTGTGCGGTTGCTTCAACATCCTTTTCAACCGAAACTACTACTGTACTACTATTTTTTACCGCAACACATTCTTCAATTATCCGGTCATGTTGCTCAACCACTGCTCCGTCACAGATTGTTCTAATTAAACCTTTGTTGCTTTCTCAGCCTTCCCCATATTTGCCTCATGTGTGGTTGCTTCAACCTTCTTTTTCAATCTACCACCATTTCAACTGGTAAAACTCTTGTACTTTCTGCCAACATAAGCCTAGGATGATCGACACCTAAAACATACAAAGCATTATCATTTGGCTACCTCTCGCGTTGTGTCACACTAATATTGTTTGGTCCATCCTCGGATCCATCATCATTCTTCTTAAACATTGTGTTCTCTTCATCTTCAACTCCATCCTCTACCTCTTCGTTCGTGTCCTCCGTTGTTAAACCCTCTACATCATTTATTTTTATCTCATCTTTATTGTCTTCAACCTCTTTCATTTTGAAACCATGTTTTCGTGAAACATATACCATTTAGGAACCTTATCTACTGTTCAACAATTATTATGTTTCTCCTGGAGCAAATTCAATATACTAACTAACCCAGATTTGTAAAATGAACCTTTGGCCATAATACAACCTGCAATTAACAAATATGAATGCTTATTTTCAATGTTAGAAGTTTATTACTTACAGAGAGAGCTAATTAGTCATTTAATTGCTCTCCATCAATAAGACAACAATACTACACGATGTTGTTCACATTGCATTCATAAAGTTGCGATATACATGCAAACAACATACATATTGCGCAATTTTCCAACATTGAATATAGCAAGATGTGAGTTACATTCAAACAACATATACACTACGCGTTTTGACAAGTTTATATACAGAAAGATGTGATATACATTCTAACAACGTATACATTGCGCGATTTAGCTTTTAATAGCACATGCACATACCCACGAACCAATAACCTAAACTCAAAAGCAGAATCATAAAACACAAAAGAGTTGCTTCAACAGATAATTACGACTTACATAAACAAACCAAAATGGATAGATGATGCTTTTGTACTAACAACAAAACAATTATCGACGGTTTGGCTTCAACGAGTAAATAAGCCAACCTAAGGTTCACTTTAACCAAAATTGCAGACCTTACTCACGAAGGAACTAAATCGAAGCACAAATTAACAAACATGAATAAGCAAAAACCAGTTTCCACGTACCTTTAATGGAGTTTTTACCGATAAACAGTTTGTCGTCGTTAACCGATCATCGTTCAGGGTTCACCGTTCACAAGAAGATGAAGACTACGACTACGGCTGAAGATGATTTCTCGTCGGAGACTTCCCTTGCACGCCGAAGTATGAACGGTAAAAGAAGTTCTGAAGTGGTTTAAGGGATTCCAAATTTATTTACACTGACTTTTGATATTCTAAGCGCTTTGTGGAGAAAAAAATCTCGATGAAAGTTCTCAAAAGATTACTCACGACCTAATTCTCCCTCTATATACACCACAATTATTTTTGTCCAAAATTTTATCCACTATTTAAATACTAAAACGTGGTAGGATACTTGAAAAAAAGTTTTTTCGAATATCTTTCTCCAAAAATAACTCTCTTAATTATATTTAAATAATTTATATATATATACTAATTTATTGTCCAATAATATAATTATCTAACAATCGCTTATTTTATCAAATCGATTTTTTTTAATAAAAATATATATCATAATTAAATTAGAGATTTTTTCTTATTTGTGGGTTAAATTTTTATTCGAGGAAATAAAACCGATGACGTACCAATCCCATCGTTAATGAAATTCCGAGAAGTTTTTACCGCATTTAAATCAACACGAAGACTCGCAACGACCCTCTTCGGTCGAAAAATGTTAGAAAAAATAGTAGTACGACAAAAAACAAATTCACATAATACGTCCCAGAATTCGTGAAAGAGCTTACACACAAAAAAGCCCTGATCAGATCATGAAGAAAGAGAACTTAATCCCTAACCTGAAGCTCTCTCTCCCTCCTCCGGACGAGGTCTCCATCGCCGAATTCCTGTAGCTTCTCTTCCCTCTCGATATTGTGTCGTATTTCTTCCTATCTGCGATTTCGCGTGATTATTTTTGCGACTCATTTACTTAATTTTGTCTTGACTTGTTGTAGAACGCGGAGCGGTACGTTTAAAGATGGCGATCTGCTTGTCAACAACGACGGCGTTCGAATTGTCTCCCGAAGCGAGACTGAAGCTGTGAGTAATCATTCCTATATCTCAGTTTTCTTCTGTATTTCGTTAAAGCTAGTCTATGAGCGTACGCATAATCGGAGTAGAGAAGTTTTTTGGATGAGTTTCTGTGTGCCTTTGAAGTCCTGATATATTCAGTGTATGTTTATATGTCGTGGATATGAATGTCTTGACATATATAGAGCAAGTGCTTTTGATAAGCCAAAGAAAGGTGAATACGAGGAATTTCTAGATTATGAACTCAACTTTGTTAAATGTGCTATGTCTGCATTTGCTTTTCCAGGCTCCGCCTATTAAGCCGTCAGATGACCAGCTGAGTTTAGCGGACCTAGATGTGATTAAAGTAGTTGGTAAAGGAAATAGCGGCGTCGTTCAATTGGTGCAGCACAAGTGGACTGGCCAGTTTTTTGCGATAAAGGTGTTATTGATTCTAATTTTCACTTTCCTCTAATTTTATATATTGTTGCTTAGTTAAAAAGATCTTGTAACTACATATATTCATATGATTCGTAGTTCATATCTGCTAAGGTAGTGAATTGGTGTCATCATGATGTTCGCATTTGAGCTTCTAATAAAGTGAACTCAATCGTTAAATTGTGCATCCAGAAGTAAATAGTGTATATAATGCTTGAGTGACTTTATAAAGTGTTACAGTGATGTGTTAATCAAAAAAAGACTTGAGGTGGTTTTGTGAAAAATATACAATAGTCAGGGAGATTTTATGTTTATGTGAACGCAGGTCCGCAGCTTGAATCTTGCTGGCTAGTTCTGTACATATACGTAGTAGTCATCATTTTGTTAATTCTTGGAGTATAGAAAATCAAATTGCATTTGACGTTTCTATAATTTTTATGTCATCACAACTTAAGTTATGTCATATTCTCCGACTCCAGGTTATTCAAATGAATATCGAGGAGTCAGCGCGTAAAGCGATTGCACAAGAACTAAATATCAATCTATCATCGCAATGTCCATATCTTGTTGCCTGTTATCAGTCTTTCTATAGTAATGGTGCTATTTCGATCATCTTGGAATACATGGATGGTGGGTCTCTAGCTGACTTCCTGAACAAAGTCGGAAAGATTCCAGAGTGCTATCTTGCTGCAATCTGCACACAAGTATGACATACAATTACAAATTTATTTATTTAGTTTCTTGGCCCTTGATATATTTACTCTTTAGTTATCCTCCGCTCCATTAACTCAGGTGCTCCAAGGCTTGTTGTATCTTCATCATGAAAAGCATATCATTCACCGGGACTTGAAACCTCATAATTTGTTAATAAATCATAGAGGTCAAGTCAAGATTACCGACTTTGGTGTGAGTAGAATGATGACAAGCACCTCTGGATTGGCAGATACATTTGTGGGGACCCGTAATTATATGTCTGTGAGTATTCTTTTAATTGCCTATGTGTATTACATATGTGAGGTTTCACTTACTATTTGACATTCTTTTACTCGAACTGAGTAATTTGTTTATATTTTCTTTTCCTTGTTTTGAATGGATTTGTTTACTCATTATATTTGCTTTAGCCCGAGAGAATCAGAGGAGACGCATATGGGAACAAAAGTGACATTTGGAGCTTGGGGTTAGTTTTGCTCGAGTGTGCAATAGGGGAATTTCCGTATTCTCCACCAGAGAACCAGAAAAGTTGGAACCATTTTGAGCTTATGCAAACCATTGTGGATAATCCACCACCCTGTGTACCTTCTGATCAATCTTCTCCAGAGTTTCGCTCGTTCATATCTGCGTGGTAAGATTCGCATGCCATGTAAAAATATTACATAGGTGACTCCAGATTTTTGCTCATTTGTATCTGATCGATTAAAGTTTATGTTTTCTTTACTTTCACCTTCTTCCCTGTTTCCTTTCATTTATCAATACATACTAGTTTTGGTAACTTTTAGACTTAACTTTTTGTCTCAGTGTACAAAAAGAACCAAATGACAGGAAGTCTGCGCAGGAGCTGTTGGTACGTAAACTCTAGGCTTTTCTATCCCTCAAACCCAAATGAAAACATTCTTTTATGTTTCGCACAAAAGTAAAAATTGATAATGTGGTGGTTTACAGTGAAACCCTCAAGCCTGGAAAAACATATATTTTCAAACAGTTTCCAATCCTTAATCTTTTGTTTTTTCTTTCTTGGATTTTGATCCAGGAATGTTTGTAAGCATGATCTCTTCTCCTGATGTAATACAATACAGGCACACCCTTTTTTGAACTTGTACGACAGCGCAAATGTAAACCTATCATCTTACTTTACAGACGCTGGATCTCCGCTCGCCACCCTCCAAAACTACTCTGGTATAAATTACGTCTAATTTATAAGTATAACATTTGCTTGTAGTGTTAGTTTTCTCCTTGAGATGTAAGTGAACATCTCACTTCCATTCATGGGTTGGGAAAAATGATGTCAGGTGCTATAGGGATACCGGGTAAATAATTTTATGCTTTTTGCATCAGTATTGGCTTCCTAAGCTAATATCTGTAATTGAAGCAGCATGACCAGATCCCATGAAGAACAATTATAGTAATAGCCAATTATAGTAAGCTCAATTATATACCACATCCTTATACTCTTTTTAAGTTTCTGACTTCTGACTCTTGGAAACTCAAGTTCGATGTGGAATTAAATTATATTATTGTATCATTGGTGTTCCTATGAAGCATAGCTAATAATGTCTAATTATTTTATAATAGCTTGAGACTCCAGATTCTAATGCCAGAAAGAGAACAACATATGAGGACAGGATTCGACCCGAGACAGAGGATTTATGTTCGCAGTGTAGTGTTTATATATTCCAGAGAGTGTAGACTTTTTTGATATCCTGATAAAAACTTGCATCTAATCTGCACGACAGTAATTTTGTCTGAGAATATTTACTTTGTTATTGGGGTTATTTTGAAAAGAAAGTTGGCCCATGTTTGTTTTTCTTTTTATATATCATCTCCATGTTTTTTTGGTATTCACGCATTGTAACGTAATATACAAAAACAATTTTGTTTAGCTAGAATCTCATAACTTAACAGCAGAGTTCATCACACAGTTGATTCAGGGGCCAAAACGTCGTCGTCTGAAGCCATTTAAAACCAAAATTAACGCCGTTGCCGGGGATCGAACCCGGGTCACCCGCGTGACAGGCGGGAATACTTACCACTATACTACAACGACTTGCTGGTAAGTTATTTAAATGAAACATATTTATAAGATAAAATCATAAGATTTATTTTTGTGTTTTACAGATTTTATATGAAAAAATTTCTTCCAAAACTCCATGGACACTAAGACTAAACATGAAAAATTAAGATCGAAAAACTGATTAAAACTGATAAAAATAAATAAGGAGGATCAGAAACAAAAAGATCAATAGTAAAATTGCCAATAATATATAGATGTAAACATTGCAAGCTTGCTCTGATCACAATATCTTTGATAAACCATATGATTAACCCAATAAATAAAAACAATTGGGCAAAACCAAAATAGAAACAATAATAAATAAAAATAACTTGTAAATTCTTTTTACTAATTATCATTATTATTTAAGGCTGTCGTTTGTGTTCTCTTAAACTTCCTTTGAGTTTTCAAATCCACAACAACAACACTTATGTTATCTTTGCTTCCCTTTTGAATAGCCAACTTTGATAAGTACTCAGATGCAGCTTGAGCTGCACCATCAATTTCGTCACCACCACCACCACCACCACCACCGCCGCCGGTGTTGCTGCTGCTGTTGCGCCCCTCTTTATTACAACCGTATTTCTTGTGCCATAAAAGAATTCTTTTTCGTGCAATCTCACACACTTCCTCGTTCGACATCACGTCCCATAGTCCATCGCTCGCTAATATCAAACATTCATCTTCTTTTGCTCGCAAAGTGAAAGTTACTTCTGGATCCGGGATAATCCACGGCTTTAAGTATCTGTCTCCTGTGTAATGTTTTTTCGGCTAATTTAGACTTATTTCAAACTACTTGAAAATGTTACTTATGTGTTTTTAGGTAATTTTTTATAAACAATACTGAAAAGAATCTGGATACCTAAAGCTCTAGACATTGCAAGAACACCGCAGACGCGCGATCCATTCCATTGTATGACTTTACCTCCTGCAGATTCTATTCTTTCCAATTCATCTTCTCTATCAGGCTATACAAATTACAAACATTAAAAATGATTCATTGTTAGAAAATCCCACGTCACCGAAAACTAAATTCTCTACCATTAGGAGCCTAACTACATACAACTATATACCCAAAATCAACATACAAAACATGTCTTACTTTGTGGTCACTCGACAAAATCACCGGAAGTTTCCCTCGACACAAAACAGCACGCGAATCACCGCAATTAGCCACTACAATATGTGTAGAAGACAGAACAGCAACAACAGCAGTAGAACCAACGGTTTCAGAAACAACATGTTCAATCTCACAATCCACTTTGTAATAAGAATTGGACAAAACTTTTCTCCATTGTTCTTCACAATTTACTGATTCAATCTCTTGAGAAAATTCTAGTTTCGAGTTTTCTATCTCCTCGGTTAAAGCTAAATGCAAACGGGTACGACAGTGATCCGCTACCTATATAACAAATCATACGATCCAGTACAGTACATACACAACAAGCTTTAAATTCGGATTTGAATCAGATTTGAATCAGATTTATAAAAAAAGCAAGAAGGAAACTAATAGTAATACCTCAGAACCACCATGTCCATCAAAAACCCCAAAGAAATGAGCACTTAGATTTCGATTCTGATTCGGATTCGGATTCGGATTCGGATTCATGCCATTTTTATCAATCAACAACAAGTGATCAGGAATCTGTAGAAATCTGGGTACTACAGAAACCGAATCTTCCATTTCCGATCTTCTTCCACAAATCGAAGTATACCCCCATAAAGGTGACTTCTTTAGCTCAACTAATCTCGTCAACTTTTTTTCTTTTTCATCTGAGTTCTTATCAGACTCCTTAAAAAACACATCTTTCAAATCTCCCGTACCGGAATCACCGGCTTCAAAAACATCACCGACCGATGAATCGTTATCAACTGACATAAAAGTTTGATCTTGATTCATGGGTTTTGACCCAAAATCCCAAAGATTCAAACTTTGGGTTTCGTTTACAAAAGAAACCGGATTGTTTTGTGGGTTATTACAAGTATTGTAAGAAATCGATTCAAAAGATGGAAAAGGACATACTTCCTCCATTGAAATGAGTAAAAAATTACTTTTTTGGTACAAAAACAATGAATTTTTTAGATTATAAGGAGAAGGAGAAGGGTGTCATGAAAGAAAGAAAAAGAGAAGATGATAGTAATCCTTAGAATAGTATTTAAGCAATGAAATGAAATGACCCAGATTTAAGGCAATTGATTTAAACCTCTTGAATAAAGAGAGAGAAAGGTAATCTTGAAAGGTCGAGAATCATACTAGACTTGCTCAATCTAGAATTAATGAGTATAAATAGAAAAAAGAGAAAAGATTAGGTTTTTATAAAGTAGGAAGAGTGTATGAAAATAGAGAAGACCCGTTTTTCAAGAATAACGAACTAGTAGTATAGAAGAAAGGAGAAGTAGAAGAAGGTAGTTGCTTAGAAATTAGAAATACTTGGTATACGTGAATGAAAAAAAAGGGATGTGTTGTGTTGTGTTGTGTTGTTCAAGTGGTGGAAGAACCTTAAAAGACTACGTAACTTTAACGGAGGAGATAGAGTGACGAGACAGAAATAAAATATCGAACGACACGTGTCGGGGATTGATTGTACCGAATAAAGTATAGATTTTTTATGGCCGGCTCGGGTTGCGTCTTTTATGAAAAGGAAATTGCTAAAAAGTACTTTGTGGAGCAGAAAAAAAACTACTAAAATTACTCCAACCTTTTTTTCTTTATCAATTGTAATATTTTGATTTTTAATTTATTTTATCAAAATGAAACTTTATAATTGACGAAGAAAAAGAGTTAGTCAATTAGGCTAATTTGATACATTTCGTCCAAATCTTTTGATAATTTAAAACGAAAATTTAAAAATATAGCCTAATTTTTTAAATTTATCTTCTGAAATTTAGTTTGTAGTGGTATATTAAAGTACAAAGCTGGTTGGAAACCACACGAAGTTTTGAGTTTTTTTTCGAAGATACAACTTTATTTTTTTTTCTGAGATTCAAAGCATCTTGAAGAAAACAAACAATAAGATATGGTTGTGGTTTCCAATCTATTTTGTATTTGAAGTTGTGGAGGATCATTTTATTTAACCAACAAGTTTAACAATTTTATCATAAATATAAAATATACAAAACTTGAATTAGATTTAATATGTCTTTTCTTAGCGTTTTTTTGAAGAGAATAAGGGCGTTTGTGTTGTGAATGAGTCGAATAGTGTCTTGATAGTGTACCGTGTTCGGCGATATAGTTTTATGTCATTGACAGTGAAGTTAAAATGGGTAATGTCATCTTTGGTCTCATGTATACGAGCCCATTAGGACTATTATCTAGCAAGTCTATTTATTCCATATAAATAGAATACTAGGGCTACACAAAAAGACAATCCAAAATCTGTAACTTTTTCTATCATAGTGCAACTCTTTTCTCTGGCGGTGTCCGTGGACGTAGACAATTGTCGAACCACGTTAAATCATGTGTTCATTTAAGTTTTCCCTTCACATATGTTCTGTGCTTGAGTCATTTTGTGATGATTGCATAGAAATTTAATAACAAAATTAGTATCAGAGCCACGTGGTGAAATTAGGGCTTTTGCAATTATGGTTTCACAATGACGTCTACAGCAACAAAATACATGATTGAAAAATTTGATGGGGGATCGAGCTTTGCGTTGTGGAAGATTAAACTAAAATCTTCATTGGTACTGCAAGGCCTGTGGAAGGCTGTGGAGAATAAGTTACCTAAAGAGATGAAAGAAGAGGAGAAACAAAATCTTCAAGAAAGGGCTTTGTATTGGATTTTAATGAGTGTGAAAGACAATGTGCTTCACGAGATTAGTGGTGAGAAGACTGCTGCCTGCGCATGGAAGAAACTAGGAGATCTTTACTCAGAGAAATCAGTAGTAAACCGATTATACTTAAAGAAGCGTTTGTATAATTTCATATTGAAAGAAGGTATGTCCATAAGAGAGCACTTAGATAATTTTAAATCAATTATAATGGACTTGGAGAACATAGATATCAATATTGAGGATGAGGATCAAGCTTTGTTTGTATTGAGATCGTTACCGGCTCCTTATGAAAAATTCGTAGATACCGTTATGTATGGTAAGGATAAGTTATCGCTAGCAGATGTCAAAGAGGCACTGAAATCAAAGGAGATGAGACAGTTGCAACCAGACAATCAAACTGAAGGGGAAGGTCTTATGACTAGGGGAAGATCTAGAAGCAAAGTGAGTTCTTTAAGAAGGAAAACTGGATGTCCAAGTCAAAGGTAAAGCACTCAAACTATTATGAATGCGGTGAGCAGGGTTATTATAGGAGAGATTGTCCAAAACTGAATGGTAAGAAGGGAAATAAAAAAGAAAATGCAGCAAACATTGTTGAAGACATAGTGGTCTAATAGGAGGTGAGCAATAACATATGTAGTGCCTCTATGGTCAAGTAGTCTTCCAACCTGATTAGAGTGGGTGGATGAAAGTCATTTGAGAGGAGGCTAATGTGGTACTTTGTTCGAGAGGATGATTTGTTAGGGTGGCGACCAAATTCCCACAACCCACATCAGTTAAATATAGGAAGGATCGGTGGTATATAAGTAAGAACTTATCTCAACTAGTATGAGGCCTTTTGGAAGTGGACCAAAAGCAAATCCGTGAGGGCTTTTGGGCGCCAAAGCGGACAATATCATACTAGTGTGGAGATCGGTTGTTCTTACTTATATCGGAGGCAGAATTCACAACACCCATATTCCCGACACGTGGTATCAGAGCCAGACCCAAACGGAACGCGATGGTGGTAATATTCTCGAAGGTCAAACATGATGAACCAGTAGTCATGCTCAAGGTGATATGCTCTAGAGATCCTAGTTTGGAGTGCATGTGGCTCATCAAGTAGTGTGTCTTGATTGGAGTGACGCTAAGGAACAAGATATGGTGGTCTAATAGGAGGTTAGCAGTAACATCTGTAGTGCATTTGTGGTGAGGTAGTCTTCCAACCTGATTAGAGTGGGTAGATGAAAGTCAATTGAGAGGAGGCTAAGGTGGTACTTAGTTCAAGATGATGATTTGTTAGGGTGGCGACCAAATTCCCACAACCCACATCAGTTAAATATAGGAAGGATCGGTGGTATATAAGTAAGAACTTATCTCAACTAGTATGAGGCCTTTTGGAAGTGGACCAAAAGCAAATCTGTGAGGGCTTTTGGGCGCCAAAGCGGACAATATCATACTAGTGTGGAGATCGGTTGTTCTTACTTATATCGGAGGCGGAATTCACAACACCCATATTCCCAACACGTGGTATCAGAGCCAGACCCAAACGGAACGCTCTGGTGGTAATATTCTCTGAGGTCAAACATGATGAACCAGTAGTCATGCCTAAGGTGATATGCTTTAGAGATCCTAGTTTGGAGTGCATGTGGCTCATCAAGCATTGTGTCTTGATTGGAGTGACGCTAAGGAACAAGATATGGTGGTCTAATAGGAGGTTAGCAGTAACATCCGTAGTGCATATGTGGTCAGGTAGTCTTCCAACCTGATTAGAGTGAGTGGATGAAAGTCAATTGAGAGGAGGCTAAGGTGGTACTTTGTTCAAGAGGAGGATTTTTTAGGATGGCGACCAAAGTCTCACATCCCACATCGGTTAAACATGGGAAAGATCATTAGTATATAAGTAAGAACATACCTCAACTAGTATGAGGCCTTTTGAAACTGGACCAAAACCAAACCCGTGCAGGCCTTCAGGTGCCAAAGTAGATAATATCATACTAGTGTTGAGATTGGATTGTTCTTACTTATTTGGTCGCCAATGCAGGGAACTGTTTATTTAGGGAACAATCATTCGTTGACTGTTGGTGGTATTGCTAACGTTAGAATAAGAATGTTTGACGGGGTTGTTAGAATCTTTACGTGTTGGCATGTTCCTGGGTTAAAGAGAAACCTGATTTCTCTTGGGACTCTAGACTCTCGGGGTTACAAGTACCTTGCAGAAGACTTTGTAATCAAAGTGACAAAAGGCTTAATGGTATACATGAAAGACAGTTTGCAGAAGGGTCCTTACATTCTTCAGGGGAGTGTTGTTATGGGTGATGTTGCAGTAGCATCATCAGGAAGTAATAGCCAAGTAGGCAGGATCAAAATAAGTTGTAGCATTGGTCTATTATGATAATTTGATACATTTGTTGTAATTGGTTTACATTTTGTCCAAATCTTTTGATATTTTAAAATGAGAATTTAAAAATATAAGTTAAATTTTATAATTTATTTTTTGAAATTTGGTTTGTGCTCATTTATTAAAGCATAAAGTTGGTCGGAAACATGATGAATTTTTTAGTTTTTTTTAAGATCCATCTAATTTTTTTTAAGATTCAAAACATCTAAAAAAACAAAAAATAAGATATGGTTGTGGTTTCTAATCTACTTTGTATTTGAAGTTGTGGAGGATAAATTTAATCCTTTCATTTTATTCATGCTGCAGAGGTTTTTTTAGTGCTTTTTGAAGAGAATAAGGGCGTTTGATTATAAAAAAAAAGTAAGATGCCTTCAAGTTATATATTTTGATTTATTTTCTCGTATTTTCTAGTAAGTTGATTCAATATTTGACAGGTTTAGGAGACAATATTTGGTTTTCTGATATATCAGTAATTGACTGGTTGTTTCACACTTTATGTTTAGTATACTTGTTTCGAGATTCACACTTACTACATACTTAGAGAGCATTTTGCAACTAGAAAAGAAATAAATAAACTACTAACCAAACTTTTAGCTATGTTAATTAATATTTTTCATTAATGTGTTGTCGTAAAATATATTACCTCAATAAATAAAAGTGAATGACAAGAATGAAAACCCTAGATGCAAGACTCAAATGATGTGAAACATCAAGTTGAAGAAGTTGTTTTGCGAAGTATATTCGAGTACATAGTCATTTCAAATATCAAGACTTTTAAATCGTTTAAAATAAATGAAGTATAACTAACTCCGCAAACGACTTTTCTAGCTTCCTTTAAACCAATCCATAAAAGGTGATACAAGATACCTAAACCGTAGTCATATTTAAACGCTCTTAGCTGTAACATCATGTTTGGGTCTAATAATATCATGTATCTCTTTAACAATTGAATTTGATGTCAAATGTTACTTACTTTCTTTAAAAAAACTAGCACCACAAATATGATGTTGGACATACGTATTAATTACCATGAAGTTATTGGACGTATCAAGTGATGCATGAAGTCTCCATATACATCTCTTTGAAACATTATTTTCTCGATAAGGATTTATTTTTTATCATAAATTATGTATGTATTTAAATTAAAAATCACGCCTTTAATTATAACGACATAAAATTAGTCTTAAAGATGTATCTCCAGCCTAAAAAAACTTTGATCAACACTTGTAATTTCATCAACTCAACCAATAGTAGCAAGTTCTTTTTTCTTGTGACCAAAGAAACTAATAATGGTACTAGTTTGCCCACTAACTAAGCTATCATTTGAAGCTTCAATTAAACTAATAAGGGTTTCTCTAAGAGTTTCTCAAACAATCATGTCGACAAAAGCTACCACATCAAGAATCGAGAATTAATAGCATGACCGCAAAATCATCATCACACTCAAGAAATAACCTTTTAGTTCACTGCAATAATAACTTAACTTGAAATTCCATCTAAGCAAGTGCTCTTATTGTTTAAAGTAAAATTTAGCATACCTTGAAAGTATTCAAACTGAACAATAGTATATATTAAGTTTGATTATCTAGTTTAAAAATACCAAGTTGAGATTTGGACATTACATACATGTATTACAAAATAACATAAAGTGATTCGCACTTTACATTATAAGGAATATGATTCGTGATTCACATTTAAAGGTAATATGATTCGCACAATATACTAATTTTTAATGACAATATGTGATCATTTGCAATGATTCACACTTATAAGGAATATGTACTACGGAAACGCAATTCACAATTCACGATACTATGTACTAATTTGTATTTATATTTTCTAGTGATTCATGATTCACAATGACTGTGTACTATGTGTACTAATTTGAATTTATATTTTCTAGTGATTCATGATTCACAATGACTGTGTACTAATTTGAATTTGCATTGTGTATTGATTCTTGATTCGCACTTCGATGTGTTAGTGATTTACGATTTGTGAGACTATGTACTAATTTGTTGTCCACATCCAATCATTGTCTTTTTCGCGTATACTATACCCAGGGTTTCAGATACACAAAACTAAAATTTCTCACATTTTCAAGACTAGTTAAAACTCCATTAAATACAAAAACTATATTTTTAATTGCAACTTTCTTTTGATTTCGGTTTCAAAATCAAAAAATTCAAAAATCACAAAAATAATGGTCAATAATATAGAATCAAGATATAAATGTAGTTTTTTGTCCATGATTTTATGTTGTTTACGTATCATCAGCAAAATAAAAAAGATTTAAAATTAGAAAGAAAATTATGATCAAAAGCTTTCGCCAATGTAATTGCTCACTCGTGATTTTGATTTGGATTCGATCGATGATCATTTTGTTGTGTTCGTTAATTTCTGTTGTTATTAGGTTTTAAGACAAAAACAAAATCTTAAAAAAAGTGAATTCGGTCAATATAGCATGCTTGTATAATTAATAAAAAGCATTTAAAATATTATTATATATATATATAATTACTTACAAATAAATAGTTAGATGGTATGAAGTAATAAATAATCTAAAATAGTATTAAATATTATAAATGTTTTATTTTTGATAGCTATCAATGTTTCGATCTTTAGTTATATTTTTTATTGATACTCAAATTTATAAAGGTATACAATTCACTTTATTAATTAAATTACACAAATAATTTTAAATGTAATCCTTATTAAATTTTGAAAAATGTTATTTATATCGGTTAATCGAATCCTAATTTATATCGGTTTATTGAACCATAATGATTTCATCAATTACTAGATAATTTTAATTAATTATAATCGAATATATTGAACACCTATCCAAATCTCAGAATTTGACTGATCGACTGATAACTTGATTAATGAATAATAAAAATGAAATAATAAAATAAATTTAGCAATATTTGATTATGCACCGTATTTGATATATATCCTAACTTAGAATTTATTATAAGTTATGGGGCCCTTCATGGTAAGCAGCCCCAAAATTTATTACCCCGCCCGTTGAGAATAGTTTAACCGTCGGAGTAAAGGTAAAATAGTAAAAATTCAAAAAACGCCTTAATTTTTGGGTTGGTTAACATTTTTTTTACCCGAATTTAGCCAAAGCTTTTATTATAATCCTTTTCAAGAGTTCATTAAAATTTTATATTTCGTTTATTTGTTCGGTTAACTACATCTGCATTTAAGTTATAATCTATATTATTTTATTTATATTTATATTTTATTTTTAAATGTCATATATATTACGCCTTTTTTTAACAATTTAGAATATGCGAGAGTGTTATTCTAATTTTTATTAAGGGAAAATTTCCAAATGAAAGTTCTGAACAAGACATACATTAAGTAGTGTGAAGAATCACCAAGGATTGAGAGATAAACAAATTACACACTTGAATCGAGGAGTGGTTGAAAGGATTGCATATACGATTGAACACCGAGGGATTCGACTTGAGGAAGCCTCTTACATCAGAGTGAAGACTGAGCAGATTCTTGGTGAAGAGATAGACAGTGCGACTGCTTGGACTTGTTAGAGATCAAAGTAATAAAGTGAAGGCTTGCTAAAGACTAGATCTAGCAAATCAAATGATGAATTCATTCATCCAAAGATCTGAGAAGTTATGACTATAAAAAGTTACAGGATTTAGACAGGTATTTACAACAGAGATTGTGAATTGCTTAGTTAGCTGCATGTAATGCTTCAGTGGCAATTATGGAGAATCAAGAGAAACATCGGAGCTTCTTCTCTTCCCAATCGCAGACTGATAACCAACTATAGTAGAAGATGAGGTTGGGTCCAACAACAACCTATGGGTCCACACAAATCTGTTTTCACTGCATCTAGAAGATGGGAAGGTCACTTTTACTAAACTACATGAATGGGCGGCTAAAAAATGGTCGAATGGATTCTATAATTTTTTTTCATACATGAATGGTGAGAGCTCACCTATGGAGGATGAATCCAATTTGTGAGCTCTCATGGGAACAATTCACTACTTCTCTCCCATCTGCTAAATTTTTGAAGAGGACTGAGGAGGCTGATGGCAAGCTTTTCCTACCTGCTATGAACATAGCTCCTAGTCATCTTGATATGATCATAAAACAGAAAAAGATGAAGATGAAGGAGAACGTTGAAGAGGGGGCACCACCTCAAGTAATCCCCGAGGTAGGAAGCATAGGGGCCCCGGATGAAATGAATGCAGCTCTCTTGGAAGTTGTGGCAACTACAGTGGAGGAGGTTCAAGATCCCTCAACTTGTACTTGAGTGAATTTGATAAGGACTATTTTGATAAGGATTTCCCCCAAACTTCCGCCATTGCCAATGTTATGACACACGATGGTGAGTCTTTTGAAGTATCCAATGAACATGACATCGTGGGTACAATCTTTTAAGGTACATTAGGCTGATAGTTTACTTGGAGATGCATGTTAGATCTTAAGTCACAGACATTACATCCTTTTGTAGAGAAAAAAAATTCATTCTTAATGAAAACCAATCTATACAAAGCACTATCAGTTCAGAGAAAAGTAAAGTGAAGTTTAAATAAGGAAGCGAAAACTCTTAAAGATAAGCTCGCTCAGTCTAAATCCGATCACAATCAGCTGCAACTCAAATTTGTTGACCTACAAAAAGAGATTTCCTATTTGAAATAGCAGCAGGACAAAGACAAAACTAGCTTCCATATGTTATCAGAAGAAAAGAAAAATGTGGATGATCTTCTAAAGAATAAAAAAGATGAAATCTTTGATCTTAAGGGAAACACTACAAAGGAAATATTTGATGTTGTAAACACCTATGCTGAGGGTGTATTTAAATTTTTGGACCGGAGAGATGAGTCTATTAAATCTCACATGGTACTACTGTTCCATGAAACTTTCCTCAAATGGTCTCTCGGGGAATTGTGGAAGTCCGTGCCCTATGAAGAAATATTTTTTCGTATTATGTTTCTTGGTAATAAAATAGGCATTTCTTCAGACGATTCTGAGTCTGATGAGTCTGGGGAAGAATCAGATAATGGTGAAAAAGACAAACATAAGGAAGGGAAAATGAGAAGAAAACTGAAGGAACAGAGCCTTAAGGTTAATCATTTTTATTAATTTTGTGTTCGGGAACCAAAGTCCTTGAAAGGTCTAAGGAATTTTTGTTATGTTTTAAGATCAGATTTTCTAGTCGTCAAGTTGGCATAATCATTTTTCATACACAAGGCATTTTTTTTATGTATATTGGGTGTCTTTTACAACTCTATATTTTTTGTCATCTTTGTTTTTTATCTACTTAGTATTTTTCTAGTTTCCTTTTATCAAGCCATTCAAAAGTAATCTATTTTGGAAAAAATATGTGTTCAATAGGTCTTTAATCCATCCGAGTCATTTAAAAATAATCCATTACGGAAATAAGTGTTTAATAAGCCTTTAGTCCATCTGAGACATTCAAATGTAATCCATTTGAAGAAATTAAGTGTTTAATAGGTCTTTAATCCATCCGAGTCATTCAAAAGTAACCCATTTGTAGGCAATAAGTGTTTAATAAGCCTTCAGATATCTAAATCATTCAAAGTTAATCAATTTGAAGACAATAAGTGTTTAATAAGCCTTTAGTCTATCCGAACCATTCAAATGTAATCCATTTAATCCATCTGATCAGTACCAAAACAATTTCTTTCAAAAAGTCAAATGATTGTATATTGATTGAGATCTGGACACCTCATTAAAATCTCCCCACGCCACCAGGGTAAACAAGAGTATGCCCCATAATATTTACATTGAGGTAAAACAAAGTAAATATTTACAAGATGAGTTTATTCTAAGTATAACCTGAGATGCTCAACGTTCCAAGGTTTCTTCAACAGGTTGTCTTCTTTGTCTAGCAGCGTGTACGTTCCTTGTTTGAATTTTTCACATACGATGTATGGTCCTTCCCAATTTAGAGCCAGCTTTCCGAACTGATTTTCCTTAGTGTGTAAGAATACTTTTCTTAACACTTTATCTCCTACTTGAAATTCTTTTATTTTTTACTTTGGATGTGAACCTGCTCCTCATTAAGTCTTGCTGATGTACATACTGATCCTGCACGACTATCTCATTGTTTTCTTCAGAATAATTTTGAACTTTGAAGGAAAGAAGAGTAGCTTCTATAGGTGTAATTGATCAAATGATATTTATCCTTGATTTCATATTACTTTTATACTAATTTAATTGTTAGTTTTAATTAATTATGAATGTAAATACTCTCGTTTGGTTATTTTTTATTTATTAGTGAAATTGGAGCAAAAGGAGCAAAATGAGATAAAATTGCAAATAGAAACTATAATTAAAGAAGAGGATAAAAGTCATGCGCTAGAATATATATAAAGAAATAATAAAGAAAAAAAATACAAAAGAGAAATTAATTGAAGATCAGAGTTTTAATATTTTAGTTTCCTAAGAATAAATTATAATATTTTTATTATTTAATTCAAAAGAATAATATAATTCTTTTATTTTATTTGATAAATATTATGATATTATTTATATAAAAAATAAAATATTTTTAGGAAACTAATTGATTGATCTTGGGTTATTAAACATTTTCTTTATTCTTCTTTATGTTTTTGTTATTAGGATTATGCTCACTAGGAGCTAATTTGTTTACTCTAGGGTTATTAAACCTTGGTAGATATAATTTTAATGTAATATATTTTCTTTATTAATTTAGTTTTTCTTTTATATTTAGTATTGATATTAATCGCTTTCAGTTTCCAACGAGATTAATTGATTGATCATAGATTTAGGTTGAGACCGAGAGGTAATATCTAAGTTCAAACTACATCAATACCACTAGGTTGAATGAGTAGTTTACTACGACCATCACCCAGTGAAGTCTGAACTAGACTTAGAATTTATGACCTGATTGTAGAAGGTAGGGGACTAGAGATATAACCAACCATACAACAAGGTTTGTTGTGTGAGATCAAAAGATGATCACAACACTCTAAAAGAGAACCTGGCTTTAAAAAATAATTTCAAAATTTAGATTAATTTGATTATATAAAAATATATTATAAATTATTCATACATGTTTAGTAACTTTGGAATAATTTTTAATATTGATCAATTTCATTTTCATTTTTTATTTTGAAATTTAAACTTTAATTGTTTTATTAATGAATATATTTTTATATTAGATTGTATGTTTGAAAATAAATTTATTCCATTGAGTTCGATATTCGAGTCTTAATATACTCATAAAACTACAACGAAAATCGTACACTTGCGATTTTTTGTATCAAATTTTTAGCGTAATCACATCCATCTCATAAACTAGAGCGAATGGAGACTCCTGAGTAATTGTATGAGGAGTGGTTCAGTATGCCCATAATACCTCTTGTAAATAACTTGGCCATTTACCTTCTGCTCCTAAATTATTTTCAAACCCGTTAAAATTGTTCGATTTTCCACTTCAACTTTCCCATTGGATTGAGGATGGAATGCTCTTGATGCACAAAATACATCCATATATTTGTTATCAAACTGAGGGCCATTATCTGTAGTGATGCGTTTGGGAATACCAAATCGACAACATATGTTGGAGAGAATAAACTTTATCACTGCCCTAGACGTTGTCCCAGATAAAGGAGTTGTTTCTACTAATTTGGAGAAATAGTATATAGCTACTATTATGGTTCGACAACCCCAGAAGCCATTGGATGGGGTCCAACCAAATCAAATCTCAATTAGTCAAAGGGTATTGATTCGGATACTGATTCATGGGTAATGCAGACACATAGATCACATTTTCATATCTTTGACAAGAGTCACATCTTTTTACTAGATTTTGAGCATCTTCCATAATAGTAGGCCAATAATATCCAGCTAACAAGAATCTTCTTGTCAAAATTTTGTAGCCACAATGTGTCGACCCTCTCCATCATGTAACTCTGATAGAATATTTCAGAGACTTATTGGATTTGAGGCAACGCAGTAGACGCCTGCTGAAATATTTTTCATAAAGCACCCATTTTAGAACTAGAATACCACGACCTTTGTATTTTATTTTCTTGGACAAAGCCTTGTATGAAGGTAGAACTCCATTAGTTATAAATTCTTGGATTTCATTCCTCCAATATTTAGAATATACATCGGATACATGCAGACTTTCTCCTACTTCACCCTTATTTCATGTTGTTGCATCTATAGAAGGACATTCTTGCATAAAGATCCAAGGGTATGATTTAGAATATGTTATGGTACCTAAAACATCTGCCATGGTGTTTTCCGATCTTGGGATATGATCATATTTGATGCATTTAAAACCGATGGTGACTTACTTTAGCACTTGTAGAAATTTTATCAATTTATATTTCATGGTTCCAGATTGTCCTTGAGCCCGATGAATAAGTAGTTGCAAATCACTTATCATTTGGACTCTTTTAGACCCACATATTTGGGCTAACCTTAGACAAGCTATGGCCGCTTCATATTCTGACTCATTGTTGGATGCTCTGAAGCCAAAACATATAGCCTAGTACATGGTATCACCATAAGGAGAGGTTAGGCAAATTCCAGCTCCACGCCTTATTATATTAGATCCACTATCACTTCGAATCACTCAATCGTTCTTACACTTACTGACTTGAGATTCTTCACAATGCCTCTTATAATGGAACTCAACTAAAAAATTAATCACAACTTGAGCTTTGATTGCATTTGGAGGTGCAAAATCAATATCATAATATCCAAGCTCAACTGACCATTTAGTCATTCTCCTCGATATATCAGCCTTTTGTAGCACATCTTTAGTGGAAAAGAAGTTCGAATTGTGACAAAGTGTGCTTGAATGTAAGGTCTCGTATTTATAGCTCCTATCACCAATACTAAAGTTAATTTTTCCAATTTCAAGTACCTTTTCTCAGCTTCCAACAAACTCTTGCTTATATAGTAAACTAGAAGGGGGTAATCATCCACTTCTCGTACCAATACATCACTTACCACATACTCCGATACTACTAGATACATATAAAGTATTTCTCCTTCAATAGGTTTGAACAACGTCATGGGTAAAAATAATTGTTTTTTATTTCAAGAAAAGCTTGATCACAATTAGGAGACCAATTGAAGTCTTTACCATTTCTTAAAACTTGGAAGAATTGAGCACATTTGTTCGACGATCTTGAAATAAACTGGTTCAATGGAGCCAATCTTCTAGTTAATATCTGAAATTCTTTAGTATTTCAAGGTGGATCTATAGATAACAAAGCATTTAACTGATCCGGATCATCCGTAATCCTTTTCTCACTTATAATATATCCCAAAAATTTACCAGATCGGACTCCGAAGGTATTTCTCCGGATTTAACTTCAAATTGATGGCTTCTAAGTTAGAATTTTTTATTGGAGATCAGATATGTGATGTTCTTACTTAGGGATTTTTACCATCATATCATCAATTTAAACTTCTATATTCATGTGGATTTGATTAGCAAATGCCTTATTTACCAGTCGTTGATAAGTAGCTCCAGCATTTTTCAACCCAAATGACATTACCTTATAACAATGGATCCCCCTATCGGTAATAAACGTAATTTAGTCTTGATCATTCAGATTCATTTGTATTTGATTATACCTAGAAAATGCATTCATAAAGGACAACAACTTGTTCCATGATGTAAAGTCCACTAGCTGATCTATTCAGGGCACTGGAAATTAATATTTGGGGCAAGCTATATTGAGATTTGTGAAGTCAATGCACATTCGCCATTTTCCATTCTTTTTCTTGACTAAAACTGGGTTAGTTGTCCAAAGAGGGTATTGAGATTCTTTGATATGCGCGACATCGGATTTCACAGACAGTTTGTGATTAATTATATTGGCTAGTACTTCGGTTACATCCTGGTTACACCAAGAAAACACATGTAAATTATGGGATAAAAATGATACTAATTGTTCTTTTAACTCTAAAAACAATTTTGATCCAACCCGAATAATTTTACCTTCTGCTAACAAATGAATTTCCACTTCTTAAACTGAGCTTATTGCACTAAGAGCCTCCATTAGATCATCTATCTCATTTAGTTTGGAAGAAGGCTCTACTGACTGATATTCTTTGGTAACCTTCACTGCTTCTGTTAATTTGGAGCAAGAGCAATGACATAACATTCACGAGCTATCTTTTGGCTACTTCGAACAACGCCCAACTATCATCCCACAACATATTTTAAACATTGGCGGACAGTGGAAGCTACTGCATGCATCCTAGATAACCAATATCTACCGAATATGGCGTTTATTAGAAATAAAACCCTTACCTCCTTTTTAAATGGTCATTTCCCCAACGAAACCTCTTCTTCAAATTCTCCAATTACGTCGGCTGAACTCTCAGTAAATCCAGCTATGGTCCAATTCAAACGTTAGATAATTGAGGGATTCTTCATTTGCTTATAAGTTGATAAAAATATTATATTTACCGAACGACATGTATCAATTGAAATTCAACGTATATCATTGCCTCCAATGTATGCCCATATCACCACCGTATCTTCATGTGGGCCTGTAATATCCCTTTAAATCATCTTCATCAAAGACAATGAATATAGCATGACTTTGATAAAAATATGTAGATATTTTTCTCTCTAACTGAGTTGTTAGACTATTTACATCTTTTTTTCTTGAACAAATTAAAGATGCAGTCACAATGTCTCCCCCAAAATGGTTCAAGATTTGAAGAAGTTACATAGATCAGATACTGTTGAAGTCTTTTCCACTATCATCCGAACTTTATTCTTATCCGGATCGTAGTTTAGATATTCTGAGTCCAGATCAAACCTTTATATAATCACCATAGCATCTTCTTGTCAATATGCACCCATACTTTGCCCTGGAGCAGTAGATGATATTACTTGTGCTGTATTTGGCTGAGACTAAGTATTGACTTTCCTATTACTCCCTTATTTTTTAACAAAATTTGACAATTTCCCTCTCTTAATTAAATTATGCACTTCTTGTTTTAAACCGATGCAATCCTGGGTCTCATGACCCACATCATTGTGTTACTTGCAAAAACGAGTATTCCGATTCTCTCTAGGAGATTGAATTAATGTGGTCTTTTAAAATTCACAACATTTTTGGTTTTATCATCAACAGTAGCCACATTTTCACCTATTTGAGTAAACCATTCAGGTTAAACCCATGGACCCTTCTTAGGTCTAGCTTGTTGGCCTTGATATGATTAACTTCGTCTCGAACGATGTGACTCCTATCCTGAATCTTTAGGTCTATAATCAATTATGGCATGAGATTGAGAACTGGCCTGTGAGATTGAAGTTGTACGAGCAGGTCTATTCAGGCACGGTACTCTAGATTTCTTAGTTTTCTCCACAGTAATTTGTTTTCCGGCCTGGCTTAATAATCCACCCCATATCATTGCATTTTCCAAGTCAGCGAATCAGCCAACTCACTCGAATTCAACCTTTGCCTCAAAGAGGCAATAACCACCTGTTCAAAACAATCAACCAATCTGTTCTTCATGTTCACAAAATGGCTGATGTAGTCCTACAACAATTTATTCGATTCTTAAGAGCAATGGATAATAGTGCTAACATTCCCTTTAAGCTCTTTACTCCATATGAATTGTATCAGAAAGGTCATCCATAATACATCAAAGTTTTTTATAGATCCATATAGTAAGCTATTATACCATTTATGGCACTCTTTTTAAAAGTTTGTGATAAAACCTGGCATAAACGTTTATCATCATCTTTAAAATTCATCATAAATCTTTTGAATTGCTCAAAGTGGTTACCATAATCTTTGTTTCCATCACATTTTTCTATTTTGGAGCTGTCAAACCGTTTAGGCAAATGTCCATAAAGTATTTTTGAAGACCAAGGTGATTGTCTCCAATTGTGGCTACGACTAAAAACATTGTCTTCATTAAGAGTGGAAAAAATACTTGGTTTTGACCGAATAGTAAATTGATCGCTTAGTAGATGATCAATGTGATGATCGGCCGACCCTTTTATTTTTCCATGATATCTATTCTTTTTCAATTTTCCCTTCATGTCCCTTTTCCTATTATGTTTCTTGGTTAACCTCATTTTCTATTTCTGACGGCCCTAATCACTACTTGATGAAGACGACCATCAGAATTAATTATTGTGGTTGAATTTTCATCATAATCCGACCTTTTCATCTCCTGTGTATTCTAATACCTATTTTTAGAGTTAACATGATCTTCTGGGGACTGATTATTTTCACCTTATTTGTTGTTATCACTAGGCTTATCTATAGATACACCTCCCGCATCAGACTTTTCTTTCAACTCTTTTTCAGCTTGCCTTTGAGCTCTCAGAGCTTCAACCTCTGCCCTCAACTAGTCATATTCCTTTTGCATAAATTGTATTTTCTCTATGTTATGATTGACATAAGATACAGTAGCATACTCATTATAATCTCTTATTCTTTCATTTTCGTGATATGGGATTTCTTGCATATTAATCTCCATGTACCAAAGATTTTCGAAGCAAAATCAGCAATTATGGTTTCGAATAAAGTTATTCAGGCACCTTGCGCTCCTACTGTGGTCTCATTCTAGTAAGGGAAAAATATGTTGTGAGGGTAGAATAAGAAGATCTTCTGGTTATTTTGTATTTTATATTTTTGTAGAGAGTAGTAAGAGAAAAGATGTGCTTGTATTTAATATCTTTGAAAAACGTTTAACCTATTTAATGTTGTTGGTTGGAATATATATATACTATTTCGGGTTACCCATGGGCCTTTTGGGTCAGATCCTCCTATCTGGGTCCATTCTATGAGTCTCCAAGCCCATACCCTGAGGTACTAGACATGCAGCTGAATCACTCGTTGACTTAGGTGGCAGCTTAGTCGTCAAGCTTTGATTCTTAGGTCTGAATAGCCATTCGAAAGAAAATCTGAATTACCATAATACACGTTCAAAGATATCTGATCCTATCAAGATCATAATTTTCTAACTCTTTAATTGAGAACTTTTTAATTTTTTTAGTGTCTAAAGAAAGAAAATACCTTTCAGCTTCTCTAAATCCCAACTTATATATTTCCACTAACTGTAGATTTTATCTTCTTGATATGATTGATTGTTCTTATTACTTGATAGAAAAATAAGAGGTTGTGAGTCAAACCATTTGTCAATCCAAAGATCAACATCTCTTTTACCAATATACCAGTATATAACTGTTAAAAAATAAAGAGAGAAGTAGCGGCTAGGGTTTTGTGTTTATTAGAAAATGTTCCTTTTTGTTTTATTGATACATTAGAGATGTTAACTCAATAGTAAGGCTCTCAATATATAGAGAACTTAGAGGCCCATACAAGGAAACTTAATACACTGAATATTCTAACACTCCCCCTCAAGTTGTGTAGTGGGATCACCAATACCAAACTTGGATAAACCTGATTCGAATGTTCTTGCAACAACCGCTTTTGTCAGGATGTCTACCAATTGGTCTTCGGATATAACAAACGGAAGTTCGACTGTCCCATCTTCAATCTTTTCTTTTATGAAGTGCCTATATATTTCAACGTGCTTTGTTCTATCGTGCTGTACCGGGTTCTCTAAAATCTTAATCGCAACTTTATTATCACACATTAACTGAGTTGGACACTTCAGAGGGGATCCGATTTCTTTCATTATCTTCTTTAACCAAAGTATCTCGGTAATCCCCTTAACAATTCCTCTAAATTCTGATTCAGCACTTGACAGTGATAATACTTTCTGTTTCTTACTCCTCCAAGTCACCAAGTTACCTCCAAGAAGAGTAAAGTAGCTAGCAATCGATCGCTTATCGTTAGGATTCCCTCCCCAATCAGTATCTGTGAATACTTCAACATCAAGATGTCCATTTTTTTAAAAAAAATATGCCTATTCCTGGTATGCCTTTGAGATATCGAATAATCCTCATTACTGCCTCCATATGATGTTCCTGAGGATGATGCATGAACTGGCTAACTAATCCCACCGCGTATGCAATGTCGGGTCAAGTGTGAGCCAGGTAAATCAATTTTCCCACCAACCTTTGGTACCTTTCTTTACTTGTTGGTGTGGCCCCTTCAATTATCGTTAGTTTGTGATTCACAACCATAGGAGTGTCATTTGGTTTGCAATCCATTATGCCAACTTCAGCTAATAAATCCAATATATATTTCCGTTGGGAGATATAAATCCCTCATCTTGACCTAAGAACCTCGATTCCTAGGAAATACTTCAATCCCCCAAGGTCTTTCATTTCGAACTCCTTGAAGAGGTTTTTCCTAAGAGAGCTAATTTCTTCTTCGGCATTCCCCGTTATAACCATATCGTCGACATATATTATAAGACAAGCGACAAATTCTCCTCTTTTTTTGTAAAACAAGGTATGATCCCCATTACTCTTTTTGTAGCTATATTGCTTCATTGCCATTGTAAATCTCCCAAACCAAGCACGAGAAGACTGTTTGAGCTCATATAATGCCTTTTTTAGTTTACATACCTCATTTTCTTGAAAACCATCAGAGAACCCTGGCAGGGGTTCCATATATACCTCTTCTTCCAAGTCTCCATGTAAGAAAGCATTCTTTACATCAAATTGATGAAGAGGTCAATCTTTATTCGCGGCTGTTGAAAGTAAAACTCTGATAGTATCAATCTTTGCAACCAGAGAAAACGTTTCAGAGTAGTCTATACCATATGTTTGTGTATATCCTTTGACACCCAATCTTGCCTTGTGTCGCTCAATGGTGCCATCAGATTTATATTTTATATTAAACATTCAGCTACACCCGACTGCTTTCTTCCCTTGTGGTAACACACAATTCTCACATGTACCATTCCTTTTTAGAGCTTCCATTTCGGTATTCATTGCCTCATGAAATTCATTCATCTTCTTAGCTTCTTGAGTTGTTTTAGGGATTTGTTCAGAGAGAATAGTAGCTGAAAACGCCTTTGCAATCTTCGTCATTCCTTTCATATCCGTTTTTACCGGATATGTAGAAGCACGAAGAACATGTTCTGGTGAATACCGGTGAGGAGGAACTCCTCTATTTTTTCTTGGGGGAAGAACCAGAGTTTGAGTTTCAACAGATGAACTTCCTGAAATGTCATGGTCAGTAGCATTTTGTAAATTATGATATTGTAAATTGTTTACCTCTTGATGGACATTTTCTTCGGCCGATTCGATGGTAGTATCCATGGTATTTATTTCTTGTTGGACATTGTCTTCGGGAGAATCATTGGTGGTAAGAACTGTCTCGCCAGTCTCCTTTATGTTGGAAGAGGCGTGTTCGGTAGCGCCATCTACCGACTCTGTCGGCACATCCTCAAAGTAACTTTCATATAGCAACCAGTCGAGTGATTCACTTACTTTCTCCCCCTGAGCACGAGATTGGTGGTAAAAAAAATAATCGGATTCTAAGAAGTCACAGTCCATGGTGACATGGATTCGACGAGTGACCAGATTGTAACACCGATAGCCCATTTGATGGACACCATACCCAACGAATACATACTTTTCAGTACACGGATTAAGTTTGTTTCGACTAGTTTTAGGGATATGAACAAACACCGAACAACCAAAGACACGAGGTGGTAAGGTCATAACAGATGGAATTGTAACTTGGGTGGCAAACACTTGTAATGAAGTTTTATATCCTAGACATCGGGTTGGTAGACGATTTGCAAGATACGTGGCTGTAACAAGAGCTTCTGGCCAAAGAGAATGAGATTCAATCATAATAACACGAATTTTTTTTCCAGTAAAGTACGATTTTTTCGTTCTGAAGTACCGTTTTGTTGAGCTGTGTTTGGACAAGTGGTTTGATGGATAAGACCATTTGTTTTAAAAAACATTATGCATTGTTTGGTTGACAAACTCTGTTCCATTATCAGAACGGAGAATCTGTATTTTTTTTTCAAATTGAGTCAAAATTATTTTGTAAAAACAAACAAATATTTCTGGTACTTCTGATTTATGTTTAATGAAGTATATCCAAGTCATTCTTGAGAAATCATCCACAAATAAAACAAAGTATCTGATTTGATTGTTAGTGAAATTTGGTGCTGGACCCTAAACATCAGAATAGATTAGCGAAAAAACATAATCAACTCTAGTATTACTTTGATTAAATGAGACCCTACAATTTTTTGCAAGAATGCAGGTTTCACATTTCTCATGAATGGAATTATTCAAAAAAAAAATAGGAAACAAACTCTTAAGATAGCTAAAACAAGGATGACCAAGTTGTCGGTGCCATAACCAAAGTTGCCTTTTGGTTGTTGCGTGAGCAAACATGGTATGTCCCTTATGAACTACCTCATCAACATAATAGAGACCTCCTTGTTCAGTACCACGCCCAATGATCTCCTTCGTACGAATGTCCTGTAAAATGCAAAAAAAAATGGATACATAAGAACCACACAGTTGAGTTGTTTTGTCATTTGACTAACAGATAATAACTTTAAGGATAGTGAAGGAATGTAGAGGCAGTTTTTAATTTCCATTTTTTCCGAAAAAATAATTGAACCTCCCCCTTTGACTTCACAAATTTCTACACTAGCAGTTTCAATATGGGACTTCTTTGGAGATGACATGTCACCAAAGTCTTTAGGATCATAAGACATGGTGTCTGTAGCCCCGCAATCAAAGATTCAATTCATTGATTTCTCAAACCCTTTACCTCCAAGTTTTTCATAGGAGTTTGCCGTCATTCCTCCAAAACCAGTGCCACTTCCTTGCTCATTTTAGTCGGATCTTCACCGCCACTTGTAGACGAAGCCCGTTTGACATTAGATCTGAAACACTGGTTATTTTTCTCCTTATGACCGTCCTCCCACCATTCTGGATAGCCAACCAGCTGGAAACACGTCTCTTTAGTGTGTTTCTTTATCCCACAATGAGTGCAATACAACTTGGATTTATCTTCTTTCTCTTTAGATCAGAATTTAAACCTTTGTGCAGAATCTTTAGCAGCCAAACCCATTCCAATTTTAATCGAGTCACTAACAGAAGAACTTGATTTCAGTATATTAAGCCTGGTCACTTCCCTTCGTATTGTAGCATATGCTGTTTCCACGGAAGGAAGAGGATCCTTTTTTCAGGATATCTCTCTTGACTGGTTCCAGGTTGTCATTAATCGTCATTAGCAATTGATAGATTCTTTGTTCTTGAGTCTTCTTATTGTAGACCTGAATGTCTTCTGGGTCTTTCATAGGGTTCGGATCTCGCCTATCTATAGACATCCAAATGTTCTGCAGTTTGTTCCACAAGTCTTCTAGTGTATCGGACCCTTACCTTAATGAATTAGCCCTCTTATGAAGGTCAAACACATGTAACAAATCTATGCCAGAACCGTATGTGGTGGCTAACCCATCCCAGAGGGCTTTTGTAGTGGGATATTGCGAGACATTATTCACCAAGCTGGATTCAAGATTCTGGATAATCCATTTGAAAACACATTGATCATCTTGTTCCCACCTTGTATATGTTTTGTTAGTTTTTGATGGAGGTGTCGGCTCCCCTGTAATGTGAGAACCTCTCCCCCTTCCCCCAATTACTTTCTTCATCAGGTTTGCCCATAGAGCATAGTTGTCACCACCGAGTTTAATCCCCAGGGATAAATTCTCGGGGTTAGTTGTTTGTTGTTGTGTTTCGAGATCATTTCTCAGAATGGTAGCAATCTGCATTGTTAATTCATCAGGGATTTGACTGACCACGACTTCATTTCCAGCCATCTTTGTTGAGGATGTTCAGAATTCCCAGAATCACACGTGCTCTGATACCATGTTAAAAAACAAAGAGAGAAGTAGCCGCAGGAAGCGGCTAGGGTTTTGTGTTTATTAGAAAATGTTTTTTTTCGTTTTATTGATGCATTAGAGATATTAACTCAATAGTAAGGCTCTCAATATATAGAGAACTTAGAGGCCTATACAAGGAAACTTAATACACTGAATATTCTAACAATAACATTCACTAGTTTCTCTAATATTTAATAGCATTTTCCATCCTTTAGAACTTTTACTAGTATCTTAAACTTGTAAATGATGTAAGTTCTTACAATATATGAAATATATATATTTATCCCAAAGTTGAATATCATTCAATCTTCTAATATTTAAACCTCATTCTTCGTATGACTTACACAAGTGAGACCATTTTGACCAAGGAATTCCTTGTTTAGTATCATTAGAACCCCAAAGAAATTAGCTACACGTCTTTTCTATTATATTAATAACAATTTTAGATGGAACACTACTTTGTAGAATATAAGATGGAATCACTACTAATACTGGTTGAATTATAGTAAGTCGACCACCAAAGGAAATGATTTCGTTATCACATTCAAGAATCGTATTCATGATTTTAGTTACTAGGTACATCATAGTGACAAATTTTATTACATATTTGAATATGAACCCTAGATATTTGAATGGTAATAATCCATGTTTAAATCCAGTAACGCTTTCAATCATTTTGGTCCTTAAATGAGACATATTTAAATGTTTGATTATTACGGATATGTTTGTTAATTAATTGGCCATGTATTCCATGGTAGTGTTTTAATAAAAATACGCCTACTCTTTTTATATTTGTAGTATATCCATTAATAAAGACGATCAAATCATCTGCAGATCTTAAGGGTTGAAAGGAAATATCACTACTCGTTTTAAGCTTTAATACATGTGATCTTCAAATAATTTTACCCTCTAATCAAATACGTATCAACTATAATAAAAAGAATTTTGTAATACAAAATCTCATTGTCTAACTCTTTTAGTGGAGTTAAAATCCACCGACTCATCTTAATTTTAATTGTATTTTATTGAATAGTTTTTCATAAAAATTACAAAATAAATTAAAAACTTGATAATAACCAACCTTTAAAACGACATTTATTCGTAAAACCAAATCTTAACTAAAATTGTTTTACCAAAAGGAGTATTAGCGTGGGTAGTAAATTAGTAGTAACAACTTTTGAAAAACTGAATATTTCGTTCCTTCTAAAGAAAATACATATTTTTTAAAGTTTATGTGCAACCCTAATAAAACTAAGGGTTATTTCCAATATCATACCAAAATAAATAGTTAATCCACTTTTGGTCCACGGTCATATGACTATTGCCTAATAAGACGCGTTAAAATTCTTTTAAGTAATTTAGATACCAAATACTTTTTAAATACCAATTTTACCCTTTTCTAGTTAATAACCCTAATTTTGGTTCCAGTTTGCCTTGTGACTTTTTCTTCTCGCGTGTCTATTTATCGAAGGATGAATAGCCTCCCTTCGACGACTTAATTCATTTCTATTTTCGGCGACGTCTGTTCATTCTCAGGTAAGTAGTTCGACTTGGATTCCCTCTATCATTCCTTTTGATATTAAAAGTAATGTTGTTTCGTGAACAAACTCTTTGTAAAACTCTTCCGGTCTTCTCTCTCAAGTCGATCATCCTCTTCACTTCCTTCTCCCTTTCTCTTTTCTTTCTCTACAATCATGTCTAAGATCGATTATCGATGAAGGTTTTCTTCTTTAATGCTCGTCAACTTCGCATATGCTACTAATCATAGCTTTATTTGAAAATTATTTCAAATAAAGCGCGTAAATAAATATGATTTAGGGATGAAGACGATTAGAAGGGGATTAGGTCACTATAAGGTTTGTTTGGATCAAGTTTAGACGAACATTCGACTTTAAAGACGAATTTGATGTGGAGTATGTAAAGTATTTTTTGTATTTTTTGTTGGTAATAGGTGTTATCTGATATAGATTGGGCGAACGATTTTATATTATGCTAGTATAACATGGATTCAGATTCTTGTATGTATTGTATCTTTGTGATCTGTTAATATCTTAAATTTGTGATTGTTTATAATGATGAGTTTGAAGTTCTAGTGTTGTAATTTATAGATTTCCCTGCACTTTTCGAACATATTTTCTAGTGCTTTTCTATCCGTCTTACTGCTTTAAGACCTTACTATTCATTTGCTTATGTCCTATTTTTTCAAAACTTTTACAGATCTCCCTGGTTAAATAAATATCATCCACTCTTGGAAGAAGCTCTCTACCCATCTAAAGTGCTAAGGAAACTTGAAATTGAAGCTAACGAAGTGTTTTCGAATGTTCTTCATGGTTACATGCTATATTGTCAGGGATTTTAAGGGTTTAGACGATACTTTACTAACTCATGTGGTTGAGCAGTGTAGACTAGGGGAATATTGAAGAAGTTGTGAAGTGAGGTCAATGGCTTCAAGAGGCATTCGTTTGACCTTATGCCAAGAATGAGCTTTGATTTAGAGGAATCTAAAATCTGTTAATCAGCAGTTTTAACAAAATTAAAAATGTTAATCACCAGTTTTAACAAAATTAAAAATGTTAATTAGCTGTATTAAATGAATTAAAACGGCTAATCAACAGGTTTACCAAAATTAAAAATGTTAA
Source organism: Limnanthes douglasii subsp. nivea (assembly GCA_036936605.1). Taxonomy (NCBI): domain Eukaryota; kingdom Viridiplantae; phylum Streptophyta; class Magnoliopsida; order Brassicales; family Limnanthaceae; genus Limnanthes; species Limnanthes douglasii. The sequence continues at coordinate 23,345,993 of JAUPFV010000004.1, read as the reverse complement.
TTAGCTGTATTAAATCAATTAAAATTGTTAATTAACAGTTTTAACAAAATTAAAACTGTTAATTAACAGTATTAAAACAATTAAAACTGTATTAAAACAATTAAAACTGTTAATTAACAGTTATAAATTTTTAACAGTATTAATCGAATATTTTTAACAGTTTTAATTTTTTCTTCAAAACATATCAAATAGACCACTTATTTGATTCTTCTCGTAAATATAAACATAACTGTGGTTTCCGTTTTATTTTTTGAATAATAAATCAAAAGATATGAACTTTAGAAAAAAAGAAAAGAAAAAAAAAGAAAATTTATTTTTTGTTACAAGTTAGTTGATTATATTAGATAGAAGGGTATTATAGTATTTTGGATTATACTTGGTACCAAATTTGGATAATGATCTTATTTGGTATCAAATGCTGATTTTGAACTAATATTGGTACTTATATGGAAGTCTCCCTAAAACTAATAATAACATTTTGTATAAAAAATTAAAAATACAAGCATGCCTAATTTATGGAATATAATAAAAAGATATTACTCATGGTTCATCCCTTTATATATAACATTTCAGGTGTATGCATATCATAATATCATCATTAGTTTTTAAAGGCTAAAATATATATAACATTTCAGGTGTATCCATATCATAATATCATCATTAGTTTTTACAGGCTAAAAAGTGTTACTAATTTCTATTTATAATTAATAAATATTAAAAATAAATATCTAGGGAATTTCTAAATACCAAAATGGCACTTTAAGACTAGTTTCATAAACTAGCTAAAGTTATATTTTGGACAAAAATACCTTCTAGGGTATAAAAGGAGGATTTTTGGTTGACATTCACTTTTTTGACTTTCTAATCCTGACTTTTGGGTTCCATTTCTCCCACTTTCACGTTTCTAATTTTGAGGAGAGAGAAACACGAAAAGCGAAAGCGAACCCAAAAGCCAACCTTGAACCCAACGAGCAGTAATCGTTCCGTCGACTTTCATCCGTTCCATCAAGCAGTTCATATTTCGTCGAGCATAAACGTCATCGCGACGGTAACAGTCACCGAGAAACCGATCACCACATTGGTCTTGCAACCGTCGACCAGCCACCGGCGTCGTTAGAAGGTACGTTCGACGTCATTGCTTCTGTTTATGTTTTCGCCGGAATTTAGACTAAGTTTCTCTGATTTTTATTTTCGCCGGACTTTTGAAGTACCGTCAGTGTGTTCATAAGCAGAGTTTACTGACGTCTCCGGAGTAGTCACTGTATCCGAGTAATTTATTGGACAGTTCTACGTTCTCCGACGACGTTTTTAAGTATCGTTTACAGTTGTATGTCAGTGTTTATTTAGAGTCGGCTGGTTAGTATCGGCGTGGTTATGTTTGTGTCGATAGTGCTGTCGGAGAATTCCGATTTGTACTGGGTAGTTGGTCTTGAAGTGGAGAATCGCAATGTGGAGTGGTCCAGGTGCTAATGTCTAGCAATGTATAGAATTGAGTAGTGTGTAATGTAACTCGCATAGAGAAAAGCCTGTATCTAGCAATGTCTAGAATTGAGTAGTGTGTAATGTATCTCGCATAGAGAAAAGCCTGTATCTAGCAATGTGTAGAAAATGTTTGGCATACACTAGCAATGTATGCGACTTGTTTACTGTACGTCTAGCGATGAAGTAGTATAACTTGTTCATGTCTAGCAATGTAGAAATGAAGTGAGAGTCATGTTCTTGTCGAGTTAGTTGCAGCGGTGCTGTCTTCGATTGTTAATGTATACGTTCGCGGATCAATTGCATAAAACTGTATTTTTTTGTAGTTGATATTTTACTGTATCTAGCAATTCATAGTACTCATATCTAGCAATGTTAGCGAAATATATTAGTATGCTCCTGTTAGGGTATTAGAGATTAGCAATGTCTTCCTTCATATCTAGCAATGTCTATAACATTGTATATGTTTTGAGATGATGCTGCATCTGTCTAGCAATGTGTTCCTTCATATCCAGCAAGGTGTTCCTTCATATCTAGCAAGGTGTTCCTTCATATCTAGCAACGTGTTCCTCCATATCTAGCAACGTGCTCCTTCATATCTAGCAATGTGTTCTAAATTGTCGTAGTAGCTTCTGAGTATGATGTTATTTATTTTGTAGGAAGCGATCGAGAAAACGATAATGGAAGGAGGGGAGGAACACAGCTAAATTTGAAAATAACTACCCTTGGTTTCGACATAAAGTAACCTGAATCATATGAGTTTGGGTTAGTTTGTTGTAGGGCTTACTACAACCCGTGAATGTATGACACAGCTAAATCTATCCAAATGATATATGTTTGAACAATAACTACAATCGCAATGTATGAATGTTTGTCTAGCAATGCCAATACAAATCGCAATGTTAATACTCAAATCTAGCATCCATTGTATTAAGTTAGTAAATCGCAAAGCCATGATCCAGTTCTAGGTAAAACGCAATGTCTACAGGCAATGTAAGTATTCATGCCATTACCAAATAAAACGTAACCACGGTAATTAAGTAAACCAATCTAGCAATCGTAGCGTATAATTTTCCCACAAATCACATCCTTGTGATTCAAACGACAAATCAGTGTCTAATGCATTGATAAAGGTGAAACAATTGTATAAAACTATATTTTTTTGTAGTTGATGTTTAACTGTATCTAGCAATTCGTAGTACTCATATCTAGCAATGTTAGCTAAATATATTAGTATGCTCCTGTTAGGGTATTAGAGACTAGCAATGTCTTCCTTCATATCTAGCAATGTCTATAACATTGTATATGTTTTGAGTTGATGTTGCATTTGTCTAGCAATGTGTTTCTTCATATCTAGCAACGTGTTCCTTCATATCTAGCAACATGTTCCTTCATATCTAGCAACATCCTCCAAAGGTAAACCGCAGTAATGAAGTAAACGCATCATCTGCTCCATGACAATGCTCACCTGCAAGACATTTTGAGTTGAAATACGCAACAAGAACAAAAGAACAAAGATTGACAAAAGAGCCTAATATCATGTCAAAATGACGTTATAGTCAGCTTCTAATAAAAAACAAGAACATAAAGAACTACAGAGAAAATATAGTACATGAAGTTGTTTTAATAAGTACCTTGCTATCAACTTTGAGGAGAGGTTTATTACCATGTAGAGCGCCCACATTCACTGCAGAACCGAAATCTCCAATGGGAAATTGAAGGGAGTGATACTGACAACCTGCATCACTCTTCGAGACTTGCCACCTGATTCATGGATTTGCCTGTAGAAGTAAGACAGCTATAAATTTCAACTGCGGAATAAATTTAAATCGGCAAGAAAGAACCTTTAAGACCTAAAAGAGTGAAACATTTGTATTTTTAGAGCAAACCTCCAACAATATCTGGTTCATTGTTTGTCCATCAGAGTTAATAAAATCAACATCCTCCAAAGGTGATTCATACAGATAGTGCTGAAATCGCATCCGGTTGGATAGAGCTGGAAAAATGCAGTTTCTTACCGGAATGTAACTGGACCGAGTTTGGATCCTTTGCGTCGATCAGAAAGATAAACTAAACGATTTCATATCATTAACATACATTAGTTACACTAGTTAACATAGTTTTAAGATCGAAAACGGAAAAACAAGAATGCAGTTGCCAACGAGAAACCATTACTGACTTACGAACTGGTTCACCGGTGAAATCGACGAAAACTTTATGGTTCAACGGTCTGAGTCGAGATTAAGTCGACAGGAATACTGGAGTTGGTAGTTCATGGCTTCAAGAAGCTGAAAACAACGTCTGTCTTGATCTGAGGGAAACTGAAGCTCGACGGGACAGTTTGCACGCCGTTTGTGATGGGAGATCGGAACTGCAGCACACCGGTGGTTAGTTGGTTGGCTGGTTGATAGTTAGGTTCGCCGGTGGCCAACGGTTGTTGCCGGAAATAGTGTGATGACCGCTTTGAAATTTGAAAACCAAAAACCTCCTTGAAAAACGGGTTTAGAAGGTACGTAGGAGAGAGGAGAGAGGAGAGAGAAAGGGTTGTAAAACCTCATTATATACTAGGTTGAGGGTAATTATGGTATTAAAATATAATTAGGTCTTAAAAGATAATAGGTATAGTAAAATGGGTATTAAGTAAGCATTAACCTTTTTGGGTACTAGATGGTAATATGTTTGTCTAGAAGGTAGTTAGTGTGTCATTTCCCTAAAAATAATTGTAGAATAAATTAATTAAATGAAAAATAAAATAAATGGTCTACAACTATTAATACAATATTAAAATTTGAAAACATTGATTAAATCATTTTCTACAACTATATATAATATGGGATATTAATTGCATTATTTCCACTCAAATTTGTTTTTTTTCTTTAATTTCCAAAATCATTATCGATTTGCTTAATGTTGATAAAAAATATCAATGGACCATAATTCTTGAATGGAGGAATATATTTTATAGCAATGACACTTAAAATAGATAAAAAATACATTCATTTTGGGTTCATTTGAAAATTAGTTTAAAATGCTTATAGTAGTAGTAACTACCTGGAGTAATTATTATTTTTTATATAAAAAATTGAAAAATAGTTACATGCAACTCGGAATAGGAATGGATAGTCCGCGGGCGAATCTGTTTTTTTGACATTTAAGTCTGAACTTGGTCTGATCTGTTTACGTATTTATGTTTTCAAATCCGAACTATTTATTCATGTTTATTGGTCAAACCCGATCCGATTCGCAAATATTAATTTTAATTTTTTATATATATTTTTAATTTATTTTAAATATATTAATTTATTATATATATATTATATATATAAAAAAATTATATATTCTTTGAACAAACTAAAACCCGAACCGATTGGTTCCAATCCAATTGTTGATTATAATTTTTAAATCCGGAACCGATCCGTTCAAACCGGACAGCATCTATCTGCAACTGATGGAACGTAATGAATAGTGTCATATTTTATATCAATAAAATTTAATATGGAAAAAGATAATATATAGACCGGAAAGTAGGGGTAGACTAGTATTTTGGAGACGGAAAGAGTAAAATAAAAAATAAAAAGGGGTCCTATGTAAGACTGCCACGTATTTATAAAATGGTCGGCTCGGGTATCAAAACAGAGTGACGTGTAGGGTCATCGATTGCCGAGCCTGTTTATAGATTCATGAACTGACACACCAACTTAGATGGGACTGGGTCTGATCACAAAAGAATCTAATTTATCCACTTTTTATTCTTCCAACTATTCGAGGATCAGACTATTTGGGACATCGACTAAAGTATTCTATTATCTTAGCTTTTCTGTAACTAATTTTATGATTCTTATTGGTTTTTTTACTTAAATCAAAAATAAATTTTTAATAAATATATATAATTGTGGTATTTGATTATTTAAAATGTGACTAAAGAAAGAACTTTGGATCTTGTGTATGATGTGATCAGAGTGAACAGAAAGTAGAAAGAGAATGTATTTAATAATGTCTACCAACCCAAGAAAAATTGGGTTTTCTTATATAGTGGGTGAGGTGATTCTACTTTTTTTTTGTGGTCTTTTCACTTTTACAATTTGATCCCTCGTTTTTAATACATTAAGAATATTCTCCTGTCATCAAGCAGTGATGAGGGAAGGTCAAGAAAGAAACAAAATTTAGTTAAAAAATATTCAAGAAAGAGAGATAGGTATGGGAGACTAAAGAGGCATCTGGGAAATGGATCGTCTCAAAACCACAGCCATAGTCACAGGCATGTGGACTAGCTGCTGATTGATCCCTTTGATATCCATGATGAACCAGGTATTTTTGCAACACCTAATGAAGACATAGTTTTTAGTTGTAGTCGGAATCGGAGGCAATCGTCATTGTTTGCCAAGATACTGTCCGAAAACCTTCCTAAGTGGTTTGACAGTACTAAAATGGAGAAATACGATGGGAGCAAAGATCCGGAAAACCATATAGAACAATTTAAAAAATTTATGATGAATTTTGATGATGATGACAAACTTCTGTGTAGAGCCTTCTCCCAATCCTTTACGGGCAGTGCTCTGAAATGGTATAACAGCTTGCCACAAGGTTGTATCAACAACCTTGACACATTTTGGGTGGCCTTCCGAAGGCAGTTTGTGGGGAGTAAAGAGGTGAAGGAATAAAGATACTATTATCCATTGTGACCAAGAGCCAAATGAGTCACTGAAGGACTATATAAGCCGGTTCGTAAATACCAAGAATGGGTTAGCTGATTGCTTTGAGCAAGTAGCAATAGCTTCTTTGAGACAAGGGTTAAACCCTGACAATCTAGCTGATTCAGTAACAAGGAAGAAGGCAATGACCTGGGGAGGTTTTCTAAATCAGGTGGGAAAACAAATCAATGTGGATGAAACAAAGAAGACTAGGGTACACAGACAAGTGAGGTCTGCTCCAGTTGCTCCAAACCAGAACCAGTCCGGGTACAAAGCCAAAGAAACCGGACAGGGGTCCAACATGGCCAAACAGACTCAATTCCACCCGAATCCAGCTCAGAGACACCAATCCAGAAATAAACGAGGACCTTGGGTCCAACCGGAGTGGTTTGCTGAGTTAAAGGATAATGTAACAACCATTTATGACAAAACTAAAGATGAGGTGCATTTCAAGAAGCCTGCAGCGCTTCAGTCTCTCAGGTAAATTCGTAATACTTGTTTTTTGCCACAACACTGAAGACTGCATAGCTTTGAAACAAGAGGTACAGAATCTTATTGAAAAGGGAAATTTAGGAGCTTATATCAAGAGAAGGAGTGGAAACAGGCCAGACAATGCTCCCCGAACTGGCCCAACGAACAATGCGGGGACATCTGCTCAAGGCTATGGTGATCCTTGAAAGATTTGATGTTGATTCGGAGTATTTGGATCCTGATCCAACCCGGAATAAAGTGGGGGTCATAACAGAATAAACTAAGATAGTGTTCGGACTCATAAGATTTTTTGAGTCACTCACTATATTCGGGAGGAGCACTATGACTGCGCCGACTCCTTCTTCGAGGAAGAGGCATGTTCACACTCTAGCTACTAAGTTAGAGGGAGGCATGTCTTCTTATCAGTCCCAAATTCCTTTTCCTTTCATTTTTTTTGACGAGGATTATTTAAAAAATATAGCTGGGCCTCATGAGGATGCTGTAGTGACAGGAGCTTCAATTGGGGGCAACGACATCAGGCGAATTCTGATTGACACCGGCAGCTCAACCAATATTCTCTTTTTAAGTTCTTATAAGTAGATGAAGAATTCGGCAGTGATTCAACGTACGAACATATCCATTTTGGGCTTCACAGGGAGCTCTGCGGATGTAATTGGAGAATTTGAGGAGGAGGTATTGTTGGGCAAAGGCCCTTTCAAGAAGATGGTACGGGTATTATTCGTTGTGGTAGATTGCCCCATATGTTACAATGAGACATTTGGGAGGTCATGGATCTCTAGGATACATGTTGTGGCTTCAACAATCCATCAATGTTTAAAGTATGCAGTTCAAAGACAAGTGAGAGTTGTCTGGAGTAACCAAAAGATAGCAAGCGAATGTTATGCAACTACACTTGCTCCTAAAACTGTGGGGGCAGTTCGGATTAATGAAGATTAGTAGTTGTTGGGGCCCTCTGGGGTGATGGTGAAATTAATGACCCCAGAGAGACCCCTGGTGTTTTGATACCAGTTGAAGAATTTGAAACTCACTCTCTGGCTGAAGGAAGAAGTGTTAAAGTTGGCTCCAAGATGGCATCATAATTGAAGAAAACATTGTTGTCCTTTTTGGCAGGTCACCAACACGTTTTTTCTTGGTGCAATACTGATGTGACCGGAGTACCAGCAAGTGTTATATCACAAAAGCTGTCTATCCTGAGAGATGTTGCACCTGTTGTGCAAAAAATGAGAGCTTTTTCTAAAGAGAAAGCTGATGTAATAGTCCAAGAAGTTGATCGGCTTACCAAGATGGGGCACATAAAGGAGTCTCAATATCCTTTATGGACAACCAACCCAGTGTTAGTGAAGAAAAATAATGGAAAATGGCGTATGTGTATTGACTTTACTGACCTCAACAGAGTTTTCCCAAAAGATCTATATCCAGTCCCCCTGATAGATCCGTTGGTGGGCTCCACATCTGGAAATAAGCTATTATCGTTCATGGATGCCTTCTGTGGTTGTAACCAGATACAGGTGGATCCAAAGGACCAAGAACACACTACTTTTGTTACAGATAGGGGTCTTCATTGTTACAAGGTGATGCCTTTTGGGTTGAAAAATGCTATGGCTACTTATCAGAGGTTGGTGAACAAAGCATTTGCTGGTCAGATTGGGAGAAATATGGAGGTATATATCGATGATATGATGGTTAAAAGCTTAGAAAAAGAGTTGCACCTAACTGATTCAAGAAACATTTGCCAACTTGACAAAGGTTAATTTAAAATTGAATCCAGAAAAATATGTGTTTGGGGTACAATCCAAAATATTTTTGGGTTATGTAATAAGTGAAAAAGGGATACAGCCTGATCCGGACCAGCTTGATGCCCTATTAAAAATGGACCCTCCTCAAAATATTAAAGACTTACAAAGGTTGACAGGAAGATTGGCTCCTTTAAATCGTTTTATTTCAAGGTCTTCGGACAAATGTGCCCCGTTTTTTCAGACCTTAAAAGGTGTTAAAGACTTTAACTGGTCTCCACAGTGCGGCTAGGCGTTTGATGAAATAAAAAAGCATTTGCATTCTCCCAAAACCTCTTTTAAGCCTGTTGACAGAGAAACACTATATGTATACTTGGTTGTGTCAGAATGTGCTATAAGTGCAGTGCTGGTAAGAGAGGTGGACAATTATCCTCGTCCGGTGTACTATATCAGCAAGAGTCTGATGGATGCTGAAAAGAGGTACCTAAAGCTTGAAAAGCTGGCACTAGCCCTAGTGATTGCTGCCAGAAAAATGAGGCCATATTTTCAGTCTCATTCTATCATCGTTCGAACATCTTTTCCTTTAAAGAATTTTTTTTAGAAACCAGACATATCAAGCAGGATAACCAAATGGTCAGTGGAATTGGGTGATTATGACATTGATTTTTCCCCACGAACTACAATCAAAGCTCAATCTGTTGCTGATTTCTTGGTAGATTTTCATTCGAACAGACGTACTAAACAAGCTTCAGAAGAGAAAACTAAAAAAGAGTGGGTTGTCCAGACAGATGGTGGATCAAGTACAATGGATTGTGGGGCTGGGATTTGTTTAACCTCTCCATTTGGTGATAAGTTATACCAGGCTATATGCTTTGCTTTTAGGGCTTCTAACAAAGAGTCTGAATATGAGGCAGTTATAGCTGGTCTAAAGTTAGCTTTTTCGTGTAGGGCTAAAAGAGTTAGATTAATGAGTGATTCTCAGCTTCTTATCCACCATGCTCAAGGTCATTCCAAAGCCAAGAAGGAGTAGTTTATCAAATACTTATTCATTCTTAAAGAAGTAGCAGCCAACTTCAAAAATGTTTGATATGAGCGTATTCCTAGATCGGAAAACATGCTGGCAGACTCCTTAGCAACTATAGCACACTCTTAGTCCTACCCATGGATTCATGTACAAGAATTCCCATCCAAACAATCAAATCAGAGCAAGGAAGAAGAGGAGAGCTTGAGTGTACAAGTGGTTCAATCCAAATATTGGAGATTTCCCCTTCTTCAATATATCTCTAATGGGAATTTGCCTCCGGAGAAGGCTATGGCAAGGAAAATGAAACACAAGGATCGTGGTTTATTGATCATAAGAGAGGTCCTTTATAAAAAGTCGTTCAGCAGACCTCTCCTGCGTTGTTTGGGGCCTGAAGAGTCCCAAATTGTTTTATCTAAACTACATGATGGAGAAGGATCAGCACACTGTGGCTATAGAGCTCTAACCCTGAGGGTTTTGTTGGTCGGATACTATTGGCCATCCATAATAGAAGATGCTAAGGAGTTGGTGAAAAAATGTGACCCATGCCAAAGATATGGTAACGAAATTCATATCCCACCAGTTCCTATGGAGTCAATTTCTGAGCCAGTTCCTTTTGCTTGTTTGGGACTGGATTTAGTTAGGCCTCTACCAATGGCGTTCGGAGGGTGCAGGACTATTATTGTAGCCATTGATTATTTCTCAAAGTGGACAGAAGCAGCCCCCTTGGCAAGAACTACTTCAAAAGCTATTATTAAATTTATCTTGTGTAACATTTGTTGCAGATTTGGGGTTCCACAAAAGATAACCACAGATAACGGGCCCCAATTTGATAACAAGTATATGGAGAGTTTATGTGCCTCTGGGGGCATTCAACATTGCTTCTCTTCTCCTTTCCACCCATAAGAAAATGGCCAAGTTGAAGTGGCAAACAGGACAACTCTGTCCGGTTTAAAAAAGAATTTAAAAGGGGTTGCAGGGAAGTGACCCAACTATTTGCAAGAAGTATTGTGGGCGTACCAGACTACCCCTAGGGCTGCTACTCAAGACTCTCCTTTTACCTTGATATATGGGATGGATGCAATTAATCCTATAGAAGCAACCCTACCATCATACAGAGTCCACAACTATTTTGAACAAGCCAATGAATTGGCAATTAGAAGCAAGTAGGATTTAATAGAAGAAAGAAGAGTTAACGTTCATCTTAGAACCACCCATTACCAAGGCTTGATGAGGAGCAGATTTTCTTCCAAGATAAAGAGAAGGGATTTTCAATCAGGAGATAAAGTATTAAGAAAAGTTTTATTGCATACCAAGGAAAATTAGTTCGACAAACTGGTTCCGAACTAGGAAGGCCTTTATGAGGTCTCCGAAAAGCTTAAGCCTGGGACATATAGGCTTCAAGACAAAGATGGAAGAGTTTTGAAGCACCCATGGAATATTGAACACCTCAGGTTATATCTAGAATAAAATTTGTGTAAATATTTATTTATTTAAGCTCAATGTAAATATTAGGGGGCATACTTTTTCCTACCCTGGTGGCGCGGGGAGGTTTTAAAGAGGTGTCCAGGTTTTTTTTCAATAAAATATGATGCCTTCTTACAATATTCGGTGTGGTTTGGTTACAACTCTTTTCAAGTCTTCAATTTAATGTTAAGGATTTTTTACAGATCGGATTAATATGGTTGAATGATGACCATTAAACGCATGTCATCGGAGATATTAAACACTCTCACTTTAAATATTTTTAAAGTAAAGAAGGGCTCCTTAAACATTAGCCATTAAAATTGAAAGTAAGTATGGAATGATACCAATTTTTGATAGATAAGCCTATCCGGGTATGAACCGAATAACATTACTAAAATAAAAAAAAAATACCTTGGCCATCCAAGGAATTTAAGTATTGTGAAAGACTTATCCGGACCCGGTCCGGATACAATTACAAAAACGCCTTGGCCATCCAAGGACTTTAGTACTTCGCAAGAAGAAAGCACAAAAAATAGTTCAAAACCTTAGGGCTTATTCCCTTCGGATGTTCCTGCTTCACCTCCTTTTTTGGGGCCTTTGAGTTCATCGCTTGAACTCTCCCCAGTTCCTTCTTCTTCATCGGTGGTAGAATTGATTCCACTAGAGTAGTTCTTTTTATCACCATCTGACATTGTATGGAACGTGATGTCCTCATAATCCAATATTGCCATAAGGGACCAAGCGTCCTCTTCGGAAACTTCTCATGAAAAAGCAGTACCATGTCAGACTTCACTTCAGCATACCTTGTCTCCAGGGAATCTATCACCTCGTTGGTGTATTTATCAATGCTGGCCTGAATTATCTGTTCTTGCTCTTTCTCCAAGTCTTCTTTCTCCTTGGTAGCCTTAGACACAACCTCTTCAAGGGAAGTTTTTTCGCCGGAAAAGGTCTGAATGACACCATCTTTGGTCTTCACGTCTTCCTTTAAGGTGGAAAGATCCTTCTCCAAACCAGAGCACTTAGCTTGGAGCTTAGTGTTAGCATTCTCCGAAGTGGCCAGCTTGGTGGACAGATCTATCTTGTCCTTCTTCAATTCTTCAAGCTCTTTCTTCAGTGCTTCAATTAGGTATGGGCATTCGGTTCTTCGGTTCGATTCGGATCAAAATGGTTATTTTCTAACCAAATGGTTACTTTCGAACCAAAAAAACTGTTTGGAACTTATCTGAAAAGAACCAAATGGTTACTTTATAACCAAATGGTTACTTTATAACCAAAAGAATCGTTTGGAACCAAACAGTGAACCATTAATATTCAAGGGTACTATTGCTTATTCGGTTCTTTATGGATACTATTCGGTTCTCGGTTCCGAACCAAACTGAACCAAGAACGGTGGGTATTTAAGATAAGGAATCGTACGGGTATTTATAAGGAACCGGAATCGAACCGAATCCATTATTTATGTTCGGTTTGGTTCGGTTCTTCGGTTCCATACCCATATGCCCATGCCTAGCTTCAATGCTCTGGTTAGCATTAATGAGGTTGGTTGACAGAGTCTCCTTGTCTGTGTTAAGGGTGTTGATAAGGGTGAACTGATTTTTCACCTACCTCTCCAAATCGAGCATTGGTTGAATATGACCTAAAAGAGATTGGGCCACCGTATCCCAGTCTTCGGAAATAGAAAAAGACTTACCATTGTAGGATACCATGTTGGAAGATCCTGAAGGGCGAAAAGGACTAGCAAAGTCATCTTTCTCCGAATCGGTGAAGTAGAGACCGATGTCCTGAAGGGCTCTGATATTAAGCCCTCCTCCGGTACCCTCTCCCAGTTGCAAGTTTTTTGGAATTTTCTCTGCTAAGATAGGGTCGGTAGGAGCTGGTGGAGGAGGAAGTTCCGAAGGGAGAAAGGTTATTTCTCCCCCTAAAGTGACTTTCTTCTTCTTGGCTTCCCTTTCATCACTACTTGCCCCCCTTTTGCGATCCTTCTTTGGATGCCTTGGTGGATTTGGTTTTCTCCTGCCTCCTTGATAGTTTCATCTTCAACCACTTGGAGCAAGGAGGCATCGATCCCTCCTTGGTTCTCCCCTCCTTAGTTTCCGGACAAGTCTCCTCTGTGACAGCCCATACTGCTTCTATTGCAATCCTCTTCTTCTTCCCCTTCATCTTGCTAGGAGCCTTGGCTCTAGAGAGCAAGGCCAGTTTACCATATTTTTCCTCTGTTCGTTTGAATATGACAGCTGGGGGAGGGGGTGTGGTCAATTCTTTCCACGAGAGATCTCTCCGGCCTGTGGTATTCCACAGGTGAGATCTCACCAAATTTCCAGAAGTGAAGCAGTTGTGGAAAACATTACCCCAACATTTTGCGGCCCACGCGTTCAATTTGGCACATGTGGTCTGTCCCTCCTCCAGATACCCGGTATACTCCTTCAGTAATACTGGAAAAAAAAGCAATAATTCAGTAGTGGAATTTTTGTGAAGTAAAAAGAAGAACATGAAAAACAAAATTAAAGAGTTTGCTTGTACTCTTCCACCTACTGGTAAGCATGCTAGGGTTGGTCTTGGCTTTGATCTTACCCACTAATGAATAAGAACTGAGTTTTCCAATTCTTCTTTGACTCCAACAAATCATCTACCACTTTGAAATTGTTTCCCATGTTGTGGTGATAGAATGGGATATGGTGATTCTTGCACAGACTTGCCACATCGGAAAATTTCTCCATAGGGAGAGGGATTCCGACAGTCTCGATGCCATTATGCAGGCAAAGAGGGAGTACCAAGCATATGGACTTAATTAACTTGGGCAAAGCTTAATCAGGTGGAAATACCTGACGATCTCTGGCTCTAAGGGGAATCTGAGCCCCCAGTTGAACAGTTATGTGTAGATGACCAATTCATTAAGTTTGCAGTCCATTGGAGTCACTGGAGTGACATGTATTCTCACATTCACTGACTCTGGGATCCCCCACTTTGTCCGGATCCGGCCCAGCTCGGCAGTATGAGTATAAACATAGTTTATGTTCTGCATGGCCAACAAACACTCCACGTTGACTTTTTGAAAACAATGTCCTACCTTTCCCTTTCCTATCAGAGGCAGCATCCCCAGTTTTCCTTGAGGCTTCAGTTTCGAAAGGGGGCCTCTTCGATACTGTCCTCCATCACTTCTTCCATCATTGTGGAAGGTTTATCAGTTGTTGTGGATGGAAGGGTGTCACCTTCTGGTTTTACGGTCTGACCAGATGATTGAGCGCCAGTTTTTCCAAAGGTCTGGTGTTCGGTTGAGGCTCAGTTCCGGAGGACTTCGTTTGAGAAGATAATTTGGCTGCCTCCAATCCGGAGGGCTTATCTCGTGGGGCTCTTATAGATATCTCTGATCCTGATGGATGCTGATTTAGAGGCCTCCAGTTTGGAGGGCTTTAATTGTGAGGAAGTCGCTTGGGCTTTCACCAAACGAGTGGTCCGGCGTGGATTTGATTTCTCTGGAGACTTTTCAATATCAGATCCCATGGCTATGAAAGGGGAGGGTTTTCTAACGCTCGATAATGCATTTTCTTGGGTAGTCGAAGGTTGGGACTCCTGAACAGAGGAGCCTGATGGGATTGGTGAAAGATTTGGTTTGAACAGCCGTTTAGGTTTTGAATTTCTGGTAGAAGATGATCCTTGATCATCTTCTTAAGATGGTTTATCAGACTTGTCGCCTGGGAGACCGGGAGATCAGCAGCGATGCGCCTCTCTCGTTCAACTTTCCTTTCCTTCTCTAATTCAGACAGATTCAACCAGCTGCCTTTTACAAGACCGTTTCTAGTCGTGTACATAAAACTAACCAAGAACAATTTTGAAAGAAATGGTGAAAAGCTATGTAAAAGATTTGTAGAGTGATGAAGATAATGAAACAGTGAAAAAATGATTTATATATTTGTAGAAAAATGTAACTGATACCTAGGAGAAGACGAAGAGATTCGTGAAATGATTGAAGACGACGCTGACGTGGGAAATATTTAATGCATATGTTACTTTTTAGGTTTAGTGGGAGCGCCGATCTAGGTAAAAAACGACTGGTAGGTCAAATCTGATTGTGACACGTGTCCCACGATCCAAAGAAAAACTCTTAGAATTCTGGGAATAAGTTAGTCCGGACAAACCTCAAACCAGACACACAAATGGGTCGGAAAATGTCGTTACTGACTGTGACTTTTTTAGTCCTGCCAAAGATTTTTGACAAAAGCCTAAAAAAGGGGCTACTGATGAGTCCGGATAAATCCACCACTACCTACTAAGATTTCCAGACAAGGGCAATTCGGACATAAACTACCCACCAAACTATCCAGACAGGACGAAAGTATAAAATAACTAAACATCTTTTGACTAAGCTAAGTGCTAATCAGCTTATTAAGTAAATGGGTCCTTAAACTTGACATGGTTCCATAATTTGACCCGAAAGCGCATGAGTCCATAATTAAGGATTTAAATATCCCAACTACTTTCATTAATGAGTGTAATGAACATTTAATACAACCAGACACCTCAAATCTCTCACTACTAAACACTCAAACATTTAATACTTTCAAAAATTTCCAAAACACTTGACAAAATTACCCTTAACTTAAAATAAACTTCACCAGTTACACTAGTACAATATAGTATCACCAGTATATCTGGCATGTTACCGTTGATATCATTCTAATAAAAAATATCTATATTCAAGAAATAAGGTATTGGCGTGATAATGAAAAACATATCATCCGTATAATGCTCATATGAGTTCGTTGCTATATTGATGGTTAGTACAACTTGTTAAGATTTTTTTAAAATATAAATTTAAATAAACTTCTTGATATAGTTTTAAACATTTAAATGAATTTTAACTAATTTTTATAAAAAAAAATTCACTTAAATAATTTTTTTATATAATTTTTATAAATATAATTTTGGTTCAATAACGTACAAATCATGAGAGTTGATTTTAAAATAATTAAATTCAACAGATGTGAAACCAAATCATAAACAAAACACATCCAAAACTAACATAAAATAACATAAAATTAAATTTAAAAAATTAAATTAAAATATGACTCTTGGCTCAAACAATATAGGGGAAGAATTTTCATTCGTTTGTAGCGACAATAACTGTTCTATATATTTTAAAACTATATATTTTAAAAACTAGTGCTAGATTGTATTCTTGTATATGGAATGATCGTAACCAGCGTAAAAAAGCACTAATAATTTTGTTTATAAGTAAAATCTGATCCAAATAACATACCCTACCATATAGCATAATTTAACCGCAAAAAAATATAATTAAAATATAACGAAAACAATAATGTACGAGGTTGCTTGATTGCATCATTAGAACACCACTTTAAAATTGGGCATCGAGGATACATGTATGTTTATATACCGTTGATACCCAAATTATATTTTTATACGTAATACATAAATGAATTAGCGAAGAAACACGGACGGTCCAACAATAAAACATGTTCTTGTCGAGATGATTCAGCTTGAATCTTACTTTTCAGATTTTAGATTTTGCATAATGATTAGGGCACGCATCCATATCTACCAATATCATTTTTGATCGACTATTCAGAATTTATTTTTTTATCCGGGTTGAATTCATTTTTAGGTTTAGATTGCTTAATTCATTCATTCTCCTCCATGTTTTTCTCGTAGAAAAACTTAGTTTGTCTCATCCTAGTTATGGATTTCGAAAATCCAAACAATCCATATTGCCTCACGAGCCACATTGCTAACGTGATTACTGATAAGATTAAAAGGGAATAAAGTAGGTATCTTGGATTTAGGGTTTGATGTGACTAGAGGATAAAGTGTAGAGAGAAAGTAGAAAAGAAAGTATTTAATAATATCCACCAACCAAGAAAAAAATGGGCTCCCTCATATAGCGGGTGAGGTGGTCTCCACCCTTTTTTCCTTTGTGGTTCTTCTATTTTTATGATTTACTTTTACATCTTAGTCCATTACTTTCCAAGACTTGGAGACATATTTTCCTCCAATTATTGTTACACATTAATAGTAGGTTGAATACATTTATTTCATTTATTTATTGCTATCTCTAATCTCGAGCTCGAAGATTTATTGCCTCATTAGTAGCCCCCCAGTGTTCAAGAGCGTGGGTGTGAAGATTATTACATCTGGGCTTGTGTAGCTTCTGGTTTGCTGCAGCGTTGAATATAACCCATTGTAAGGAAAAGCTCGGGTTCGTTACTGCATCGGGCTTGATCTAGTACGATGAATTGCATCGGGTTTGTCTGCAATACGTCCGTAAGTCGTGGTTTCATGATCCCGTGGTTAACGGTCTGTTTATTCGTTGAATCTTCGTCCGACCCTTTTGCTACCTTTATGGTGCTTGGAAGAAAAATAGGGTCTGCTTCCGTTTCGCTTATTCTTGGGCCTTTATACCTTGGAGCTCTTCATGATAGGCCTGATTCGAATTTTTTAATTTATTTCCGGCCCATTTAAAAAAATGAAACGTCATGCTCTTTGGAGTTGGTGTACACGTGGACCTTGCTTGAGGGACACGTGTGTTCAGACGCCTCCGCACGCCTACTGGGCTAGATTAATCATGGCCTAAACCCTTTATATATGTCGATAATTTCCATATGTCATATTCTTACTCGAAGTGTGTCTGATCGCACGTTTCTCCAAGAGACTCTTCATCTTTGCGCGACTTTTTTCGCTTGGTCTTCCCCATACACGAGTCCGTTGATGAGCAAGGATCCCTATAAATACATCTTCCTCTCATTCACCATTTACTTCCACAAATAAATTGTAGGGAGAGAAAGTCCCAAACTTGCTTGTTCTAGAGAGAGAAACTGCTTTGTGTTTATGAGAAAGAACATCCCGAAGAGAAATCAATAACCTAAACCGAAAAAGAAACATGTCTTCGGGTTCATAGATTACGCCAGTATCACTAAGAGAGTTGAAGAGTATCAAGCTGCGGGATTGATTTGGGAATCTGCCAAAAATCTTCATACGTCAGTTCCTGTTCCTCACGTTCGTGTTCAGACATCACGGCTATCCTTAGACGAACCTTTGCCCCAAGAATTACCTCTTTTCCAGAACCTAGATCCGATCTTTATTTCTTCGAGCAATCCTACCCCAAGTCCTCCTCCCGACCCTTCTGGTGAGGCGAAACCTAACCCAATAACTTGCATTGGTGATCTTGCCGGTCCTTCCGCGCCGAGCCCCTTTTAGCGATACAATCCCGACCTTAATTCCTCGTAATGAGTGACTATAGTGCTTCCTCTTCACCTGAATTGGTGCAGTTGACCAAAACCATTGTTGGTCTTCGGACCGGCCATAATACCGCTACCACCCCTCGAGGCGTCGCTCAATGGGACGATGAGCGTCAGAGAAAGGAGAAAGTTGCATTAAAGGGTTTAAAAGAGAGTGAGCTACATCATAAGCGCGTCGGTAGCAGCTGAAGCTTTGTTAACCCTGCCACGACCAAAGCCAGCATTTCAGTTCGTCCAAAAATTCTGGAGGAGGCCGACCTTGTAGAGCTATTGACACGGACCCAGGACCGTCAATCGAAACTGATCCGAAGAGGGACATCAAGCAGAAGAGGAAGTTGTAGCTGAAGGCGAAGCGGTTGTTGATGTCGCTTCTATCGAAGGGCCTTTCCCGCCCGAAGTTGATGCGGTAACGACCAGCTACCACCAGGGTTTGTCCAGGGACAACATTATTACCTTATTTGCTGCAAGTATTTGTATTATACCCCAAAAGAGCAGTTTGAGTTAGAGGTCAGATGGGGCACACCAAAAAGTATAACCGTGCGTTTTCCCGTTCATAGGGAGACGTCATTGTCTGTCAAGACTCGAGAGATAATATTTTTTACTGATCTCTTCAACTAGGGTCTTAGATTTTCTATAGATCCCAAAATCGTAAGGTACTTTGAGATTATCGGTCTTTGCCCGTCCCAGCTGACCCCCAATGCTTGGTACACACTGATGTCCAGTATCATGGCTTCCCGATTGTCCGCTCACCATGTGTCAATGTAGGAGTACGTCGCAATGTCCGACCTTTCTAAATCACCAAAGTTGCCTTTCTTTTACTCCTCTCTGGGAAATACCTGGAAGATAGTGAATGATTTATTGAAAGGTGACAAGTCGTGGAAGCATCGGTTTGTTTTTGTCAGTGGTGCTTGGGAAAACGGACGACCTTACTCAGCTGACAGTCTGAGGTGATTTTTGCGCAAATGGATTCATGGCGGTAATTATATGTATATTTTTATGTATTGATACCCGAACTGCTTGTTTCAGTGTGCAAGGAGAATATCCAAGAGATAAAGAAGGATTATTTTGAGTCTGCCAAGGCGACCTTCTAGAAGCTGAAAGACTACGCTTGAAAAAATTGAGGTCAGGCATTCCATCGATGCTTCAAGAATACAAACTTAATAAGTAATAACCTATGGCACTGCTCGGACGAGCCTTTGATTGCGGCACAGTTGCGCCAGCCCCCCAGCTTGGTGGACTTGGTTAAAAAGACCGATGCACCTGATACGTACTTGTTTCTGCCAAAGTGTAACAGGGCGCAAAGAAAGTGTTCCAAATCTGATGAACTTGCCGAGTTGGAGAACAAGAATGAAGCTGATGTTGAAGGGGACGATCCGGTGGTCGCTGCGGATGGTGGGACTACCGTAGCCCATAATGACCATGGTGCCAGCGGTAAAGAGGAGGATATGGTTAAGAAGAAAAGAAAGAAGACCGTGGCCGATGGTGGTGAAGCCAAAAGGTCTAAAGTAGTGAAGAAAAAGGTTGGTCCTAAGACAGGAGAGGTCAAAACGGCTCTGTCGGCCATCGAGAAAGCTACTATCCCGACTCTTTTTGAATAATGAGAATAAGGTGCCAAGTCTGGGGACCCTATTGCGCCAAAACTACCTTCAGCGGAAAACACCACTGTAGTGGTGATTGCTGATGAAGATGAAACTGATGAGCCTACACTAGAGAAAAAGAGGGTCGACCCTTCTGACGGAAAAAGAGTTGTTGGAGCATCGTCTAGCGGGACGAAACTACCAGTGCTTTTAGTGCCTGGAAGTTCGAATACTTTTCCCATGGAGTGTTTGGATGTCCTTTCTTTATCGCTATATAGTATGATCGTGCCGTTAACTATAAAAGAGAGACGGGCGGGGCAGCTGAGTCGCGAATTGTCAGATGCTAAAAAACGTGTAGCTGACTTTGAGAGAGAGCTTAAGGAGAGAAATGAAGGCTAAAATCTTCTAGAGAAGAGATGTGAGGATGGTGAAGGGAAGGCGACAAAATCCGGTGCGGAGTTGACATCCCTCCGGGCGAAGAAAATGTCTATAAGTAGTTCTTTTTCGCAAGTCAAGAAGGATCGCAACGATAAAGGGCGTAACTTGGTTGCGCTGAGGCTTCAGAACCAATTTCCCTGCCACTTAGTGGTAAAGAATACTAAGGATAATTATGAGTTTTGGGACCAAATTAAGGAGGAAAACACCCGCTTCGCTGCCTCGTGCAAGAAGTTGATGGAGAGAGAAGTGGCTGACGTTAAAGTCGTCTATGTTCTGAACTTTCATAGCCAATTTCCCGACCTATCCTTGGGTTCGATGTGGTTGAATATTCTAAAAGAAGATCGCCCACCTGGCGTCGTTTGCAAAGACGAAGAAAACGCTGATGCTAGTATGCCTGATACCGATCCCGATGAGGAAGATGTTTGATTTTATCAAAGGTGTATTTTTTGTGTTTTTTGTACTTCTCGCTTATGCAGGAGTGTTTTGAAGAACCATTTTGAATACGTAATATGTTTTTTGTGCCTTTATTCGATCTTTATGGTTTCTTCATCTGTTATTCGTTCTCAAAAACTTGATAATGAAACATCCCGATAGGGTCGGGATAATATGCAGATTGCTTAGAATTGAGCATTCTTATTAAGGATCGGTATTACATGTGGATCAGTTATAACTGAAAAACCCATTAAGGTTCGGGATAATATGTAGATCAGTTAAAACTAAAAAACCCGTTAAGGTTCGGGATAATATGTCGATCAGTTAAAACTAAAATTCTGATTAATGTTCGAGACAATATGTAGATCAGTTAAAACTTAAAATTCCCATTATTGTTAGGGATAATATGTATATTAGTTAAAACTGAAAATTCCCAATAATGTTCTGGATAATATGTAGATCATTTAAAACTAAAAAACCCATTAAGGTTCGGGGTAACGTGTTGATCAGTTTAAATGAAAATTTTGTATTTCTGAGCCCAAGGATTGTGTCTATCAACTCGTCAGTTGATGAGCTCTCCAGGAGATCCTATACTTCGGTATCGCGTTTGTTATTTAAAGGCAAAACGAGTAGATTAAACAGATCGGTTGCTATGGATGTCTCGTTAAAACCTCCTCGTGCCACCAAGGTAGGAAAGAGTGCACCCCCGATCAAAAGTTTTTATATAGTTATAAACATGCATAAAAAATAACAAGTTCAATCCAAATAAATTTTAAGATGCTCGATGTTCCAAGGGAGTCGCAAGAGTCGCTCGTGCTTATCTTGGAGTCTCTAGGTGTCGTTCTTTACTTTTTCAACAGTTTGATACGGGCCTTCCCGGTTGGGTGCAAGTTTACCGAGGCTCTTATCTTTTGTATGCAGAAAAAATCTTCGTAGAACCATGTCCCTGACTTTGAATTCCCACCGGCAAACTCTCGACGCATATCGACTTCTCATCAGGGTCTGGTAATGCAACGAATTTAGGTGCGCTCGGCTTCGTCTCTCTTCCACCAAGTCGATAGCCAAATATCTGTCATTGCTATTTATGTCCTCGTCGTAACTTTCGACCCTGAAGTAAGGGAAAATTGTCTCTGTAGGGGCTACCGCATCCATACGATAAATGAGAGCATAAGGTGATTCGTGGGTCGTTGTTCGGGGGGTCGTGCAATAAGCCCAAAGTACTTCATGTTAAAGTCCGACCATTTTCCAAGTTCTTCTTAAGTCCGTCTATGATGGTCTGGTTCGTGACTTCAACCTGACCATTGGACTGCGAGTGGAAATGTGTTGCAAAACACTCCATGATTCTATGAGACGAACAAAAAGACTTCATATTGTTGTTGTCGAATTGTGGACCGTTATCCATGGTGAGCCTATGGGGGATTCCATACCTGCAACAGATGTTTGACCAAATGAACTTGATGATATCTTTAGTCTTTGTTCCAGATAATAGGTCGGCCTCGACCCATTTGAAAAAGTAGTCCATCGTGACTACTATCATCTGCCTTCCACCGGACGTTATTGGTAATGGTCCGACCAGATCGATCCCCCATCGGTCAAATGGGAGGCCTTCTGAGATCGACTTTAAAGAGGTTGTGGGCGTATGTCTTACGTTCTAAAATCTATGACAAGTATCGTACGTTTTCACCATGTCTTTTGCGTCGGAAGTTATGGTTGGCCAGTAGAATCTTGCAAGGAAAACCTTTCTTATCAGCGCTTTGAATCCACAGTGAGCAACTTCTTTTCCGTCGTGGAGCTCAGATAAAACTATTTTCGATTCGTTTGTTCCCAAACATATTAACAGCGGTCTGCTAAAATATTTTTTATAAAGCACATCTCCTAGAAGTACGTATCCTCGGGCCTTATTTTGCACTTTTCTCGCCAAAG
The DNA here is from genome assembly GCA_036936605.1 of Limnanthes douglasii subsp. nivea. Lineage (NCBI taxonomy): Eukaryota > Viridiplantae > Streptophyta > Magnoliopsida > Brassicales > Limnanthaceae > Limnanthes > Limnanthes douglasii. Next base: position 23,323,487 of record JAUPFV010000004.1, on the reverse strand, counting down.
CTTTGTCTTCGGGCAAGGAAAGCTCTGGTAGGAAATTTATAATATCTCTTCTCTAGTCCGACAAAGCTAATGATGATATCTGACAGGCGATTTCAGGTTTGTTTTCAAGCTCTGTTCTTTTAATGATTTAGGGGCTTTGCTGAGTTAGTATCCACGGGTAATTGTTCGAACAAGAGGCGGACGCTAGGGAATCTGCGACTACATTATCCGCTCTCGGAGCGTGCTCGTATGTGACCTTCGTAAAAGAGGCAGCCAGGACGCGCAGCGCAGCAAAATACTGAACTAGGTGTTCTTGCATGGCCTCAGACGCACCCGACGCTTGATTTATCAACAATTGAGAATCACTAATGAGGCACGCGTGCTTGGAACCACATACTAGAGCGAACCTTAATCCATCCAGCACGGCCTTATACTCAACCTTGTTGTTAGATGTGGAGAAACCAAAACGAATTTCATGGTGCATCGTTATTCCCAAAGGTGTAGTGATCTATATGTCGGCCCCGCATCCACTAATATATGACCCTCCATCGGTCCGGATAACACCTTCCTCCAGTTTATTGGTTTTGAACAACTTTGCTTCCTCTGGCCGGCTAGAATGGAACTCTACCAAAATATCAGCCAGAACTTTGCCCTTTATAGCTATTCGGGGCTCAAAGTCTATATCAAAATTTCCTAGTTCTACCGACCATTTTAACATTCGTCCGGAGATGTCTGGGCGCTGTAATACGTATTTTAGAGGAAAAGAAGTTCTGACGATTATCGAATGAGCTTGAAAATACAGTCGCATCTTTCGTGCCGCGGTAACCAAAGCCAGAGCCAACTTCTCGAGTTTCAAATATCTCGTTTTAGCGTCTAACAAAATTTTACTTACGAAGTAAACGAATTTGGGGATTTCCCCTGCTTCGGTGACTAACGCCGCACTCACCGCGTAGTCTGAAACCGACACATACAAGAATAAAATTTCCCCCTCAAAGGCTTTGTTAAAAGGTTCGGGGATGACAAATAATTTTTTATTCGCAAAAATGCCTCATCACAGGTTGGTGTCCACGCAAACGTTTTGCCATTTCTTAAAACCTGTCAACCTCCCCATTAGTATTTTTACTTCTTTGACGTTTCTCGGGGGTGTCATGTTATTTAAAGCTTACAACTGGGTCGGGTCTGCTTCAATTCCTCTTTCGCTGACCAACAAACCCAAGAATTTCCCTGACCGAACGCCGAAAGAGCATTTCTCTGGATTAAGCTTGATATATATGTCTCTTAAGTTGTCGAAAGTTTCTCTCAAGCCGGCTAAGTGATCCTCGTCGGTCCCGCTCTTGACAAGCATGTCGTCGATGTAAAGTTCAACGTTTCTCCCGATTTTCTTCTCAAAAGCCTTGTTTACTAGCCTTTGGTACGTTGCGCCCGCATTTTTCAGCCCGAATGACATAACCTTATAGCAGTATAAACCTCATCCGGTTATGAAAGTTGTACTTTCATGATCGTGAGGATTCATTTTGATGTGGTTCTGGCGTATGTGTCCATGAAAGAGACTAGCTTATTTCCCAATGTTGAATCAACCAACTGATCGATTATTGGCATCGGGAAAGGATCCTTAGGACATGCTCTGTTGAGGTCGGTGAAGTCTACGCACATCCTCCAGTTGCCATTTTTCTTTTTTACCAAAATAGGTTGGATGTCCATCGTGGATACTTTGACTCTCTAATATGCCCGACGCCTATCATCCTTTCGACTTCCCGAAGTATTATCTCTGCCTTTCATGGTGAGAAAGCTCGGCATTTCTGCGAAATTGGTCGGACGTTTTGATTGACTGCTAAATTGTGGATGATTAAACTATCTGGAACTCCGGTCACATCTTCTGAGCGCCAAGCGAACAAATAAAGCCTTTCCTTCAAAAACAAAATCATTTTCTCGCGAAACTTGGGTGATAAATTAGTACCGAGCTTCGAAAATTTTCCTTCTATAAATTCATAGTTTTCACATTCCTTATCAGTAGTTAACAAACCTGGGGTTTCTCCATCATCGTCCACCGCTAATCTTTTGCGTGTACCATTTCTTGGTCGTCTTTTACCGCCAGAGCGACTCGGTAGCATTCTCGTGCCGCCTTTTGGCTGCTTCCAACCACACCTACATTGTTACGGACCACATACTTTACGCATTGATGAATTTTGGATGTCACCGCGTGCATTTGTGACAACCATGATCTGCAAAAAATTGCGTTATGGAAAGCGGGCGCATCGACAACCACAAAAAAAATTGTGACCTCCTTTTTGAAAGGCCCACGCCCGAGCTGTATCAGGCGCTCGAACTCACCAATTACCACTGTCGTCGATCATGTAAATCCAAATATGGTCTGATCCGATCTCGAAATTACCGGCGGTTTTTTGAAGTTGGCAAAGGTAGACAAGAAGATTATATTTTCGGAACTTCCAGTGTCCACAAGGATACGACAAACCTCCTCTCCCATAATTGCAGCCCCAATTGCGACCGCGTCCTCGTGAGGCCCTGCAATATCCCTCATATCGTCATCATCGAAACATAGGATGTGTGAAGGATCCCCACGCAAATGAGGAGACGTTCGAGACTCTTATTGGGTTGCCATATTCACGATGTGTGCTTTCGGTAAGAATTGATGATTTCTACCATTGAATCGCCTCCGAAGATTGTTAGAGACTCGAAAAATTGACAAAGACTACTTACCTTTTTCTTGCCTTTTAAGATTTCTTTTTCGATGACCCCGATGATATTACGATCAACGTTAGGATCAAGATATTCTATTGATACATCAAAAAGGTTGGTAACTTCTGTTATGGCCATCGTTGTTTCCGGTTTTAGTAATGTCTCGATTTCTTTCGACGCCGCTCCTTGTTGCACCTGTTTTTTCACATAGTTAAGCAACTTCTCATTCTCCACCAACATTTGTATGTCCTTTTTAAAAGTGATACATTCCTTTGTGGCATGCCCTACATCCTCATGGTATCTACAACATCGATTGTTCATGTTCTCTCCAGGAATCTGGATTGGAAATGGTCTTCGGTAAATACCATTGTTTTACGTCTTGTCATAAATGGTCTACATACATTCGGTAAGGTCGTCATAATGGGCAGGTCGGATCCATTTGTTAGATATAGGTCGGGTGACCACCTGGTTGATCTGCTTGGATTTCTGTATCTACGATGTTTGGGCTTTAACCGAATTAGATTGGGCCCCGGGTAGTGTATTAATCGGTTGCGGTTGCGGGATCAGGTTGTAATTTGAATGTGAATGTTGGTGAGTAACGACCGCGGTCTGCGCACTTTGTTGAAATTGAGCGGCCAATTCAAATGCTTCTGTCTCCTCGATCAGTATCTGTTTTTCTACTTGGGCCAGCAGAGCGAAAAAAAGTAAATTTTTATTTTGTTAAGCTTGTTTCATTGGTCCTGGAACTAATCCTAACCGGTACCCAGTTAGGCCATATTTTCTTCGTAATGGTCGAGGTTGTTTTTAGCATCGATGAAACGCCTGGTGTAATCTCTGAGGCTTTCGCCCACCTTCTGTCTGCAGTTGACAATCGTGTCCTCATTTGCCCGAAGACTTTTGCTTCCAACGAACTGCTGACGAAACATATTCCAGAACATCCCGAAGTTTTTTATGCAGCCTTGTGGAAACCTGTTGTACCACTTCGAAGCCCGATATTTAAAATTCATTAAAAAGGCTCGGAAAAGGAGCTTGTCGTCATTATCAAAACTTACCAAGAATTTTTTGAAAGCCTCTAAGTGATTATATGGATCCTTTTTCCCGTCGTACTTTTCCAACTTTGATATGTCGAATCTTTTCGAGAGATATCCCGATAGTATCTCATCTGACAATGGGGAAGCTCTCCAATTGAGCCCAAAACCATAAGTGCCACTCCCAAGGCCTTCTGTGGGGATCCCGTACAAACCCTCATTGTTTGGGCTAGCGAACTGGATACTAACCCTGTACCCATATGTTGGCTTCCTGACGGCTGCCATTGCACTTGTGGCAATACCACCTGTTCTTATTTGTTTGCTGTTATTATTTCTTCTTTTTTTCGTGAGAATTCGACGTTCTCTTTTCAGCACTGTCTCTCTTGTGCTTAGGTGAGTCGAATAACCGCGACTTGTTACGTCGGGATCTGCTCTTTTTAGTCAACTTGTTGCGTCTTATTCGGCGTTGGGCTTCTCGCCCCGAGGAGTCATCAGTTGTTAAATCGGTGAAATCGTCGTGATCTTGTTTTGAAGAACACATAACCTTCATTTCCACTTCCTTTACTGGTTTTAGTTCCCGATGCCCTCTCCTATGGGCTCGTTTTTGTTTCGCTCCTCATCAAAAGAGTCCTTTCTATCGGTTTCGATTAACTGCTCTTTGTCTTTTCCCTCTCGAATCCTTTTTTCGTTCAGTGCTTTTTCCTTTTTGACGTTCAACTTAACAATTTCTTCCATCAGTTGTCTCATTGTCATGATTAAGATGGATCGTTTGTCCCAACCTCATCCATAGTGATCGTGGTCGGGGAATCTCTCTCCTAACTGTCCGCCTTCAGACAATGAAGCAGCCCTGGTCGGACATTTCCCAACTCTATCCTCAGGCATTTCATGATCCATGTCTCAACGTGTCTTGATTTTGAGGAAAATGTGACCTTCATGTATCGCTATTTCCCACAGACGGCGCCAATGATAAGATTAAAAGTGAATAAAGTAGGTATCTTGAATTTAGAGTTTGATATGACTATAGGATAATGTGTACAGAGAGAAAGTAGAAAGATAAAGTATAAAATAATTCCCACCAACCCAGAAAAAAGCGGGCTCCCTTATATAGTGGGTGAGGTGGTCCACACCCCTTTTTCCTTTGTGGTCCTTCTATTTTTATGATTTACTTTTACATCTTAGTCCCTTACTTTCCAATACTTGGGGCACATATTTTCCTCCAATTATTGCTACACATTAATCGTAGGTTAAATATATTTATTTCATTTATTCATTGTTATCTCTAATCTTGAGCCTGGCAATTTATTGCCTCATCAATTGCAACTTCATCAAATTGTTTAGAATTCCTTCTATGGTTGTTGTTCTTCGTCTGAAGCTCGACAGTTCAAACTTCAAGATCCCAACACGCTAGTTTGAGTGCAACTTCTTTCTATTGCAACTTTGCAGTTTTTTTAGTTTTGATTCAGCTATTTGTATTTCGTATTTTCAACAACACAATGTAAGTTAGATGAAGAATCCTTTGTTGTCAATACCATAGACATTCCAGCAAAGGATTGTTAATGACGTTGAGTAGAGCCAACTTTAAGTATGTCAGATCCTTTGGATAAAGTACTTTGGTAGAGAACAGACTTATGGATGGTTTGGACTTGACTTTTTAAAAACATTATGCTCAATATATCTTAAAGACTTTACCATCTTCTCTTATTTTTGTTGGGAAAACAAGGAGTTTTCCCATGAATTTGAGTTGAGGAGAGGCATAAGCTTATGCATGTGAGCTCGGATCGTTATTTGTTGTCAGCATTCATCCAGTTGTCATGGTGTGAAAAATCTTTTCTAATCTTTTCTTCTCTGGTAAAGAAATATTTTCCTCTTGATTACTTGTAATTGATAAATCTTGTTTTGTGTTGGACATGTGAGGTAATTGTTAAGAGGGTATGCTGTCTTTGATTTTGAGGGTAAAACTAGCAAGCTTGTTGAGTTGAGGCTTGATCAAAAGTGGTATCATCTTGACTTTTCTTGTAACAAACATATTTAATGGTTTTTAGTTTGTTTTGGTCAAAATTCTTGACGATTATTGACATGAGTTTAAGGGACTTTTTTCTAGTTGTATTTTGGTTTGATGTAGCAATTGGAATATCTTGATCTTTAGGTCGATTTGATTCATGTTAAACTTCCACTGAGTGGGATTTCTTACATTCATATTTTATTTAATCTATGTTTTACAAATGAATTTAACTCATATTTAATAATTTATTTTTTCATAAAAATAAAATAAAAATTTACAAATAAATTTAATTCATTTTTTTTTAAAATTTGATGGGCCAAATCCATCATACTTTTATTAAAAACCAAAAGTTTAATCACAACCAAATTTGTACAAAGAAGGCCCAAGTCCAAGACCATTAGCAAAACCCTAGACGATATCAATCTCTTCACCCTTGCACCTCCCACTCAGAAACCCTAGAGACCAAAAACCAGCCAACTACTGCTTACCAACCATAGCCATAACTCCAAAAGCACCAAACCAGAAGGATCTCACCCATTCTCTTCGTTCTGAACCAGCTACAAATCAGCTTAACTACAGCTTCAATTTCAATCAAACCAGCCCGAATGTCGCCTTTCAACAGCTTCAATTTCGAACAACCAATCCTCAAAACCTGATCGACTGTCTATTCGATAACCCCTCAAACCAAACTCTATCAATACTGTCGTTCATCAACCTAGCAAACAAGAGTCCGACATGCAACTCAAAATTCGACCTGCAACGTTCGAAATCTCCCTCAACACATGAACAAAATCGACTTGCAACACCTTCGATCCCAGACCATCTATCTTTTCGAAAAGCCTTTCAAACTAAATTCTATCTGAAATGTCGTTCAACAATCCATCAGCGAAGATTCCTAAAATCGGTATGAAAAATCCGACAAGCATACTGACGATCATCACTTCAAAACGACCGGAAACCTAAAATCGGGATGAACTCGAGCCCAGACCACCATACTGATGATCATCAGCCAGCAGCAAAATTCCAACATACTCAAAGGAGAAATGCCAGGCAATGGAATCGACAGAAATTTAATTCATATTTGAAAACTTATTATGATAAATATATATACCATTTAAAAATCTTATTTGGTTCATTTTTAAAAACAAAATCATTGTTGTTTAAAATTATTAAAATATAAACTTTTTAAAATTCAAAAACACCGAAAATATAAAAGTTATATCAACACACTTTTCTACCAAAAATATCTGTAGTATAAATTGACCTCCATCACAATCTTTCATCAAAAGTACCTTCTTTTTTTCTTCTTTTTTTATTAATTGATTTTTAAAGTTTGTATTTTTAAGACAACCGCTTGGAAAAATATCCAAAAATATTCTTGATTTTTTAAGATAACCAAAACTAAGTTCATGAATGATAAAAAAAATTGTCCGACCAATTAAAGTTTGTAATACTCGTGTTTTGTAGTTCGCATAACTCTTTTTACGCAGTTTGCACTTATACAAAAATAAATTAACTCATGTTTCGCATTTCCTTTAGCCCTTTGTCATGTTCGCAATTCACATTTAGGTAAAAACAATTACCCTTGTTTCGTATCTCGCTCTTCATTTAACCATTGTTTTTCCCTTTCTTTAACGATTTGCATTTTGCATTTCTTTCTGTTCACAGTTCGCATTTAGACAAAAAAAAAATATAATTTAACGCTTATTTCGTATTTTGCACTACATTTAACCATTTTTTTGCATTTACCCATGTTCGCAGTTTATATTTAGAAAAAATAAAATTTAACTCTTGTTTCATATTTCGCATTATGTTTAACCTATGTTTTATAACTATTTTAACCCTTATTTCGGATTTCACATTTATCATGTTCGCAATTCGTGTTTTTTGAAAAAAAAAACAATTTATTCTTGTTTCACCTTTCCTTCTTTAACCATTGCATCACATTTCTTTTAAGCATTGTTTCGCATTTGGTATTTATCTATATCTTATTTAAACAACAACAAAATTAAACTTAATCTTTTTCACACATATATGTTAACCCTTATTTTGTATTTCGCATTTTTTTAACCTTTATTTCACATTTATCCATGTTCACAATTTTTATTTTGAAAAAAATCAAATTTAACTTTTATTTTATATTGCAAAATTTCTTTTCATACTTATTTTATATATCGCGTTACCTATGTTCACAATTTGCACTTACATAAAAAAAATTAATATAATTTTTATTTCGCATTTCTCTTACAAACCAATAGTTAACTCCTTTCACAAAATCAATAATAATAATAATCATAATCATCATAATAATAATCATAATCATAATCATAATAATAATAATAATCATAATACTGAGTTTATTAATTTAATTTTTTTTAGTTATTAAAAAACATAAGCAATATTATTTTTAAATTATTGTTTGAAATCTATAATTATTAACAAAAATTAATAATAATAAATCATCAATTGTCAAACTATTTTAAAAATATGTATTGAATGATCAATTACCTTCATAAATAGTTAATTTTGAATATTAAACGGTGATATCTTTTATGTATATTTATATTTCACTTTAATTTATAATGAATGGGCTACACTAAAATAAAATTTATTTTTAATGAGACACTTATTGTAAGATTCATTTTAAAAAAAACGAGATTTCCACTAATTACAGAATTACAATTGATAAATTACATATTATCTCCAAAACTTCAGCAATAAATCCATAAAAAAAAATCATAACTCTCTTTAACTAGAGAATTTTAAAACTTATTATCTAAATATGACTCTACAAATCTGTTAAGGTATGTATTTTTTACTTGTTGATGTATTTTATTTTCAATTCAGATAGGTATATTTTGTGATATTTAGAGTTGAATATTATGTTAGAAAAAATGAATTTTTATATATTTTTAGTTGTTGTTAGTTCTATAGGTTAGGTTATTTGAATATCTACGATTTGGATGTAGTTTTGTTGGTTCAACTTAATATCTTCGGGTATAGGATTTTGAAATATCCATGACTGTTGATGCATTTCCACACACACTGGGTGCATCGAAATACCCGGATACAAGCATGTATCGTGCGAGCATCCATTCGTTCGAAGCACCTATTGTGTGTGGAAATAATGGATGCACGATGCATGGATCTTATAAAATCAAGCACACAAGCTGCATTATTTTGCATAAAATCATGTTATATGTATACGTGGTTTCGCACAAATTTTGGCATCCATAGTGCCTTGAAACGTATCTTGAGACAATTTGGCTTCATACTTATTGTGTAAATATTGAAATGCACTACTAGTATCCCTTTGTGACAATTACATGTATATATTAGATTGTTAGAAACTATTTTTGTGTTTATCGAATGTTAGATAACAATTGTGATTCTGACTTCGTGTGATTATAGAATGCCTTTACGTCATTAAGAGAATTTGAAAACGAGACAAGTGATGAAGAACGACGTCGTCAGTCCACACGATGATCATTTCACACCAAGAGAATCTGAAAGCGAGACAAACGATGAAGTATTATTTTGGTACTTCTTCCATTTTTTTACTATACGCGGATGATTAGTCTACTTACATTTCTAATAAAATTGACAAACTTATTCGTTTTTAGGTTGAGTTAATTAAGAAGTATATTAAGACATATAATGGTGAAAATTCAAAAGGGTCGAAATTCCTCCCTAAAATCATCAATAAGAACCATTTTGAGAGATTATATGACCTTATTAAACATCCTCGCATTGCATATTCAGTTGTTTTCGGAGGTTCCATGGGTGAAGAATCATTGTACAACTTATATTATTACTTTACGGGTCTAAGAAGTATTATGAAATTGATATTTCTCAACCTTTTTCACAAGTTTATTGAACCAAAAATCATGTTAGATACTCCTCTAATTATGACAGAAAAAAAATATTTGCCCCCATGCTCGCAACTATCATAGTAATGCAAATCAAATCATTTCTCTTATTTTTTGAAGTTATATGTTATATATTTATTTACAACGTTTTGTAAAATTTCAACTATTTAAAATCGAATAAATCGTAGAATTCATCAACTCGAGGCCAATGCCACTCACAATATACGCGTAAACAAAAGATAAAACATTCAAATTATGTATTTTATCAGAAACATCATCAGGAAGTGTTACCTTAAATGATGTCATAGTTCCGGTAAACATTATAGCATAAATCATTTACATGTTGATGATAATTTTTAATGCTTTATTCTAACATTTTTTCCAATATGTTGTTTCAGTCTCTATGTGAGTTGTCACCTTTTGGAGGAGTCGGACAAAATGGTATCAAGAGTATCACAGAAAATAATCATTCAAATGTTTTAGCTATGAGAAACCTGTAATACAAGGAAGTTTCTTCCACAAGATCGAACCTAGGTATCCACCATTAAACACTTTCACGCTTATGTTCTTAAGGTTGTCTTATCACTCCGTTTATTTCAGACTCATTCTACCACTATTGGGATTTGATACATGAGCTTAATGTCGTTATTGTTGTTGTTGTTACAACTTATTGAATAAGAGTTATGTTTCATCAAATTATATTATACCATAACAAAATGTATTTGTCTGCTACTATGTATAATAAAGTAATCTCGGCTTCAAACTTTAATTTATGTCTTTCATCTATTTGGCATGGAGCTCTCTCATTAGTTTAACACAAGAACAAAAGATAATTAATTGAATAATATAATATAATAAACAACATGCTAATTAGTGTTCATCCATTAAATGAGACCCCGTTTTAAATTGGTTGTCTCGCTTTCTGCATGCCTCCAATTGAATGGATTTAGAAAACAATAGTGCATACATTTGCATTTGACTTAGCAAAATTAGGCAAGAACAAAGTCTACGATTTTATGTAAAATGATGTAGCTTTTTATGTTGCACGAAACTTGAATGCGTTGAATTGTACATCCAGACGCGCAATTAGTGCAAAATACATGCTGGGAGTGAAAGAAAACATGTAAATATGCCTCAATTTGTGTTTGTAAATGATTCGTTAATGGTTTTTCCTCCGAAAGAAAATAATACATGTTGCAACCAAAATAATCGTTTAAGTCGTTTAAATCCATATTTTGAAAGTGATTCTATGGATATTAGTATATTTTTGGGTTATGATTGGTGTTTGTGAGTGGGTAGTGGTAGTAGCTGAGGTAGAGTGTGGGTATTTAGGCTGAATTTATGGTTTTATACAATATAGGTATATTAGTCATTTTAAATTTGTAGGGAAAAACATTAATTTGGATGTCTCATTCTAACAAAAGGGGGTCTCATTATAGCCTAGCACATATATAATAGATGTAAGGGTTTTTTCAATTTGAAATGAACTTTATTGATTTGGTGAGAAAAGTATTACAGGCCCAAAGTTGTTGGGCTAAATGAGCAAAACCTAACTTATTGTCCACTAATGACAATTTTAATTTCAATAAGGCGGTAATTTTACTCGCGATCAAAGTTTCTAGCTTTCAACAGTATTGTCCCAACTAAGAATTCGAATCATTCAAGCTAGCAAACTTTAGGGCTTTATTAAGCTTCATGGGATGAAAGGTCAATCCTTGATAAAGAGAAAGTTTATATGATTGAAAGTTCCTAATGGAGGTATGAGTGCAGCTCAGTGTGAAGCTAACTAGGACCTGAACATCGATTTTCGGATGAATCTCAAATGTTAGATTTTGATTACCACTAATTCTCATTTATGCTTTGTGTATAAATCTTAGGACATTTGATTCTGATAAACTAAAGCTGTGAATTTGTATGTTGCGGTCGATTTTACCAAGATTTCAACATGATAAGGAACAAAGCAAATCCATAAAGACATTCAACAATTGCGATTTTGAGGGTATGTCTGCTATTCTTCCTATAGAGATATCTTTTTCAGAAATTTCTTTATGCTTAGAGAGTTGTTAGATTTGAAAGAAAAATATTATGAATTCCATCCTCACTATAAAGGATACGTGACAAATTCATGAGAAAGAAACTACTAATTAAGCTCTCTAATTATCGAGAGTTTAAGAATGTAAAGTAGAGTTATTGCTCTAAGATTATTTGGAAGTTGAGTAGCTTTAAGTCTTGTTTTTGTCTGCATTTCATTATCCACTTAGCTAACCAATCCGCAACCAACCAAGTTCTTCTCCTTATAGATGTGAGAGATACATAAGAGTAGGTTCCTACAACATTCTCGGATAACTATTAGAAACTAGAAGAATGTTTATAAGTAACATAGCATATAAGATTTTAAAATCACTCTTAATGTCAAAATTAAAAAAAAAAAATCATTTTTATTGTTGAGAATGAGATCATAAAAAAAAACCTTACGTACTTAAAAAACTGCCATATAATCCACCTATAACAACAATGATATCCCCTTAAAATATTTTTATTATAACCCCACTTCATGCTTCACCATTTTGCAAACAGCCGTATGAATTTTAATCTTGAATTTAGGAGGATACCAACCGGTAACAACTAATTTTCTGGCCTAGTTTAAGTGACTAGTTTAAGCCACAGGCTGTGCCATTATTCTTAAACCAATATCTTCTTTTTAGGAGACAGGAATGGTAATGGTTAGTATAACATATTTGACTTGATAAATGATGTGGGTGGATGTGACTATTTTAAAACAATATATTGAAGTATTATCTATATATATTATTAAACCCATGTTTTTATATTCTATTAAACCCATGTTTTTATATTCTGCCATTAAATTCAGAAATACCAACAAAATCAGGAAATACATATTTTAAGAGAGTAAAAAAAAAATTGGATACAGGAAAAGTTCAATTTATGTTGGAAAGAAAAAATCTAAAAACTAAATTGAAAACCCATTAACCTGATTTGATTGCAGATTCATTGAATCAGTTGGACTACAGATAATCTGACAAACTGCAACTTTCAAGCTTCTAACCATAAACTATGTAACAACTTTCAAGCTTCTAACCATAAACTACGTAACCTCAAAATCTATGGTAAACAGTCTTCCGAACATTAAGACGCGTATATGAAGATGATTTTGTTAAAAAAATGCAACGTGGAGGGTTACTTCTTTTGCTCTTAATTATGATTCGTCAGAACACTACTACCAAACTAACCCTTAATTTTTTACATCACCAAATACAGTCTTAGCCTAAAAACATTCAACATAGAGTTAATTGCATGAGTGTTGTACTACAAGAGTGATTTTTATAAGCCAAGAACTCAAGTGTCCGAAAACCTCACCTTAGCTGGACTAGGAACTCGGAAGACTTATTTCTTCATTAAAATCATGAACAATATGAAACGAGACTATTAGTACTAGTTTCCTTCTATATATCGGTCACATAAGAAGCAATGATATGGATAGAGACGAGGTTATAGGGAAGATACAAGCTCTACATATGCTTCTGAATTACATAATTGGATGCATACGCTTGAATTAGAGTACAAACCAAATTAAAACTTCACATGTAAAGGAAAGCCTTACCATAACCAACCCTGACAGGCACATGAGATGGCATGACTGCAGAAAAGGCTGAGTGATCATGATGATGATTATGCAGGAGGGTGTTAAAAGTGTATATGTTTAGAAACTAGGATATTCTATAAAGCAATGCGTAAAATAATCAAGATGAAGGGGGTTCAAAAAGAACTAAAATAGAGAAATTTGAAAAACTGAAGAAAAACCTGAATTCCAAGCTTTTGCTTTCATAGAAGAAGAGGGATCAGGGTGGCAGACAAATTTCCGACCAGACCAAAGATAAAGGTACTGACAAGAATTTCATGTCCGACTAGGTTCAGACGAATAAATATAGTCTGGACTGAAATGGCTGGGTCCTCGAATGGTTATTCCGTGTTCGGACAACCCAGTCAGATTTGGACACTGAAGGTGATGAATCTGGATCATAATCCAGGCGGGTACAAATGAAATAAAAAACAGATACTTTAGATGAAATATAATATATGTAAAGTATGTTAAAACCAGGTAGGATCAGGCCGATCGGGTCGGTTTCGGGTTAAAACCAGGATCAGATTCGGACAACCATGTGTCAGAAATTCAGATCCTAATCATGTCTGGGTCTGAAGAGTATTAGTTTTTACAAAGCTTTTTCCGACCCATAACTGGATTATTGCTAACTCTAACCAAAGGAGGATCAGAACATCACAAGTCTCAGTAAGATTAAGAAATGAGCATTAGTCGAAATCTATAAAGCACTTTAAGTGTCTCTGTAAGTTCGGAGTCAAGCTCTCACAAAAGATGGAAGTGGTTACAGCAGTCTTTGATTTGAAAAATGATACTAAGCAACTTTCAGTTGGAAATATAAACCAGACGTCCTTAAAATCACTAATTGCTAGTAGACTTGACGGTGAGTCGACACAGGCGCAGTACTAAAATAAACAAAGCAGTTAAAGAACTTTAGGGTTTCAAATTCATAATTAAATTTGAATGATTAGAATCAAAAAAAAAATAGATCCCCTTCTATATCAGTTTAATGTACCTTTTTTCCGGTCGAGGGAAACTCTGTTTATTACCACTTCGAGTAATAGTGTGCTCCTACCTACTATGTCCCTAGCTGCAATGACAAACAAACTAATAGAAAGATGACGGATAAGACCAAAAATCCAGAACAAATTTAAAGAAATAAAAAAGAATTGTACATATGCAGTTGCAATAAAACATCATACTTGGCAAAAAACGGCTAATTTTATTAGGAATATAAAATGTATTTACAGGAGGCACAGTTCCCTGATTCTGTGGAAGCTAAATTATATATATCACTAGGACATAATGCTACTACCTCGGGAAAAACCAATTTTTACAAGTCGAGAAAGTTACTAACTTACACAAGGGCAAAACCTAGAAGAACATCTGATAAGTTCCTTTTCGCTTTAGGAATCAACATGTAGATGGTGCTACAAAAGAATCTATATAGTAACCTATTTGTGTTGAGCCAACCTCCAGAAGACCGTCCCTGGTCATTTTCTTGACAAAAACTTCCTTTTGCTTTGTCAGTAGTATAACAAACAAGAATATACAAGTAAAAGTAAACCTCAAACCATCATATTCAAGTCGGAAAGATCGTCCATTGGTATTTGCAGGCCCATGAAGTCATTATCTTGTAATACGTCATCATCAATGTTCAACCATGTACCTAGATCTTGAGCTTCACTGCCAAGGTCATCTGGACCACCTAGGACATCCCCTTCTGGTATTTGCAGATCATCCAACAGACTGAATTCATTCGTTTCTTTCAAACTAGACTCGCTCTTTTTGTTTGTAGTTGGTGTTTTGGGTTGCTCTGACAACTTACCTATATTACCATTTACTTGAGTTGTTTTCTGCTTAGGTTTTACTTTTGATTTCCTTTCTCCTTTAGGATTGGATAGTGCAGGCCTACCAATCTTGTTTGTACCACTTCTTGATATGACCTCTCTGCTGTGTCCTTTTCCTTCTCTGTCTCTCTCGCTTCTCTTTCCCTTCATACTGTTTGGTAGAGAACCAGCAATCTGTGATGGGCTGCTGGAAGAGATACCAACCATTCCACCGACATCATCGAGCAGCAATTCTCTCTTTTTGACCCGGGTTGATAATGCATCATCTTTACCTGTAGTTTCTTCAGGAAAGCAATTCACAGGTGGAAGCATATCAAATGAATTAACAAAGCTGTCAACATTCTGACGCACTCGTGACGATGACGGACTTGGGTGTGAGGCCATGGAAGCTGCAAGGAGAAAGATTTCTTTTTTAGAAAAGGCATCTGCATATTGCATATGGCATAAGCCAATTTAAATCTTGGCAACTTATTAAGGTAAGAAATAAAAAAAAAAACCTTGGCTATATGCTTCTTATATTGCCAACATATTTTAAATTACCCTCCTTAAATCTCGAATGAGAGGTTGATCTGAAACTTATATGTAAGTAAAATGAGCATTTGAGAGGAACATTTGAAACCAAGTCATCAGTTCTAGAGAAAGCTGACACAACAAGCTAATATAGTTGAGGTGGGGGGGATGGGTATATTAGATTCTTACAAACTTAGCACTAGCTACCTAAAACAGGCTCACCTATTAAAGAATGTAAACCAAAACGAATCTCAAGAATAGTAAGGAGACAAAAGAGCAATTAGCACTGGCTACCTGAAAGACTAGCATCCATTGAACTGGTGGCAGCATTAGCATAAACTTGCCGTAATTCACCACCCACAGGAGTATCAGATGATTGGGCAAACCCAGACATGAACATATCCCTGAATACAGGCTCATTGAATGAGCTGATGCCTGTCTCTTCATACTGGCGACACCAATCTATTGTACGTTTGATGAAAGCCATAGCAGCTTGCTTGGTTAATCTGTTATTTGAACTCTTTAAACCAGCTGAATGATGTCGTCGGCATGCCTATTAAACAAGGGCTAAGTTAATAAGTAAAGCCAGCATGCATATTAAACAAGATCCCACTAAATCAATAATTATAACTAGATCATGGCAGAATTTGTCTGGAGTCTTAATTCTAGAGATAGGAGGGTAGGGTGTACAGACTTTACAAATCTGAGTAGCTTCAAAAACAATTTTAGGATAGAGCACACAAGGAAACAGTACTGTGATGCCAAAATAGGCATTAATGATATAACTAAACAGCAAACAATACAATGCAAGTCTAACTGATTCTTTTTCATCTCCGTCATTAACCACCTCGCTCCAACGCCAAAATAAAGTGTCGTGACCATGAGTCAAAGGTTTAGGGCCATTCAGAACAACCAAAACACAACATATTGATAGTTTTTTGCCAGAAAAAAGTATTTCTGACCACCTGGAACAAGATAATTGACAGGACCTAGTCTCCCGATATTAGAGGGCATGATTATTGCAACATTCCAGCCATTGGAAAACAATATCCATTTGCACAAGGGTAGTATACATCCTATGTTCATTTGACCATACGAAGAAAGAATACAAAATATAGAAGATGATAGTACTATGAAAATTACCAAGTATTTTTCATAAGCAATTCCAACAAGCTTTTCATACGCACGTTGATCAAACTCCCTGCAGAAAAGTACAATGTGTATTTTAAATTAATAGGTAGTCAAACTTAAATTAAAAAGAAATGCAGATATGCTGAAAGCAGAAGACTAAGCTCATTACTTTTCCTGAAGCTCTTTCGTCTCTGAAGCACGCTGCAGCAGCTTAGAAATGTAGCTTTTCTTCTTAGTAACCTAATGTAATAACATAAAATGATACAATTTTAACAAAAGTTACCGAGTTGCTGGTGCAGGGATTTTCAAAAAAAAAAATAGTTATTTCTAATTATTTTTCACTAATTAGTCAACTATAAAGTTATTTATTCAGATTAAATTTTAATTGTTTTTCGTTATTTATGCTGGTATTTATTTAGTGAATTAGGAAGTTATTCCATTTCACTGGATTTAGTTTTTCATGATAGTTTTTCTTTAGTCAATTATGGATATTTTAAAGTAGAGTGATTTTTGCGATTCTATTATTTTGGCTATGAATATTTGGCTTGTGAACAGATTTGAATAGTTTTTCTATTTAATATAAATTCAGAAAAAGTCTTAAGAGTTCTCTGTGTTATAGGAGATTTTCGCCTCTTCTTGCTAATGATCAGACGTATGTAGACAGCAGAATGACAGTTGGTCTGTCAGGCGTCAATAG
Source organism: Limnanthes douglasii subsp. nivea (assembly GCA_036936605.1). Lineage (NCBI taxonomy): Eukaryota > Viridiplantae > Streptophyta > Magnoliopsida > Brassicales > Limnanthaceae > Limnanthes > Limnanthes douglasii. Next base: position 23,306,105 of record JAUPFV010000004.1, on the reverse strand, counting down.
GTATCGGAGCTTCAGCACTTTCTTGGGAAAATTTCATCAGTTTCAGCTCGTGATAGTCGTGCGCGCGTCCTGATCGCAGTGTTGATTTTGCGATGATTGAGGATTAGCAAAGGCAAATCATAGAATTGGATTTCAAAAACTCATCACAATCTTCTTCTATTTTGAGAGCCTCATGGTTGTTGTGGACAGGTTCCGAATAAGAAAACTCAACGTCGCGATCACAACTTTCAGGATGCGATGTGCAAGTCACAGAAAATTAACCCGGCGTCTGACGACGCATGACATTGAAAACCCCTATTATTCCGATTGAGGAAGCCCAACAACACAAGGAAGTCGTGGGTGTTCATGCCGTGATTGTGGCGAGGACACTACTTTGAACTCGAGGATGAGTTATTTTCAGCCCCTGACGACTGATGCAGGGGGGTTCATGGGAAAGAACTATTTTTAGTCATTCTTTATTATTTGTAATTATTCAACTAGAAAGTTATTTACTTTGACTAATTTTAATTATTTTTCGTTATTTATGGTACTGTTCATTTAGTCAATTGGAACATTATTTCTTTTGACTGGTTTTAGTTATTTATGTAGGGATTTCATGGAGTCATTTTTTAATTTTATTACTTTGGCTATAAAAGTTAGGATTATGAACTGATTGGATAGTTTTTTTATTTGAAAATGCAGAAAAACACTTGAAAGTTTTCACTATGTATTTTAGGTGATTTTCGCCTTTTCTTCCCTGTTAATGATCCGGTTTATCTTTGGGATTTCTTGATCAAACATATACTTTATATATAATTCAAAATATTCAAGATAAACATGTCTTAGAATTTGAATTTGAATTTGAAAAGCGCAGGTCTGAAAAACAGCTAGTTCTCTGTAAAGTATTGAACTGTTAATTTGAATTTGAAAGAACAAAATTTGAAAAGGTTTGAAGAAACAGTAAGTGTCTGTAAAATGTTGAATTTCAAAATCAAGGTTGATGAAAGAAAGTTGAACTGGTAATTTGAATTTGAAACTTAAACTAAAACTTTTGAACTCAAAAATAAAGGTTAAAATACAGTTGAATTTTTTTTAAATACAGTTCACTGTCCGTAGAATATGGATTATCTAGATCACAGGTGAGAAAAAGTGAAGACGAGATGAAAGAGAAGAAAAAAAGAACAGAAATAAAGATGTCTTTATGGTTTTTTTTGGTATAATGACTTTTATGGTTTCTCTTCACTCTTGTTTGTCTATCAATCTTGACGGTTTGATTTTTTGGTTTAGTAGTAAGGTTTCTATTCAATGTTAGGGTTTCAAAGAGTAAGATTTGTTTCACAAGATGGCACTAGAAAATTATGGGCCAGGTCCAACAAAACTAAACGGGACTAGCCATAGTGCAGCGCTTTTGCTCTGCGCTATAACCCAACACCCACTTAGCGAGGGCTGTTTAAAATCCGATGCGTATTGCGACGCGCGCTTGGGGTGCGCCTCACATTGCTATGCACTATTGCGCTCGCTATAAGAGCTACTAATGGCTGCTTAGTATAATTTAGAAAATCACCTGTTCATAATACTTCTCCTCTAGTTGTTTGATATCTTCACAAATTGGTTCATCCTCCAGCTGCGGAGCCTTGGGCTGCAGAAATAGCGCATCACCAACCAGTCAAAAAATATTGAGTAAACTCAAAACTAGGCAGAAGCTGCAGAATATGAGACTACAGAGGTGATATAAGAAAAGTTTCTAAGAATTAAAGAACAATTCAAGAAAAACAAATCTTTAGCAGTGCGAGCGTGGATAAGCAAGCTGGAAAAAAATGAGGTAGTGCTCAAAAAATGTTGGCAAGAACACTAAAGCCACAAATAAACTTTGTTTAGAGCAGACCCAGAGCACATCTCAGAGATCAGCCTTAAGAACTATCATTGTGAAAATCAAGATGTTTAAAAAAGATCCATGCATACAATGTGTGCATGCGGTCTCTCTTTTTATGTAGTAGAAAGAGCTTCACATAACTCAAAAATAAAATTATGATATGGCGACAGCCAACAATTGCAATGACAAGTAACTACCTGTGGTTCCAAGAAAATTCCAATACTTTCGGCTTCCAGAAGAAGTCTTTCATTTATGGACATACTATCATACTGAAGTTGTGAACAGGCTCTTGTTGGCATCATTGTATGGTCTATAATTACACCAGTCGAAGAGTAATCTAAGTTGATCCCCTTGTTTGAAAGTCCGGGAACACCAGCTTCTGAATCCTCATGTTCTAGATTACCATTCATCCTATGACTATTGAAGGTCATTTGCATTACAGACCCAAACTCAACCATGTGATCTGCACCATTAGATCGCCATTCACTATCCAAATTTGAACTACTTCTCAATTCATCAACTTTGAGGCCTTCATCTTCAGTACTATATTCATCCTCTGGAATTAGAGCCGCCATGAATCTTTGGTACAAGGGAATTGTGGTATCTTCTCCTGTGCCGGATACCAGCGGGTCAGGAAACAGATCAGCATTTGATACATCCATGGGGAGACCTAATTCTATCTCCTCTTCAATCAACCCATATCCATTAACAACCTTTGTTCGACCATTTATGTTTGAAGGAATTGGAATTGGAATTGTTGTTGGAGCAGTGCACTCAAGATCTCCCTGACATAATTTGTTAAATACGGGGATTTAGAAACCTCGAGCAACATGAAATTTCTAATAGTTTGAAATGACACAAACAAAATGTGGGTTATATAACTTGGCATCAACCATCAATATATTTCCATCCTATTTATTCTCACAACATAAAACCTCGGGCAATAACAGCGGGAAAGGTGGTCATAAGTTGATGCAAATCACAAGCTTATATTTAAAATATTGAAAACAAGAGGGCGTTACCTGTTGCTTTAAGAAAACTATATCAGCATCATTCATAACACGAAAAAAGGTCTCCATCTCCCTCCAAAATGCGCTCGAAAAGACACGACCTACAGTAAAAATGAAGGAAATTTAATTAAAACAGAATTCAGGTTTTAGCACTTCAAATGAGCCAAAGAAGCAATGTTTTATACCGGAATTGATAACAGCAGTTACAGCAGCTAATAGCTCCTCATGTCCGTCATCTGAACCAACTAAGAGATTAAAAATAAGTGAATAAACTCCCATAAGAATAAATGGATATGAAAATAAAATTGCTCGCTGAGGTGCAATTACCATGAAAACCAACTTGTGCACTCGCTGCTGCTGTATGCTTCTGTCGTTTATATGCCTTGCGGCCAGAAAGTTTCCTAGTTGGAGGACGACCTGCTTTGCTGAGTATAACAAATATAGAAACCACAGGGATGCAATCAATTTGAAATTTCTAATCAATACTTTTATAATATAAAAGTGATAGAATACAATATCAAACAACTGAAAGAAAAAGCTCATTTAAAGATATCTTACTTTTCGGTCTTTTCAAAACCAAGCCTGGCACTTCGGAGTTGTTTTGCTGTTCCAATATTGCTAAGCTTTTCAACTGTCGGCATCATAGACCTTGACGAAGCAAAATTACGACCTGTCCTCCCTTGCCGCCGCACTCCATCTCCAACCTCTTCTCCAGTCCCCAACTTGCTCTTTCTTGATGGTACACCGACAGCGGACACCTTTTGGACATGTACGTTTTTCTCATCCACCTCATCAGACTTTTTGCCCTTATATTTAGATTTCACCTCAGCAGTCCCTGACTCTTCACTTTCAGATAATGCCGCCGATGACATATTGTCACTTTTTAGTTTTACTTGTTGAGGAGAATTTCCTGGTGTTCGTTTACGAAATCCCAATCCAGTTTCAGTACCAGCAGCATCAGAAGTAGTATCCACAGAAAGGCTTTCATCATTATTAGAACCCAATGGAACAAAATTTGTTCTCCTTGCAATACGTGAGATCTTCTGTGGTCTTTGACCTGCCCAGTGAGCAACAGGTGGGGATGAGGATCGATTTGTTGCTGTACGCTTGCGGCTACTAACTCCCGTAGCAGTGGGTGGCTTGTTTGTACAATTAGAAATTTCCCAGTCACTAGGAGCGGTAGTACCATGGACAGCATGAGACAGCTTGGGCGCCACCCCTGATCCTGACCTTGGCCCACGTATAGAAGCATTCCCTTTTGGGTTTAAATTAGCACTAGCAGAATTAAACTCATCACGGGAGTTTACCCTGAATAATTTAGAGAAACAAAGGAATTAGAAAAAACTGGAAAAAGAACATATTAACAATAAACTATGAAAAGATATGTTCTTCATTAAAGTCGGACGGCATGCGTACTTGTTTACAGCTCTGAGATTCACTCTTTCTTTTTCCAAACCAAAAGGTCGATCTCTTCTCTCACCAGGATGAGCGTTGTGGTCCATTTCAACCTTAGGAACAGAGGAACGTACAGTTAGGCCTGTCTGTTGCAAGATGCTATCAGATTTCCCTAATCCAACAGATCCACCAGCACCACCAAGCCTGTAAGAAGATATATTAACCACTCAAAGCACAAGATACTAAAAGTTTATCTGAAAAAACAACATCAAGAAAATAACTTGTCAAAAACTTAAAGCGACAACTTGGCAAGTCATACCTGAACCCATTAGAGTCGTTATTTAACCTTGAGCGACCATCACTACCAGGTCTTTGTTGTACTCCATGTTTTGTTTCCCGGAAACCATCAGAAGATCTGTTTGATGCCATGCTTGGAGAACCATCTGCTTTTATCCCTGAACGCTTTTTCTTCATCTTTGTTGTCTTTTCCCAACCATCAACACTCATTGATAGATCCTCACCCTGAACTGAACTATTTGCCAGTCTGGATATTTCTTTATCCCTATTTACAACAGCTGCTGGCCTTACAAGAGCATTACTCCGAACATCCATCTAGATTTGTCAAACGGAAATGTTAGTCTTCTATTAAATAAATATCAATGCAAAAACTACACCTTCGAAAGAGTCTAAGCACCAAACTACAGAGAGGAGAGAACTTATGACCCCAATGTATGAAGATGATGCCAATGCAAAAATTAGGAAAGTCAACGACTTGAATAAGATTTACGGATAAAACAGTTCAATAACCAGATTATTAAGAACATATAAGTAACTCCAATAACCAGATTACTAAGAGCATATACTATACTTCAATAACCAGAGTATATGGTTCACCTATTTAAAAAGAACACATGGATCAGATTTTTAACATCCCTTCTACCGAAAGGAAAACTTAAATTAAATGTAGACCCAAAAACTTCACAGCAGTGAGGATGTCAGGTACGACAATGAACAGGCACATCTTACGGTGATCGATTCGTTTCGCAAAGCAGAGTGTACAGGTCAGCAATAAAAAACAGAAGTACCTAAGCCGTTACCCAGCAATTGTGTGAGATCTATATGCATAGACAAAAAAAAGGTAAACCCAATTTTATACAGTAAGTACAGACAATGGCACCAAATTATAAGTCAATCTACCAGAAAAGTCCGAGTGCGTTTATTTGGAACAGCTTTCTTCGGACGTTCCTCTGACTTTTGCTGCTCAAGCTCAAAACCGCTAGCCATGGCCTGATTTGGAATCCCCATCTTACCTAGACCTGGTCCCATGATCGACCGTTCACTTGACGATAGGGTATTTGGGCGATCACTAGAAAAACCTTCAGGTCGAGATCTCTTCTTTGAAGGAATGTTGGAAAAGAACTTATTAAAAACGGATAATGATTCATTGAAAGTTTTTACACGTTCCCTGAAATCAATTCAATCAATTAGCTAATTAAATTTAAAGTCTTAAATCCAATAGAATAAAAATATAAATAACTACCTGGCCTTTACAGAGACTTCACGAAGACCAGCCTTGACTCTCTTGATCTCTTCTGGTATTGGAGATGGCAATAGCTTCGCTTTTGATGATCCAGCTGGAGAATCATCTGCTGACATGCCAAGGGCAACATTTATGTGCCGTTTAAAGTCTCCTTGACGAATGGACTTGTGATCTGCAGCAACTACCTTTGGATCAAAACGCAAGCACTGAAAGAAACTTGACACGTCACCTTGAGTTGATGCAGAACTGCTTCTCAACATATTGGGAAGAGAGCTTAGGACTTGATTATCCATGCTCTCGCGAAAGCTACCCGATCTCTCAAGCTGAGCAGCTAAGTTGGATCCACGCTGCCCAGTGGAATATAAAGGCCTATCTGGGCCAGTAGAAGAAAAGTCAAACTTGCTGGATGAAGACATTGTATCAACTTCTGCAATTCCTCTGTGTTACAAACACAATAAATGCAGTGGTGCATGACAAATATACAGAACCACTGCACATAAATGCCAACTTCAACTATGATTTTAATCGAAAGGCAATTCACCTGCACAGAAAACAAAGGTCAGTATCCCTTTGTCTTGATCCAGAAAAAGCTAACCCAATATATTTCGTATTTACACTTACTTGATGCTCATACTAGAAGAATAAAGAGGATATCAAGTTTTAACAACTATCTTAAAAAGATATAGTAGAACTACATGAGTTTTAGTTTGAGATGGTTGATGACAGCTATGATACAATAACTGACACATGAATCCAGGTTACTTATAGTTATAGTTATCTGTTCATTGCATACAGCTTCTGTATATAAAGTGGCATAAAAGATCTTCTATACAGTCAGAAACAGATATCTTCCAAAACCTACATTTCTATATGTCCATATAAGTCCTATTCAGTTAACAAAATTAGGAAAGTTTAGATGTACTAGCTCTAAATATTTGACAGCAGCATCTTCTATTACTTTTCTTAATAAACCATAAAGTAAGTTTCCACATAAATAAAACATAATCTACAGCTTCTTGCACATTGAGGCTCTTGAGAATCAATCTACATTCGTGAACTTTTAGGGACGGTAACAAAACTACCAAAGAAAAAAGAAGTTAAAAAATATACAAGCGCAATCTTATATATGGAAATATGGCTTAGTCATTATTTTACCAAATTTATAATTAGATTCAGATCATTTTGTTTGGATATAGACCAGCAATCCTAAAGTATCCATGGACCACCATAAAAATCTAGCTCTCAAGTGATGAGAGGATAGTATCCAATAATACATCTTCTCCAAGTAAAATTTAACTTCACTAAATGTAGGGGTAAATGGACATATATAAGCCATGGATATTCGAATTTACAAACAAAGAGCAGCATTCCCACCTAAGAACAGCCTCAACTTAACTTCAACAAGCTTAATCTATTCTTTACTTAAAAAGCAGCACCAAACTGAGTTACTCATTAAAATCATTTCTCAATGCAATCACAATCAAACAGAAACCATCATTTTAAGGATCCAAGTTCTTCACCAGTTCAACCAAAAGAAATACTACAACTTCAATTAAATCTCGATTACATATCACAATCTCACTTCATTAAGCACAACAACGTAGTCGAAATCGAACATTCAATTCAAACTCAAAATCTAAGAAAGGAATCACAAAACCCTAGATACTGAAATCAACACAAAACAATAGAGAGATACCAAAATGAACCTCCAATCAGCGAAAAGTAAACATCAACAACACAAAATCGAATCGAAGAAAACCCTAAAACTCAAAATCACCTCTGAAAAAAGAAACACGAAGGAATGGTATGGTTTTCACCTTTTGAATCGAGGCAACAGAAAAACGAATCGGTCAGTGTAAATCAAGAGAACTAATTGAATTGGTCTCCGTGATTTTGACGATAAGACGGCGATTTCCGAATTCGGATTGAGTTTTTATTTTTATTTTATACACGAAATCGAAATCTCGAGGATCGTAAGAAAAAGGCCATGGAGGACGAGAAGCCCCCTGCTTATTTTGATCGGCAATGGAAACTTGGAACGGTGGAATTACTTTTATGCCCCTGCTGTGCTCGTTTTTTAGAAACAACTTGCGTGGTGAAAAATAGGGGTGTTTTAGGGGAACGACAATTTAAGCAGGCTTTGGACAGCTCATGGTTAGTGAATAGTGAAGGGTAATATGTCTTTTCTTTTTTCCCAAAATTTGATAACCAAATTAATCAAAGCACAAGTTAGAATTTATGTATAAATTATAATAGTTAAAATATGATATTAATTATGGTTAGGTTATAACTATAAAATTTTATTAGATTTGTTTATGTGATGTTCAAATTTATTATCCTAAAAAAATAAATTTTTTAATTTTTTAACAAAAAATTTAGGTTTTCAATTTTTGAACTAACATTATTTTCGAATTTCAAGTTATGGGTCGGGTAAAATGTAAGATTTTTAGAAAAGCAACAATATAGTCATGGAGATAAAAATTTGGTTTTCGTTTGTGTGAAAATTTATTCTGCTATATCTACAATATTTATTATAGTTGTTAAAGAGAAGCTAAATTCAAGAGATTTTTTAGCCACGATAAATCAGTATTATTTTTAGTTACTAGGGACGTAATATATTTTTCTTTTTTTTCCAAATTTGATAACCAAGTTAATTAAAGCACGTTAGATTTATGTACCAAATTATAATTGATGATATTAATTATGGCTAGGTTACATCGATATTATATATTTTTCATGTCGTGGATTTAAATTTACTACCTTAAAAGAATAAATTTTTAAACTTTTTGAATGAAAATTTTAGGTTTTCAATTTTTGAACTAACATTATTTTCGAATTTCAAAGTTATGGGTTGGGTAAAATGTAAGTTTCTTAAAAAGATTTTTAGAAAAGCAACAATATAGTCATGGGGATAAAAATTCGGTTTTCGTTTGTGTGGAAATTTATTCTGATATATCTACAATATTTATTATAGTTGTTAAAGAGAAGCGAAATTCAAGAGTAATTTTAGTCACGATAAACAGTATTATTTTTAGTCGCTATGGAGGTAATATATTTTTTCTTTTTTTCTCCGAATTTGATAACCAAATTAATTAAAGCACGTTAAGATTTATGTACCAAATTATAATTGTTAAAATAGTGATATTAATTATGGTCAGGTTACAACAATAAAATTTTATTAGATTTTTTCATGTCATAGATTCAAATTTAGAACCCTAATAGAATAAAATTTTAAACTTTTTAAATGAAAGTCTTAGGTTTTCAATTTTTGAACTAACATTATTTTCGAATTTCAAGTTATGGGTTGGGTAAAATGTAAGATTCTTAGGAAGATTTTTAGAAGAGCAACAATATAGTTATGGACATAAAAATTCGGTTTTCGTTTGTGTGGATATTTATTCCGTTATATCTACAATTTTTATTATAGTTGTTAAAGAAAAGCGAAATTCAATAGATTTTTTACTCACGATAAATCAGTATTATTTTTAGTCACTAGCGACGTATTAAATTTTTAAAGCTAAGTCTAACAAAATTCTCAATACATTATCGTTTCGGTTTGGCGACGATGTTTAACTGTTTTCAATATACCAGCGAATGTATAATCAATATTTTTTAGAGGATGACAAAATTGGGTTTGATATTAAAATTTATCATGCATATTGTTTTAGAGTTACGTTATAATTTGGAAGGTGCATTGGATATTGTAGGTCTCGCGTGAAATAAGATAAGATGTTTCCTTACCACACACTTGTTTACCACACAAACATATTATATAAAAAAGGTTAAAGTCAATGGGTTATGGTTGAATAACTAATATACATATTCGTTTTTATCATTATATTGTACAATATAGGTAAAATTGGGAGAGCTCGTATATTATATTCTTCGATGCAAGAGGTATGGTGTGCACAAACTAAAGCCTAGCGCAGATACCGTCAACACAAATTATAAAACAAATGATTTGTCATTGTTTTATGGAGAGGGTTTGTTAAAGGGCAACTGGTTATTGGTGAATGGCCATTCTAGATGTTTAACACAACCACACATTGATCACACATTTTGAAGACTGTTCACAATATGGTAGATTTAAAACGGATGAAGAAGAATTAATTCGTAAGTTATTTTTAACTAGTTCTAGTCTTAAGAATATATATATATATATATATATATATATATATATATGTTTGAAATATCATAATTTTTAACATATCTAAAATGCAAACCATAATGTTCGACAAAAATATTGGATTTTTTTAAAAATTGTAAATCCCAAATGCAATATTTATTATTAAAAATGAAGGAACATAATTACTATGTGTATCATTAGAAAACTGATGATAAAACGTGATCATCAATCTGTTTTTCGTACAACTTACAAGTATTGATTTGTTATGCATATTCCCACGAATAATTTTAATGGGTAGTACTTATCAAACGACGAGGTATAAAATGCATTTGCTCGAAATAGTTTACGTAACTTCAACAAGGTGGTTCACCATTTCTTGGCTGATTACTAACATATCATTGATATACACCTGAATGTTCCGCTCTATAGGGTTCGAGAATGTTTTATTTAACAGATGTGGGAATATTACACTTGTATTTTTTAGACCAAATAACATTATTTTATAACAATGGAGACTTATCTCGGTCATGAAGTTCGTATGCTTCTCATCATCATGATGCGTTTAAACTTGGTCATAGTATGAATAGACATCCATTAAATATAATATCTTGTTTCATGAGATGGCATTCACCAATTTGTTAGTTCTTAGGACCATAATAGATCATTTGGTTTTGCTCATTTGAGGTTGGTGAATTCCATATGTATTACGATGAGCTGATTGTATAGGAGGATGCATGCCCCGATGATTGTTATTCTTTTAGAGTATTGAAAATGGCATATCACTCTTTAACAATGTATTGATTCCCTCGTATCATACTATTTTCTCTATGCATAGTTGATATGATATCGTACATTTGACTGAGCCATGATCGGTCAATGATAGAGTTGTAAGATAACGGTTAATGTAGTATCACGAGAATTCTTCATATATTCTTTTGTAAATCTCACGTCTGAGGGTGACTTCAAGTGTTAACTCGCCAAACACTAGAGTCACGACTCTGTTGAAGGCCGTAAGGACTTTTTTGTAGATATGAGAGGTGTTATACATATTATCTATCATAATTATTATTATACATAATGTTTTCAAAGTTGTAAGTGTCAATCATGATGCATATGAATTCAGTCTCCTATAATTTTGATGGTGATGACTACAACATCTTTGTGTGTCCCTAGTACCCCTTAAGTTATCTTCATCAAATGTGATCCGAAGAAGGAAAGGTAAATAAAGGTGAATCATAATCTGATTTATTTATTGAATACCAAGATCATATATATGATACTTTGAGGGAGTCTTTGTGATACTTAAGAGTTTTTTCCGTCCAACGATAGTATCAACAATTTGCATGTTTTGGTCAGAGTCTAAAAAACCGTAGTCTACTTTGAACAAATCCATATCATGGCAAGTCGAGGGCACTACAATAATTGGTGGTGTTGTATGGTACCTGGTCAGGGGAGCTTGTACTTGAATGCTCTTAGCGGGATTATGGGCTCGACCCTTAACAAAATTTTGAAATTTTTCATCATCAACGAGGTAATTCATTTTGTTTTTCAGTGCTTTATAGTCTCGTGTATAATGACCATTATCATTGTAATGCTTACAAAAACAAATACCATTTTAGGGATAATTTTGGGCTCTACATCTTCTTTGATTTTCATAATCGGATTGAGCCTCACTATTGGTCATTGATCATGACTATTTCCTTGGTGATTTCGGCGTACTTAATATTTGAACCTATATAATTGCAAGACTCTTGACATTTGGTGGATCGTCAAACTTCCGTTTTGAAAATTCAAGTTTTGGAAAGAATAATATTGTTGAAAAAAACTTTTTAACAATTGTACCATATTGAACCTGGGACACGGTGATATTCTCGTCTTATAAGAAGGTTGTGTGATATGATTGATATGTATTCAGCCTTCATGGAATCCTTGCATATATTACATTTTCAACCTTGATTTGTTGCTCTATTTTCCAGAAGACTGTGTAAAATTTATTGATGAAATGCAACGCTTGTGGTAAGTTTTATGCTATTTTTAAGCTGTTAAACATTTGAATGCAATCACATATGATTTTATTAGGCTCATGCCTGTAATGGATAATGTAATACGTGTATTCATGAATTATTTTAATTTTGATAAACTAATATCGGAATAAATTCTAGAGTGGTTTGAAAGTGTAAACTGAGCTTAAAGGAAAACGTGAAACTACTTTAAAGTGTTACTCTAAAAGTAATAGAGAACGTTCGATATAGCACAATATCATCATCGTCAAACCTGAGCATCATGTTTGAGAAATGGTCGGTGTGATGGGTGGAATCTCACGTTCCATCATATTTATCCATCTTAAATAGATCGAATCATCATGCAAAATTGCTCATTGTTATATCTGACATCAATGGTGAAATTGTCAAACGGTATTTTCAATTGTGTTTCCCTTTGCATGAGTTGCTTACTTATCATGGGCCATGTATGGTCAATGGTAAGTGCTCCATGATAGAGATGATGATTCAGAAGCATAATTAATCACCTGATAGTTATTTTATTGTTTTGTTTTCATGCTCCACTTTGGATTAAGCATAGTTGTGTTGATGTCGAATATAAGATTGGTTTTGTGATTAAACCCGATAATTTCTAGGATGACGATGCTCGTTATTTTTTATCGATTCAAGAATAATCAAATATAAAAATATGTAATTCGGTCCAAAACAAGTTATATATTGATTAATTCAATTGCTAAAGAGAGAGAGATAGATAGAAAACTTCTAGAGACATAAAATGACAAGCGTCAAAGTGTAATCCTTCTCATTTATTATTTTTTTCAAAATCAAGTACACCTATTTATAGGAGTGTCTGATAACTGCCCCCAAGGGGGTAGCCGAGTTGGTTGAGTATGGCATGCTTGTGACAAAAGGTCATGAGTTCGAGTCCCTCTACATACGCTTTCTCGGCTGAGCCTGTCACCTTGTATGGTTTACCTTCTGGCGTTGGTTTGCAGGCTATTGCGTCAGACTGAGGGTTTACCCTGTGCGCACTCATTGCACTCTGAGTAGCGGCTGCGGGTTCCCTCCCAAAAAAAAGTGTATGATAACTGACACATACAAATTAAAAAACATGTTTATTATATATATATATATTACATTTTTCTTTTACACAAAATATCACCAATATATTATTTGTAGCTCTTTTAATCATTTTTCATTAATTATTAAGGCTTGGATTATTAATACCCTTATTAGTAGTCCCCTTAGTCCTTGCAAATAATTTGGAGGGAAGACTAAAATATACATTTTATGTATACAACATCTTCAGAGTTTGGTGGATGAAAAAAATAAGAGTCAATTCATGATTCTTTTAACTGTCCCTCCATGAATGTTATTTGAAGTAACTATTTTAAATTATTGTTCTTATGACAGATTTTGACATATATTGAAACCATTACAGTCTCATCATGTTACCTTTATTATAACAGATCGATGTACCCAGTAAATAAGAAGACATATCAACTCCTCATGTAAAAGCCGATAAAGCATTTTGATCAGTTGTTATAAATACATCTTTTAATCTCGTGAATTTTTACATAACAATATATAGAGATAGAAAGAGGAAGTTGTTCTCTCATCTTTTCACCGTCAAATTTCCACCACCATTTACCAGAAACCACCTTAATAAAAATCACTATTCTTTTGTATTTATCTGATCGTTTCCAATTTTTTCATAGAGGTCTCATTAGTTTATGTTCAGGATAAAGAATGCGTATAAATGGCTTACAATTTCTCAACGATCTGGTGAAAGATATGCGGCAGGAATTGTGTTTGACTCTTTTCGACAAATTACTCAAACCATTATCTATGGTATTTGGCCCCCAACAAAAAACAATCTCAAGATAAAATCTTAAATTTTTATTCCAATAACCTTAACCACAGAGCTTGTTCTAATAACCTGATCCTAAAATCTCAATTTCTTACTATGGGTGACTTCGAATAGCAAAATGTTTCAAAGAACAATCATTCCTTCTATAATCCCAAAGAAACTGCCATAGCAAAAACCAAGAAGATAACGATTAATCCTCTATTGAATGGAGCATGTGTGATGATTACAAAATCACAAATAGTACCTTCAAATATAACGAAGTCAAACACTTCAAAAGGTCATCCTCAAGTAAGAGATAAATCTTCAGAGGAATTGAATAGTAAAAAATCAACAACAGCTGACAACTCTGGAGTACAAATAATTGAAGACACTCCTCCAGTAAACTCTGATGGTGAAACTTATTCGAATAAAACGAAGAAAAAAAAACTAAAGAAATTGTAAATCTTCCCTACAAACTAGCTGACAACCTAAGCGCCAACTTAAAATAGGTACTGCCATAATATCGTATTGCTCTAAGTAAAGTGCAATACGAATATTACTATAAATCGCACGTGCCTACACTTCAGAGGCAATAACGAATTCTTGAGTATGTAACAATCCACATTTCTACCATAGAGAAATTCTCATATCTTGTGGAGTAGATGAGTTAATCGCGTACCTTGAAATCCTTTAAACATGGTCTTTGGTTTCCTCTATATCATGTGATTGTGGAATACTTTAAAATGACCAACCTCTTCCGAAGCTAGGCTAGCCTCAATTTATGGTTAACACTCTTATCATGCACCATGACACCAAGACTATCAAAAATTAAACTCCCCATGAAGCAATTTGTCATAAGTGTGTCAAAAAACTTATTTTGATCATTATACTATATCATCTTCTAAAGTAGAAGAGTACAATTAAGTTTGCTCCTTGTTAAAGTTATTTTGCAATCTTGTTTTTATCTAAATGATTTTCACTTTGTGCAGAAATTCCGAAGTGCTTCCTAGAACATTCTGATACTTCCGACAAGACCTTCTTAAAGGTTAGTGAGTTGGCAAAAAATGGATGGTCGAACAAATTCCACCAATGCTCGATCCACTCAATCTTGTGGAAAGTCACTTATGGAAAATTTTATCAGAGGTTACCCTCACCTCAGAATAACTACTTGAGCCTCATAATCCTGCAGAAGTTGTCAAAAGGATTAACTACTCTAGACGCTAAAGTTTTCTTACTTCGTAGGAGAAAATATTATAGCCATAAGGCCAAAAAGATGGGTGAGATATTTCGAACGTCAATGAGAAGAAAAAGCAAGCCAACCCAAAGAAAAGAAACAAAAGAAAAGCAAAAAAAGTATCAACTCTTAATGCGGGGAATGTTGTTCTTGATACCAATGTGATCATTAGTGATGTCGAAGCAACTGTTCTTAAGACCGAAAAAACATCTCTTGAAGCTTTAAAAAGAAAAAAGACACTATTAACAAAGTCGTCAGTGTATCCTCTTATAACTTCACACCAAAATTAGTTGGAGAATGTGAAGAAGACCAGGACCCGAAATTTGTTGACACCGATGAACAACTCGATCAATAAGAAATTTCCTTAAAGAATGCTGACATAGCCAAATAACATGCTGAAGTAGATCAGATACCAATTCACTATGCCAACAACCCAAATTCTTATAATATCAGTGAGTCGACCTTTCTCTTATATACATCGGATGAGTTAGCACTTACTATCCATAACATAGTCCGACATGTTGCAACTGTTAGAGAATTCCTAAAAACTTACCAAAGAAGATAAAACATTTCGAGAGCAGCTAAATAAGCTATCCATCTTTAAAAGGAAGTCATAGATGGTTGAAAGTGCTTAAATGAATCTTATCAATCAATTCAAAGTATTTCAAGAAAATAGGGCTAAATAACACAATGACGTAATGCAAATAAAGAGTTATTTTTCTCTAATACATAAGGAAGTATCGCAACAAGAACACATCAACTTTGAGGCACTCAACACTTTATATGGATAAAGTGAAGAGGCAAGACATAAAGCTCTGAAAGACTTATAATCATTCAAAATTGAAACCAAAAAGCAAAAGACTATTGTTATAACTTCCGTTGTGAATGCATATGCTAATGACTCTCTTAATACTTTAAAGAGTCGTGAAAATAAAGCCAACATCTACATGATTCTTGACTTTCATAAAAAAATTCAAAAGTTAGATTATTGGTACATGGTTCCTGAAAACCAGCGTCCTAAAGATACTTTCAAAACTGTTGTGAGTGACTTAGAGAACTCAAGGTCCAAAGATAATGAAAATAGCAGATCTTCTTCTTTAGGAAGCGAAAATTCGAAGAATGAAAGCAGTTCATCAAATAGTTGGTCAGATAATCTTTCAAAATGTGGCAAGGGTAACTAGGAAAAAATTGTATTTTATGTTAATGAATTATGTGTTTAATTAACTTGTCGTATGTTGTGGTAAGTGGATATCACATGCCATAGTTTGTTCTTTGGAACTAAGTGTCATGTTTGTTATTTTGTCAATATCACAACTTGTCTTATTATTATAAACACATTGCATCGTCAAAAAATATCACTTCACAACTTGACATTTCAAAACATATCATTTTTATTTTAAAAATTGATACTTTGAAAAATATCACCACACAAATTGGTACTTCAAAAAGCATCACTATAGAAATTGGCACTTCGAAAAATATCGTCACACAAATTGGCATTTTAAAAATTATCACCACACAAATTGGTACTTAAATAATATAAGTTTGAAAAATGTCACTTCGTAAAATTTTAATATGGTGATTAGTTCTTATTTAATTTACAAAATGTCAATATCCTTAGTTTTGAATCATATTTTTTTTGAATTTAATGTTGATTTTAAAATTTAATAGTCATTAAATTTAACTTGTCACAATGATAAAGGCATCACGTTATTATAAGCAAGATAATGTCTAAATTGATGATCGCAAAATTACTCACAATACAATCACAAATGTTCAATGTTCTACGGATGTTGTAATGGTCTATATTTCTTATCTTCCAGACGATATGTCACAAGCTTGACCTTTTCGGCCACTGAATACGGTCCTTCCCAGTTCATACCTAGTTTACCCAGCCTCTTTTCTTGGGTATGCAAAAGAACTTTCTTAACATTTTATGTCATGCCTTGAAACCTTTCCGCCTTACCTTAGAAGCATAACGACTCATCAGTAACGTTTTGTAATGAAGTGAATTTAAATGTGCCCCTTTTTTCCTACTATCAAATCAAGTAGTACTCTTATAGCCTTTTCATTATCATCCTCATAATAGTTAAGTACTATATAAATTAGAAAAATAGATTTTACTTGGCTGACTGCATCTTTTCCATACACCATAGCAAAAAGATTCTCATGAGTTGCAGTCTGATGGGTTGTTTTATAGGTCCATAATATATCTTAAAGATAATTAGGTCATTTCCAGTTAAACGTTTAAAATATTTCTTAAAACCATCAAAGATAGTTCTATTATTGACTTCCACCTGAATATTTCCTGAAAAGGTGTTGATAAAAATTGTTTGATTCATCTAAAAAAACTAAACTATGCATCTATTTTTTGTTGAATTGAGATGTGTTATCTATGGTAATTATTTGAGGCACCGCAAATCTAAAACAAATATTTTATTAAAAATAAAATTGATAACATCTTTAGCTCTTATTTCTGATAAAGGTTTTGCTTCTGCCCATTTTGAAAAATAATATACTGCGAGAATAATAGTCGGATGCCATCCAAAAGCCATTGAGAGTGACCATACCAAATCTAAGCCCCATCTATCAATTGGAAGCGCCTCATAAATTGAATATAATGGTACATGTGGTATATGAATGGTATTTGTAAATCTCTGATAAGTATCACAATTTTGAAATAGATTATTAGAATCACTCATTATGGTAGGCCAATCATACCATGCCAATAAACTATTCTTGTTAAAATTTTGAAACCACAATGAGCAGAACCTTCCTCATCGTGCAACTCTGACAAGATTATTTGAGATTGATTTTCCCCAAACATCTCAATGATGCTCGACTCGAAGATTTCTTATACAATATTCCCCTAATGACTGTAAATCTGTGCACCCTAAACCTTAGCATTTGCGATAATCTTTTATCCACTGGCAGCGTCCATTTAAGTAAAAAATGTTTTAAATCGAACCCCTAATTTTTTTTTATTCATAGACAATCACAAACATTTATTCGTAAGATTGACATTGATCGAATTTCATCATTATAGATGGAATTTCCTGTACTAAAATCCAAGGATAGCTCTCAGAATAAGCAGTGTTTGCTAGAGAATCTGTAATAGTATTTTGTCCCCGACTGATATGTTCAATCCTTAGATTTTCGACCGTTATTTCCAATCCTCTTAATTCTTGCAAATATTTTACAACTTGATATTTCTTTTAGCCTTAGACATTGCTAACATATGATTTATCCCAAGTTATGAATCAATATGCAATCATAGTTTATTAGTTTCACAAATATTAGCAAGTCTGAATCCAATTATTGATGCATCATACTCTGCCTTATTATTTGATGTTTTAAACCCAAACCTTATAGCTTGATACATGATATCCCTTGTTGGAGCTACTAGCTGAATTACCACTTCAAATCCCAACTCTACATACCACTTCGTTATTATCTCCAAAATATCTGACCTATATAATATATTCTTTAACAAAAACGATGTTTGAACTATAATCGAATGGGCTTGGAAATATTTACGCATTTTTTTAAGAAACTGTGACCAAAACTAAGGCTAATTTATCTAACTTCGAATACCTTTTTTACAAAACAAACAAACTTTTACTCACGTAATATACCAGGCGCGGATAACCCGATACTTTCATTACCAAAACGACGCTTACAACATAATCTGATACCGCATATAAACAACTCTCACCTAACAGTGGCTTGGATAAAACTTCCAGGGAGGAAAAATATTCTTTGATTTCTGAAAATACTACGTCACACTCTGGTGTTCAAGAAAACTCATTAGTGTGCCTCAAAACCTGAAAAAATGGCACATTTATCTTAAGATCTAGAAATGAATATGTTTCAATCCGCCAACTTTCTCGTTTAAATTTGTACTTATTTGATTGACCGAGGTACATTCATGGTATCAAATCTTTCAATTTCTTTGGATCACCTTCTATCCCTTTTCACTTACTATGTACCTAACAATTACCCTACTGTAACTCCGGGTGTATAGTTTTCATGGTTTAACTTCAAACGAAAAGCTCTTAGATTCATTCCAAATCTTGAAAGAGATCTTCATCTCGATACTTTTTACCAGCATATCATCAATTTACACTATTATATTTCTCCTAATTTGAGTGGGTGACTCCGGTATTCTTGAGACCAAAATGCATAACCCGATAAATGTGTACTCTTTTATTACTAATAAACATAGTGATTTCTTGGATTTATTTGGATCTAATTATACCCAGCATAAGCATCCGTAAACGAAATAAGTTTATTACTAAAGTAGACCAACAAGTTGGTTTATTCTTGGGACAAGAAATAGGTTTATTCAGACACGCACGATTTAGATCAGTAAAATTGACATACATCATCTACTTTCCATTCTTATTCTTCAGAAGCACAAGATATACAGTCTATACTGGGTATTGTGCCTCTCGAATATGACCCATTTTAGATTGTCGATCCACTTCTGTCACGATTACCTCTAATTTCTCCATCGAGAAATTTATTTGTTTTTTAATAATATATGTGACTTTTAGGTTAACTGCTACGTTATGACAAATATCGCATCAGATGGAACCATACAATATCCTCAATATTCCAAGTAAAAACCTCTAATTTTTTTTGACAAATATTTTATCATTCAGTACCGTATCAATGATGATAATAGTGTTCATATTCTCAAACTCTTCCCATTAAGAAAAACATACACCTCTATATTCTTATCGGTAACTAATGAACTAGGGTCTTCCTCGGATCATCCACCATTTCCACATCCTAGACAGTCTCATTTAACTATTATTATTTCATTTTCATAATACCCCAAACTTACTTAGTATGCAAAGTCACTGCATAACACTTTTGAGCCACTTGTTGACTACTTTTAACTACACCTACACGATATCCAATCACATACTTCAAATATTTATGAACCATATAAGCTATGGCATGCATTTTTACCGCCAAGATATCCCCAAGATGGTGTTATAGCTCGACGGACTATTAACCACCACAAATAGCACTCACATTTTTTTCTTGAACAAAACACGACCCAATAAAACTTCACCTTCAAATTCTTTAATAAACCGCGTTATCATCCCATTAAAGTCAACAATTATGCGCTCTTATTGAAGAATTACTAAGGGATTGCGTATTTTCCATACGTTATCATAAATAGTACATCGGCAGAGTTGATAATGTCAATATGAGTATTTTTTGAATGTAGTTGTTTACTAAATTCACCCTGATTACCATTGAATCTTCAAGAGGACCAGTTATACCTCTAAGATCATTGTCATCAAAGAAAATAAAAGGTGTATGACTATTTCCATAAAGATGAGTTAAGATCTCTCATTCCAATTGAGTAGTTAAACTCACCACATATATGTTTAGATATTTTTAAGCATCCCTTGTCATAGTGTCTCCTCCAAAAATAAAGATTCAAAATAATCACATAAACTTTGCACTACTCCTCGTAACATTGGCTTATTAAGTAATAACACTACCCTCAAATCTGGATCATGATCGAGGTATTTAACAGACACATTAAACTCATCCAAAGGCCCTGTTATTAGCATTGTATTCTTTTTTTCGAAGACACGTGTGTAACATGTCTTACATGTAGATTCGGGCCCAGAACCTGCTGAGCTCCACCTTGCATTTAACAAAAGTAGCAAACTTACCTTTTTCAATTAGAACGTGGATTTCTGTATGTAGAGCTATCTAATCTGATGTATCATACCCAACATCATTGTGATATTTACAGCCGGAGGCTTTTGAAACTGGATATGGTTCTTAGTTCGTTCAAAAATTGTTGATACATTCCTTGTTAATTCTATGTAATAATATAGTCACACCTATTGATTTAACCTAACTTTAGGAAGCTAGTAATTTGAAGCCAACACCTGAGATGGTCTAGATCGAGGAGGTAAACTTACTGATACCTTGGTTTGAAAAGATCTTTGATAGTTCAAAGTGTTATCTTGATAACCTTGATTGATAAGAGCGCTTCCTTGATTTGAATATCTCTGCGTCAACCCAGGTCCGACCTGAAATATTGTCAATTCTTCAACCTTAATTTTCTCCTTCACTTTAGCCATCAAAGCTCCAAAAAATGAGTGCCATTCTCCTGATTGTTTCATTCGCAGAATATCAAAAGAGCAACCTTTGTCTGAAAGCAACTAATGCCACATGTTCATCATATTCATCCAACTTAGTATTGGTTAACATAAATCTTTTAGTATAACCCCCTAAAGTTTCTCTAAATCCCCGCTTGTTATGAGGGATTGGTAAATTTATTATTCTAATTATACTTAAAGGTTAGATTTTCAAGCAAATATTTCGATCCATTTTGCTTTTTGGACTTGTGCTCCTTTCGATACCCTAACGTCGGTTGTCATTCATATTCGAATTATGTATGTATTTTTTCTTCTTGTAAGCATCCACTCGTTCAAGGGTCTGAGAATTCCCATCGGAATTAAACCAAGGGATTTGCTAGACTCTGAGGGAATATACCGATGTTTATCTTTCTTTTTTCTATTTTATAAAAGAATGACATCCTTGGTTTAGTTGAAACTGTACTTCCTGGTGACTGTCTATTTCTCAAAGAAGTTGATGAGTCTTATTGGAACGATCACTTGTACTTCTTATTTCATTCGTCATTTGCACTTTGAATTGAACCATACCTGGTCTAACCGACTACACCCTTTGTACCAACTGGTCATCCAGCTCAACTATCGGTACCAACAACTTATTCATTCGATTATTTAAATTCAAATTATTATATTGACCATCCATCTAGAGATTAACATGGGTTTCTCATTGACTAATACTTGACGCCATCTCCTCTCTTTTAACAAACACGTTTGGGTCTATTTTCACTTTAAGATCTATGATATTTCCTCGATTCAAACATTTGTATTTCTAGTATTAGATGTGAAATCTAGATATCAAGCGTACCTCACACTATAGTCGTCACTGATCGCTTCAAGAATAATCGGAAATAAAAATATGTAATTCGGTCTAAAGCAAGTTCTAGAGTGATTAATTTAATTATTAAAGAGAGAGAGAGAGAGATATAACAAATTTCTAGAGATAGAAAATGATAAGTGTCAAAGTGTAATCCTTCTCATTTCTTATTTTTCAAGATTAAGTACACCGATTTATAGGAGCGTGATATAACTTAAATATAATCTCTTTTTAGTACTTTTTCCCCCACTGTACTATTAATTAAATACGTATTTATTATACATTACATTTTCAATCATTTAAGTTTATATTTTACACAAAATATCACTTATATACTATTTGTAGCTCTTGAATGCTTCTAGATTAATTATTAAAGCTCGAATTATTTATACTTTTATCAATTTTAGTCAATATGTTTTTCACGTTGTGCCAGTGATCATTTAACTTACAGAGTTTTCTCATATAGACCATTCTTTTTATCTTTGTAGCGTGAAGAGAGGCTCACCATTAGTCAACAATACCTGATTGAAATGAAAAAAGCATCATTTCATTTCTCTAAATGATCATTATCGTTTGTACGGTTGATATTTGATCACGGTCTTTGACAGTTTGTGATACCCGCGGTGGGTTGTTTAAGTACCGTATTTTTATGGTAGCGATAAATTGTATGATATCCAAAACCTCTTCCACGTAAGTTTGAAGCATATTTATTACTTGTTATTTGAGCGTGATGATAAATTTTGATCTAGTTGATAAAGAAATATATTCTTTAGGGACCTAAATGTAATTAATGAGGAGTTAATTGATAAGTTCTATTAATATAGAGTTTAATTAAGCCTTATAAGAAATATAGGGACTGAACTGTAAATATCCCTTTATGTAACCGCTCTTGTAACTAACTTGCTAGGCCTATTTAAAGAGGCTGGGGAGGTTGATTACGCCTATGAAATATTTAGAGGAGAAAGACAATATTCACTTCTAAATAATCTCTCTGTTGATTTTAAGAAGTTACTTTCTGTTCATACCAAATTGGCGCTAGAAGGAGGGGACGAAGATACCTTGATCGATAGATCAAAAATCGAGTCTCAAGTTTTTTCGTTTTCCGAAGCATTTCATTCGAGTTTTTTTTTACTTTTTTGGAGTATTTTGTTTAGATTTTCGCTGATCGGAGATGAATTCAGAAGAAGGTGATAATCCGTCTGTTCGAAAGGCTATGGAAACATTGAAATCTGATCTGCAAGAAAAAGTAGCAGGTGAATCAGTTCTGATTCAATCAAATCAGTTCGATTTTGAAGGAAAAATGAAGGAGTTAATAAGAAAAGTGGCGGAGCTCGATGAATTCGCTCAAATGAAGCAAGGTAATGATAACGCTAAACTCAGATCTGAAATATCCAGAGGTGCTCGGGATGATCAGTCGGATCAATCGAATGACGACGATGATGTTCAAAATACTCGACGTAAAATACGTTTTGAACGTAGGAAGGAGCGCAGTGGAATGAAAAAGAAGGAAAAGTTGCAAAAGCGACGGTATGTGGATTCTAGTGAAGAAGATGATGAAGATTCGGAATCGGATGAAACACCGAGATATAAGCATTTTCTAGGTCATTCAAGAGAGGGTGAATATGAACTGAGGCCAGCTAAAATGTATAAGGAAGGAAGGCCAAAGAAGGAGAGGCGAGTGTATTCTCCTTGGAAAGTGTATTCTCCTCGGAAATATGTCGAAGAACCAAGTTTGTATGCTACTGTGGGAATGAGAAATGAAGACCAGTATGTTCAAGGTGTGGATTGGAGAGATTCACCGTTGATCAGTGAGATCAGATCTATACCGCTTCCGAGGCGGTTTGACATTTCTAAAATTGACAAGTTCGATGGAACTCAAGATCCAGATGATCATATAGAGTAATTCAAGAACTATATGACCAACTTTGAGGACGATGATAGACTGGTTTGCAGGGCCTTCTCTCAGACATTCAAAGGAACTGCATTAAAATGGTATAACAAGATTCCTAAGGAGTCTATTGCAAATTTTAGAGACTTTTACACAGCTTTTCGAAGACAGTTTGTGGGAAGCAAAGAAATGATAGCTAATGGAGATACAATAATACAATGTAAGCAAGCTGTGGGAGAAAAGTTGAAGGATTATACCAAAAGATTTGTGTCGACAAAAGCAGAATTAGATGATTGTGAGGAATTTGTGGCTATGGCGGCGTTTCGACAAGCATTGTTGCCTGAAGATTTAGCTGATGAAACAACAAGGCGTAGAGCATTAACGTTTGGAGCTCTCATGGCCCAGGTCGAAGACCAGATCAAGGTCGAAGAGTCCACTCGAGTTCGAGGAGGAAATATTGGTGTTCAGAAAGGGAGTAGTCAGGGGGGAAATAATCAAGCGAACGCTTCGAATAACAGCTCGTCAAGGGCGAGGGGCAATCAAAATGTTACTTACCGAGGAGGTTCGAGTTCGTATCAAGGGGGTTCTAATCATCATAACTTTAGTAATCAATACCAGTTCAAACCAAGATCGAATGTATGGGTGGAACCAGAATATTATGCGGATTTGACTGAAAGTGTGGCATCGATATATGAGAAAAGCAAGGGAACAGTAAATTTCAGAAAGCCGGCAGTGATTAATAGGCCAAGGGAGGAGCGCAATAACAGGTTCTGCATGTATCATGATGATATTGGACATGATACAAATGATTGTATTGCTTTGAAGAAGAAGATGCAGATTTTGATAGAGAATGGAAAATTGCTGGAGTATGTCAAAAAGAATGCTAAAGCTGTAATTCAAAAAGTGGGTAATCCTAATTCTAAGCAAGAAACTGCACTGATGATTTTAGATACTGCAGGTGATGAGTTTGATGTGGCTTCGGAATATGTCGACCCAGAACCTAGTCGATTGTTGTTGATATCAGTAGATGAGCCGATGCGTGAGGGACATGTTCGAGATTTGTGTGCATTCTTTGAGTCACTGACAATATTTGGGGGAGATTCAATGACTAATAACACTAATAATTCGAGGAAGAGACATATAGTGAATTTAACGCATCAAATTGAGGGAGGAGCATCAGCGCACCTAAGCAATAAGAAGGATGCCCCATTTATAATTTTCGATGGGGACGATTTGAGAGGAATTACTGGGCCACATGAAGATGCAGTGGTCATAGGAGCAGAAGTATGTTGGGTGGAAATTCGACGAGTGTTGATTGATACCGGGAGCTCTGCTAATGTGTTGTTTAAATCAACATATGATAGATTAACCGCTCCGCCTCGGATAGAAAGGTCAGAGAGAATTATCATTGGGTTTACTGGCGCGACAGCAAATGTAGTTGGGGAGTTTGAAGGTGAAATTTCTTTGGGAAAAGGGCCTTTCAAAAAGAAAGTACAAGTACTTTTTATGGTGGTAGATTGTCCATCGAGTTACAATGCTATTTTTGGAAGGTCATGGCTGGCAAAGATGTATGCTATAGTTTCTACGGTTCATCAATGCTTGAAGTATGTAGTCGGGGATCGATTTGGTGTGGTTCGAAGTGATCAAAAGGTGGCTAGAGAGTGTTATGCTGCTGCATTTAGACTACGTGGCAAAAGTACTGATGATCCAATGGAGAATTAACAGTTTTGGGGGTTGTCTTCTAGTGGTACAGATGAGGGAATTGATGATCCGAGGTCAACCCCGAGTTCTGTGGTGGTAAGTGAAGAGATAGAAGAATACGTTTTCAATAATAATAGAGTACTTCGAATTGGGACTCTGCTGTCTTTATCACTGCGAGAAAGATTGTTGCATTTTTTGTCTAAGAGCTTGGATGTGTTTGCTTGGACATCTAAGGATGTAGTTGGGGTCCCAATTGACATTATATGTCATAGTCTGGCTGTGGATTCGAAGATCAAGCCGATAATACAAAAAAGGAGAGCTTTTTCATTGGAAAAGTCCGAGGCCATAGTCGCTGAGGTAGATAGATTGTATAAGATGGGGCATATCAGGGAGTCCAATTATCCGAGGTGGACAGCTAATCCTGTGGTGGTGAAAAAGAAGAACGGAAAATGGAGAATGTGTGTAGACTTTACGGATTTAAACAGAGCCTGTCCAAAAGATCCTTTTCCAGTACCTTAGATTGACCAATTAGTGGATTCTACTTCTGGAAACAAAATTCTAACATTTATGGATGCATTTTCAGGATATAATCAGATTTGAATGAATCCAGAGGATGAAGAGAGCACAACTTTTATTACTGATCGAGGTTTACACTGTTATAGAGTGATGCCGTTTGGATTGAAGAATGTTGGGTCTACATATCAAAGGTTGATGAATAAGGCGTTTGCTTCACAAATAGGGAGGAATATCGAAGTGTACATCGATGATATGCTTGTTAAGAGCAAAAGTGATAATGAACACATTGATGATTTGGAAGAGACGTTTTTGAATCTCAGAGCCATACAATTGAAGTTGAACCCAGAAAAATGTACATTTGGAGTCCGATCTGGTAAGTTTCTGGGGTATGTGATTAGTGAAAGAGGAATTGAAGTGGATCCAGAACAATTGAAGGCTCTGATATCAATGTCTTCGCCTCAGAATATTAAAGAAGTGCAAATGTTAACAGGCAGGTTAGCAGCTCTGAATAGATTCATTTCTCGATTTTTAGATAAGTGCTTGCCTTTTTTCCAGGTGTTGCGTCGACCTAATAATTTTGAGTGGACTTCGGATTGTGAATAAGCTTTTGTTAAGATCAAAAATCTTTTGTCCACTCCTGAAATATTATCAAAGCCTCGGGAAGGTGAGCAACTGTTTTTGTATATAGCCGTATCGGATTATGCAGTGAGTGCAGTTCTGATTAGTGAAGATTCAAGAATTTTGAGGCCCGTCTACTATGTCAGTAAAAGTTTGGTTGATGCCGAAAAACGTTATTTGAAGCTCGAAAAATTGGCATTGTGCATAGTAGTGGTAGCGAGAAAAATGCGTCCTTATTTCCAGGTACATACGATTGTGGTTCGAACTTCATATCCATTGAAGAATGTATTGCAAAAGCCAGATATCTCAGGAAGGATGACTAAGTGGTCTGTAGAATTAGGAGATTTCGATGTGTTATTCTCTCCTCGAACAGCTATCAAAGCTCAAGCCTTAGCAGACTTCTTGGTTGAGTTTCATTCGAGTAGACCCGAAGAGAAAGAAGGTGAAAAAGTGAACACGAATCCGACGTGGACGGTACGAACTGATGGAGGATCTAGTAATAAAGGGTCGAGTGCAGGAGTTGAATTGGTGGCACCAAGAGGGGAGTTTATGTTTCAAGCTATAAAATTTGGATTTCATGCTTCGAATAATGAAGCTGAATATGAAGCTGTGCTAGCAGGATTGCGGTTAGCAAAGATTTGTGGAGTAATATTCGTGCGCTTAGAAACAGATTCGCAGTTGGTAGTTAACCATGTCAAAGGGGTATCAGAAGCTAAAAAGGATCGTTTGGTTTTGTACTTGCAAGAGCTACGAGGCATGATGGCACAATTTGAAAATGTCGAGGTGGAGCATATTCGAAGAGGTAACAACACAATGGCTGATTCTTTGGCAACAATGGCTTACTCTAAAGAATATCCATGGATTGTGACACAACCACTGCCTTCGATTACATCAAGCTCTGAGCAGTGTGAATTTGTTGAGGAGGTAATAAATGATTCGACGAGCATTCGAAGAGATTGAATAACTGACTTATTAAACTTTCTTACAAAGGGAATACTACCTCTTGATAAGCACTCGCTCAAGAAAATAAGGAATAAAGCTCTTGGTTATGTAGTGTTGGATGGGATATTGTATAAGAGGTCTGTGTCGAGGCCCTTATTAAGATGTTTGAGCAAGCATGAATCTCAAAACATTCTATCTGAATTACACGATGGAGACGGGTCAGCTCATTGTGGTTTCAAAGCTTTAACACGTAGGGTATTGTTGGCAGGGTATTATTGGCCTACTATATTGCACGATGCCAAGTTATTGGTTCGAAGCTGTGATACTTGTCAAAGGTATGCACATTTAATACATAAACCAGCAGTACCCCTGATGACAATCTCTGAGGCGGTTCCTTTCGATAGGTGGGGGATTGATTTAGTAGGACCATTGCCTATGGCTTCAGGTGGAAGACAGATGATTATTGTCGCGGTTGATTATTTTTCGAAGTGGGCAGAAGCAGAACCTTTAGCTGGAACAAAAGCTAAGGATGTGATCAAGTTTATTCTAAGTAACATCTGCTACCGTTTTGGAGTTCCTCGAAAAATAACAACGGATAACGGTCCTCAATTTAATAACAAGGAAATGGATTCTTTTTTCTCTTCGAAAGGAATACAACAATGCTTTTCTACTCCTTTCCACCCCCAAGAAAATGGGCAGGTGGAAGTTACAAATAGATCTATTTTGGAGGGTTTAAAGAAAAATTTGGCGGGAGCAGCAGGGAAATGGCCAAATTATCTTCAAGAAGTGTTGTGGGCATATCGAACAACCCCTAGAGAGGCCACAAAAGAGACTACTTTTCTTTAGTGTATGGAATGGATGTTGTGTGCCCTGCTGAATCTATATTGCCTTCCTACTGGTTATTGCGATATTCCGAAGTGGATAATGATGAAGCTAGAAGGGTTGAACTTGATTTGTTAGAAGAAAAAAGGGTCAAAGCATATTTGAATGTGGTTCATTATCAAACTTTAATAAGAAGCCGGTACGATGCTAAAGTCAAGAAGAGAGAGTTTAAGGTTGGCGATAAAGTGTTGCGAAAAGTATTTCTTCATACTAAGGACAAGCACCTCGGAAAATTGGCTCCGAATTGGGAGGGTCCTTATGAAGTCAAAATGAAGGTCAAGCCAGGTTCCTACAGGTTGTCTGATCGTGAGGGGAGGATGCTCAAACACCCTTGGAATATAGAGCATTTGAAATTGTACTGTGAGTAAAATTGAACTTCGAATTTTTGCAAAACAGACATACTCTTTCCTTATCTGTTGGCCCATAAAGGTTTTAATGAGGTGTCTGGCTAATATTGAATTTTATAATAAAATTTCTTTTGGCCATTGGTTGTTTAGTATGATGGATGATTTATTATTTTGGTAACTTGGCAAGGACTGATCATCTTTGAAAGTTGACCAAGAGTAATTTTCCAAAGCAATAGCTTTGAAGAAACAACCTAATTTTCGAGGTGCCACGTCTTATGAGTGCATCTAATTTTCGAGGTGCCACGTCTTATGAGTGCATCTAATTTTCGAGGTGCCACGTCTTATGAGTGCATCTAAGTTTCGAGGTGCCACGTCTTATGAGTGCATCTAATTTTCGAGGTGCCACGTCTTATGAGTGCATCTAATTTTTTGATGTGCCAAGTTTAATAAGTACACCAGAAATTTGAAATATTAAGAAAATGCTTGTTTCATCGGATAAAACTTGAAGCTCACAAAAAGGAGAAAACTACTTAATTAAAACACACAAAAAACAAGCGCAACATACATAATCAATTGTTTAGTCATCCTCTTCTTCCGATGATTCTTCAGAAGCATCATTTTCTTCTGAGGAGCTTGATGGCACCTCGAATGCTTCCTTTGGACGTTCTTTTTCTGGGATTTGCTTCCAAAATCCTGTTAAATTCAACCGTGGATAGGCAACGTGGATTTCTCGAAGAAGATTGATAGCTGTATCAGTTTGAGCTTTCTTGATACCATTAAGCATCAGAGAACCAACAACAGCTTCGACTTTCTTGACGGCAGCCTTCTTTCTTCCTCGAATCCTGTTTGAAGCGTAGTCAATTGAGTTTGACAATCTTCCAGGTCTTTTTGAGTTTTCTTAACAAGATCTTCAGCATCGGTAGATTTTTTATTTTCCTCAGAAATGATAGTAGAATGTTGAGATTTTAGATTTTCAAGGGCCAAACGATGAGAAGTCTCCAAAGCTTCGATTTTTTCTTTATGCTCTTTAAGAAGCTTTCCTTTTTCAGCCTCGAAATTTTGAAGTGCTTTATTTTTCGAAGCCTTTTCAGATTCTGTTTCTTTTTTGCTCTTGATTAATTCTTGTGCAAGGAGCTCCAATTGTGTATGAGAATTGTTCACTTCTTCACACAATTTTTTGGCTGCAGCACTCAAATTAGTAAAAGGTCAAAGGATTGAAGTTACCTCATCGGATCTGTCAGGATTAGGCAAGTTTGATGGGTGATGATGAGCAGGAACGATTGCATTAGATGTTGAAGTTATGGCAGCCCCAGTAGAAGTTGATGGGATGGTGTTGACAGGTCGAGAATCTTCACCAGTGACTGTAAAATCCCCGCTTGAATTGAAATCTTCGAGGTTAAGATATTCAATATTTTGGCTATCTCCTAGTGCCAATCCCCCTTGACGATTTTCTTCAATGAAGATTTTCTTATGCACTTCGGAAGCCAAGACCTCTTCGAGCATGTCAGCTTCGTTCTTTTTCTTTGGAGTCGTGGACTTACTCTTTTTCTTCTTTGGAGTATTGTTTTATTTCTTTTTCCTCTTTAGTGCAGGTTCGTCATCTTCGGATATTGGAGGAAGTTGAGATGCAGGCGCTTTTCGTTTCCTTGCAGGCTTCGAATGTTTGGAAGGGTTAGCCTTGCTTGTATTGGGTTTTTTTAGGGTTAGCTTTCCCTTCTTCTTTAATGGCAGGTGGCTGTCAGATTGATTCCTGGTGGGAAGGTAGGTTTTCCCATCTGGTGCGAGAATTCTTTGGACCGCTATGATGGGATCTGGGGGGAGCATCGGATCTTCAGGGAAGTCAGCTCCCAAGGTTATGCGCCACAGATGGCTGTTGACGAAGTTGATTGGTTGAAAGGCTGAGTGAAAGCCATTTCCCCAGGCTTCCTCTGCCCACTCAGCCATTCTCTGGAAGATAACCTTTGCAATTTTTCGACGACCTTTGAATCTCCTCGGAATTTCTGAAAAGAGAATAAACAGTTAGATAAGTAGACTTGTTTAATTTGGCTAGGCTTAATAAGTTAAAAAATGTTAACAGTACAATA
Source organism: Limnanthes douglasii subsp. nivea (assembly GCA_036936605.1). Taxonomy (NCBI): domain Eukaryota; kingdom Viridiplantae; phylum Streptophyta; class Magnoliopsida; order Brassicales; family Limnanthaceae; genus Limnanthes; species Limnanthes douglasii. The sequence continues at coordinate 23,275,137 of JAUPFV010000004.1, read as the reverse complement.
ATGATTTACTTACTGCTATCTCTCCAGGTGAGAGTAAGTTTTGAGGGGTTGTCCTCGGAAATCTCTTTACCATTTTCCCAAGCCCCTGATAAAAAGATGAACCTTTGCTTCCAAAATTTATCAGCTTCGAGGAGGCCATCGATAATCTGCAGATCATCCTCCAATGTTAAGTAGTAGAATGGTAAAACTGGCCAATTTGAGAGTTTGGTCAGTGAGATGAAGTCTTCAATTTCGAGGGGGATGCTTCCTAGCCTCGACACCATGATAGCGGAGAATAAGGTGAAGAGTTGGTTTGGAGTGACTTGTGTTGGGCACAACCCAAGAATTTTGAAGTACCTTACAATCATTGGATCGAGGGGAAATCGAAGTCCCCAGTTGAAAAGCTCAGGATAAACTACCAGTTCGTTCTTTTGACAACTCAGAGGTGTTTCTCCTTCTACTGGTAGTCGAAGAACAATGTTGTCTGTTAATCCCCATAGTTTCTTGAGTTCTTCTTTCTCTGATTCGAGGTAGTAGGTGTATGGTACATTTTTTAGGGCGAGAATGTACCGAGGAGAAAGTGGTTGAAGGTTTTCTTGAACCAAGGCAGCAACATCTTCGGGAAGGGTAATAGGAGGTTTCTTTCCTCAAATTTTCTTTGGAGAGATTACCCCATCAGCCTCGGATTTCCCTTCGGCATCGGATTCGGTGGCTTCAGAATCATTTTCTTTGTTATTTTCTTCATCGGTAGCCTCATCGTGATGAATTCGAGTTTGAGTCTCAGTTTGAGTCACAAGAATTGGATGACTATTCTCTGGTGTAGCGTCAACCATTTCTTGTGGGGGAGGAGAGGAGGTTTCTGCATCGTCACCCATTGCTAGAAAGGTTGATTTTTTGCTAAGTTTAACTTTAACTGCTTCGGATTGAAGGATAGGTGATTTGGGTTGAAATTTTTTAGTTGCTTCGAATTGTAGGATAGGTGATTTGGGTTGTGGTTTTTTAAAAGTTGGTGGTTTGTCAGAAGTGACAACCTTAGATTTTCGATGTGGTCTTAATGATGGAGAAGTGGGTTGATTTTGAGGGGGAGAAGGTTGTTGGCTAGATTCTGGGATTGAAGCTAAGGGTGAAGATGAAGTAACAAGGTTGGGATCGAAGTTACCGTATTTGAAGGTGGTAGAAGAAAAGTGAGGACCGTTGTAGATCAACCCAGCAGCTCTGTATTCTTCAGCTCTCTCTCCAATACAAAGATAATCGTAGGCACCAAATACTTGATTACTAGAACCTGGGAAGAGATATTTCTTTGGTTTTCTTGGTTTTCTGGGTTTAGATCTTTTGTATTTGGGATATCTTCTCATACAATAGGTGCTGATCTGGGAAGTTGTTTCTGTGACTGAACAAAATGGTGTTTCTGAGGAAGGTAGCTGGAGATGAAGATGAAGGTTGATGAAGAGCAAGATGAAGATGGCTTAAGAAAGAAGTGGTTTATTTAAAAAGTTCTCAGTAAAGGTGGAGCTGAGTATTTATAGTTGAAAGAAAGTGACGTTGAGAATTTGAAGAGGCAAAACCAGTGAATTGTTCTCATTGGGTGGAATGTGAAACGTGGAGGAAAACGTGTTATGTCATAGACCTATCAAGAAGGGTCTAGTCAGTCTTTCGAGTAGGGGTCAGAAAATTCGAAGCATAAGTAAAGTTATCTCTCCTGTCAGAAGATTCGAAGTGGAGGCAAGGTTGTATTTCGAGTTGGCAAATTCGAAGTAAGTGGGGAGTTTATTTGCGCTCATTCTTAGTTTCGAAGTGAGATTGCAAGTCATTGGGTTTAATCATAATGAAGGGGCTGGATGAAGGAAGTTTTATTCGCTTAGAGTAATGTTCGAAGAGCGAATAGTTCTTATAAATTGTCTATATAAGAACTAGGGGGGCTACTGATAAGGAAATATATTTTTTAGGGACCTAAATGTAATTAATAAGGACTTAATTGATAAGTTCTATTAATATAGAGTTTAATTAAGCCTTATAAGAAATATAGGGACTGAACTGTAAATATCCCTTTATGTAACCGCTCTTGTAACTAACTTGCTAGGCCTATTTAAAGAGGCTGGGGAGGTTGATTACGCCTATGAAATATTTAGAGGAGAAATACAATATTCACTTCTAAATAATCTCTCTGTTGATTTTAAGAAGTTACTTTCTGTTCATACCACTAGTGATGAAGTTTGAGCAAAGTGGCGGGAATAATAGGGTTTTATACTTGGGTTGTGGTTAGTAAGGTTTGCACTACAAATAATAATAATGATTTTTCTTGACTATTCACAATTGGTTTATGAATAAAAACATATTTTGGACATCTTTTGGTTTCCACAAATGGTATCAATGATGTCTCTAAATTTTGTTCAGGATAGTGCATTAGATCATAAGCAAGGATTACTACGGTTTTTAACTAGTTTATGTGTATACGTGATAGTATGAGGCTGATACAGTTAAACAAAGAATATGGATATTTTAGACAAAGAGATGTATGATGAATAATATTATCTAATTGTGTAATCAAACGAACAACTCGAGCTCATTGTATGAAGTTGTATCTATAAATTCTACCACATGCATAGATGTTACATTAAATTACACTTTTACATAAATAAATGGTCATCATGTCACATTTTAATGGATGGTTGCAATTGTTTCCCAATCATGTTCTCGAGCTCTTTATAAGGTCACGTTACATATAGTTGTGCTTGTTCAATCTCTTTTACAATTTTATGAATCCATAAAATTACCTTTTAAGCTTAAGATCTGCTCGGATTCAGGCATGATACATATTTAGCTCATATCAATATAAAGCATGTATACTAACTTTTCATTATTGTAGATGTTATTTCATCATAAAAATCGTTAGTAGGTCATGGCTTCATAATATCCATGCAGGTATGCTAAGAGTTCATCCAGACATTTGTTATATGATCAATAACTAGATCAATGTTATCCTCAACACCCAAACATTATAGAATAGTAATTGGTTTCTTCAAAACTTAACATACATAAATAAATATGAGCCTTGTTGATCTCAATGACATGGATGACCCATTCAAGGCCTTTTATTTGCAATGGCAAATACCTACACGGTAATATATGAACCAACGTTTTATCATATATGTCTCGGAATATGGAAATTTTGCATGGGTGAACAAACTATAAAGTTTTGCTTTATCGGTTCTAATAACGATGCAAAGTATAAGATATCCCCAATGGGCATGTGACCGTTCATATATATAAATGTTACTGGGTGAAAATATTAATAGTTCGTGATCAATCATCCCTAAGTCAAGTCGAAGTAAAAAATGACAAGTTTATACAACATTTGAATTATTTATATTACCATAAAACTTTGTTTGATCATATCATGTATAAACTAGTAGTATGGGATGAGAGCATAATAACAGACATATTTGTTTCATAGGGTTTTGCAGACTAAGTACTGTGGGTAGTCCTACAATAGAAGCCGATAAAAAGATAACACGGTCAAACCTTTTTTATAAACCAAACCTCTAAAATGATGGTCATCAAATGAGAAACATATTAACGGTGTGTTACTTAAGCTTACCTAACGGAAATTATCTTGCCAAAGAATAAAAATGAAATATAAAATATCAAAATTATTTTTACAAGATATGTATGGTTGATAAAGACGTTATATAATTAAAGTCTCACCAAAACCTTCATGCGTTGTTTGGGTTGGAACAAATTAGCCTTCATTCTAAAATAATTTTGTGATTGTGAAAGTGAAGCATACGAAAACTATAAATCATTACATAGATGATTTATTCTGACATGTTACTCATGGTCAACCATTTTAATATATGTTAAAAACTTGGTTACACGTTGTGATATGTGTCCACGTTTTGACAACACAATCCAAATCATATTATTTACTCTTAGAGGGAATTTTATTTAATATGTGGGGTTTGGACCTAGTGAGACCCTTATCAAAGGCTTCGATTGAGCGATGTTACCTCATGGTAGCGTTAGATTATTTATTTAAACGAGTATAAAAGGAACCTTTAGCTAACATCAGAATATATAAAGTTATAATTTTTCTCAAGATAAATATATGATGTATAAATAAATTACCTCGGATTATAAAAATTGACAACAATCTATAATTTCAAAACGCTTTCCTAACATTCTTTATTGAACCTAATGTATCATATGATAGTTCTCACCACTATTCTACTCCAAGGAAAACAAACAAGTGAATCTGATAAACATAATCATCTTATAAGGTATACAACGCCATAATTGGTACACCCTTCAATTTGGTGTATGAAATATAATATATAGTACTAACGTAAGAAACAATGCCTTTATTTTGAATATCTAATGATAACGAGGGAACAAACATCAAGGGTGACATAACTAAACTTTACTTAATCGAAGAAAAATTGATAAAAGATCCCTTATGCTTGGAGTAATACAAAACACTAATGAGAAGTATGTATGACTCCAAATTCCGTTTATGTAGCTTTAAGATAGAGTACCAAGTAGTTTGATGTGTGTTTCTCCATCAAAAGGATAAGACAACAATAAAAGTAGGTCCTAACTTAAAAATATCCTAAAAAATATCGACCAAGCTCAATCCAATAGCCTACATATTAATTGATGAAGAAGGTTGTTCACTTCTTCATCTATGGAACTCATAGCATATTAAGTTGTATATTATTTATATTATTATTTATATATCTAACGCGATTTCAACTCTGATTTGTATTTTTTCGTTTTATTTTTTATTTTTTAGCACATGTGCACATTTTCCTAACCCACTAGTGCAGGAAAGTTTTAATATGTCATTTGTCTTTAACAATTTATTTTTCATTTACATATGCGTTAAGATAATGATTTCTGAAAATAAATGATAAAGTTGTACTAAGATTACAAGATCCTACATCTATATTTTTCCTTATAAACCCGATCACTCTGATATTAAAGTCCCCATGGTTGAGAGGATCAACTCTAATTGCTATTTAATGAAAACACATAAAAACATACCAAACAATTCAAACAAACTTTGAGACTATTATGCTTTTAGATTTAACTCGACCATGTAATAATTTGTTTATTCTTCCGCAACCCACATAAAATTAGTGGGTATAAAATATGGTGGGTGAATGAGATAATATTTTTTATTGAAAGCCATAGATAAAAAAGACTTTATCTAAAACAGTTAGTACTTCAAGCCACTAATTACATCCTACATTGTGAACCTTGTCTTGTGGGACTCAAAATAATAAATAACTAATCGTCGAACCTAAATTTTTCATTATTTCATAAGTGAGAAATGATTGGTTTAGATTAGGATTGAGTAAGTTAAAGGAGTCTAACTATTGCATAAATTTTAAAAATCTTTAAATAAAACAGCCACAAGTTAAATAATAAAATAATAAGATTGTATTAAAAAAATTACCCCGAATTGTACAAGGACTTGTGTTTTGAAAATTACAAATGCGTCTCCACTTAAGGTTCAACACATACAAACAATTGTTTTATTAAAAATATAACTATTTTTTCGTCATCCCTACTTTGCCTTTGGAAATAAACTTGTTTATTCCATTTATTCATGTTATTCCTCGACTCCGTCCTTGGTCAAGGACACTTATGAGGTGCGATCAAATTCTTTGATCGTTTATCTCGAGGTTTATAGACCAAAACCAATCCATGTCTAAGTTTGGAAAGTCTTTGTGAATTTTGTGAACCCATTCAACCTGTCGCCCGAGTATTTATTTGTCTTACTTATTCCAATTCTAGTGGCTCGTCCTGATGGATTTGATGTCCATACTCAAGCTGTTCCTTGATGGCATACATAATATTATGATTTTGTACCTATCAAATGAACAACACAACCACACAAGCTTCGTATATCTTCTTGCACTGCTAGTCGTTTAGTCATTTGAAGATTCTTCTGGACCCGAGCATATGTTCTTCATAATAGCAAACTTTATTAAAAAATCTTTATTTATAATTTTGTGTGCATCTATTTAAATTTCAGTCTCAAATTTATTTGCTTGAGTGTGATGATCATCTTCCAAAGACTCAGTTGCGATCCCAAGAAAATGTCAAAATTCAAGCTATGAGCATTGATCTCTATATATTTGCACGATATGCCTAAATCATTGAAGATGATCTACAAAAAAAAACAGGGTTGATTCACGAAAAATAACAAGACATAGTAAAATTATGGAGAAACTTACATCTATGTTAAACTCTATTTGTTATCTAGCAAGCTCAATTAACGGTCGATCACTAACCATGGATCAACTGCGTGCCAAAGTAACAAACTTAACAATTACCTATCATGTTTTCTAAATGGTTATTCCTATGAGGCAAATACCTTCTTATGGACTCGCCCCTCTGCCATTTTCACAGGTCCGGCCAACACCGCCAACATTGCAAGTTTGTCTTGTCTATCTTTATAATCACAAGCCAACGTAAATAGAATACTTTCAACTGATTTTTATTTGTATTTTAGTGGTCCAACTGGTTCCAATTGTCTTAAACTTCTTCAGCGCTGGTCCTGCATTTGTTCTCAAAAATGTATTTTTTTTACTTTAACCTATTTCACTCTTTTAGTGGTCTTTTCTTCCATCTTTTAGGACACACATACAACGTATGACTCATTGTGAGCCAACTTATATTCATTTAATTTGTGTGTAATGACATTTTCATCTATGTTTTCTTATCATTTCTTTTATATGAAATCGTTTGTTTTGCATTTTGTAACCATATTTTGAATAACGTTCCTCTTCTAGAATACTGATGAAATAGAGAAAGTAATTAACTATCCCTTTCAGTAGTGACAGTGGATAGTACGGTAGGCATATATAACGCTTCATCTATGAATTTGAAAATATTCACATATGTTATAGTAACTTATTCTTGGTTTGTCGTCGTTGATTATGAACAACAACCAACACAAATGAAGTCTTTTAGTGTTAATACAAGATGGTGTTATTTTTCTAGTTAGCTTTGGTGTAGTCCCCACATGTGGTATATGTTTCTTTTGTCCAGTTGAAGAATTTGAGAATATAACAATACAAATCTTAAATTACACACGAATACAAGTAAATATCAACCATAGTTTTCATTGGTAGAATATATAATTTTTTACTTCTAAATGACAAATGATGAGGTATAACTGGTTACGGAAATCTTCAAAATCTTACTCATGAATAACAAAATAATACTTCAATGGTTTTTTTATCATCATTAAGGTTATGGACGACTTTATGGTGAATAGTCAGTAACAAATGTAAGTAAAAGATTCTGGTAGTTAAGCTAATGTTAGCTAAAGAAATGAATTATTCCATCTTAAAAGGATAATGCGCCAAACTAGAGGCTATTATCGAGACAACCAGTAGAATTTAACCATTAAGCTCCAGTTGGGTGTGACACATTTGAATGAGTTAAAATATATCAATAAATTATGGTTATAGGGGTACTGAGACCCTAGTGTTAAACAAACATTTAAATAATATTACATTTCATGCCAACACATCGATATACTTTTCCTTTATTTTTGGTAGCCAAACCACGACATTGATAGGAATATCCCACTATGCCCTCAAATCCACCACTAATTTAGACCCCTAATAATTATAAGTTTCTTTCATCACTCTATCCAGGATTGATAGAAAATTATTCATATGAATATGTTCATTGGATACATCATTGGGCTTCAGATCTTCTGAAACCATCATGCTAGTAAGCGTAAAATATCAACCACGTCAACAGCTTGTGGTGAGCTTTTCCTCATGATATTTAGAGCAAAACCAACTAGGTCAAATAACCCAAATGTCATTAAACCAGATCATATAAACCCAAAATGATACCCTAAATGTATGTTACAAATGGGTTCGACAATCAAGATCGACACCTTTTTTCAACTGAGTATCAACGCAAGACTTAAGGTCAATTGGTATTGGAATACTAAAGGAGATTTTCTCAAATAAGAGAGGGTCAACATTCATTTTGACTAACTAAAAATTCATTATTAGATTCATGAGCAATGCGCATAGTCATGTGAGAAATTTGTTTTAAAGAAAAAAAAAGTTAAATCTGAATAATTAAGGTAAAATACAGAAGCCATGAGGTGAGATTCGAACAAGGTAGGGAAGCAAAGACAAAATAAATTAGCTAAAATAACAAACAGCGGGGAGTCTTACCTAATTATATTCCATTCAATTTATTCTCCTCTACTGATTTAATGAATAACGACCGACATATATTTTTTATGCAAAGTACGGACAAAGTTTGTCAATAGTTCACAATTGAACGACTAGAAAACGCTAACCATTACTGATCATGCACGTAAAAAACAAATTATCTACAACGTGTGCAGTCATATGCATGATTGTTTACCCGATAAGTGGCATGTATTAAATGATACCGTACTTGGCTAGAGTGTGTATACCATATTCCTTAAGACTATTTTTTTTTTACTTTATATGATAATTTTTAGGAGTAATATTTTAATTTATATGACGATTGATTGGATTTTCTGTGACACTTAGTATTAAATAATTATTCTATTTTAGAATATTAAAATGATTCAAATTTATAATATCAAATAAAAACTTATAGAAAGTACTATTCGTTATTATATATATTATATCTTTATCTTTATTAGATAAATTATAGAAAAAGAAACCGTTATTCGTATGTTCCAGATTGTTATTTCACTCCAATAACAACCATGTTTCCTTCATTTTTTTATCTAAGATTTCATCGTCTAATTTTTTGTAACAAAAAAAGGGCCCAGTTGGGTACTGCCGAGGCCAAGCTGTGGAAATAGAAACCTTTTTTATCCGAGATGAAATCAAATAAATATTATAAATATTAATTAATTTTCTTTTTTCAGTCCTTTCTTTATTTAAATTCTTTGTGTAATATAAATTCTTTAGTGTAAATTTTTTATGATAAAAGTTATATAAAAATAAAAATTAAGCTATAATAAAAAAAACTAAAAAGCCAAAAGAAATAAAAACAAAACTAAAGGTTTTTTTTTATGTAATATATAATATAGTAATTATTCTTTATAATTTTTCCTTTTAAATAAGGAGAGATGACTAAGTGGACTAAAGCGTCAGATTGCTAATTCGTTGTACGAGTTATTCGTGCCGAGGGTTCGAATCCATCTCTTTTCGTTTTTATGAACCTTTCTTTATTTTTATTCTTCACGTCCAGGATTACGTCCTGGATCATTAGACAGAAATCCAAAGATTAAGAGAGAAATAAAGAATATAACTACAGTGTAAACAAAGAGTTTGAGAGTAAGCATTTTAGAATCTCCAAGATATTACTTTATTTTGGAAAAAAGACTAGATTCTCTTCTTATTTTGACACTCGGAAAGAAAATACTTTATCTTTTTATTCTAAAAAATAGTTTTTTATAAATTTAATTATAATATTTGTAAGAAGATAAGATGTAAAATTATAAGAGAATAATAGATTCTTTCATATTACATACAATTTACATTATAATTTACAAACAATTAGGTGTTGTGTTTCAGCACTCATATTGTTTCTGTGAAAAAAAAGGGTCAAAATGAAATGATATGATGCATAGTTCTTATAGTGTTTGAATTAAGAGTCCAGTCATACTATAAAACTTATTTGATCTTCTCAATAGTTATAATTTTTTAGAACTTTTCTTATCTAAGAAATCATCATACACTAACTATGTCAGCGTTTCAAATAAGGATTTCAAAAGATCTCATCGAAAAATTATAGCAGCTTGCCAAACAAAGACTAAGAGAAAAAAGAAAAGAGGGATTACGAGCATAAAGTCTACAATTGGATTCAAAAAAACGTAGGCCTCATGCAATTTGACAAGTAATAAACTAGTGGAAGAATTAAAAAAGATACAGATGAAATTTAATATATCAAGCATAAAAAAGATTTTGTTCTTGTAAATAATTGTATTTTTTATTCAATTATTAATATGTTATTGCTATAAGGGAAAAATCAAAAGAAATAAAGTAAGGTAAACTAAAAAGACTTCGTTGGACTCACCCAATAAAAAAATCCTTCAATTAAAAAAAAGAATAGAATAAATCATATTTTCTTTTATACAATATCTTAATTAAATTTTATATAATGATCAATAAATTGAGTTTAATTTTATCTATACACACGTCAAAATTATAGCACAAACATATTTCATGTATGTTTGGACTAGAATTGACGAACAACCAATACTAATATTTATAAAGATTAATATTGAATAGAAGAAAAATGAGACATAACAAAGCGGTAAGGCAACGGGTTTTGGTCCCGCTATTCGGAGGTTCGAATCCTTCCGTCCCAGATCATACATAAATAAATGTTATTTGAATTTTTAGATTTTATTTTCTATTTGAAGGTTTGAATCCTTCCGTCCCACATCATACACATATAGATGTTATCTGAATTTGTAGATTTTATTTGAATTTGGATCAAGTGCTGAAAAGACAATATTGCTTTATGAAGAATGAAAAATTACAAACAATAATCAAATTAGACCCAATATTTCACTCGTCACCTTAAAATTCAATAATCAAATTAGACCAAATATTTCACTCGTCACCTTAAATTTTGTAATAAGAATTCTCTGGGTGACGTTGAAGGATAAATTAGAAGAGTTTGAATAAAAAAAAATATTGTTAACTCTCATATCTAATATATTATTAAATTTTGATATATATTATCTCTTAGAGATCTATTAGATAAAACTAGATCTAATCTATATAATAATATAATAATATAATATATATTTTTGATATATTTTGCTTTTACATATGGATTGCTTTTAGACAAAATGATATTTATCCAATAAAATATTTATCCCATACAATATTTATCCAATACGATATAGTATTCTTAATGAAACTTTGTATCAAATGAACAATGATTATTCCTGATTCAAGAATTGAATCAATTATATAATGGTTATAAACTAGAATATTAGAAAGAATAATGTTAATGTTATGGTAAAACTTCGTTTGAAATGATGTGGTAGAAAGCAACGCGCAACTTTAATTGAAGGACATGATCCACTGTTGATTTTTACGTCCACCACTCTTTATATTAGAATAAGGGTGCTCTTCCCTCGACATTATTTGTTATGTTCTACGTGAACCCTTTTTTTTGTTGGGTTGCAATGTAAAAAATAGTATAGGATGGAGCTCGAGGAAAAAAGTATTTTAATTTTTAGTTTTCGGGGTTAAGGGTTTAGGGTTAGTGCAAATCAATAAGTTGGAACAACTTTGTAAGTCGATTTTTGATAAAACAAGATAACATCCATTTTAAGCAATTTGAAAATAAAATTTTCAAAATCTTTTTGATCAAAAGTTTATCATGCGTGAATTAAAAGGTTTGGATGATTCTTTGATATAACGAAATCATAAACAAAAAAGGGTTTATTGCTGCCATTTTTAAAACGATTAAAGATCACCGAAGTAATGTTTAAACCCAATGATTCATAATAAGGATAAATGATCCTGAAACAAGGAAATCTCGTCTTCATTTTAATTGTCTTAATAAATTTTTCTAAACAATTAAATCCGAATGAAGAGAGGTTCCAACTGAAACAAACAAAAACAGAGTTAGAGACTACTCAATAAAAGAAATACCTAAATATTTTATGTTGGGCTATTTGATACTTACTCGACTTGAGTTATGAGAGTACGAACACTTTTTATATTATTTTTCAAAGAAGAAAAAAAAACTTATATTTCTAATTTACTAATTTATTGGATAGTTTTATCACTCTATTTGACATTTTCATTTTATACATAGACATAACTTATAATCCTTTTTTTCTCGAGCCGTGCGAGGAAAAAACCTCTTTGACGTTTCTAGGGGTATTATTTATTTACATCTATCCCAATGAGCCGTTTATCGAATCGTTGGAGTTGATGTTCAATCTCGAAGAGAATAAAGAGATCTTAAGAAAATGGATTTTTTATGATCCGATAAATAAAAAAACCTATTTAAATGTTCTTACTATCCTCTATTTCCTTTAAAAAGATGCTCAAGCTACATGAACTGTTATGATATTTTTTTAAAAGACAGGGTTTTTTATATAACTCACTTTATTAAAAATAAAACTAAATTTAATTAAGGCAATAAAAAAGAGGGTGTAGAGGATTCATATATAGCTTTGTATAAACTTTTCTATACTCTTCCTACCTTTTTTGCTCTATTCAGATCAAACTTAGATCCTTAGATATTTTTCATATTTAGTAGTCCTACTAACTACTAAACAATACTATAATTTAAATAATTTTTTTATTATTACTACGATTCTATATCTAATTTAAAATTAGATTTCTTTTTTCTTTATATTCAACATACATAATCATATTGTATATTGACAACAGTGTATCAAAACAAATATAATTCGATCATAGATAAAAATAGATCTATTTA